>OY292394.1:34145462-35345462 GCA_958496205.1 Idaea biselata | reverse complement strand
ATCATTTTTTCGAGCTCCTCCGTGCTTCAGAAGGTACGTTAAGTACGTACGTACGAATTTAATTATCGATATATTAAAATTAGGCCTTTTAACTATTCTAAACTATAAGCTTTCGATGTATTGAACATTGACATTTTAACCATAGATGCTACTAAATATTTAAACTTAACGTTACCCAGCTGGACTAAAGAAGAAACACCATCAGCTGTAAGTAACAAAACAGTAGCCCTATAAAAAAAGAAAAACACTTTCGTAAAAACACTTCATTGCACCCTTTGTTTGTACTACAGAGGCTAGTGAGAGTAGATAGCGTTCAATCTATAGGTTTCGCAGCAATTGTCTCGGATTGAACACAAGTCGAGAAAGATCGGATTGTAATAAGATGGAAAAACCGGCCTAGTGGCTCGCGAACGAAGGGTTCCGTACCACTATCACAATTGGGTACGGAACCCTAAAATTAATACTGGACCAACCAATTTGTGACCGCAACGCGAATGTTAAAATTTATTTTACTACCAGCGCAAGTCTATCACTTGCATCACTGGATGTCACTAGTAGAACATAACATCGCGTTATTGTTGCTTTTTTCTGTCCCTGAATCACGTTTGTTGTGTGGGTAAATTTGTTTTTTGTATTTGTTGTTATAGCGGCTACTACATCTTCTGTAAAAATTTGTCTAGCTATTACGGTTCATGAGATACAGACTGGTGACAGACGGACAGCGAAGTCTCAGTAATAGGGTCCCATTTTTACCCTAAGGGTACGGAACCCTAAAAATGATCAAGTACGATTTGAACTCGCAAAGGGTTTGGTCGGTACCTGTGTGAACATTTCTCGAAGTATGTTGAAACGTATTACTTTTAGTGTATCTGCTATCTTACTACTTATAAACGATGACTAAGCCTGTGTAACGTTTGTCAATATCTGTTGTTGACTTTCAAACTTCATGTAGCAGTAAAAAACAAACGCTAGGTACATAAACTCATTTTTTGTTTATAAGTAAGGGGGTTAATAAAATAAAATGTAACACCACCGAATAATCAATCTTCGAGGTCTTTTAAATTTGGTTGAGTTCGTTTTTTATCATCAGACCATTTTAATCTGTAGATTGAAAAATGAAAGTGATAGTCACAAAGGGATTTTACGATGCCACGGTGATATTCAACCTTGTCGCTTGAGCTCGCTGAGAAGAGAGGTCGTGGATTCAAGTAATTTTCAAGTTTTAAATTTTGGAAGAAAAAAGTATTTTTTTTAAATACCTACCTACATACAATACCTAACCTACGTAAACTATTGGTTTATTTACATTCTACAATCGTGCTATTCTGACAGAAACTTGAGTTCAATTACATATTTATAACATTTTCCACATAAATACGTGCAACAATGAATTCCCAATAATGCTCGTACAATTCGATACAAAATACAATACAAATCATCACAAAAGAAACGTTTGGCATATTACCAATACAAGAACAGATCCACAATAATTATGTTATCATGTTTACAATATCATAATACCTACAATGTAATACTTATTCTGTAGGTACTTACATTATAATAACGTTAACGTATTTGACACCGTCTTATATATTCCTTTTCTATTTAGGGTACCTAACTTACTATTGATAATAAACATAAAATAAATGTATTAAATAGTCCACAATTACAAAGATGTTTAACTATGATATCTACACTAGGCTAGATGCCTGTATCGTAGACATCGTTCATTAAGGGAAATTAAAGATATCGGACAATTTGAGCTTAAATTAGGCTTCGTGTCTAAAAATAATAACTATTTATACGTAATAAAACATATCCAGTAAATCTCTACTGATATTATACCATCTTACTTATACTTTACTGATATAAATTTACTTTACTAAGGCTATAGAAAATTACTTATCTAAGTAACATTGCAAGATCACAAACACACAGAAATGAAATGCTTTGATAAGATAACATAAGAATAATAATTTATTGTTCTAATTGTGTAGGTACAAAGGTTTTAAATATGTATTATACTAGTGCACAATCTACTCGTTTCGAGCGTACAAAATGTCCATTTTTGTAATGAAATCATGCTAGAAGGCACTGTCTGCTTCGAAAATGGATGATTTCTAAAACTTTCTATAGTCTTAAAGAATGCCAATCAGAGACTTGAGAGAACAAACTGAAAATATCAGTCCATCCGGGCAGGTAAATGATGATGTTGTAACAAACCGATCGCCAACCAAACTAAGTTAGCTTAGCTTAAGCTTAGCAGTTTTTCCAACAAGTCACATAGTTTGCGGTGGACGCACAATTCACATGTATGAAATTATAGTTGTGCGTTTGGTTGTTAAACTAATAAAATAAGTAGGTAGTTAAAGCAGTAAAAGTTAAATTTTTGCAAAAATAATAAAACTTCATGTAATAACAATTTTTGCAAAATAATAAACTTTATGAACTTATAACGTGACCAGAATGATCGATGTGGAATTGGACATTAATCTTTCAATATTTGCACTGATTAATAAAACACGCCATGTTTACATTGAATTTAAACTCAATAAAACCAAAAAAATCAACTCCTGTCCTAGAAAAATAACGTTGTTATTTTTTTTATACCCTTTTTATACATTACTTCACCCGCGTAAGACCCAATCCCGTGGGAATATCGGGATCAAATGTAGCCTATGTTAGTACTCCTCGATGATGTAGCTTACTTTTGGTGAAAGATTTTTTTTTTGAAATCAGTCCAGTAGTTTATTCATTACAAACATACAACCACACACACACACAAATACAAATATTTCTTCTATATAATATTGGTGTAGAAAATAACAACCTAATGATAGGTAATTCAAAGTATTTTTCTCTTGTTCCAGATGCCGTACAAAATCTCAAAACCAAAATCTCAGTTATAACGATGACGACAATTCAAAAATGGTAACATGACGTAATATGTTTAAATCCGGATGGTTTCACAGAAACAGTTACAGCGGGAACACGAGCATGTGTGGCGAGAAATGTAACAAAAAACAAAAAATCACCACTTACGAATCATGTTTCAACGTTTACTGCCTTCTTATAATAATATCTCTATCCGTACAAACCGTTAATTCCAACACAGCAAACATGAGACGTTTAGATAAAAATAGAAAGCAAAATGACAGTCCTAACAATAACAAACCCAATGAAGAAAACTACGAAGATCATGACAATGTTGATTTCAGTAAAGTCAATTTCGATCATCCATATTACAATAGCGAAGACGTTTTACATGTAAATAGTAAATTTTACAACAATGAAAACAGCGCGTACAGTAACTTTGAAGATTATAAAAAGTTTTACTTAAATCCTTCGGATCCGGTGCCGAAGAGTAGTGTAAAGTTTAAGATAAGTAGTCGAATAGTTCAGACGAAGTATGGGAAGCTGCAGGGGATTGTATTGGCGATGGATGAGCACAGATATCTGAGTCCACTGGAAGTTTTTTTAGGCGTTCCTTATGCTACGCCACCTGTTGGTTCTAATAGGTGAGTCACTTTATTTCTCTAGTTCTTCTACTTCTTTTAGTATTGATATTCAATCATTTCTTCATTATTTGTATCTGCTCATAACTTTACCTACAATTTCGATTAGGTATCCTAATTTGGCAATAGATTGATTCATTTAATTGAAGCAGTGAAGTTACAAAAATTAAACAAAAAAAAACTTAAGCCAAAACGCTGAAAATTTTAAAACTAACAATTTTATCTAATGAAAGAATTCATGAATTTGCTTATGAAACTAAAGAAGCAATTTATAGAGAATTCGGTTTTTTTTATTATATTTACGGAACGGAACCCTAAAAAGTTGATTCAAAATGAGCACTCGGGTTCCATCTATCGAGTTTTTTTCACAAAAGCCATTTAACCAATGTCCAAGGTGAGTTTTATAGTTTTTTTTATGGCCAAAAGCACTAGGATATACTCGTACCTAAACAAAGATTTATTGTCATCAAGCCGAAGTTTTATGACAAAAATAAAAGAATCCAAGTAACGACAAACAGAAAAGTCGACTACACGAGTTAAACTTGTAGGTTGATTGAAAAATATTTTATTGACGAGTTTTTTATTTGTCTCTCAACTTAGTAAGTGAAATATTAAAAACGTTAATATTAGGCAAGGCACTCTAAAATCACAGTTTGAACAGTGACTAACTTTAACTAATAGAGGTGGTTAACATAAGGTTACGGATTTTAAAATTCTCGAAAAAACTGACTACAAAATCTTTTTAAATAAAAAAATCTTTTTGTGGCCAGGTTTAGCCCCACAAGAACACCATCACCCTGGGACGGAGTAAGAGTGTCGGACAGACCGGGTCTAGCCTGTCCTCAGAAACTACCAGACCTAGACAATGAAAGGACCACTTTAGAGAAAATGCCCAAAGGCAGACTAGAATATTTAAAAAGACTGATGCCTTATCTTAAGTATCAAAGTGAAGATTGTTTATATTTGAACATATTTGCTCCTTTGCAAAGTAAGTATTCTAAATTAACTTACCTATAGCAGTGTAGATATGATCAAAGTATGCTCCAAGGACAAACAAACAAACAGACGAGCACGGCCACTCCACTTAAAACGTCCCTTATGTTATAAGTGAGCGTGGATTATTTACAAGTTGCCGACTGACTTGAAATCGATAAATTGACGCCAGAAGCAAAAATAATGACTGTAAATCTGACAGGCCAGTAAATTAATAATAATGATAATTTTGGATTGACTTTAACATTGTCTTGTAGCCAAGTTAGACAATTTTTTTTGGTTTGGCAATTGGCAACATGTGAATAGTCTAAGAAACCGCATTGACATGATACAAATGGCGTCCAGATTATGTATCCAAATGAGCTCGGTCCGAGTAAATTTTGATCACGTCAACACGATGAAACTAGAGCTATGAAGGTAGGATAATCTAGATCAATTACTATTCTATCATAATTGAT
Source organism: Idaea biselata (assembly GCA_958496205.1). Classification (NCBI taxonomy): domain Eukaryota; kingdom Metazoa; phylum Arthropoda; class Insecta; order Lepidoptera; family Geometridae; genus Idaea; species Idaea biselata. The sequence goes on along the minus strand of OY292394.1, from coordinate 35,340,496 downwards.
GTCATTGGCTATGAAATTTGCAGTGGTGGCAGGTATATGATCCTGCTTCTTTGTGTTGATTACAAATCTTTAAATGCTTATAGATATTAGTTTTTTTCATTTCCATATATTATGTAAGTAAGTCAAATATTTGTGACATAGTGGCTACAAAGATTTTTCTTTTCAAACGACTCTGACTCAACAGGTTATCAAAATCAAAAATTTAGATGACCAAAACGAGCATCTCTCAATATGTCTGTCTTTGATAAGCGAAATTCAACTTTTGTGCTTTAATATAGCAAAAACGCTGGTTCAACTCTTAGATTACTAATAATAAAAATACTCGGAGAAGGTTAACTAAAAAAATAAATATAAAATACCAACGAAGTAAAAGTAATGCTGATTTGTAAAAAAATATAAAAGCTGAATACTGAATACAACGTAGAATACCAGACGTTTGCTGACCCTATAATTCTACTCATTTGAAACCCAGACGAGCGCTTTGTCTGGATTTCTGATAAAACAAAACCTTCAACAGACTTACCATTTTAGTTGTTTACTTATTGTCATATCATTTGCATCTCAATCTGCATATACTTGCAATATATAAAAAGCTGCGGACTGCAGATTCATTTAAATCTGCAGTAGTAGATCGATTTCTAAATATCGAACTACATTAATCATCGTAGTGCTTTGGTAGTGCCTCACTGTAAACTTTTATTTTTGCAAATTCCTCTCTTAATACCATACTATGAGCATATATTAAGGATTCGTAGTAGGTATCTAGCATTGACAGGAATAAAATAAAAATCCTACATTCTCCTAATCCGAAAGTTAAATTTGACTTGTCGATAATGTTACAAAATGTTTATTAAGGTTTAGCGAAAAACTACCCTTACAGACTAATTTTGCGTAACATGTAGACACTCGAAAAGGGACCTCTTAAATCTCATTTTAAGTAGGATGTTCTGTGATGCGAAGTTAATCCCGAACGTAGTTATTTCAGCCTTTTCACAAGCTCGCATTTTAACGGAATCTGCTTTGAATTTTAAATTTCTTAGCTAGTTTAAATTACACTGTGAGAGAATAGCTACAGGATCACGTTCGTTTTTATTTATTTTAATATGATTTTTAAGAGTTTAGAATGTATTTTATGGGCTACTAGCTGCGACCCGCAGTTTCCCCCGTGTAAGTCCCAATACCGCGGGAATATCGGGATAAAAAGTAGCCTATGTGTTATTCCAAGTCTCCAGCTATCTACATACCGAGTTTCATGGTAATCGGTTCAGCGGTTTCTACGTAATTGAGTAACAAACACACACCCATACGTACATAGTACATAGTCACAAACTTTCAGCTTTATAATATTAGTAGGAAGGATTGTATAAATTTGAAGAATTATCGATTCAAGAACAAAAATGATTCTTTGATATGAAGTTTTTTTTATATCGGATCAAGAGAGGTGCATTTCCACTGTTAATACATCTAAAAGGCTCTGTAAGGTTGTTTCTGTTAAATAAATGTCCAAAATGTTATTAAAACTTCATTGCAATTGCAAACAATACACTCAGAATGAAACAATAACTTGCAACTTAACTGCAATCGAAACTTTATTGTCTCAAAAATATATGGAAAACGGTATTCTGCCAAGACTTTTTTTTAATCAAGAAACGACAATTACTGTTGTGTAACAAACATCAAATGTAATATTCAAGATTGAATATTGAAGTTATATCTCTACACTCCACACTAATATTATAAAGAGGAAAGATTTGTAATCGTGTGTGTATGTATGTAATGAATAAACTCAAACACTACTCTGCCGATTTCAACAAATATTTCACCACTAGAATGCTACATTCACTTTGAGTTATATAGGCTACTATTAATCCCGATATTCCCACGGGATCGGGACTTATGCGGGTGCAACCGCGGGACGCAGTAGTTTTAGATAATTTTATTACGCCATCAGAGAGCAAAAACTACCTCAATTCAAAATAACTGCTAATTTGCAGAGCACAAAGTCCTTACTGAATATTCTCAATTGGTATAACGCAAGCTATGTGAAATGTAGGTACCTCTGCCAGACATTTTTCCGCCATTTGAAAAGCACATTTTAAAATTCTGTCTGCCTAAACCCTCTTTTGAGAATACGTGATTTGAAGATATAAAAAAGATTCAGTAAATTATATCTCCCTGTGATAATAATAAATATATACGGTGACTCATAAACAGCATTTGAAGCCACTTTAAGTTTAAATAATTATATGAAATTACACTCATTTTTCGGTTTAATTCGTGTAGCTTTTTATTATATTTTGTCAACTTTCAACACCGCACCGACCCGTAATTAAGAGGTCTGGAAAGACCCCAAAACAACGCACGTTTAAAAATTATATAGATATTAAAGTAATAAAAGCAACGCCATTAAGACCGAAAAACGAAATAATTTCATTTCAGCATAGCGAAAACCGAAGAAAAATCTACAAAAAATAATCAAGCTCATTGTTTTCAGTGGACGAAACAAAAATCGCTTTACCAGTGATAGTCTATATCCACGGGGAGAGCTATTCTACGAGCACAAGTCGCCCTTACGATGGTTCTGTATTGGCCAGTTATACTGATCTCATTGTGGTCACGTTGAACTTCAGACTGGGGGTCTTAGGTAAGTGGTGTGTGTTTACTATTTTAAGAATGTACCAAGTTAGCTCCTTATTGCTTTAGCTTTCTAAATATTGATTTATGTTACTATTTTCGTTAGATACCTCGCCATTTATTACGAAAGTCGTGGTTTTGAATCCCGGTCGCGCATTTTCCCATCGGCCGTCGGTTTAAGTCGTAGCGCCAAGCAGATTCATGTTTCGATGTGTTGGCCGGTGCAGCTACTAAGTAGGGCGGGTCGGATTTTGTGTCACTGCGTCTACTAGATGAGCTTGTTGTATTTTAGACCATATCATCTCTTACCATCAGGTAAGATAGTAGTCAAACGCTCATAATATTTATCGTGCGTTTTTCTTAGTAAGTCTTTTTTATTAAGAAAAACGTATCTTAATTGAAAAATTGATGCCCCATTTATTACTAATGAAAGGCCCATTTATGTAGCAACGTTCATAAAACGCACATCGAACTATTATATCCCTAGACCAAGTCTATCCTTAAAATTACATTCGTAACCTTATTCCAATTTGGTCTAAAACTCCAAAGACCCACTTAGCCCAACCACAAATCTTGCACGTTCAAATAAATTCCCTTTACAGCAGCTGAACCAAGATTCATGTCACTCTCGTATTTACATAAAGTGGCGACGTTCGCTACGTATCGTAGAACCGGGTCATGACAACCGAGTAATTTAGTTATTTCGATGCAACAAGGCTTGATTTGTTGGAGGACTAGCTGTGTGACATACGATGTTTTATGTTTTACGTTTTAGTTGGTATCACCATAAAGGTTAAATGTTTGTAAATTTTAGCGCAATGTATAATAGAGTAAGATCCCAGTGCTGGCAGACATCACGTATTTTCTGACAAACGAAATGTGGTCGATTGAGTAGTGTTAGTATGTACTAAGCACGCATGCCTACTTGCTAGCCTGCTTTCGACCACATTTCGTTCGTCAGAAAATACGTGATGTCTGCCGGCCCTGGGACCTTGGACTATAAGTGCATCATCACGTTTGTTGACGACCATCATCACTAATGCGTTTGTTCGCGTTTGCGTTTGCTCGACTTATTGAGCGAATCTCTTTTTCTTTTTCAGCATCATGTATTTGGCCACTGCATGGCATTTGTCTCTCCAACCTGCTTTCACAAGTTCTCTTTTCTGTTTTGCTTCTTCTTCTTCAGCATCATATATTTGCCCACTGCAGGGCATATGCCTCTCCAACCTCCTTCCACAAATTCTATCACTAATTTTCCGATGCCAAGTGGGCAACTTGGCATCCATTACCATGTAATTTTATTTCAGCGGACCATCTGGCTGGTGGTCTGCCCACAATTCTCTTGGGCGAATAAGTTTCTGGTTTTCTAATGGCGTTTCTGGTTTGAGTGTCTCTCTGTAAATAAATTAATCACTACGTATGTTTTTACAAAATAAAATATTGTATTTGTCACCATAATATGAGTAACAGTTAGGTACATTATTCATGTTTTTCCATGGCCGAAAATATAAATATTTTTTAAAATACAGAGTACACCACCTTATACGATACCTTATTATTTTTTAAGTCAAGAAATTGGTTTTTCTTATTTAGTACTTTTTATGGACATAATATTTTTTCGTTCCACTCAAGCAACTTCAAATAAAACTATCAGAAAACTTTTTCCATTCCAACCCAATTCATATCTTTGCTCACGAACAAAAATTGACACACAGCCTTTTTCAGAAACCCCAATATTTATGTGTGGCTTTATTGAAAAGTATTTTTAAAAGCACATTTGTTTTTCATATATTCGTATGCAAACTGTATAACCCTCTTAGGGGTGAGAACCTTGAGGCATATTGACACAAAAATGTTAAAATAAAATATGCATAAATATTTTTAGATGGGTTTAAAAATACTACATTGGAAAGCGATTGAAGTGCAATTTGATTTTTAGATTTCGTACCTTAAAAGATAAAAAAACGAACCCTTTTAAGACCACGCGCTTATTCGTCTGTCTGTCTGTCTGTCACCACATATTTTGACCACATTTACTGCAAATAGATTTGGTAATGTTTTTACCTGCCTGACACACACCCTCCTTAGAAGCAAGCAGTTTACCCACCACCGCGCTGGGAGAGAGTGAGCTGGGTGAGACTAGCAAAAACTCCGTTTTTGCTAGTCTCACCCAGATCCATTGCCCTAGCATAGAATAGGGTAATGAAATTAAAGACATTTTTCGGTTTGAATCGCGTGGTTTTTATTACTTTTAGCATTGTTACAACGCTCAACGTTTCGAGACCTTTCCGGGTCTCTTCTTCAGGATAGACAGAGGGGGAGAGGGGGAGTCTATCCTGAAGAAGAGACCTGGAAAGAAGAAGAATCTAGAATAGGGTAGCCCAATTAATTATAAGCCAGGGCTCCAAACTGCGACTGCAGTCTCATTAAAATTATTAATGCGAAAGCTAAGATGTTGATCTGTCCCTTAACTACTGAACCGATCACAATGAAACTTGAAACACAGAAAGCTAAAGATCTGTATTAAGAAATTGGCTTCTTTTTAAGCCGATATAGCCGGCGGGTAAAACCGCGGGATGCAGCTAGTTTCTAATAGTGATCGAACAGGTCAATGTAATGTTGATGATAATTAAAACTGGAGTTATGCTGTGTGGTTTCGGAACGCGCCATTCGATGTGAAGAAACCACAAGAAACTCACGTTCAGCTTATATTAAAATAACCAATGAAATAAAAAAAAAGTAACAATCCCCCTTCCAAAAGTCTAGAGTCAAAAATGTTGTTAAAAGATTAAAAACCGCAAGGCGCTACTAGTATTCAACTACCTAAATCTCGCTTTATAAACGATGTGGTTGCCAGTACTTGCTTCAACAAAATACTGGGAATACATTGTTCGCCTGGTTTAAGACATTTGTACAGTTAGTACTGACTGCCGTATCGGTTTCTGTTTGTCTACATGAGATAGGTACATTAATTTAGTTTGTAGAAATTCAGAATGGAGAAACGGGGCAAATTCCGTTTGTTAATTTTCGCCGAGTAAGCATTTCTATTTGAAATTCGTGGAATCGTAAAGTGTTACTTGCACAAAATGCTCGCGATGTTAATTTTCATCGTTTATTTAATTTTAATTAATTACTTACAGTTTTTATAGCCCTTTTAGACTTAAATTTTTCCTGGGTCTTATTCGCGCGTAAAATAGTTTCAAATATTTTAAGAAATTTTCAAATGCTATTAAATCGAAACATCGGGATAAGAAAATTTAAAACTAACAATATACGAATAAGACTCGGGAAAACTATGATACAATAGTGTAATTATGGATAATAAAGATACGGGCTAATGAAGCAAACAAACTTAAGTTGCCCATTTGTATTTGAAGAGCCCCAAATTGTACACGCCAAGAAATACAGACTCAGATAAAATCAATTTAGATACTAACGGCCGAATACAGCAACGCAATTCAAAATTTGAGTTCTACTTAAACAACTAAGCACGTTTCAAATTCAAAAAATCCTATACTTTTTTAAATTTAGAAACTGCTCAATTATTTAAGTACGTCTCAAATTTTAAGTAGCGTTTCTGTATTCGGCTGTAAGTCATCTAGATAAAAAGTCATTGATTTTGAAATTTCTCAAAAACAAGTATATTATGCAGTTTCGGAAACCGATCTCCAATGAGAAGAAATGTGCACTAAATGTACTATAATATTGAACGTTTTTCCCCCAGGTTTCTTGAACGCAAATCCATCACCACATCTAAAAGCACGAGTAGCGAACTACGGGCTGATGGATCAAATAGCTGCCCTCCACTGGGTGCAGCAGAACATCGCCTTATTTGGAGGCGATCCAACTAATATCACTCTCATGGGTCATGGGTCTGGTGCCGCGTGTATTAACTTTCTTATGATATCGCCTACTGTTATGCCGGGTGAGTTTAACTTTTAAATTGTTTTTGAGTCTAAGTTTAAAGAGGAACGTCCACTGACTAAACTAAGTTATGTAAGTTATCTTAGCTTTGTACAGCGAGTCCGTTTATACATGTGCGTACATCGCAAACTATGCCAGCTACTTGCTACAAGCTCATTTGTTCACAAACTTAGTTCGTATTAGTTGAGCCAGTTTTTTTAATAATAATATTATATCTAACGTAACTCCACCGCCACACCATACTTATTTTTTCGACAATCTAAAAGCTATTCGTAAAAAATAAATTAGACAAAAATAAAGTAGTGTAACTAACATAAATCCAATTAAAGGAATCCAAGACTACAATACAGAATGTTAATGTTAATTTTTGTTTGTGCCTAACAAAGTCTCAACAAAAGCAAATGATAGACACAAATATTTGAAGATAGAATAAAAAAAAATGCAAATCAACTAAGTATCCGCCCATAGATAACATAAAACAACAAAATCATAAGTTGAAACTATGCCAGTTATTAGCTAACTTAGTTTAGTGCGCAGTGGACGCTGACCTTTAGGCTTGAGACGCAGCTGGATTTTATGTAGGTTTCAGTATGAAGAAGATTTCGTTTTTGAAAAATGCTTACAATATTCGAAGTGGTTAACGCGGTGGAACGGAATACACTAGTTGCAGGTTCGAGATTACCCGGGTGTAAAATTCTGGAAAACATTCTTTGAAATTTATTCCTTTTAAAAAGAAATTTTAGATTTGAACTAACCCAAAAGCCTTCTAGCAGCCAAAGGTGAAATCATCGCAATTGGATTTACAACATGTGTCGAAGCAAGGCTTGGACATGATAATAATAAACAAACAAACAAAAAATCAGTACCGGTTTAAAGTAAAAATATACAGAAAATTACTGAAATATCAGCAAAGAGCATAAAATTCCTATCCATACAATTTACGAAATTAATCTTATCTTACAATATTATAAAGCTAAAGAGTTTGTTTATTTGTTTGAACGCGCTAATCTCAGAAACTGCTGGTCCGATTTGAAAAATTCTTCCAGTGTCGGATAGTCCTTTTATTGAGGAAGGCTATATTATATTTAAAAAATAAATAGGCAGACTAAGTCACGGGTACTGCTAGTGTTATAATATAACTGACCCCATTGCATAGTAACAATTTCGTATTTTGTTTCAGGTTTATTTCACAGAGCAATTTTACTTTCCGGCTCAGCACTGAGCTCATGGGCTATAGTAGATGATCCGGTCTACTACTCTCTAAAACTAGCAAAACATATGAACTGCACGATCCCAGAAGACCTATCAAAAGACCACGAAGTCATAGTAGACTGCTTACGAGACGCCACAATAGACGAACTACTTTCTCTAGACATATCACCGCCAAATTTTCTAACAGCATTCGGGCCTTCTGTTGATGGAGTAGTCATAAAGACGGACTTCGCAAAGGATTTTTTGACCATGTATTCAACTGGGGACTTTCCTTCGTTTGGACCGTTGAATAATATGAATTTGAATCTGAATATGCATAAGAAGAGGAGTGATAGTGGGCGGAGACTGTTCCAGAATAAGTATGATTTGTTGTTCGGGGTTGTGACAAATGAGGCGTTGTGGAAGTTTTCCGCTCAAGATGTTCAGAATGGTATTGAGCCGGATAAGAGGGATCGAATGATGAGGTCAGTTACAACTCATTTATTTGCCTTTTTGACCCAGTTTTATAGGGTTGCGTACCCAGAGGGTACATACGGGACCCTATTACTGAGACTTCGCTGTCTGTCTGTCCGTCTGTCACCACATATGTCACATATGCAAATATATGTGACATATTTGGTAACGTTCAAGTTGCATGGGCAACTTGCATACTTAGGCTTTTGCTTGTATACAAGTGACTTTACCTATTTACCAGTTTCATGCAATTTAAAATACGATCTGTAACGTGTATTATGTCATGTGCCCAAAATAAAATGCCATAAAAATTTAATGAATCGCATAAATATATCATTAAGGAAAGCACTGTTTGTAACTCGCTTTCTACATTTGTTTTTAGGGTTCTTTACCCAAATGGTAAAAACGGGACTCTTTTATTGTCCGTACCTATATGCCATGCCTGTCACAAGGCTGTATCTCAACAGTTAGCCAGTTAAAAAAATTACAGATGATGTATTTCTGTTACTGATATAATAACAAATACTAAAAACATAATTAAATCAATAACGCAGCGTCCTACGTGGGCAATAGGATGCGAACGCGATGCGAACGCGAAGCGGCGTGGTGCGGCGCGGAAAAAAGGAACAGTCGATAGCTATTGAAGTGTCCAACGTGACCAAATGCATGTAAAGTGCGATGCAGCGCGACTCTCGACTGTTCCTTGTTTCCGCGCCGCACCGCGCCGCTTCGCGTTCGCATAGCGTGTAGCTTTTATGTGATGATGGTACGGAAACCTTCGTGCGCGAATTCAACTCGCACTTGGTCGGCTTTTGAACCAATTTTTGTGGTCCGAACAAACCACGCGACTGACAGATATCTTTGTGTTATTTGAATAGCCCTTTTTCGGTAGTCGGGTAAAATTGTTTGATCTCCAGAACTGATATCAGACCGACTCAACATTTTCCAATAAACCCCAAAGGCACATCACGTTCCGACGTCAGACAAAGATTTTAAATTCAACACTCAAAGCAAACATTTCAAACAGAATCCCTGTCAAACAGTTTTGAATAAATTTCTTGCAAATTCTCGCTTAGAGCGCTGTCAGATTAAACGTCAAACGACGATCGGTTTTCGAAGCTAGGCTACGCTTTGGCCACACGATCCAGTAAGCTAGTAAAACGCATCGCGTGAATGAATACAGATCAGCTCTCTGTTGCGGATTTGTCAACAACTGACTTGAGTGAAATATTTTAAAAGAAAAATACATTACAAAAACTCAACCCTGACCATCCTTGACAACATCCTTTGGCTGGGGAAGCGACGAGATATCTTTGATGATGTTGGTCGCCTGGAAGGCTGACGTAACCTGGAAAGGGGCTTTCTTCGCTGTAAGTAGTGCCCTACACGCTATTATGACTTCATCTCATCTGTTTATAGTCTTTAGACTGTCGCAGAATAAAAAAAAATGCATGTACTTAATGCATGGCGAACACTTGAGCGGGATTCGAAGCTACATGCATACATTCGTTGCAAGCATTGACCGCATAGGTTAGTGAGCACACACCGTCCAAACAACCCGAGACACATGTGACAAACTATTCGTGGCACATGTTGGTCTGATGCTACCTTTAGCTCATGCGTTTTTAAGCGCGCATATACGCATACATATATGCGAGGAAACCGGCCAAGTGCGAACCGGACTCACGCACAAAGGGACGGAATACCTTTATCACAAAAAAAAAGGTTTTTTTTTGGATTCGTTGTCATAGCAGAAACAGAAATAAATAATCTGTGAAAATCTCAACTGTCTAGCAATCACGGTTCATGAGATACAGCCTAACAATGATAGACGGACATTAGCGGCTTAGTCAAAGGGTCCGTTTTCCACGGAACCATAAGGTACAAGTTGGCAACGGGCGACATGAGGCGGCAGCGGACGACGTGTCGCGGCGACACTACTGGTTTCTATGTATTTCTATGAAATTCCCTACGCTCACTCGACGACGCGACGCTAGCTTCGTAGGGAGTTTCATAGAAAAATGAAACATTTCATGCCGCCTCATGTCGCCCGTTGCTAACTCCTACCTTAACTATGTAGTACGTAGTAAATATAGCGTTCTAAAAGAAACCCGTTTGTTCCAGAACGTACGTGCGAAACTCCTACACATACCACCTGAGCGAGATATTCTATACAATAGTGAACGAGTACACGGACTGGGAAAAAACGGTAGAGGTTTGTCTTATATTAAAATGGTGGTATGAAAGGAATGTCTGGATTGTTTATGCATAACGAGCCCCGCGGTTTCTCCAAAGTTATTCTTCTTACCTAGTGTCGGGATAACATAAGCCCTTATGGCTTTATTAATACACGTGGTCGCAGTAGAGAAAACATCCTTTGTCTTTTTCCGGGACAAAAACTTTCAAAGTTGAAACATAAACAAAATCTGGTAAATTAATTCGACCTTATTCCACGTTTATTAATAAGTCTATTAATGTATAATATACCAATACTACAGCTATCTATAGCCCTTTCGCCGTTTTGGAAACCAAAGGTTGGAAAGCAGTTTCGAAAACAGATTATTTTCTATTTATGAAACCTGGTTTAGAATAAAGAGAAAAAAATCTGTTTTCGAAACTGATTTCGAACCATTGGTTTTCAAAACGGCCGAAGGTATCTATAGTTATGCCAAGTGCAATTGCAATTGATAAAGTAGTTTTGCGTAACTACTTAACTTACTTAAGTCAAGTGATATGGTGTATGATGTAGCAAGCTCATCTGGAAGAAGGAAGACGGCAGGTAACAAGCAGCAGTCTGCTGACTGCTGCTTGTTACCTGCCGTTTTGTTTGTTGATGAGAATCAACAAACAAAAGGAGGCAGAAAAGCAAAACTAAAAACACTCGCGTTGTCATTACAAATCTAATGACAATTCATAATATGCTACAGAGATTTACAAATGAAAATCTTAACCTACTAATCTTACTGATAGTATAAATGCAAAAGTAACTCTGTCTGTTTGTCTGTTACGCTTTCATGCCTTAACCACGGAACCGATATTGATGAATTTTGGTAACGAAATAAATATGACCTTGGAGAAGTACATTGGCTTCTTTGGATCCCGTAAATCGTCCAGGATCTGGATCGTCCAGGATCGTCCAGGATCCGTCCAGGATCTGGATATAAAGAAACAAAGGCCTCGGAGTCCTAATACCTATCTAATCGTGGTCAAAGCCACCAAACTGTAAAGGAACAAAGTATCTAAAGGCCTAAAGTATGTCAACTAAAATAAACGAAAATACCTAATTATAACGCATCCCTAACCTACCTGAATTAAAACGATATAATACCTAATTGATTACGATCAATTCTGACCTACCTATCTAAACTACCTAATTTTGATTGTGTGATGTACCTTTCTTTGTTTTTGGCTCGTGTGAAAGTCTAGTGGTTACAGATACCCACGTTGTGAATTGTAGTTAACTCAAGGTTCCTTATAGTAAGACGAGATTACAGAAAACCTACACCTGACCAAATTATCCCAAGTATTATCTGTACTCCTAAACCGACTTTAATTGAAACGTTAAAGGAAAATTTAAGATGATCTTTTACTGTTTTATGTGATCAAAATTGTTGCTACTTGAATTTAATTAATTACCCTATAAATTGACTGAAAGATGTCTCTACTATCTATGTCGGATCCTCAACTCTAGTCTACAGAATGAATGTTATAAGGAAGCTAACTTAAAATTAAGGGAATTAGGTATAAATAATGATGGTACACAATAAATTAGATATCAAAATATTGGTTTTATTAAATCCGATGATTCTATTATCACGTAGTGAAAGAATCATCAAAGAAAACACTACGGACCTAGCTATCAAAGTTAACAATATCGGACGTTAATTAATTGAATTATGAATTTTAATCTCTATAGTAACTTGACCAAAATGTATTAAATAAATGGACTGCTGACAACAGTGGAATTCCACAATCCTAAAAACTATTATAGTAAATCTCATTATGAGACTTTATAGACTTCAGGCAAATACCTTATCTATTAGCGTGAAATAATCCTCTTTATGAGAATTTGATAGTTTGATAAACTTCATTCAGTACACCTGTACTCAAGTCTTTGTCGTTTGCGTTCCGGATTCGGTTTGCAAGTATAGCAGAATTGCCAGACCTCAAAATCCGATCATCAAACCAATATTTCCCACAAATAGAGATATAAAAAGAAGGTAAATTGCTTACGTATAGATTATGATTTGAAATAATCTTTATTCATGTAAATTCCACTCGGAAATATCAAAATATATGTACCAAACGTACTTAGGCTTTGACTTAGTTTTGGTCATTTTACCACAGTGAAATTAACTGATGGATCTTTGTCCAAATATAACTGAGATTTAAATTTATTAAAAGGAAACCTCTTTACGAGCGTTTCCTATATTTTTGTCCTCAAATATGAACTTTAATTTGAAAAAGTGAATTTATAATAAACAGGATTCTTTTATAGAATTTCCTGTAGACTGTCTTTAGATAGACTGGTTAAACAATTATGAATTTACATTAAAGCTGTAAGAAAACACATACAAGACACAAACACAACAAAATGGATGCTCCTTCGACTACTTCATAGTCTAAGAACTAAGACAATAGAAGATATTACAGTGTACTTTTCCACCAGTACTTTAGCGTCAAAAGAACAATCAATCAGCGCAGGGATTGAACCTCGCATTTGGTAGTATAATTATTGTGTAGAAATATAAAGTACTCTGTAATCAAATAGTACAGTAGGTATATCTCAGTACAAATGCAGGGCGAGAATCGAACTCACAAGAGCTGCATATTAACTTATAACGTCAAATTAACAAACATAAGCTTAGTGCAGGAATCTAACCTGACACAAATGGCATAAAATCATAAAATATGAGTAATTAACATATTCAACATACACAAAAATAGGTACATTTTATACATGTCCCATAATTAAGACTATCGAAGTCTACTCTTGGAGAAAAGTCGTTACAATTCAAACCTCCTCTAGTTTAAACAATGAAAATAATTAATAATGTACCTTATATGCTCTACAGGACTAGATACAGTAAAGGCATCATGGCTGGATCAAAACTGACTCTAATAACTAATTACTTGCAAACACTGACTCTATAACATCTAGCAAAATGTATATAATTCAAACTTATGGCACGCTAAAAGCCCTATACGTGACTGCTTCTAAAGACCTCCGGAAAATAAGTGAAGTGACGCTCTCGCTCTTGGAACGCTTCCCGCTTCCAAAAATGCCGCGTCATTCCCCGCAAACCTCTGCTTAGCCCTTCATGATTGGTCGAATTTTTAGCGCGAGCCCTACCTAACGGTGCCAAGCCATCTACGTACAAATTTGGAGTTAACTAACCAAGATCGATATCTCTGTCGATCGATCTATATTGCAAGGATTTAATATGTCTACATATATTTAAAATTCATGAATAGCACCTGTGTAAAAGATTGACTTACGCGGGTGAAACCGCGGGCGCAGCTAGTTAAAAAAATAAGTACATACGCTCAAAAAAAACATAACCTTCCTTTCAGCAGTCGGGTAAAAACAAATTCCATTTCAGAATCCAATAAACACCAGAGACGCAACCATTGCTGCTTTATCAGACGCACAATACGTAGCCCCAGTGGTGCAAAGTGGGGACCTACTCAGTGGGGGTCCGAAACCGGCGCCAAATGATGACGACGGGCCTAGAAGACCGACCAAGACTTACTTCTATGTGTTCGATTACCAGACGAGGGACAGTGTTTATCCTCAGGTAAGGTTTTTTTAAGGTATTTGCCACCGCGACTCCCTTTTGGCCCACTTTAGAAAAAGTAGGAGGTTCTCAATTAGGTTTTGACTTTTTTTAATGTCTGTTCGTCTTGTAAAAGATACGGCCGATTTTAATGATACTTTTCTGGTTGAACAACTTTCAACAAAAAAATTATGACCAAAATTACCTTAACCTAAACTTACCTCAAGGGCGATGTCATCAAAATTTGTCGAGGATCAGGCGATGGTATTAGGAATGATGAGCAGAAGCGATGTTTCCGGTTGCATCTCTCTCGAGAGCCAAGCTAAACTCCGTTATAATTAACCCTTAGCCTGGCCGCACACGTACGTTTTCCGTATACGTATTCCGCATACGGATTATCGACTCAGGATTCCGTGACCCTAGCGCAGACGTTCGTTTTTTTTCATTCGGAATGTTAACAGTCAGTATGTTTTCCGTTCGGAAATAAAACGAACGTGTGCGGTAATCAAGACATTTTATATGGATTTAAAGCATTCAGGAATCCAAATACGAAAAATGAATTCGGAAAACGTAAGAGTGCGACCAGGCTTAAACATTTTAGTTTTAGAGATACATACAGAAAAAGAGCTGTTTTTTTCTTTCTGTATAAATATTCACGTGACCAATAGCTCATCAAATGCCCCCACAAATCGTTTGTAAAGCCCGGTTGTAAAATTGCATAATAATAATTATTATCCTGAAAATTTACGGAACCCCATTATAATAAATAATGGAGATCTATTTACGACCAAAATATTTAAATTTTATTTCAGTAATTTTCCGATCGTTGAAATAAAGTTTAACATTTATGTAAATATCATGTAAAAACTTCTGTGGAAGTGTGTATCGAAGAGTTGCAAACTTGAAACTTTTTGATCGGTCGATAGTTTACTAGACGCTTGTGTGTGTGTGTGAAGTATTATATAGAATTGAAGTATAAACATCATGCTTTTGGATTTTGATAACTCATACTTTATGAAGTACCTATTGCATTTTTAACCGATTTCTAAAAAAAGTCGGGCAGTTTTACTTAGTTTGACTGAGTTTAGTAACAGATAGATAAGTCAGTGGCACTGTATATAATCTTTTGCCTCTTTCGTTAATAAAATATACTGCAGGTTATTTAAAATTATTAAAGCATCATTTGCACCAGTTATGGTTAGTTTATACCTTAGATTTAAAACAATTTCTTAGAAAATATAGATTTTTAACAAAATGTTGATTAGAACTAGAACACAAATAATACCGTGTCAGCAAACCCAGTCTAGTGCAAGCTGGCATAAGGATACCACCCACTTAATGATGTTTCATGCTTACCTAACTATAATATGACTAAAACACGTAAATTTGCAAAGTCGGCCGACCGAATAATTTCTTGTTTGCGTCCGCCTACAATCAATGAATTTAAAATATGTTTAAAAACAGTTGCTACTTATAATATTCATAATAATGAATTTTAATATAACAGTTAAAATTCATGAACACGAGTGTATTGCACAATTTCATTGAAGGATATTGAAACCTCAATGTTAATGTGACATGGTTCTATATCTGTTTGTGGAATTCTGTGGGTATATTTTATAGAGAAAACTTTAAAGCATCGAACCTTCATACCGGAAAGCGGTTTAGATAGGGGATAGTTTGTTTGCTTTGTTTGTTTGACTTGCCCTCTAGTCAAACAAACAAAGCAAACAAACAAACATCGTGAGGAAACCAACATGTCCTAGGACTCATCACGGTCCGAAGACATGGGATATTCAGTGTTTTCTATGTATCATATTATTATGTATGTATTTACAAAAAAAAAAGTATAATATGTAGTATATCCGTTGTCTAGTACCCATAGTACAAGCCTAGTGCTTAGTTTGGGGCTAGATTGCGCTGTGTGTAACATCGTGCAATATTTATTTATTTATTTATTTATAAGTCAGGCTTTTTTTTAATAAGACTTGCATGTGACCCCCATGTCTCCTGGTTTTCAAGTCTGCTCTCACAGTCGTGTTTCAATGGAGTACCGATAGAATAGTAACGTAAGCAACTTGCTAATTTCTACTGCCTTATTCACGAGACTCGAGCTCGACTCGATATAGGTAAATCAGAGGGAAATGGCCATATTAAATTTGACGACATAATGCTGTGAAAACATGATGATTAAAACAACCATTTGATTCATAAACGAAACTTTATTTATATTTCTTTTTAAAACTTAAAAACAAGCAGTCTTATAAACAACCAAAAAATAATTGTTAGTATATTTAAAAAAAAAACAGGTTAGACCATCTCTCCCAGTATATGGTAGAGATGGCTATTATACCGTACGGCTATCTCCCCCGGATCTACAACAAATTGAAACAAAGTAAATACCTCGTTAATTAATAATAATATTTGTAGTGAAAACAACCACGTAAGTTTAAAATAGCCTAGATACGTTTTGCTATGCAATGGCCCGGTGATATTGCAATTTGAGGCGATTCATTTTAAATGAGGTCGGTAAAACACGGTGGCGTATCGGAAGTTAATTATTCAAAAGGTTGCATTTTGAAATTCAATTGCGATTCATTTTACTTATTACCTACTAGTGGTGCCCCGCGGTTTTAATCTTAAGGGAGAAAGAGACAGAAATATACAGACAAGCGCCAAAATAGGATTATATGCCTAATCAAAGAAATATGAAACAATCCGTTAACCCTCTGCAGTAGGCCACAACAGATTCTTCTCGGACGGATTTTCTCGATAGAATAAAATCACAAACTTCCCTCTAAATTTTACAAATAAACAGAATTAGTCAGCCAATATATTACCTACATTAATAAAACCAATTGTGATTACCAATTGTTTGATTTTACACTCTAAAATTTTGTGTAAGTACTACCAGTACTACTAGCACCTTACATCCTTTATTAACACATCTGAAATTCGCTAGCTCTATCCCTGTCACGCAATTGAGGTTATATGGGCCCTTAAAATAATTTTAATGTTTATAAATTGTGTGTGACAAAAAACGTTTTCGTTTTGTTGCAGCGGACCGGTGCAGTTCATGGTGAAGAATTACCTTATGTGTTCGGAGCCCCACTTGTGGACGGATTCGGCCACTTTCCATACAACTATACGAAGACAGAAGTGGCTTTGGCTGAGTCGATCATGATGTTCATATCGAATTTTGCTAAGAATGGGTAAGTCGAACTTCAAAATTATTTATGTCCATGGATCATTTGTCTTTTGAAATGTCTTACTACTACTACTAAGTGTGGTTTCGCAATACGCCAACTTTTAAACACAAACGAAGAATCAAGTATAGAATGGATAACTAACTAAACCGATTACAATGAAACTTGGTATGCAGATAGCTCTCCATCTAGATTAACACATAGGCTTCTTTTTATCCCGACGATCTATGTGGCGCATTGGGGGAAAGCCCGACACTGCAATGCAGAAGGTTGCCGGTTCGATTCCCGCTGGGTAAAAGTATTTATGCATAAAAATAAATACTTGTTTCTGGTCTGTGTGTTTTCTACGAATAATATCTTTCTTCTAATCTATCTAATATATAAAATTTCCAAGTCACAATGCTAGTTACCGTACTCCTCCGAAACGGCTTTACGGATTTTTACCAAATTTTATATGCGTATTCAGTAGGTCTGAGAATCGGCTACTATCTATAATTTATAAGGCAAAACAACGTTTGCCGGGTCAGCTAGTGTAAGTATGTATTTACAAAAAAAAAAGTCAAATGTGTATTATATCGGTTCTCTAGTGCCCATAGTTCAAGTGCTTATTTTGCCAGGGGTAGATTGCGTCAACGTCGTTGCAATATTTATTTATTCATTTATTTATTCTGATATTCAGGAACTGTTTTTGTGTTTTCCACGGTCTGCATAATTGAGTGAGTGAGTGAGTGAGCAAGTGAATGAGTGAGTGAGCATACCTTTACTTATCAAAATTAATCACAGCAATCACATAACGCTTGCTTTGACAGAACACGAGTTAATTTGTAATTAAGATTAAGTAGTGCTGAAATGTGATCTGTTAAGTAGATATCTATACGATTCGACATTAGAGTAGGTTAAATGTGTAATTTAGATAGTGATTATGTGATGATCAAAGGGATCAAAGAGTTATCTAAGGACGGTATTACATGTGTTTGCATAAAACGGTTTTTTAGCTGACTGCCGAAGCAGGGTTATGTTTTTCGAGCGGATGTATGTATGTGGGTATGTATTCAATTTTCGTTTCTCACACTCTGTAGCCTAGGCCTCTACTTTAATTCTACGAACGATAAACTAAACGAAGAATCTGTCACCCATCCGTCTTACAATTTTATTTTCTGACGGATTTAAAAGAAGGATGGCAGATTTTCTTTCTTTCGTTCGTTCGTAGAACTAAAGTACCCCCGCTGAACTGTTCGATAGATTGTATGAAGTGCCATTAGATTCGTAATGACAACGCGAGTATCTTTTATACATATAAGTAAGATGAGTGAGAGAATTTTCGACCAAAGAATTTTTAAATAAAATTTTTGATATGATCCTTTAATGATAGACCAATAAAAATAATAGGGTAGATAGCTTATGAAGTTAGGAAGTTTTTTAAGTTGGTTTGGAAAAAAAATAATAGGCGAGTTTTTCTTTTAATTGCTCTTTAATGTGTTTATAGCGTTTTGTCTACGCTCATGCACTTTATGAAATACTTTTTTCATTTGTAACAGTTTTTTTAGTGTTACGCCTTTTTTTGTAACAGGTAACATGACCCTGTTATTCAGCTCCACGTTTGAAAAGAAATCAGCCAATTATCTAAATTATTGCAGTTAGTATAACCAAATAGGTCTCAGTGGTCGCATTTTAGAAGAAAATGAGAAAAAAGGCCAGGCCAACATACATGGGGTATTTTCGGATACCCCCAGGTGTGAGGAATCTAAAAAAAGTTTATTGACGTCACTAGTTGGACCACCCGTATATTAACCTCTATCTCTTTTATTCCGATATTCCCACGGGATCGAGACTTACACGGTTGAAACACTATGTTAAAAACTTAACCGATATACATAAAGTTTTGATTTTTTATTAGCGTAAAATCTGAAATGACACACACAAATACACACACACACACATGTTACAAAAACCATCAGACTGAGACCGAAAATAGAGATGCAGTGTTTTGTTTCGTTTTATGTTCAACAATTTGATTTTCAATATGACCGACTTTATGTTGCGTATAAACCGGTCTTTAGTAATCATGTGGATTTATGAGTTCTTCGATCGCGGCAATATCTAGGATACGTGTTTATTTTACAAAAGCCAACATTGTACCAGATCTGAAACCTACATAAAAGACTAGGATAGAAGTTTTGACAGGAACGCATTGAGGAAATTTGTATCACTGAATTTTATTTCATATTAAATGACTTTTTTTTAATTGGCCTTTTCGTCTATTTTTTGGATGATTTATACAGCGCAAGCAACTTATAATCCATGCTATTTATGGCGCTGTAGTGCCAGGGTCATTGTTAGGTTGCCCAGCACCTATACCTATCCCAGCTTAGTCAGCAGTCAGTCAGTCAGCACCCAGAGGAAAAGACCAGGCCAATACGTCTGAAGCTAACTAAGCCGTGGGTTTCCTCACGATGTTTATCTATTTTTTTCTTAAAGAAAAATACATTAGTTCGCGGTCGGCCAGGATTCGAAACCACGACCTTTAGAATGAAAGTCGCGGTATCTACCACTAGACCAACACCGCCCTATTTACTTATTTACTTACTACATAACATAGTATTAGATACCTATACTTTTTTTTTTATAAGCACATTACAGATGATACATAGAAAACACCCAGACGAGAAAAAATATTTGTTTTTATTTTAGTGGGAATGTTTGTTCATATTTCGTCCCTAATATTTATTTTTGAAAATATGTTTTTCTTTATATTGTTAAGTTGGTCAATTTTATCTTATCTCGTAACAAACCCACTAAATAACAAAATATTGCCTCATTAACATTTATTTACAACTAAAGTTTGAACCCACAGTAATTTCCCTCATAATATCGCAAATGGGACACGGCGTAAAATGGGTTAAATGCACTAATCAACCGACAATACGCTGAAGTTTTAACGTTATTAGCGGGTTAAATTTAACTAACTACTGTGTCCTTGTTGATGTAAGATTAATTCTATTGTTAGGTAAATAGAGTCCAAATTGTCTTAAGTTAGATTTTGCAAACTATGGTCAGGTTTTGTCATTGTAAATTAACTCTTATTGTTCTGAAGATACAGTTGATCTGACTTGTTTTGTTTAGTTTTGTTGAAGTGTTTGTCTTTCTGGACTAAAAGTTTACATCACTTAGTATTATGATTAATCATAATCATAACCCACTAACATTTTAATAGTTTTCTAGAAATATATTACAAGGAGAAATACATCATCAAAAGTTATCTCGACACAATATTCGAACCTGTGCCCCTCGCTTGCCGGGCGAGTACGCTAACCAGTGCGCCACGCGGGAACTTACGTGACACGATAAAGAAACAATATTAATCGTTTTCTTCTCATATTGTTAACAGAAACCCAAATGATGCTGTCCGTCAAGAAGCTCTACTACCAGCCTCGAGGGAGAGAAACAAGTTCAGAGGCATCATTTGGGAGGAGTACGATTCGACGCATCAGAAATATTTGGAGATTGGTCAGTATATAATTGTGTTAATTTAAACTCAGCCGTATTGTTACACGTAAAATGTCTTCTTCAAGGCAAAATTGTCAAAAGCGCATAGCTTTTGACAATTTTCATGCAATTTTCAGTCATGTTCCCTCTGATCCAAATGAGATCGGTTCGCGCACCTATTCGAATTCAAGCCCATACCATGATGGTCCCGCCTTGATAGGAATGGACTTCTTGCACATGTTGGAGACGGCGCTGTCGACCTGGAAGTCGCCAAACTCGTAGTCTTCGCGAATCCGGATGAAATCCGAACCGAGACTCGTCAGAAACCATTGCTCGTTACTCCATACAAAATGTTCTCGAGCCCACAAAAGTCTTCGCCCGCGATTGCCACGCCGTAAAGCTGGAACTCGAAGTGGTCTGCGAGAATGAAGACCGGCTTCATGTAATCGTCTTCTCACAGTTTGGTTGCTTACTAACAATTGGTGGTCAGATTGAAGCCTTTGAACCATTTGCATAGCCGTAACAGTGGGTTGTCTCCTAGCGATATTTTGTAGAAAACGGTCTTGTCTAGGAGTTGTGACACGACTTCTGCCAGAATGCCGTTCCGCAACATCACCCGTAACACGATAACGTGACCACAACCTAGAGATCACATTTTGGTGGGTCCGTAGAGTGTCAGCAACTACGCGTTGAATAGCGCCAGCTTCCAACATGCCTACAGCTCTAATCTGTTATTCTCTTGTTAAATGTCTACGTGACATAACAATAAACAATACACACAATCTATTTGAATAAAAAAAATGTGCAAAAGCTTATTATTTACAAAATCAGCTGGGTTAAATGGCCATAATACTAACCAAAATAACCAAAACTAACTGTGAAAAAGCCAAATTCGAATTCCCGCGTATTCTTTTGTTTTTAAAATGATTTATTTTTTATTTTTTTGAATTTCGAAAGAAGAGACGGCGGAGTTTATTTTTCACATAGAAACTTTTTCGATACTGTAAATAGTTTATAAGCTAGGAAGTAGTCCCTAGACATTGTTGATGTGTGTACTTTAATAAAACAGTTTTAGAACAGTAATTACAAGCAACGGCCTCTTGCAGTTTTTTCCAAGAGCAGTTTTATACCTGACCACTAGAGGTCTAAGATGTGGCACGCTCTAAAACGACCTAAAAGGAAGAAAAACGAAAAGTAGGAAAGTTGTACCTGGAAGAGATCGCTTTTAGCGATATGGTCGCCCATTGTAACCTTTATCATAATGTGCCACGAACATGTGCCCCTCGCCCGGCAAGCGGGTTACAAATTCGAATCCAGTCCCTGGAGATTTTTGATGCATTTCTCCTTGTAGAATATTTTAAAAATTTAACATTTTTTTTATTTCAATTGCGTGGTGTTTAGGTATATAAAAAATATTTTTTTAAAAATTAGAAAAAATGTTATCTTGTGAAATCTACTTACAACTTTGATTTCAACATAAAATTATAATACAATTTTGAACCACAAAATATAATATTTTCTATTGAATAGAAAACTATCTTCGTTACCTCATACCTCTGTCACTAGCTGCCTTATCACTTTTCCTTTGAGTATTGAATAGACCTATTCATAGACATCTTAGTATATGATTTGTAAAAGACTAGCTGTCCCGGCGAACTTCGTACCGCCATATTCTTTTGTTTTCGTGAAAAATTAGTAGTGGCTTTTTAAAATTTTCTTTTACATATCAATAACGAACACAAAAAATAAAATTATTCAACTTGGTTCGATAGTTATGCACGTACATTGGTTTCGGTAAATCGTTGTAAGGGTTCCGTTATCAAAGGATTAAAACGGGACCCTTTTATTAAGAGTCTGTCCGTCTGTCTGTCTGTCACCAAGCTGTATCTCATGAACCGTGATGGGGCTTATACAGCTACACGCTAAACTTGTCGTTCATTTTCAGTAAATCACTCAAAATTAATCAATATTGAAAGAAAAATAAACTTTCTTTATCGCCGTAACTAAGCAGTAGCTACGACGTAGATTTCGTAGCAGTGGCTACGACGAAGTTTTCGTAGCAATGGCTACGATTTAGTACTATTACAAGTGAAAAATAAATTTTAACCCATTCCTGAGAAAATTAGTACTGACAGACAGACAGACAAACAAGCTAGTAACCTTATAAGGGTTTCTTTTTCACCTTCTAAGGTACGGAACCCTAAAAACACTACATTTCCCACATTGCAGGCCATAATAATAGTCACAGAACCTCGACTCACTAAACAAAGTGATGTCTATCCCTTATCTCATTTTCGAACAAGCAAGCTGAGCAGAAATTATAGTTCAGGGTCGGTATAAATTAACCCACGACATCGGAGCCTTGAGACGTCTACTCAACCGCTTTTGTGACCTAAATAGGGTGAAATAGCTAAGATTTTGTATTGGAGAGGAACTATTTTTGTGTTTGTGGTTTTTTTTTTTTTTTTTTTTTTTCTTTTCCTTTTACTGTGTGTTTCCGCAACTAGCCCTAGAACTGGGCGTCTTTGCGTGACTTAATGCCGTCGGTTTTCTTACGATGTTTTCCTTCACCATAAGAGCGATGTTAATAGCGCACTTAAATTTTTTTTAAAGAAAAAGACATTGGCGCTGCCAGGATTTGAAACTACGACCATCGGAATGAAGGCAGCCTTATTGATAAAAGCGAGATCTTTCAGGCAACTTTTTTACGTGCTGCAAATGAGATTGTAACCAAACCTGTACCTACATAAATTGCGCATCTCTACACGTCAACAAAAACAACATAAGATTTCATCTACTGTATCCTCTGACATTTAAAGGTCATGTTAATCTTAACTGGTGTTTAAGGGGTATATATGTAGGACAACAAACATCTAAACATTTGTAATGTTAGTGGGATTATGCAAGCACTAGCCGAGTCCTGCGGTTTTTTCTGCGTAAGTCGCGGACCCCGTACATACATTTTATGATACATCTATACTCATCTATCTATCTTCCATTATTATAAAGCTGAAGAGTTTGTTTGTTTTTTTGTTTGTTTATTTGAACTCGCTAATATCAGGAACTGCTGAGTTATTGATATACCATTTATTGAGGAAGGAGGCTACTTTTGATCCCGATATACCACGGGTTCGGGACTTACGCGGATAAAACCACGGGACGCAGCTAGTATAGAATACACCGATACTACCAAAAAGCAGCATTTATGGCCAGCCTAAATATGCGCCCCGAACGGCATTCACACGACGCCCCACAGAGGTCATCGAAACTCAAGCGGGTGTTACGCAACCACTCTTAAATAAAACTTAAAACCATACAATTTAAAGCGTCTCACACGAAGTAAAATAAAATCTCTAACAAGCCAACAACGTTTGTCGTAAATTACACGTTGGCATGTCTCTCTGCTCAGCGAGCTCGGATTTAGCAACCTCCCCGCAATAAGCCTGCTACAGGGATTCTTTCTACGTGTTAGAGGTTTATTTAATTACTAACTGCGCCTCGTGTTTTTACCCGCGTTAATGGAAATCTTGCGCAAATATTGAGGTAAAAAAACCAGGGAAGTGCGAGTCGGGCTCGCGCACGAATGGTTTTGTACCATTATCTATACAACAGGTTTTGTTTTGAAAGGTAAAATGCGGTTTACGGTTTATGACGTATTAAAAAAAACTACTTCCTAGATCTCGTTTAAACCAATTTTCGGTGGAGGATCACATGGTATTTTTTTTAGTTCTATCATTCTCTTATTTTAGAAGTTATAGGGGGGAATAGGAGGGGGGACACACATTTTATCACTTTGGAACTGTCTCTTGCGCAAACTATAATATATTAGCAACGTTAAAATCATTTTTGAAGACCTATCCATATCCTAGATATAGGTTTGATGTATTATTCTATGTCTCCAGCTTAATACTGTACTGAAGTTAATTGTAATCGGTTTTTATTATTTCTATGTGTAAGGGTTTATTTACTTGTAGCGCGCCGAGTTTTTACCCGCGTAAATACAGATCCTGTAGGAATATTGGTATAAAAAGTAACATTTGTGATATTCTAGTTTTCCAGCTAACTTTCTATACTAATATTATACAGAGGTAACATTGGTAACATGTTTGTATGTTACATACATACAAAACACGTTACCAATGTTACCTCTTGTTGGGGGTAATCTCCGAAACTACTGGACAAATTCCAATAATTCTTTCACCAATAGAAAGCTACATTATCCAGTGAATCCCACGGGATCGTGACTTACGCAGGTGACCCGCAGAACGAAGCTAGTTCAAAATAAAAAGGTTATTCGTTGAAAAATAGTATGAGGCTCTAGTTACATGCAAATATTAACACACCATTACAAAGACGTTTAAGGAAAAGACCCCACCCCACCACAGACTGTGTATTATGTAGGTGTGTATGTACCTATACCATGCATAAACAGCTGCTTACGTCGACTCCGCAAACTCGTTAGCATGACATTATGCCTTAATAATTTTATCGCCTCCTTTAAAAATTAAGTCCTTACCCAAACAAACAAACCCAGTCAATTATTATAACACTTAGGTTTACTTTACAATCATGTGTGTTCGAAACATGTAGGTAACCAACTCTAATCCTATATCAGCTGTTTTGTTAATTAGCTTTCCAACAGTAACTTGGTTTTTGTGACACAATAATATGGTTTGCGCTGGAAAATGGAAATAAAACCGAAACGTATTAAAAGTCGTCTTGTATAACGGTTTTTAAACACGTTTATGGTCTGAAACGTGATTAACCTGAAGTAAATGTGACAAAAACTGTTATCTGTTGTTGGTGTTGGTCTAGTGCTAGATATCCCGACTTTCATTCCGAGAGTTGTGGGTTCGAATCCAGGCCGACCGCGCACCAATGTCTTTTTCTTTAAGAAAAAGTTATGTGCGCTATAACATCGTTCTTACGGTGAAGGTAAACATCGTGAGGAAACTGACATGTCCTAAGACTCACCACGGTCCGAAGGCATGCCATTCCCCAATCCGGAGTAGGCTCCCAATTGTGAGGCTATCAACCGAATACAGATATAACGTAAGAGCTATACTTAAATAATTGAGCAGCTTCTAAATTTAAAATTACTATGAAAACTTATGAGTTTCAGAGCTGCTTAATTGTTTAAGTAGAAATCAAGTTTTGAGTAGCGGGCGGAAAAGGCCCAGCGAAACTAACTAAATAACTATTATCTGAGATTAAATAAATCAAACTTATTTATATTGAAGTAGAGTTCAATTTTCGAGGCCGGATAAATTATCTTAAAATATATTTTATTAAAATTTTAAAATTAAAATGTTGAAGCACAATCGTCCTGATTCGAAGTAAGCCGCCTATCTTTTAGGATTAATAGGAAAAATAGCTTTTATCAAATTTAGTCAAATTCAATTTTATCGCAATATGATTTTGGTGTGTTTGCGTGTAATAAGCTTCGAAAGCACAGATAATTCATTGAGTAGTCAATGAATTATGTTCTCTTGACAATATTATAAAGTTTTAATTATTTTAAGCTAAGTCGCTGTTTTCGACTGTGTATAACTTTATTTACCGCTTTCCCAATCATGCAACAGAATTTGTTACAGTTTTCATGACAATTAAGAGACTTATTTCAAATGTTTATACACGCGTACAAAGCCGAGTGGATCTCGTTACACCCAACAGTATTATTCTAACATTATTTTTCTTTTTGTTGCAGCCATGAAACCGCGGCTAAAAAACCACTACCGCGCGCATCAACTGTCCGTCTGGCTGCGTCTCGTCCCAGAACTCCACCGAGCTGGAATGGAAGACGTTGCGGCTCGACACAACCTTTTCAAAAACCATAACGAACAAGATTTGTACGAAGGCGTCGTCCGACCCGACCCCTTAGCCCGCAATCCCGACACCGATCAGTTAAGGCGAGGGAATAACTCCCTATATCCCGACACTTCGCTTACCACAGTGGATACCATACTCGCCACTTGCGCAACCATACTCCCCAAACAACGAGACCTGCAAACATTGAACGCAACCGAAAACACTCTAGCCAATCTAGAAGCGGCGGGATACGCTGCCTATTCGACAGCACTCAGCGTCACAATAGCTATCGGCTGCTCCCTCTTAATACTCAACGTGCTAATATTTGCCGGAGTCTATTATCAGCGAGATAAAACTAGGTCACGCAGCAAACAGCACCGGTTTAGCGAGAAACATTTCGAAACTATATCGGGGAAGCATTCTCATTACCATATGGATCCGACACACGCTCCGAGTTTGGTAGTTGACGTCGAGCGTCATAATAGGAAGAAGCAAATGATGGGCTCTGAAGCGCATTTGTCCGGTCTCAACTTCAAAGGTCCGTTGGACGTTCCCAAGTCGCCTCCAAGCCCAAGCATGAGCGTGGATAATTTAATGCTCCCCGCTAAGCTTGGGAGTAGGAATAGCAGTTTTCGTATTCCCAACGTGAGTTACCCTCAAGTCGCGAGTTATGCAACAATGCCAAAGAATGTCTCTCAGTTTAATAACTCGCCGACGTTACAAGAGTTAAGGCAACAGAAATACCAGGCTCCAAACGGGTCGACGAACCAAACCTCCCCGAGGGAGGAGGCTAGAGGAGGCCCTCACGCTACTCTCCGCAGAGGAAAGAGCACCCTTCATTCTAACCTCCCCCAAGCCGCTATCGACGAGATGAGAGTGTGACAGTTAATTCTATCCGACTATGCATTACGGAATTAAAAGTGTTTGTGGTATAACTAACTATGTCAGTGTAAATAGAATGTATGAACGCGTCAGTTTTTTCTAAGTGAAATGTTATCGATTCTCGATTAATATGATTATCGAATAAAAATCAATGGTATCATTATGCTGATTTTATTGCTCACCAGAGAATAGTGATGGTAAGTACTTGTTCTTTATGTCGTCGATGTATCGATAGTGATATGAACGGGTCAAATGTCTAAAGTAAGTTTCGAAGTGGTTGGTAAAACGAACATTTTGTCAGAAATGCCTTGCGGTCGGCGATAAACAAGGCCGTAAAGGGTCTTTGTTCCGTTTCCCGGTCGGCATACGTAATATGAGGAGGACTAGTGATGTACGATGTTACGTAAGTATCGATAAAATTTATGGCTCGGATGGGGTCAACGTCTTTCTTGAAATAAAACGCTTTGCTTGATGAATAATAAAAATAATGGACTGTAAGATGTCTTTATTTTAGGTACGACAATTTTTATTATGATTTAATGGAACGTACCTACTCGATATAATTGAGATTTGTTTGTTTTTATAAATTACACTGCTGTATTTTTTTATCGTCAATCACAGGGAAATATAAACGTTAAAATTGAACACAAATATTTTTTTATTGTTCGCAATTCGTGGTATTGCTGGATTTATTTTCATTTATTGGAATTTAAAACATAGAAACAATGTTTGCATAGGTATAGGTACCTAAAAACATACTTCATTTGTGGCATGTTTATGTTTTGACTAGAGGCGTTTTCGGTTTTAACTGTAAAGCCGACCGTCCAACGGTAATCAACTAAACTAAGTTTGTAAACCTTAGCTAGTCAGTTTTCAAGGACAAATATGAATGAATGAAAAACTGGCACGAGTATGCGGACCTGAGCTAAACTAAGTCATGTCGGCGCTAGACGTTCTATAAGTCTCAATTCTATAAGATTCAAGACAAAAGTAGCTTATTTATTAACCAATTACAAAACTTCAGCTGTCGATATTCGAAATTTCATACCAATCGGTTTAGCAGTAAAGGGGTAACAAACTAAAAAATCCAGACTTAACTTTTTGAGAATATTTTGGTACAATTTTATCGATAAAAGCGCGTCACTATCGCAATAAATTGGGACTCATTTGCCATATTTCTGAGTAGAATGCGTAAGATAAGTGACGTCGGGATCCCATTCGTTTAATCGAGTTTCATACAATTTCGCGATATATCTGTTTGGTAACTAGGTTTGCATACGAAAACAGTTTTGGAGCGAAAGACTTAGGGCTAATCAGCGAGGAAGGCGAGTCGTACCTATGTCTCTAAGCAACGAACCTTACCCTTCCTTCTTTTTCGTGTAGTAGTGTGGCTCACCAAGTGTTAGAGTTTTCAGGTCCCGGTCGCCCTAAGGCCTCTATCAGAGATAACAACCAATTGCTGAACGTGCCTTCCTAAATCTTATTAATTTAATATCATTACCCAATGGCGGGGTGTATTTTTTGACAATTGAAAAAAACAATGTAATATGAATATTTAATTCTTATTAAAATCTGAAATAAACTATAGGATAGTCAATTGATATATTTAACTACTACACCCCAAATGAACCTACCAACTAACATTTAAGGTGATTTAGTCACGTCCTAACTGGCGTGGAGTGTCGTTTAGGTATCATGAAGAGCAATGGGCTTCGCATACCAACTACAGCCAACTGCCAAGTGATCGGCTATTCGATGGTAGGTATTGGTTTGGCAAAGGATCCGGTGTTGAGAAGTTCGCAATGAGCCATTCATACGGAGTTCATTTCCAAAATTGATGCAAATGTGACAGGGTTCTAATCTATTTCAGAAACTTACATCGTGCAGGTGATGGTAGGTGCTTCGTTAAAACGCGTTCTAACAAAGGTGCTTTGTTTAAACGCGTTTTCCCTAGTTAAAACGCGTTTTAACTAAAAACAGGTTTTAACTGTAATATAATTATGTAAAAGAAGGTCATATTAGTTACACTATTTATAACTCAAGAACGGCTGAACCGATTTAGCAAAAAATAGGTGGGGATAACTTAGGTCCCTAGTCCTAAGTCTCTCCTAAGAGGGACATAGGATACTTTTGATTCAGTAAATCCCGTGGAATTGGGATATTACGCGGGTGAAACTGCAGGGCGCAGCTAATGATATGAATAGACAAGCATTTGACCCACTATCTCACCACGAATATGATAACGATGCGTTCTAACATGTAGCACGCTCAACCTGAACATAAAAGTTCCGACCCGTGTTTAAAGGCTGCACCGACCTACGCAACGGAACACGGACAAGTTATAAGAGTAACTAAAAGTAAGTATCTACATAACTAAACAATTGAGTTACAAAATCTAATGATCAACTAAAATCGAACGATTGAATGTAAAGTAGTTACTCTGTACGTACAGTTGGAAACAGAAGTGTAAAAAATTACAACCAGCGCGACCAGGAACTATATTTTTGAACCACTGGAATTTAATTCGTATGCGAAAGTTCTAGTTCCGCATACTTGCTCTCGCTCGTTGTGTATGTGCGTGAGCGAGACCGCGCACCCATTCATTAGCTTTTCGCACACAAATAGGTTTTCTGACGGTTCAAAAATACCATTCCAGGCTGTATTCCGCCATATTGTTTAAAATGGACGGGGTCCGATCAAGGGTTTATGGGTAATGAGCTAAACTTAAAAACCCTGTAAGATCATCAAAAATTGATTTTTTCTTTTGTATATGAATTGTAGGTGACATTGTTTTTTAATTATTGTGTTGGTTTAAGATAAAAACTTCTTATTGTGTCAAAGCCTATCCACATTTCACTCCAAAATTTTCTATTTTGGTTAAAATGTGAATAGGCTTTAACACCTATCGATGTAATTGTCTGGAAACTACACTAAAAATAACTAAAAATAAGGAAAATAAGTAACCCGTGCACAAAAGAATCCGACAGGGATTTTGAGTTTTGCTCATACCCCGTCACTCAGGCTACTTGCTCTTTTCTCCATACAAACTTTACAAACGTAGTCGACTGTTTCCTCCCTGGATAAAGATAATACAAAAAATATGTTTATGCCTTTAGTTCAAAATCAGTCACGACCATGTTTTGATTTTTGTCATTTTCTAATTTTTCTAAATTGTATTTCTATTCTATTTCTAATTAGAAAATGAAAAAAAAACGTAGGGGCACGGTTAAGGCAGGTATAGGTTTCATGATATAAACATATTTGCTGTAATGTCATTATCCAGGAAGGAAACAGTCGATTACGTTTGTATGGAGAAAGAGTAGGAAGAATGTCCTCTTACCGGCCCCGCCTATTTTAAACAATATGGCGAAATAACGTTTAAAAAGTTGCACCACGCCTGTTTCCTGGCTGTACAATAAAGTCACTTCCGCTTCCTACACATCGGCGTACATGAATAATAGATGACAATAAACATTTATACGTCCCTCGAGCTTCATATCAGTTCTGACGAATACAATTGATACCGTGCATGACTCAAATAAATATTACATCTTTAGTCCGTTAGGTAGATAATTTAAATAGCTAGGGACAGGGGATTTAAAAAAAAATGTTTTACCTATGTTGGATTGAAATTAAATTCATTTTTCCGGTTTTAATAACGTTGCTGTTATCCTACTAATATTATAAACGCGAAAGTTTGCATGTATGTCCCTCGAGCTTCATATTAGTTCTGACGAATACAATTGATACCGTGCATGACTCAAATAAATATTACATGTTTAGTCCGTTAGGTAGATAATTTAAATAGCTGGGGACAGGGGATTTAAAAAAAAAATGTTTTTCACGTGTTGGATTGAAATTAAACTCATTTTTCCGGTTTTAATAACGTTGCTGTTATCCTACTAATATTATAAACGCGAAAGTTTGCATGTATGTATTGTGACTTTGTTACTCTTTCACCCAAAAACTACTGAACCGATTGCTATACAACTTGAAATATACATAACTGAAAACCTAGAATAACACATAGGTTACTTTTTATGCGGGCGAAACCGCAGGGCGCAGCTAGTTATTATTATATGTACATTTGATAAATTTCGCTGTTCGTAGTTTTGACGGGGGCGAAGGCCCGACTGCAATGCAGAAGGTTGCGGGTTCGATTCCCGCCGTTATTATGTTTAAAATAAATATTATAAATGGACATTATTTAAGAAACAGAATTAAATGAGTCAGATGTTTATTTTTCACATGAAATTTGTTCTAATCCAATCACTTTTGCTAGATATTGTGTCTTGGAACTTTGGAACAAGCTCTTCAAATTATTTTTAGGGCTGTTCTGGGATTAATATTTTTGATTGGAGCGGATCAAATAATATCATATTGGTAGGTTGCGAATACATAACTATCTACACTAGAAAAGTCGGTCAAGTGAGAGTCGGGCTCGATCATAAAGGGTTCTGTACCATTACATCAAAATAATCCGTTTATTGTCCCATACGACTTAAATATTTACCTAACCTAACAAGGCCCACTTAAATGTTTACCTATTTTATTCAGTTTAAAGTATTTGTTGTTATAGTGGCAACAGAAATACAACATCTGTGAAAATTTCAACTGACTAACAATTGCGGTTCATGAGATACAGCCCAGTGACAGACAGGTTGTATCTCATATATCTTAGGACAACGGAGTCTTAGTAAAATGGTCTCGTTTTTACCCTTTGGGTACGGAACCCTAAAAATGAAGAATCACTAGAATCATATAGCAAAACCGAGCAATTGCCTTTCGGTTGCCAAAAGTTTTGTAAGCTCAAATTCAAACCTCTTAAATTTTAGATACAAAGGTTTAGGTAATTTAGTAGCTAAAGCAATAAAATTAATCCAGGCTTAAAATAAAAATAAAGGTGAAAATGTATATTTCTAGGCATACTTACTTAACCTCTCGATTCTGAGTGGCTGATCAGTACCCCTACCATGAGTTACTACGTAAATACGTGGTCTGTAATGAATGTTTACAGTTTGACCTTGTGCACAGCGCCGCCGCTTTGCTTGTTGCCGGTCGCGCCTTGTCGGTTGCGCGAGCCTATATTTTGCATAAGTATTTAGCCTGCACTGGGTTTTTGAGAAATATTTTAAAGAAATAATACTGCTGCAAAAACACAACGCACGATAGACGCAGAGCGGGATTCGACCCAAGAACCCATTTTCAACGCAACGCTACTTAATCCGGGAGCACTGACTTGACCAAGTCTACCGGCATCGGTGACTCATACGCTGTATGTTTGCATCAGTATTGTTCTATCTCTAGAGTTATAAGATGCTTTATTGGTTCGAATCCCGCCCTGCGTCTATCGTGCCATGTGGTTTTGCAGAAGTATTATTTCTATGTAAGCTCAGTGCAGTGCAGGCTTAAGCACTTAAAAATAGAATATTAAATATGGAAAAAGCGACATTTCCTGGCTAGTGCATTAATTAATTTAACAAACTAGGATGCGATCATTGGTGTAATTCAATGGCATCGGGGTGCCGCATACTTATGTCGTGATAGATGGAACAATACTGACGCAAAAATACTGTTAATCCCGATATTCCCGCGGGATCGCGACTTACAAGGCTGCTAGTCAAGCATACAGACACGCCTTTCACATCTTACTCGTTGCAAACTTCGTAAACTACTATAAAATTAACTTCTTCTACACAGTTAGGTCTGAAAGGCCGACCCTTTTTGTTTCCTTATCACGATGGCCCGAACGGACTGACAGAATTGTTCGTATGTTTATCGCTTAGAGATAAGCACTTTTTGTTGAAATGTTAAAAGGTTCGTAATACGAAACGGACCTGATTTTGATAGATCTCGTAAACAATTTAGTGCTTAAGAGGACAGTCTACCTACTCTTTCTCCATACAAACGTAGTCAACTCGTTCCTCCCTGGATAAAGACATTAAGCAAATATGTTAAAGCCATAAAACCTATATGTGCTATTACCATGCCCCTACGTTTTGGTTTATTTCATTTTCTAAAAAGAATATAAATAAAATTCAGAAAAATTGGAAAACGATAAAATCAAAACGTAGGGGCATGGTCATGGCAGATATAGGTTTTATAGCATAAACATATTTGCTATAATAACTTTATCCAAAGTGGAAACAGTCGACTACGTTTGTATGAAGAAAGAGTATGTAGACTGTCCTTTTAACCAGCTATGTTCCGTGGTTTCACTTCTTGCGTAAATGTCGTACAGTCAGAAACAAAAGTTGAACATTTTCAAAATCGCTGTTCTCATATTTGGGTGTCAAAACTGGACAACCATTCTGCATACAACACTTAATTTTCTCTACTATTTTCTATAATCTAAACGTGGTCATCCACATTTAGATTTTAGAAGACTTTTAACGCTGACCGTCCCCGCCCGTGGGAAATATGTAAAATACTTTCTTAGTAGATAGTAATACCTGCAATTTACAAAGAAGAAACCTTCCAAATGTTATTTTTCCAGGACAAGGGGTTTAGGCTAAGATTGGAATAAGGTATTTCTAAGGTTAAATTCTTTTATCACCCTCTAGGGCCCCAGAGATAAATATTTAAAAGTTGTTCGCCTAGAAGTCTAAAAGCACTTTTTTCAGATATTAAATTACCGTCCCCGAAACATGGTGTATTAAGCTCTAACTACACTATGATACTTACACTGACACTTTCACTAAAACAGCCCACACCTACAGCCCACATATAAAGAATTTCGTGCATGTGTGCTGTGTGTGTGGCGCCAGACAGACCAGACCAGACATCGCGAATGGTTCGACACGCATGCCTCAACCTGAGACATGTGTGATTACATTTATAGTCCCACACGACTAATGCTTAAGCTGAGAACGCAAACAACTACGCACAGGGTTCGTCAGTAGAACATTAGAAAAACACTCGTCCGTCCACATGGAGCGCACGGCTTGCACTGAGGCGGCGTTCGCAACGATCGTATGACGCAAATGCTCGCTGTCAGCACACACGTCCACACAGCCCGACGCATGTGAGGCGAACCATTCGCAAAGCACGCCTCGCGATGTCTGGTTTCGCCTTTAGAGCCCAGTCCACACCATATGAAGATTTTCGTACATGTGTGCTATAGGTGTGATGTGTTTTTAGTAAAGTGTAGGTAAGTGTAAGTGTCGTCGTGTGTTTTCAAAAGAGTGGGTATAGAAATTAAAATGAAATTATTCCTGATTAATATTCTTTTCGTTAACACTTGAGAAATTTGATAAAATACTGATTAAAATATAAATGAGAAGCTTTTCATGAAAAAATCTGAGGTATCTCAAACTCGTGATCCCCGTTTTTATGTTGAATTTATAGGGTTTTACTTAAATAGTCGTACAATAAGTAGTAGTTAGATATTATATTAAATAATAAATTTTACTACAAATATTATTTAAAAAAACCGGCCAAGTGCGAGTGGGACTCGCGCACGAAGGGTTCCGTACATTTTTGAATAGAATAAAAGGTAAATTAGGGTTTACGGTTTATGACGTATAAAAAAAAACTACTAGTTCGATCTCGTTCAAACAAATTTTCGTTGGTAGTTTGCATGGTAATGTACATCATATTTTTTACTTTTATCATTTTCTTAATTTAGAAGTTACAGGGGGGGGGGGACACACATTTTACCACTTTGGAAGTGTCTCTCGGGCAAACTATTCAGTTTAGAAAAAAAATGTTATTAGAAACCCTAATATCATTTTTGAAGACCTGTCCATAGATACCCCACACGTATGGGTTTGATGAAAAAACATTTTTAGAGTTTCAGTTTTAAGAACCCTAAAAATGTATTGTTTTTTTCTATGTTTGTGTGAAAATCTTAATGCGGTTTACATAATACATCTACGTTCCAAGTTTCAACCGTATAAGTCTTATAGTTTCGGAAAAAAGTGGCTGAGACATACGGACGGACAGACAGACAGACAGACATGCCGAATCTATAAGGGTTCCGTTTTTTGCCATTTGGCTACGGAACCCTAAAAACGGGGTATTTACCATGTTTCAATTTGTTTTTGATGGAGCTCGATTTTTCGCCAGTAATTTCAACTGGCTTGTTCACGAGACAAACCAGTTGAAATTACCAGCCAGTTGAAATTTGCAGTGCAAAACTACCTTGTAAGTTTGTTTGTTTGTTTGAACGCGCTAATCTCAGGAACCGCTGCTGGTCCGATTTGAAAAATTATTTTAGTGTGGATGGTCCATTTAGTGAGGAAGGCTATATATATTATATTACACTTTTAAAACTAACACGATTGGAACTCATAAACTCACTCACTCTACTCTATATTATACTAGCTGACCCGGCAAACGTTGTTTTGCCTTATAAATTATAGATAGTAGCCGATTCTCAGACCTACTGAATACGTATACAAAATTTCAAAAAAATCGGTCAAGCCGTTTCGGAGGAGTACGGTAACTAACACTGTGACATGGAAATTTTATATATTAGATTTTCAAAAAATGAGGCGGATGAAGTCGCAGGCACTGCTAAAAATCTTTACTTTATTTTGTTTATTCTTTCATAATTAGGTAGAAGAAGAAGATATTGGGTAAGTATATGCCGCTTACGTGAGAGTTTCTATGGCGATGTCTTTACTATCTCGCTAAAACTTCCATCTTTTCCACGGTTAAAGTCTAAATCAGTTATCTATAACTCAATCAAACAAACGACTTGCAAACAAAACATTACGAGAAATCACTCGAAACGACTCTATTTAACAAAATTAAAATACCAGAAGCACAGAATCGAACAAGAGTATTGGCACCCGGTTCTCTCAAGTGATTAAACGGTAAACCAATACTGACAGGCGATTTGTCCCAAAAGTTCCAGGACCCCGAACTTATACAGAGCCACTTTTTTCAACAGCATTCACAGTTCAATAAATTATATCCAACGAGACACTTTCGAGACAGGTTTTCTGGGCGCGTCAAGCTGAAATAATTCGTCTAAAAGACGGGCTGGATAGAATAGAACCTTTGGAAGACTGAAGAAGCCTCTATGATGAATGTAGGTATTAAGGGTGACATATTTCTAAGATCTTTGAGATAATATCTGTGAGTTATTGAAGGGGCGGTTTTTTGCAACGAAGCGAGTCTAGTGGAAAGATGTAAATTTTGTGGCATTTGCTCGGAATGTCTGCATGGAGATAGTGAAATTGTAATTTTTCTAACGGATTTCCACTCTATATTTTTTTCTTTCTGAAGCTATACAGATCATACGAGCAAGCATTATGGGAAAATGATCATCGAAAATCTATGTCTATTAAATGCTTTGTACTTACTAACTGATGGATCAACACACAGCCTAAACCACTGGATTTAGAGACATGAAATGTAGTGTGTGTTCTGTGTAGGTATCCAATAAGAAGGCGCCTTTGGAAAATCCCACGGGATCGGGACTTACGAGTGACGCTGCTAATTTAAATAAGGTCAGGTTACAAACCATTACTAAAATATAGTTAACTAACTAGGTACCTACGTACGCTTCATATGAAAAATCGAGTAAACAAATTGTACCATTTAATTTTAAACCTTCGTGCGGATGCCACTTCAGCTACTCGGCATTCATTAAATCTATTTGAGTTGAAATGTTAGTGAACTGTTTTCAATTTTATTAATCGATTTTAGTTTAACTTTTACCAATTTAGTAGTTTTTAAATCCCAATACGAGTAGTTTTAAATAATTTTAATTGAAATAGAAATAACGTTAATAATTATTTTTAATCATAATTAATCGAACCCCCAAAATTCTGCACTGTGCAGTCGGGCCTTCAGCCGACGCGCCACAGAGGTCGTCAATTTATCTAGCAATGTTTATTAACTTAAGAAAAGAGCATTAACTCATTAGACTAGCTGCGTCCGTCGTTCTTGTATATTAGTGTGATATGGACGCCCCTAACTGTCATCACCTACCCGAAATCTTCAGTCTCGTGAAGAAGCCAGTTGAAATTACTAGCGAAATATCGAGCTCGTCCAAAACAAATTAAAACATGGTAAAAACCCCGTTATTAAATAATATTTGTAGTGAAAACAACCACGTAAGTTTAAAATCGTATAGTAGTGTTAAGTATTAAGTAACGCGCCTGATAATGGCCGGCTCGGTGTCCACTTCATTGTTTGCGAGTAAAATTGTTATTGAAAAGGGCTTCTACGTGTTGGCTTCGGCTCCATAAACGCGTTCCAAAGGTGTTAGTTGGTTGGTTGGTGTTAGTGGAGGGTAGCATAATATTCCATGATACTGGACGTTTAGCACACATAAATATTGAGAGGTATATTTTGAATTTTACAAATTTGTTTGTTTACATTACATACAGCTACCTAATTGACACTCGAAGCGGCATTTACTCACTACGCACTACCCTACGTATAATTTGTTATTATTATGTTATAACAAATTATACGTTGTGTTCGTGGTACATAGAGATATACGTTTTGTTCCAAATGAACTATGTTTGAACTATCTACTTTTTTTTATTTTTCTTGTTATCTATTTTTGTGCTTGTCCGAATCAATTTATTTTCTTTCTTTCTTTCATTTAAGGTTCGAGCCGCAGGCGAGACTTTTATCAAGTCGAGAGATTGGAACTTGTCGCCACTTATAAGTGCTGGTTTGTCACAAAGTAAAGAACTCCCTACGCTGATCAGCGCTTAAAACCGCTGGTGCGCTTTTTCGATGCGCTTTCTAGTTCATAGAACTATAATACTTAGATTAGGAACTATCTCGTACAATCGAAAAGAGAACGGTCCCACTCTAACCCAAGACATAAAATAATAAAAGCAAAAGACAAATTCCAAAAATAAACATCACACGTCACAACCATCCGTCACATACATATTCTTCAGAAACAGATACAGTCTAAATAAAACCTTAGTTACAGAAGTTACGGTTGAAATTTGTTCAGCACGAAAAAGGGTCTAATTGTGCCATGAAGCCGATGAATAACCACTGGGCAAAGATATATAAAAATATGTAGTGCAGTAGAGAATACACACTTCTTATTCATTTTCAGAATTCACAATTTCATTTATTCATGAAACTTAAAATTAAAAATCACAATTCCATACATACACTAAAAATGATAATTAAATACAGTATACAAAAAAAAATACATAACAAAAAAATATTCTGAGTAAAAAAAATACAAATAAAACTAAACCCAAAACAAAACCTCAATCAAACAACCCATCGCCGAATATACCCGGCAGAAGGCTTTTTTAATAGCATATGTGCCAGCGTTTTTCATAATGACACTTTTATAGTAAGTGTCTCTGTATTCTTATATACAGCACGCGGACTAGGTTTCTGTTCACTCTAAATACCTCCAATTTGTACTCGCCAGGAAATACAATCTCAGGATTTAATTCTACAAACGAACGAACGAAAGAAAGAAAATCTGTCATCCGTCCTTCAAAACCTTCAGAAAATAAAATGTTCGGACGGATGGATGACAGATTTTCTGCTGGTATTATCGTTTCGTTTTATCGTTCGTAGAATTAAAGTATAGGCCCAGGTAACTGATGCAACATTTGAACCTAAAGCAAATTTTTTGTTGTAAAATTCACTCGAGCCGAACCTCGAAAATGAATGCCGAGCATTCATTTTCGAGGTTCGGCTCGAGTGAATTGTTTTGTTTTTTTTTGTTTTGTTACAACCTGATTTTAAAAACCAACAACCAGCGTATTGGTGTAACATTTCGTGAAGCCATTGCAAGAGCGCGACATTTGAGTTTTCAATTTATGTAAAAAAATCTGAACATTGATGTTCTCTACAAATATTATTTTAATATTTGTAGAGAACATCAATGTTCATTAGTTTTGTTTAAATTATTGAAAACAACCATGTAAGTTTAAAATCGCATATTGATGTTTTCTCTAAATTACCTGCTTAAATTTAAATATCTTCAGCAATGTGCGATTCGGCAGGCATAGATTAAATGGTTAACAACGTGCGCTGGGCCCACACTGTTTGTATCTACCTGTAAAACTGAAACTTACATCTCTTGAATTATTTATGAGTGGGTGTGTGGTACAAGTGTGGTATATGATCGTTAAAAGTAGGCTCAGTTGCAATATTTTGGTTGTTTTTTTTTGCACTTGTGGAGGAAATTTAACCACAAAACTGTTTACACTATCGAACTAGAAAATTGGAGTTTAAAAAAAAATGATTTTAGTTTTGTTTAACGCCTACAAACACACATTTAAAACTCTACAAATAAACACTTAAAACTAAAGCGCAGCCTTGTCGCCTAAGGGCGATTTCTTCCAGTCAACGAATCAGTAATTCACTATGCGTGATGTTTTATTTTGTGTTTCACTTTCTTCTGACTTGATTTTGAACCTGCAACCTCTATTTAGACATAGGTACTCCAAAAATAAATATAAGTTTTTTTTATATTTTAAGTTTAACAATAAATTTATTGTATCTCCTTGTTTTTTTTGTTTAGTTATGTTTGCAATGTTAAAGTTAAAATAAATAAATAATGTTAACTTTAAACTTAGCATCACCTGGCATTCTGCCAAGTACTAGCGGTACCTACAGATACCGTTCGTAATACATTACCAAAGCCACAAAACCTCATGTGACGGGAACCTAAACTCGAAACAGCTACGCAACTCGAAGACGTGAGGATTGCGACGAATTCGTCACCAAAACCCTGAGGGATATTTCCTAGAGCAGTTTGTATGCATAAACCGAGATTTAAAGGACAAAATCTGTAAACATAAACCCTTACAACGCTACATATCTCATGAGGTATTTAGAAAAAGAATGACGTAGAAGTAGAAGTGACAAAACCGATCTTTTGCTTGACTTTGCAATAGTCACAGTGTGATTTTAATCGTATGGAGTTTAATAAATTAAAAGATATTGCAGGACTTTCCACTCAGCGTAATCTAACTCCATACTAATTAAGTCCTATACTATGGGTACTATGGGCTTATACCACAAACATACATATAGCTAGACGTCACATGTACCTCTATTTGTATTGAAACCGAGCGTTCCGACTTTTTAATACCTACTGTGTCGTCACAGCCACAGGAAATATGTTCCTGCAGTTGGGTGCTCGAATTTTTTGGGATTTTGCAGTTACTTATCACGCAACGAGGGATTTTAATAATTTTTACGGACGACCGTCTACAACTATTAAGAACGTGGCGACCCTTACCATTTCCATAGAAACTTAATACCAAAATAAAGTATGAAAAATTTAGTTTTCTACCTTAATATCGATATTATTCGGATTAAGATTTTACTTTTAAAGGGTCCCCACCGCAAGGTTTTCCAAAATATTAATTCGAAATGAAATAAAACGGAGAAACATTTTTTCATTGAAAATGTTTCTCCGTTTTATTTGAATGTGAATGAATATTTTGGAAAACCGCCACGTTCTTAATAGACGCACGCGGACTGCTAGTTAGCGCAAACTACCGTGACGTTTTGTCAGGGTTCTGACACACGAAGGACGTGAATTCGCGTGGTCTAACTATATGTATGTCTGTGGCTTATATTATTGGTACTAGTAAACGGAGAAATTCGTGAACTTATCAGTGCACATAATATATGTCCGAAGCATTTTACGACGCCTGATTCCTAAAGTCTTTTATCCAACCACGAGAAAAACGCAGGTCACGTGTCGTACAATTAAGGGTAAATCCTGCGAACGCGAGCAATATAAACCCAGATCAACATTGAGTTTCGTTATCTGTGTCAGAAACT
This sequence comes from Idaea biselata, assembly GCA_958496205.1. Classification (NCBI taxonomy): domain Eukaryota; kingdom Metazoa; phylum Arthropoda; class Insecta; order Lepidoptera; family Geometridae; genus Idaea; species Idaea biselata. The sequence goes on along the minus strand of OY292394.1, from coordinate 35,299,368 downwards.
GTATCAAGCCAAACGTATAAACGTATGCAAATATGTGGGAATAAGATCGTATTATTGGATGAGAAAAAAGAATATTCTTCGACAATTGCTTTTTTATTCGACTACTGGTAGAAATAGTCATATTTTATTGTGTATGTGTGAGCTATGGTCGGATGTGTTACAGCTTTTATGGTGATTTATGAAAAAATTGGTATAAGTTCTCGGCAAACTTAGCGATGCGGCGGCAGAAATTGTGTCAATCTTCGTAATTCAAAATGTTTGTAGTTTTTTTTTGCGTGTAAGAGTAACATAAAAAACATTTTCACATACATTCTTTCAAACTGTTGCGTATTTTTTGACTAGAAATAATTAGGTAATTGTGTCCTTGGCTTTTTACTAGGTTAATTATTTAACCTATTTACGACCGTTTTATCATCGCACGTAGGTGCAAACCTGAATCTCATTTTTTTAATTCCATAGGCTCTTTTTTAAATTCATGGGCACGTAATGCCATGAATTTAAAAAAGATACATAGAAAGAAAAGCCTATACAACGATCTAACCTAGAACAATAGACGACCTAGACAGAAGCAAAAGACGATCGATACAGAAACAAAGACGATCGAAACAGAAACAAAAGACAATACTCAATACACAAAATTTTAATTCAATAAAGAAGATACCTACAAATACATGAATAATAATTGAAACATTTATTGTGGATTTTTCTTTTGTTTTCGCGATGTTGTATTGAAATTGGAGACATTTTTCGGTTTGAATCGCGTGGTGTTTATTACTTTTAGCATTGTTACAAGTAATAAATACCACGCGATGCAAACCGAAAATTGTCTTTACATTTATTGTGGTTTCGGAACGCGCCCTCCGATGAGAAGAAACTCAAAGAGCTACTTTTTTTTTGATCAAAGTATCCTTCCAAAATCGCACACAAAGTACCTACCAACACGGCCTAAAACAAGATTAAACCAGGAAAAAAATCTGCGAAAATCCCTCCTCCATTACTCTCAAGACTCAACCATTCCGAACCCCGTTCGAACCCATTACCCTATTCGTAAAAAACAAACCAACCACCTGAGAAGTCGACATTCGCCGTTTTCTTACATCGACACTAACTGGCTATATTTTTCGAATACGACGCTTAAAATCGCGCCCGCAGACCGCACTCAAATGGTATCCCATTACAATATTTTCCCATTGAAATACTGGCGTCTTTTCCGCTGCCGTACACAGTGGATTGCACCACAATACTAGCGACCAATTTATCTTAAAATGCGACAGCATAAAAAAGCAAAGATAAATAATAATCTTTTAAGATTCTAGTAATTAATTTCAGTCGATTTTAGCTAATTCATAACGACCGGCGATCTTTTAGTTAAAACCAATTTTGATCCAATGGTACACAATTTGTTTAGTACGACTCATCTCGATGTTTCGAATATGTTACAATAGTCTCGATCGCGAGGAGATTCGTAAGGAGTTGGAGTAGGGGAGAAGGAAGTAAAACAAAACCAAAATAACTAATCGTGTAAATTTAAAAAGCTTATAAGAATAAACAAACCAGAAAAAAAGATCTTTTTAATAGCAACCTAACTTTTATTTCACCTTACTAAACAGCAAATTTTAATGTGATCCCAAATTTTAACCTTCCGAAAATATTGAATTCCCAAAATGTTAAATTTGTATGATGATTACATTATAGGCCTCCCTCGGGCTAGACCTCGAGAGTTGCCTAGTTATCTCTCTGCTTAAATTACCGTCCTCGAAACAAATTGTATAAATCTTTTGTGCAATATTTTATTGCTTTACGTTACTAAAAGTCGCTGTATCAGCGTGCGTTGTTGCATATTATATCGGTTAACCCATTCATGTATGTACCTACACACTCGCATTGTAATAAGTAAAACAAGTTTACATAACTTGTGGCATGAAATTGATATAGGAGCTTTTTGTAAAAGATAGTGCAGTTCAAAATGGTCCGATTTTTAAGAATGTTTTCTAAAATTTTAAAGTTACTGGAAATACTACAAGAAGTAAATATATAAGCTACGAATTTATAACTGCTTTCTTTAGTTCTTTGTAGTCGGATAAAAAGTAGACTAATAGATAATGGTAAATGACAGACTTCCACATGTTCAAAAAGGAAAATATTAGACGACTTATTAAGGGGACGTCTACGAACTCTTTTCTCCATACAAACTTTACAAACATAGTCGGCTGTTTCCTCCCTGGATAAAGATATTAGAAAAAATATGTTTATGCCATAAGTCCTATATCTACATACTACAAGCAATATACAGAAAGAGTAAGGCAGTTGTTAAATAAGAAACAGAAGGCACACCATTTGAAGTAAGAAGAGGTGTAAAACAAGGCGACCCTATCTCGCCGAACCTGTTTTCAGCTCTTCTTGAATATATATTCAAACGACTGCATTGGCAACGCAAATATCTGAACAATCTGAGATTCGCAGATGAAATAGTTATATTAAGCGAGAATCACAGGGATCTGGAGTTCATGCTCAATACGTTAGATACAGAGAGCCAAAAGTGTGGACTGCAGATGAACTCTAGCAAGACGTTTGCCATGACTAACGGTGAAAAAATACCAATAAAAATAAAGACGCATGAACGCATACGTAGATGAATATATATACCTTGGCCGGAGAATCACATTCGAAAACCAAACACTACAAGAGGTAGAGCGGCGAATAAAATTGGCTTGGAACAAATATTGGTCACTGAAAGATATTTTTAAATCACAACTTCCAATAACACTTAAAAAGAAAGCGATGGACACCATAGTTCTTCCAACACTATTATATGGTTGTCAAAGTTGGGCTCTGACCGTGGAAATAGTTAGCAAATTACAAGTGTTTCAAAGATCAGCAGAGAGAAGCATGTTGGGCTTGAGATTGAAAGATAGAAAAAGAAATACAGACATAAGAAATAAGACCAAAATTATGGATGCAGCTGAACAAGCCTGCAAATTAAAATGGAGATGAGCCGGCCACGTCGCTCGAACAGAAGACGGGAGGTGAAGCGAGAAAGTCGTACACTGGTACCCGCGCGGAGCGACGCGACCTCGCGGTCGGCCGCGCCGGCGCTGGTGCGACGATGTCATGATGCTAGCTGGCGCTACCTGGACAAGGCTCGCTAAACAATGGGAAAGATGGAAACAGATGGAGGAGGCCTTCACCCGAAGCTGGGTACCACTAACGCATAATATACCTACAAATTAATGAAATTAATACTTAATAGTACATTATGATATAAGTGCGGTAAGTTGAAAATTACAGCCGAGGCGATATTGCTAGCCCGAGCCGTAGGCGAGGGCTACAAGAAAGCAGAGGCTGTAATTATCAAAGCGCACGTATGTCATACGACGTTTTGTAACACATTTGCGAGGAAATAAATAAAACTCGGACTTTCTTAAACGAATAAATCTTTAATCACTTGTTAAAGCAGTTAGAAAAATTTGAACAATTTGTGAAATTGATTATTACGTTGCCAGTTGACAAATTAGCGATGCGCGGGCATCAGTGCTTTTTTTTTTAAGGCAACGGTACAAAAACAGCCAGTATTACTAATAAAGTAAATTAATATTTTTTTGTTTCTGTTACAGATGTAATTTACTGTCAAAATGAATTAAATTAAAGAATTAAATGTTTATTTTTTATATTTTATCTTCCAAAGTTAATTTTATTCATAAAATATTGACCACTTTTCTGACATAAAAACTTTTTGATTTGCTTTCTTTGCTTTTTTTTCTTAAGATTTAAAAAAGTACCGTTGGTTTTAGACGGAGCATGATAAACCGTACGTGTTACCTTATTAGAAAGAAACTCGTGCGTTTTACTTTACGATTACGCACAAGTACGTAATGACATACATTACGATATTGAAATTGGTGAAATAAGAGGCCCTTTACGAGCAAATGTGTTATAATAGTACATTATGATATAAGTGCGGTAAGTTGAAAATTACAGCCGAGGCGATATTGCTAGCCCGAGCCGTAGGCGAGGGCTACAAGAAAGCAGAGGCTGTAATTATCAAAGCGCACGTATGTCATACGACGTTTTATAACACATTTGCGAGGAAATCAAATAAAAACAATACAGCGAAAAGAAAAAGCGCGCGGAATAATTTTTATTTGTTCACAAATTAGCGATGCGCGGGCATCAGTGCTTTTTTTTTTTTAAGGCAACGGTACAAAAACAGCCAGTATTACTAATAAAGTAAATTAATATTTTTTTGTTTCTGTTACAGATGTAATTTACTGTCAAAATGAATTAAATTAAAGAATTAAATGTTTATTTTTTATATTTTATCTCCCAAAGTTAATTTTATTCATAAAATATTGACCACTTTTCTGACATAAAAACTTTTTGATTTGCTTTCTTTGCTTTTTTTTTCTTAAGATTTAAAAAAGTACCGTTGGTTTTAGACGGAGCATGATAAACCGTACGTGTTACCTTATTAGAAAGAAACTCGTGCGTTTTACTTTACGATTACGCACAAGTACGTAATGACATACATTACGATATTGAAATTGGTGAAATAAGAGGCCCTTTACGAGCAAATGTGTTATAAATATTATTTTACAATATTATTCATTTTTTCTTTTTTTAATGTATTTTTTTAGCATGTGGAAATAAAGGCTTATATTATATTATTATAAGTCCTATATCAGCCATGACCATGCACCTCAAAAAAAAAAAAAAAAAAATCAAAAATATTTATTAGATTACCACATTTCGATATAAACATGTTTTTGGGTTGGGGCTGCCTAGTAAGCATTTATGGATGCTTGTGTCAGGCAGCTCCGCTCTCTCTTAAAAGATTTATAATATCTTATGTGGTAAGTTACACATTATTATAAAAAGAATACAAAACAAGGCATAACATAACACAACATGGTATTAATCTATGTATATCTTGTTTACGTTAGTGTGTGTATTTGTGAGTGTGCGTTGGTGTTTGTGCATTTGAGTGTGTGTGGGTGTATGTACATGTGTGTGTGTGTGTTTGTGTATATGAGTGTGTGTGGCTGTTTGTGTATGTGAGTATGTGTGGGGGTTAGTGTATGTGAGTGTGTGTGGGTGTTTATGTATGGGAGTGTGGGGGAGGGGGGTTACGTGTGAGTGCACTCGGGGTATGAGATGGATATGTGAATATTTCCGCGTAATACCTATATGGATGATGATGATTAAATATATCTATTCATATTTTACATAGAATGTACGATTATTTTGACTAAGTAGGTGGTTATATTGTATTATGTTTTATATCACATCAGATAGCAGGGTTTCGGTATCATCATAATTTATATTTTTTAACCATTCAGTTACTATGATTTTACATTCATAATATGACTTAGTGTGTATATTAAGCTTTCTATCCATTTTATTGTACAAAGTAGCAGATCTAAAGTTATATTGCATACTAGAAAATACAGTTTTCGCAACCGGGACTTTAACAATTTGGGCGTTTCTACGTTTTGACTTTCTGTTTACATCACAAGTTACAGATTTATGTGTCTTAAGGATTACGTGGAGAATATATAGTTTTCTGATAGTCAGCAAATCACATAATTCATATAGGGCCTCAGTGGAAAAACGTTGTTTCTTAAAGTACATAATTTTAAGTAGATATCGTTGAGCACGTTCCACTTGAAGAAAACGGGTTTTAAATGTACCACCCCATACAGGGATACAGTATGTGATTACAGACTGCACCAAAGCAACATATATGTCATTAAGAAGATTTCTTCTGTGCTTTTTAGGATCTTTATAACTATTAACCGGAACAATGTGTCTCAAAGATTTAAACATCCATATAAACTTCCTGATTCTTGTACTAAGAAGTTCGATGTGCTGATACCAAGATAAATTTTGATCAACAAGAACACCAAGATATTTAGTCTGTTTTACTTTATTTATTATAGGACAGTTACACTTATTTTTATTGTTCTCATTACAGGAGTGGATTTTTAAATCAAGGTCGAATGTAGGTTGTGAGTTGTTCTTTAAGCTGAAGCAAATATAATTTGTTTTGTTAATATTTAAAGTTAAGAGATTGTTATTTAACCAATTAGCTACACGACGCATTCCATCCTCAGCGATTCTCTTTACATCTTGCCATGTAGATCCGGAGAATATGATTGCAGTATCATCGGCGTAGGAGTAGATTTTAGCATTTTCTAGTTTCATATTGCAGAGGTCATTGATGTAGGCTAAGAATAACGTAGGACCAATCACGCTTCCTTGCGGCACACCGCAGGTTACGTCAACGTCATCGCTGTGATACTGTTCAATCTTAACACATTGTTTCCTATTGCTAAGAAAATCTCTGAAAATGGAAAGCTGAGTCCCTCTCACTCCAATTTTTTCTAATTTCTGAATTAGAATGGGGAGAGAAACTGTGTCGAAGGCTTTTTGTAAGTCAATAAAAACTGTTAGACATTTAAATCGCTTATCCAAGTGTTCGGTTATTTGAGAGCTAAGTGACGTTACGGCATCTTCAGTTGATATACCCTGTCTAAATCCGAATTGGAATTTTGATATGATAGTGTGAGTATTTAAATAATGAATTAACCTAGAGTTTAATAGTTTTTCCAAAATTTTTGAGAGAACGGGAAGAACAGATATTGGCCTATAGTTATTGACGTCATTTTTTTCTCCTCCCTTGAAAACAGGAGTTATAATAGATTTCTTTAAAGCTGTAGGAAATACGCCAGTTTTGAAACAGATGTTAGCTAGGTATGTTATGATTGGGATAATTTCGTTTTTTATATATTTTACGAATTTGGTTGTAATGTTGTCCCAACCAGGAGCACTATCAGGTTTAAGATTTGCAATAATAGAATTTACTTCAGTCGTGTCTGTGTCCAATAGAACAAACGAGTTAGTTGAACTAGGTAAGCTTGAAATATAGTTTTGTAGTTTGGTAGGTGGGAGTGTTAATTGGATATCATCAGCCAAACGCTTCCCAACATTTGAAAAAAAGGTATTTATGTAGTTTGAGGATTCAATTGGAGTCGGTTTAAGGTTAGTTAGCTCAAGATTTAATTTATTATTTTTATTAGTATATGTGATTGTCTTAATATTCTTCCACAATAATTTGTTATTTTTAATAGAGTTCGCGATTAGGTCTTTTTCATATTTCCGTTTTAGTCTTTTTATTAATTTGTTGCAAAAATTTTTTGTAACGAGAGTATGTAATTTTTTTTATTTCATTATGCGGATCGATACGTAGTTGTTTTTGTAATTTGTTTCTGTTCTTTATACACCTGAGTATGCCTTTGGTAATCCAAGGTTTGATATTTCGCTCGCTTCTAGGGATATTCTTATTGTTGGTACCAAAGTTAATTGAGTCCGTAATTTTTTGAATGAGGTTAGTTGTTAAGATATCGGGGTCTTCACAAAATAATAGTTCGTTTAAGTTTAGATTTTTTAAGTAGTTAATAGCTTTTTCAAAATCAAGTACTTTTCTGTATTTAGGGGCACAAGTTCGGTTACCAGATTTTGAGATTGATAGAAAAATAGTAAAGTGGTCAGTAATCGAAGTGTGCATTACGGCTATAAAAGCTGTATGCTTTTTATTGTTAAGCCTCAACATAAAATGATCAAGGCAAGTTTTCCCTCTCGTAGGAAAAATATGTCCTGGAAGAATACCATTAGTCGATAGCATATCCAGGTAATAAGTCCTATTTTTATATTCGTGAGGTAGCTCATTTTCCTTGGGTGATATATTTATATTAATGTCTCCGGTAATAATAATTGTATTGTGGGTATTAACTAGGTTTAGATGTGTACATAAAGAGTTAGTGAAGTTTTCAGCGTTAATGATTGATGGAGAGCGATAAATACATAATATAGTATTATTAAATATGTTTATTTGTAGGCACGACGCTTGGGTTAGTGTTATTTCAGAAACCTGGTGTTTTAGAGAGTTTTTAATGTAAACAACCACACCGTCGTTTTTGTTTAAGTGACAGGTAGAGGAATATGAACTGTACTTGTTTAGTGAGGGTATCGGTTTGTTGGAATTTAGTTGGCATTCCGTCAAAACGATAATATCCACATCAAAAGAAAGATCAGAAATGTTTACCTGGAAGTCATTAAAATTGCAGTATATACTTCTAATATTCTGAGATTAGTATCTCAGAATATTAGAAGTATCTGATCTGACAATAGTTTGTCAGATCAGATTTGTTATGATTAAAATGTTTTTTTAACTCCGTGATGTCACATTGAATTGGTCGAGCTATGTGTATCTTGTCTATATCATTTAAAGTATGCAGTAAATCAGTCATTCTGTGGAAAAAAGTGAATTAGCATGAATTTATTATACGTAGGGTTATTTATGGTAGGTCGAATAAAATAGTAATGTGACAAAAAAGTATTTGTTATTGAGTATTTGTTATAAAATAATGTTATAATCCTAGTATTGATATTTAAATGTAAGAAACAGCATAGGCACTTTTGTTCACCACAATGGTGTATGTTAATTAATGGTCGTATAATTATCGAGTTATTTTTATTATATTGAGAGGTATTTATATAGTTATATTTTTTTAGTGGTAGGTATGTGTGTGTATGAAGCTTAATATGGTATGTTTTAATAACTGTATATAAATAGGTAGGAGTGATAATTATAAGATTCGTTAGTGTGTGTTTTTCCGCGAAAAGGTATAATATGTAGGTATTTAATGCAGTGCATAAGTTTAGAATATTATTATAGTTTACACTTAATATTTGTACGTATAGTCATTTAAGACTATTCAGTTCTTTTATTTGGAGCTCACTAGTTATATTAATAATTCGCGAGTTGTCTTCTTTTCTAACATATATCCTTCCGTAGTTTGTCCAGCAATACTTGAATTGCTTCGATTTGACTAGCTCACGCGCCAGGAAGTGCAATCGAGCCGCCTTTGCAGTCAGCTGTTCAGTGACAAAGATGGGCGTGTCTTCGGATGTACTTTGTCCCAGGTGCTTTGCACATAGTCTCTGCTTTTGTTTGATGCTGTACTGTTTACAAGATTTTAGTATATCAGTTTTGAGAATAGTCGAGGTAGTTTCGACCACGATCGGCGTGTGTGGGCTAGAGTCCTTTTTCCCTCGAACTCGATATACGTCCTTTATGTCGTTTTTATTTATTTGGGACCCGACTGTATTTGACAAGTTCTGTACATATTCGATTAACATTTCCTTGGTTTCATTTGGTTTTTTCGGAACGTTTTTAATTTCTAAGTTGGTTTTTCTACTTTCTCTTTGCATATTTTCTATTTTGTCTTCTAATATGGTGATATACTTTCTGTCCTCTTTTCTCTTTTCTTCAAGATGTTCTAATTTTTTTTGAAACTCCTCATTTTGTAAAGACAGGGAGGCAACCGAATTCTGGATGCTTTTATTGGTTTGTTGAATTTCTTTTAAAGAGGTGTAATTCTTTTTAAATTCTGTGGTTTGTGAGGTCATCATTTTTTCGAACATCATTTCCATGTCAGCTTTAAATTTGCAGAATTCAGCCATTATATCATCATCCCTCTTTCTCTTTAGTCTCTGTGATGCAAAGTTTAGTGGAGTAGATTCGATATTCTTCGTAGTTTCTGTATCAGAGTGAGACTTTTCCGTATCCATAATTATTTACTTACGAATGTAGTTAGGAAGGTTTGTTTAGTTTGCGTAGGTATTGTTGTTTCGCCGTTCGCTGTTAGGTGCAACTTTGCAAGATGTGGGTGTGCGGTAATGCAGTGCAGTGCAAGAGCGGGATGAAAAATTGCACTCGTACGTGTTCCGCGGAGGTGAGGCGCGGTTCCCGCGCTCGCTCCGTGGAGTGATGCCGCCGTAACAAAGTTTTAATAGTTTTAATTAAAAACACAAAGTTATTTTGTGGAACTTTCACCTTAATTTCACTCAACTTAAGATGTGATTTGGCGTATATGTAATTTAGATTTTAAGTAAAGAGCACGCACACGTCTGCCTTATACGAAATCTTGGACGAAAGAGGAATGCACCTACATTTTGATTTCTTTAAATTTGTAAATTTAGTTTATATTCTAATTAGAAAATGAAAAAAACAAAACGCATAAACTTATTTGCTCTAATGTATTTATCCAGAGAGGAAACAGTCGACTACGATTGTATGGAAAATGAGTAAGGATTAATTAATTAAGGCTTTATTTGACCAAACTAGAATAAGCAAAGACTAACAATTATCCGCATAAATCGTCATTTTTTTCTATGAAACAGCTAAATTTATACGTAGATTTGTAAATCCAGTTTGGAAATCATTTAATCGCGCCTAAGTCTACTATCCTAACCCGCGCATCGCTATTCCTTACCTGCTTTGGTCGCATAGGTATGTCATAAGAAAATTTACGTCAAGAGACGAAACTCTTTTGCTCGTCTCTTTTTCATCGTTGAATAAAAAGAGACGAAAGTTTTTGTCAATTTACATTACGTTTCTCGTGCTTAAAATTCATATGATAACCTTATATGAAAACAAAAAACAGCAGATACGTTACCTAGTCTCGGAAAATGAGACGCTAATACTGCGTCTAGCTGACGCACTAGCTTCAGTCGTACGCGTTGCCGTGTGAGCACTTGCTGTCACATTGCGATTATCTTTTTGAAGTCCATAATAAAGAATGCCTTTTTGCATATTTACAAATGCCTTAATCATTCTTAAAGACAAATGTTTTTAAATACAATAATTTTATGAAAATGCGTGAAGGTGTTTCTAGCTCATTTTTCGAATAAGCAATGTTAGAATATACCGTAGGTATCTACTATTTTTATTTTCATCTAAGATGATAACAGCCAAACTATAGTAGAAAGAGAATAAATAATTATGTTCCACTGCAAGTATTGGTTGTAAAATTAATATTCATAGTTCTGTGTTTACTGTTATAAAATATTCAACGTTTAATTCAAGGTTTACGGGTTAGGTATTAGTTTTTGTTGGGCAACTACAAATACATGTTAAGTTTAGGATAAATTAATTTCAGTTCGGTGGGCTGCGTGAATTTAAATTGTTAATTAATTGAAAGGTTCTGTGTTTACAAACATAATGTTTGGCAACATTATATGGGTTTGTTGTTGCGTTGCTTGGGTCGTAGTAGGACTAGTGGTGAAGTTTCGTTTTGAAGTTTAACATTTTTTTTATAGGTTAACAGGCGATAAGTCAAAATATATAAGAGACTACTTACTTACGCTTACTCGGGTAAAACATTTGTCAAAATAAACAATTAGAAACTTCTTCTTGATTAAATTAGATAATGTTCAAGTTGAAGTTACATTAATTTGTCTAACATTTGTAACTTAATTCGTCTGGCACACAGACATTGTTTAATTTTGTCTGTCTGCAGACGCTGAAGTACCAACTTGGGTTATACTAGAGCTTAAGTTGGACAGAATATAGAGTTTCGAATAATATATTTTAATTTGATATTATTACGTCGTAATTTAGGCATCAACTTACGTTGTAAATTGTTTTATAACACATTTGCTCGTAAAGGGCCTCTTATTTCACCAATTTCAATATCGTAATGTATGTCATTACGTACTTGTGCGTAATCGTAAAGTAAAACGCACGAGTTTCTTTCTAATAAGGTAACACGTACGGTTTATCATGCTCCGTCTAAAACCAACGGTACTTTTTTAAATCTTAAGAAAAAAAAAGCAAAGAAAGCAAATCAAAAAGTTTTTATGTCAGAAAAGTGGTCAATATTTTATGAATAAAATTAACTTTGGGAGATAAAATATAAAAAATAAACATTTAATTCTTTAATTTAATTCATTTTGACAGTAAATTACATCTGTAACAGAAACAAAAAAATATTAATTTACTTTATTAGTAATACTGGCTGTTTTTGTACCGTTGCCTTAAAAAAAAAAGCACTGATGCCCGCGCATCGCTAATTTGTGAACAAATAAAAATTATTCCGCGCGCTTTTTCTTTTCGCTGTATTGTTTTTATTTGATTTCCTCGCAAATGTGTTATAAAACGTCGTATGACATACGTGCGCTTTGATAATTACAGCCTCTGCTTTCTTGTAGCCCTCGCCTACGGCTCGGGCTAGCAATATCGCCTCGGCTGTAATTTTCAACTTACCGCACTTATATCATAATGTACTATTATAATCGGTATCTTTAATATTTTTTTGGACTGATGATCTACTCGTGAACAGAAGGTCTAAAAGGACTTGAAAAAATGCATAATATCATAAAAACATCGCGACTATAACCAAACAATAAGTTAATTTCATATGAGTCAAACTATCGTTCAATGGCTTAAAATACAAACTTGGAGTCTACAAGTACAGCGTGAATATGTATATATCTATTATAGCTGCGTCCCGCGGTTTCATCCGCGTAAGTCCCGATCCCGTGGGAATATCGGGATTAAAAGTAGCCTATGTTACTCAGGGTGAATGTAACTTTTTAAAGGTGAAAAAATTTATGAAATCGGTCCAGTAGTTTTTGAGTTTATTCATTACAAACATACAGACACACATACACACAAAAATATAAATCTTTCCTCTTTATAATATTAGTGTAGACTAGCTGCGTCCCGCGGTTTCACCCGCGTAAGTCCCGATCCCGTGGGAATATCGGAATCAAAAGTAGCCTTTGTTACTCAGGGTGAATGTAGGTTTCTAATGGTGAAATCGGTACTGTCGTTTTTGAGTTTATTCATAACAAACATACAGACACACACCCACACAAAACATACAAATATTTCCTCTTTAAATTATTAGTAATATCCAACCCCGAAAGAATTTTTCAAATCGGACCAGTGGTTCCTGAGATTAGCGCGTTCAAACAAACAAACAAACTCTTCCGCTTTATAATAGTAATAGATAGATTATGTATCTACTAGGCAAACATGCTCCATCGCCCTCATTCATCGCTTTCCATCAGGTAAGGTCGTGGGAAACAGCATAATATCAGGGTAGCTTAAAATACTCGGTTACAAGCTACTGTAAGCCAAGTTGTCGCGATGTGGTCATTTTGTTAAAGAGCTGTTATGTGGCCGTGCTTTGTGGGAAAGTTTAAATGCCACCAAGGAACGACAATCCGGAGCCACGTCATTAATTTGTACACGTTAAGGTTAGTGGTACAGTGAGCTTGATTAATTTTAATTGATTTTGACTATAACAAGTATACCTAAGTCAAACTCAATGAATGATTACATCTTAATTTACTCGTGAGCAAGAGGTATGTATATACTTCGAAACTTAGGGATTTAAAACAAAAAAAATATGATTAAGGTTAATCTAATATCGCGACAATAGAAGAAAAATCTAATGATAGTAGGTACTAAATTATAATTATAAACAAATATTTCAGGACTTTAGCGCACTTCGCAATTAAGCAACCAGGTTTATACTATGGGAAATAGACAACGGATATACCACAAAATATGTGGTTAATATAATCTTCTTTCTAATATATAAAATTTCCATATCACAATGTTAGTTACCGTACTCCTCCGAAACGGCTTTACCGATTTTTACCAAATTTTATATGCGAATTCAGTAGGTCTGAAAATCGGCTACTATCTATAATTTATAAGGCAAACAACGTCTGCCGGGTTAGCTAGTATTATTATAATTTTTTACAATGTTTTTACTGGCTTCCTTCATTGGCTTAGCTAGTATCATTATAAGGGTAAAAGTGAATTGGCCATAACAATTAGTTCCCGTGTTTTAGTGAAATAATTCGAGGTTTAATTCGGATAACCAATAACAATTAACGTAACAAGACCTTTCTAATCACAATAAACGTTGAGCTAAAAGATCATAGTAACCTTTAATTTCTAACTCAAACAATTGAACAACGCGACAGCATACTCAGTCTTAACTAAAACATTGCTCAACTCACTTATTTTAATGAAACACAGAGCCAATTGTCTTAAAAATACGCTCGATTTAACCGAGACAGACTCTAGTTTAGTTATTCAAATTTTATAAGCAATCATTTGGCGTTTTACCTAATTTAATTGGGGCGGTAACCTGAACAAACGGAGTGGAATTCTTGAGATAATATTAAGACAGTGGGACATTGTTTTAAGGTCAAATAAATATGGTTAATAAGGTTTTTTAAGTTTGAATCTTTGTTATCGTAGATAAGGGTGGGCTTTCTAAATTTGGATTTAATAATAATAATCTTAAGGCCGCGGGTTCACGATGGATGCAGGCCACTTATGACCGAAGCATCTGGAAATCTATGAGGGAGGCTTATGTCCAGCAGTGGACTTCTTACAGCTGAAATGATGATGATGATGAATAATAATCTTTGAAAAAAAAAAACGTTTTTTTTAATTTAGGATTGTAAGTTAACTAAACATCATTATCAATGTGATATTGATATATTTTAAAATTTAAAACTTTCTTATACGGCCTGAGAAGGTCTAACGTCAAATCACGTTTTAATAAAAAAAAAAAAAATAGGCATGGAAAGTTAATAAATTACTGAAGGTATTCAACTTAAAAAGATAAACATACTTATTTAATTACATAACGTTTATTAGCTTAAACATGTTTAGGAATCGTCATGCAAGCCTAAATGGACTAAAAACTCAATAAAACAAACTAAACCGAAATAAAAGACCATGGAAACGTAAAAAAGTTGTCTGAAATTATTTCTTCCAACATCGCGAGAACAGGAGGGTTACTTCAGTTCGTTTCGATAAGACCGACAACGATACGATAATACGATAGTTCTACTGTCCTACTATCAGAATGTGACAGTAGAATAATCGTATTATCGTATCGATGTCGTATCGAAACGAACCGCAGTAACCCTCCAGAAGATGTTGGATTGAAATTAAACCATATTGTTGGGTTTATTACTTTTAGCATTGTTTTAATGCTCAACTTATCCTGAGACGTGTAAAAGTCTCGAAATGATAAACATTGAAACAATGTTAAAAGCAATAAACACCACGCGATTAAAACTGAGAAATGACTTTAATTTCAATCACACGATTCCAAAAACTTAACTTAGTTAAGGTCTCACTGTGTCACCGCCATTAACTTGTCTGCTGGCCCCAAGCCAACAGGGGCTCGTATTAGCAGCCATGTATTAAGACCCGACGCGTATACAGTATACACTAATTGTTTCATTTTTTATTTATAACTGCCGACGTTCTCATTTTATGAAAGGCTTTATCTCTGTGCTGGACGCGTTAAAACTTTTGCAGCGTTTTGTCCTAAGGGACCCTACATTATTTATGATACTGGTTTAAGGGACAAGTGGTCATGCGACTCTCTATATGAAAAGAAAATTCTATTTCCAACTCATCATCATCATCATCCGAGCGAGTTTCCCGGTTGCATCCCTTTCGAGAGCCCGGGGTCCGCTTTCCTTCTTTTACGACTCCACTTCGCATGATCTTCGGCATCTATGACATGAGTTGAAAATTCTGTTTTCAACTCATTAACATTTTTCGTTTCTTGTAATTTTGTTTCCTGCGTAATTATAAGGTACACAGAAAAATACGGATAAACCTAGTCGAATCGTCTAGCTATTACGGTTCATGAGATAGATCTGTAGGTACCTATCTCATGAACCGTACCGTAATAGCTAGAAGGCGTAACAGACGAACAGACGGACGGACGGACGGATAGACAGCAGAGTTTCTGTAATAGGGTCCCGTTTTTGCCCTTTGGGTACGGAACCCAATCAAACAACAACAAAACTAACCATAATTTAACTAAGTATATTTACCTACTTAGAGCAACCATACGCCGCGTAGTTACAGATGACGGCGATAAAAATAATAAATTTTTGGGTGAGTCCCACTATTTCCATTGATGGAAATACTGGGATAGATTCTCCCACTATTTCCATTGCACCAAAAAGCAGGGGTAAGGTTTTACTACCTTTTATTTTCAAGTAATTTTATGAATCAGTTATCAAGCCGTTTACCATAAATGGTAAAGTGGAAACAGATTCTCAAATAACACACGTGCGTTTTTTTGTCGCAATAAAAATAATGGGATATAAATTTTATAAAAGTTAGGTCCACTATTTCCATTTTGTATTTCCATGGAAATAGTGGGATCCACCCCCAATTTTTCTGTTTTATTAAAATGTTAACAAAAGACAATAACAATAGAATTGTAATTATTGTTCCAACAATTTCAGCTCTAATTGTCTAAAAGAAAATAATATTAATTCCTACATAACAATGTTCGTTTAATAAAGCGAAAAAATTAACGAGCTAGAAAAATTAGGTAATTAGATAGCAAATGACACTGAAAGTCTGAAGATAAAACGTTGATATAACAAAGTTCATTAAAATGAAAAAGACTGTTAAGTAAAATATTTTTTTTTGGGACATGGTTGGTTATTTAAAATAGATTAAGATAGAAGATAGATAGATAGAAATACTTTACATAACAAACAATTACTATTCCTCTTTACCCTCTCCTCACCACCCCTTCCCTCTCACCCCCTTAAGACCCCTTAAGTAATCAAACATGTCCCAAAAAATTAGGTGCTAGTGAAACTTAAACTTCCTGAAACTTCCTTGTCGGGTTTATCAAAAAATATTGATTATTTTATGACAGAATTGTGTTTAATTTTTTTTTTGCACTGTCTACTAATTTTGTGGAACCGAAACAGAAATTATTACCTACTATTTGATTTATATTACTGTGCCTAGCTGTACTCGCGACTTCGTCCGCGTGGGAATTTCCGGATAACCGGATTCGATATCCGGATAAAAGTAGCCAAAATGTTATTGTCCTACGGTATACAAAGGAAAAGCAAATTTAGGGTATTCGGATAAAAAGTATACTGTTTTTCAATCTAAGTCTTAAGCTACTTCCATACTAAATTTTATAGAAATCGATTTAGTAATTTTACTTTAGTACCGCATAGCCGACTGAAAACTATGCCAGCTATGCTCACTTGTTTAAAAATTTGAGACGTTCGACTTAACCATTCTTTACAAAATATATTTACTAAATATAACAAAGAACATCCTTCTCCATAATCTGTGGCTCTTATCGATCCTCATTATTCAAGCCAGCAGTATTGAATAATCTTTAATATTCAGATTTGGTAAAGAAAGGTATTATCGCAACGTTTTCCATGCTTCATCCTGAATGCTGTGCAGTTTCATCAATCTTTGCTCGGGTAAGAGATAAGCGAGGTATTGGGATCCGATAGGGCTGTGATACTTGATGAAAAACTGAATAATAGGTAGGTACTGCAATCTCTTTTGATCTATTCGTAAGCATAAGATTTGAAATTCGAAAAGGCAGATTTTCGATAGGCTTTGTTTTGAAATAACAAATACGTTTTCTTTTTCTCCTAACAGTTGTGTTTGTATTTTTTGCTCTTTCAAACAAAATCGATGAACCTATTTTAATTAAACTCGGTTTGTAGAAATAGTCTTCTTTCTATCCTATAATTTCTATGTGATAGGGTGGGATATACATAGTTTGTATGTGTTTGGGAAGATCCAGTTTAAAGGCGTTTTTGGGTTGTAACTTATTTAATGAAATAAAATACATAGAGCAAACAGCCTCCATGGAGAGCTTCGTTTGTGATAGAATGAACGTTATGTGACGTCACGACCGCTGTACTGCATAGACACAGTACGCGACTGACAGTCGGATGGATGGACGAACAAAACGGCGCAAACAGTACCTATGTTATTGAATATACGTTGTATGTATTAATCGTAAATGAATTGAATGTAATGTAATAATACACATCGTAACAACAACGATTATGTTTCTGTTGATAAAACTAACTGCGCGACTTGCATTTTAAAATTAGATACCGAGATTTTTTTTTTTTGATATTTAACGATTTTACCGATTTTGATAAAACTCGGTACAATCGTGATTATTCCGATATTAATAGGTACGGTATTATCTTATAACTAGGACAAATCCACTATTATTTAAGCTAAATATAAACTAAAATATTCTTAAACCACAACTCAAGTGTAGCAACCCTATGCCTCTGAACAGTTGAAATATAAACATCTTTCAGGAACTTTATGGAATGCAGTAAATTACAGCGGTTGAGCTTTTATATTTTTTACGTCTGAAGTATAGTTTTGAAACTTTTCCTTTTTCTTTTCGTGTCATTGGTTTTTGATCACTTTTGTCTGTTGAGCAGAATTTTAGCTTTTTGCAGACCACGTATTAGTCATTTATAAGCAAGGTTGAATCCCTTGAGATATCTCGAGCGATTTAAATAATTCGATTTCTACTGATTAACCTTCGATGTAAGTAATTTTTCTATGTAAAATGCACGAACGCAACGAGTAGGCTCAACCACTCGCCGCAGGAGTCCGACATCGAACGAAAATCAGCAGAAATCGAGATATTTCAATCAAAAATAAGGCTCCAGGTGACCGACAGCTGAGACTTTAGGCGAAACATTTTCAAGCTCTACAAAACAGATATACATACAACAAAGTAAACACTTACTGATCGCCGTTAATTTGGCTAGTTTCAGCTGTACTCGCGCCTCTCTTCTCGTTGTCTGACGGACAGGAGCCATAGGCGCTGGTCCGACTACCGACGATGAACAAGAAACGAGTAGAACTAGAAACTGTAAACGAGTTGGCGATCAGCGAGAGTGTGTAGTTTAGATAGATTTGTCGCCGGGCTATAAGCGAGTTTTCAAGCGAGACGAGCGATTACTAGAAATAGAGAGAATTGACTATGAAATGGAATGATCAAGCGAGCCAGCATCGCTGAACGAGTATCGTTGAGCATAAAATGTAAAAGTAAAATGAGTCGTCAATATATGCATTTTTTTTAAATAATATTTAAGTGTTTGTAACTGTATACTAATTGACCTGGTTCTGAAAAAAAAATTATATCATATTATTATTATATCTTTTGATTACACTGAATGTATATTAATTCTGAATTTCTTGAGAGAGAAAATTGTCAATAATTAACCGTTTTCTCGCTGGCGGTCGGACTACTGCCATGAGCTTAGAGGTTGAGACAAACAGACTCGGGCTCTAGTAGATAATTACATCAAGTCAGACATATGTAGCTAGCCAACTCTTTGTGCGGTAAAAAAGTGGTATAAAAATGTTGTAAAACTTAAATTTTAATTATTATAATATTCGATTTTTCTTCTGTATTCGCGATGTTGCATTGGAATCAGACATTCTTTCTCTTAAGAGGATAGTCTCCATTCTCTTTCTCCATACAAACGTAGTTTACATTTTCCTCCCTGGATAAAGACATTAGAGCAAATATGTTTATGCCATAAAACTTATATCTGTCCAGGGAGGAAAATTTAAACTACGTTTGTATGGAGAAAGAGAATGAATACTATCCTCTTAAGTCTTAAGTAAAGGTAGCGAAACATCTAGCATTGAAAAAATAGGTAACTACAAGTAAAAATAATAAATACGATTCGATTGAAATGAGTTTAATTGAAACATAATATTAATCCCACTAATATTACAAAGCTGAAAGTTTGTGAGTATGAATGTGTGTGTGTGTGTTTGTTACTCAACCACCTAAAAACCGCTGAAACGATTACCATGAAACTCAGTATGTAGATAGCTTGAGACCTGGAATAACACATATGCTACTTTTATCCCGATATTCCCGCGGGATCGGGACTTACGCGGATGAAACCGCGGGACGCAGCTAGTTATTACTAAAACGTAAAAACGCAGTAAATAATGCAGCAGAAAGCAAGATGACGTAAAGTTGTTTGTCCAAAAACCCAAGTTCGACAGAAACTTGTAAATTGGACATAACAGTGTTGTTTCAGTCCATTTGGCAATGCTCTTCAAGGACTGTTCCGATGGAGTTACGACGTAACTTCTTGACTGGCTACTGGGTTGACCAATGACCATCTGCGAGGGGTCTTTCCTCGTAGACTAACTATGCTTTGTTTTATCTGTGTCTAAATATTTGACACATAATCATTCAGAATTAAGCCTCTGTAGTAGGCCAGAACTGATTTTTCTCGGTTAACGATACAGTTTATTTGAAACATCAGTTTTGAAAACAATGCTTAATATTAAAGTTGAGGATATTTACCAGGTCCTGTATGTTGTGAAAACACGATTACAGAATTTTTTCTCGATACATTTAACAAATAAATATAGTATTCAAAATTTTACTTATACTAATAAAACTTTGTAGATGAACTGATCTTAGTTCAATGCATCTATGATAAGAAATTCAAAATTAATGTTTTGTTATCTTGTTATTACCAATTGTTTGATTTTATCGTACTAGCATCTTACACCCCAATGAATTGTTAACAGTGAGACGATTCACAACCATCGTCTGGAATCTGAATGAATAAAGCTTATTTGACTTTGACTTGACTTTTTAAACGTGTGAACATTTTTTGGTATTTTGAACAAATATTGAATTTCCTAGTACCTACTTTAACCAGTTTGGCAACATAGTTGGCAACGAGGAAAGCGCCTCTACGAGACGTATCGTTGTTTGCCTCGACGTACTTACTTGATAGAGTTTGAGGAAGTAGGTACCAATATTGACTAAGTTTGTTATTGTTTATCTAAGTTTTGCAGTTTGATTATCTTGAAGTTAGGTAGATAAGGCAGCTGCTGCAACGGTAAGCAGTGTTTAACCGACTTCAAACAAGGAGGTGGTTCATATTTTTTGTAAGTACCTATGTATGTATATGTTCTCCGGCGGAATATGAATACTTTTTTGGTGTGAAACGTGTAGGTATAGGCGCGGGTAAACCTAAAAATCCGCGTGGCGATACAGGCTATGGCGACGTCTCGCCACGTTATAAGTATATATACCTACCTAGATTAGATTAGATTAGATAATGCTTAATTGTACCAAAATAAAAAAAAACACAAAAAAAATAT
This sequence comes from Idaea biselata, assembly GCA_958496205.1. Taxonomy (NCBI): domain Eukaryota; kingdom Metazoa; phylum Arthropoda; class Insecta; order Lepidoptera; family Geometridae; genus Idaea; species Idaea biselata. The sequence goes on along the minus strand of OY292394.1, from coordinate 35,278,517 downwards.
GATATTATTATGATGAAATATAATATGTACTATTATATACGTAGCGAGTCGATGTTTCAAATCTGTCCGTCGTCTCGTGACGGCTCACATTATTTTTGTTTATTAGGCGAGAGTCCCGAGGTGGTCCCATCAAATCTTGCTAAAGATCTGATAAGAACCTTCGGAATGATGTATACTCGAGAATGCAGAAAATTATAAATTTTTAGACTTTTATCAATAAAATCGGTTTAAAGAAATAGGTATAATTGCTTATGCTTTGATTGGACTATACAGCAAATACAAAAGCATTTCTACAAGGTTTCAGATTATTCAATCAAGCGCCGCTTAGTTGGCTCCAAACATACTGACCAGTAATTAGCTAGTTAGTTAGGTTTGCCTTGCCTTTTCCGCACTTAGCCTCACAATTGGGCCATTGTACGTGAGAGGGTTAAGCAGTAAGACGCCACGGGAGCCAACTCCGGATTGGCGAATATCCCATGCCTTCGGACCGTGGTGAGTCCTAGGACATGTCGGTTTCCTCGCTATTCCTTCACCGTAAGAGCAATGTTATTATGATACTGACCAGTTATTTCCTCTGAACGATTTAAATCTCTAAACAATTCAGAGCAGATTCATTGTGCACCAAAACCGCTTCATTAAAAATTAAGTCCATCAACAATGCTTGCTTTTCCATTAGCTCATTCATTTTTCATACGAGTGTTGAGTTTTATCGTGCTCTCGACGGAGCCTTAAGCGGACTATAGACTAAGCGATCGGCCGACACCTAAAAGTTCCTTTTCTCCTAACTAACATCCTACCTTTTATCTTCTTCACTTCTCGTCCATCCGAAGGTTAGTTGAAAGAGACCTTATCGCTTTAAGCGATAAGGCCGCCCATTGTACCTAGATGTTGTTGTTTATGTTTTTTTTATGTTGGTGTTGCATTATAGAATTTATAAAAAAATGATACAAATTTTGCGAAACTCAATATATTCGACATTCATTTACAAAATAACAAAAACCGATCGAAGTAGAAACAAAAATCGAACAAAATACAAACAAAAGACGGTCGACATAATACAAAAGACGATCGAAGTTATGTTTTGTTTACAAGACGTGAGAGGTCGATAGAATAGTTAATAGCAGCTGTTGTAATTGCAATTCTGACAACCTTTGTAACAAGGTGTTTTCTTGCTTTAGTGGCATCGTTATTAAAATTATCAACGTCCACCCAAGTCGTGGTGCCCAATATGCTGGCGGCGTTCCTGTGCTTGGAAGACAAGGCTTCACCAGGTTTCTTGTATCACCTCAACTTCTTAGAAAGACTTTGGTACAAGGTCCCAGACACCAAATAGTCTCACAATCTAACAGATATTATCCGGGAGCGATAAGAATGGGATGCGACCTTTCACAGCAGTAGCGTTGGCAAACTCGCTTAAGTTTTTGTAATTGTTGGTTCACTATGACAAGCATCCCATACTCATCGCGCTTATAGCCTAATTAGTTCGTCGGTTGATTTCCAATTCATAGTCTGCGTCCACTATCGTTGTGCTCACAACAAGCCCCATTAATTTCCCCTGAGAGACGTCTGTCATACAACACGTAAGGTGTTAAGAATATGTTACTGTTCTCTTTTAGAGGCAGATTTGATTGATGATATCAACATCATCAAAATGCTTTGTGGGCAAATTTACATCGGATTTAAAAAGAGGCCTTACAACAGGCTGAAGTAAAAAACTGCAAAGGGTCCCGTACAATTTATTGCAAAAAAAAATTTAGTGCGCCATCTTGGTGTATCCGCCATATTGGGTTTAGAATGACATCACATAGCTAACCATGCATTGTCATCTAAACTAAGCGGGTATACAGCATTTCAGTTCAACCGATTGATGATAACTGGTTCAATATTAAGTTGCAAGATTCCACCCGGACAAACATACTTTGCTTGTTTAATAAAAGCTTTTATTAGTTTATTATAATAAACGTTTTTTGTATGGGAACTTAAATATTTAAACTATTCTGTTTTTATTATTTGTTGTTAAAAGGGTAATAGAAATTCGAGTAGGTACATCATCTATGAAAATTTAACTGTTTAGCTATGACGGTTCATGAGAGACAGCCTGATAATAGATAAACAGACGGTCAGTGGAGTTTTAGTATAAGGGTCCCATTTTACCTTTTGGGTACGGAACCCTAAAAAGAGTTTTATAATTACAATGTCCAAAATATGCCTACAAAAATATTTGGTGACAGTAAAAATGTTTTCATAAAGCAAAAACATGGAAAATTAATATGTAATTATTATAGTACCTATTCGTAATAAACCTGAGGCTCGGCAGTGATGATTTGTGAGTAATGTACATTTTGCGTGTAGCTCGTAAACGCACATTCATCCATTAAAGTTTGTTTAACCCAAAAAACATTATATTAAATACATCCATTTACTAAATTAACATCAGATTAAATTACAAACAAAATAATTAAAATTAATATCCATTAGTACTCAAAATGCTGGCTGTATTCCATCTTTGGATAGCAATACCTATTGGTTGACCAAAGTAGCAGCCGACCCTTTGGTCACCAGAATATAGAACTAATAATTTTGAAACATTTATAAAAAACTCTAAAATTTCAGTTTCCCACGGGTCCAACGTCTATATTATCAAGTGGGAAGCTAGATAATTTATTATATTTCAAGACGAGACGCGACGTGATAAAATGAGACCATACTTCTAAAGTGTTGGCCACACTGTGAAACGCCGTTAATTTTGGCGAAAATCGCAACCTTGTCGATGAAACTTAAAGTTCCATTTACGAATCGGCAAATAGAGAGGTATAGCATATGAGCAATCTCTTCTAGGTAACTAATGAATGGATAAGACTTAAAGAAGGGTAAAATGTAAAATGGGTAAGGTGTTTCGATTTATATAAAATTTATATCGAAGGTATCCACAAATTCAACAGAATTCGTTTGCAAAGGTATCATTTATGTTCTAACACCCTCATAAGCGAAGTAATATCAGTTAAGCTAAATATTCACATTTGCTAAGATGTAGAGAGGTCCCAACTGTGTTTGCTATAAAGATCGGACTACATTACGTCGTTTACGGCTCGTTTCCGATTCGAGTCCAGTTTTATTACGCATACAATACTGTTTAAACTATGTCATTGATTTTAAATAGAGGTATTTGGATAAATAGCTGATACAAAAGCGAACAGTGTCCGTATAAACTGGTCAATGGAAATGTAAACAGAGTGTTTGAAAAATATGTTCGAAATACACTTTTTAAACTTTTACGATTTCCGTCTTTCATTGTTATTCTTTTTCTTCTTTTCGTATAGTGTTGTGGCTCATCTGATGTTAGAGTTTCCGGTTCGCCTCTAACTTGACCTAACGACTGCTATCTGAGATAACAACCGGGACCAACTGCTTAACGTGGTCGCGAGAAGACACAATGGCAATGATTATCAACAACGCGTTCTAGACCCGTGTTTTAAAAATAAATAAAAATATATCTTTTAGTAATAATAATGATGTTCAAAATAGTTTAAAGTAGTGCCCTATAACAGTAGCCTGTAGTCGTGAATCAAAAGGGGTTTTTTGGTGAGTGGCTTCGCCCGCAGCTTATTACTACCCACCGGCCTAAGTCCTACGAAGCGGACTCGTCCGTGTTCCGATACGTTGGCCGGTGCAGCCACTAAGGGAGACGGGTCGGATATTGTTCCACTGCCGTCTGTTTCTAGATGACCGTGTTTTATCTTAGACCGTATGATCAGTTACCATCAAGTGAGATAGTCAAACATTTATCTATTGTTATATCAGCATTTTTTATTATAGCTGTCTCACATTTACATGTTTCATTGCAATCGTTTTAGTAGTTTTTGCATGAACGAGTGCAAGAATTCTCAAATACGTAGTACTTACATCTGACTACGCCTTAAGTAAACCAAGCCCTTTAAGGGGTTGCGCATATATTTTCATTTCGAAATTAGCCTCTGGAGATGCATAAGTATTGCAATTTCTAAATATTTTTCCGAGATCGTAAAACGAGTGATAAATGTTCGGACCTAACCCGAATCGATTCCCAAAGGTTTACAATATCGATATTCGTAAATTGTTATTTCTTTTTAGGGTACCGTACCTGAAGAGGAAAAACGGGGTCGTTATAGTATCACTCGTTTGTGTTGATGGAACTGGTGATTTGTATTTATTGTGTTCGAAATGAACCTGTTTCAACCTCGCGGTTCCAATTACGTAGAGGAATCATTTCATAGATTTTTATCGTTAAGGTAATGTGACGTGCTAGCCGGTTTCACCCGCGTTATATCGGGATCTAAAGTAGTGAGCGTGATATAATATATTATAGCTGCGACCCACGGTTTTACCCGCGTAAGTCCCGATTCCGTGGGAATATCGGAATCAAAAGTAGCTTATGCTACTCAGGGTATCAGGGTAGAGTGTAGCTTTCTAATGGTGAAATAATGTTTGAAATCGGTCTAGTAGTTTTTGAGTTTATTCATAACAAACATACAGACGCACACATCGCACACAAACACAAATACAAATCTTTCCTCGTAATAGTATAACATTAAAATAAATTAATGCTGTCTTGTATTACGGTCGAAGTAGAAACATAAGGCAATCGAAACATAAACAAAAGACGATCGAAGTAGAAACGAAAGACAAGCGAAACAAAAACAAAAGACGGTCGAAGTAGAAACAAAAACAAAAGACGATCGAAGTAGAAACGAAAGGCAATCGAAACCTAAACAAAAGACGATCGAAGCAAAAACAAAAGACGATAAAAATTTGTGGCGTTTGTCGTGTGGCTTCAATTGGTTTGTGGCGCTTAGAACTTCGATAAACTTTTAGAAAGCTTTTCACTGAATTAAGATAGTTTTTAGGGCTTCGTACCCAATGGGTAAAAACGGGACTCTATTACTGAGACTACGCTGTCCGTCCGTCTGTCTGTCACCAGGTTGTATTGTGAACCGTAATAGCTTGACGGTTGAAATTTTCAGTGATGATTATATTTCCGTTTGCCGCTACAACAACAAATACTAAAATCAAAATAAAACAAATATTTGAGGGGGACCCATTCATACAACAAACGTGATTCTTGATATAAAAACGCAACGATACCGCGATGTATTTTTACCAGTAGCGCCATCTAGTGATAGAATGATAGACTAGCACGAGTGGTAAAATAAATTTTAACATCCGCTTTGCGTTCACAGATTTGTTGGTCTAGTGTTCATTTTAGGGTTCCGTACCCAATTATGATAATAGTACGGAACTCTTCGTGCTCGAGTGTCGCACTTGGCTGGTTTATTTATCGTCCTCATAAGCACTAAAATGTCACAACTGCTTAAATACTCTTTTGTTTCACTAACAAAGGTCACAATGAAACCATAACGAGATAGTTCCCGTTTAACTTGAAATTAATTTTGAGATAATTAGAGCTTTTACCGGCGCTATATAAAGTGAGATTTAGGATTAAGCTATTAAAGTTTTAATATATCTATGTTTTTATTACTGAAGGCATTTTTACTAGAAATATTTTACATACAAGGAAAAATACGCCCGGCAAGCGATGGGCACAGGTTTCAATCCTGTCATGGAAGATTTTTTGATGATTTGTATTTCTCCTTGTAAAATATTTCGAATGAATGCCCGACTGCAATGCAGAAGGTTGCGGGTTCGATTCTAGACGGGTGCCAGTATTTATGTTTTAAAAATTAATATTTGTTTCTTGTCTGGGTATCTCTCTATGTATAATATGTATGTAGGTACTTACATAAGAAAAATATTTTGAATATTAATCCGTCTACAGTCACCGTAGCACAAGCTAAGTAGCTTACCACCACGGGGTTAGATGTCGCTACGTATTTTTATTTAATTTATTTATTTATTTCATACTACCAGCATTCCGCGGTTTAAACCCCCGCGTAAGTCCCAATCCCGTGAGAATATCGGGAATATAAATATCCTATGTTACACAGGGTGAATGTAGCTTTCTAATGGTGTTTTTTTTTTATCGGCACTTTAGTTTTTGAATTTATTTACCTATAACAAACATAAAGCCACACATATACAAAAATACAAATCTTTCCTCTTTATAATATTAGAAGATCAAGAAGAAACAGATGATATTCGTAACTAACTTTCTCACTTCAAAAACTTAACTCCAAAAACATCGGGTAGCTCAAACCGATACAAAATCTTTAAGAAACCCCATCAAACTGTTATCAGGTTAACGCAAACAGAAAACAACAATAAAATCAGTTAAGTATAACCTCAAGTTTAGCTGAATCACTGATTTCTACCACCCTGTACCGAATAACAAAGTTTCGATTGCTCATTTGAGATAAATTGCCTTTCGAAATTTAATCCTATTCGTACCAAGATAAGGCTTAGAATTAGTTAGTTAAAAACATGAATTACTTTGATGGGAATAGATCTCGAACTTTGTTTTTACTTAATCGTTTGAAAGAGTTACTTATATAATAACAGTAAATGGGTTAATATGTAATTAAAGACGTAATGTTACTCGACTGCAACTGGGTTGTGTTTTGGACTTGTCCTACCTTTTAATTTTGTTTTCGAAAGAGTTTGAGGAGATGGCAATGCCCAGAGAATATCGCGATAAAAATGAGCATTGAGCATTAGGTCTCCATATTTTCGATAGTGTCATACTTTTCATACCAATCCTACTTACTTTACTTTTGATAACGCGAATGTTTGCAAGTTAACATATTATAAGTAAGTAAGTATGCACGTAAGTAACTGTATGTGACTTTGTTACTCCTTCAAGCAAAATCTACTGATTGATGGAACTGAATGCGAAATGAATGAAATACGATATACTTGGTATATAAATAGCTAGAGGCCTGGATTATCAAATAGGTCAGATGTATTGTCATTGATGACTTACATATAACTGTGCTGACCCCAAACAGGGCTTAGCGGACCCTGGGCTCCCGAGAGGGATGCAACCGGGAACATCGCTCGGATAAGAACATAAGGAACAGTGAACTAGTTCTGTTATAGAAACATCAAAAAGTTCATAATGTCGCGTTCACCGTAACGTTGTGTGTCAGAATAACTAAATAGTTACATACTTAACCCTAGTTCATAAAATCTTTACATTTCATATTATTAGTAGGGGTTAATGTGGTGTAGAGAAACCCCAAAAAAGGGTAATGATTTGAGGTTCGGGAGAAATCCAATCGCTTTCGTGCTTCGCTGAAAATGAGTTCAGTAATTGGGTTTATATATTCCCGTCATCCTCACGATTTCTCTCCTTATCATACATACGAGGTGTGTCAAATATTTTCTTACTGTAGGCTCTGCTTTTAAGAGGCCTTGCAGTTTATTGTCCTCCAATTGAAATTGGGCTAGTGATTCGTAGACTTCGATGAAATAAGGCAGGATTTAAACCTTCTACGCTCTACTTCGGTCACAGGGGCCACATAGGTCGTCAAATGTGTATATATAATTAGTATTAATTTATCGAACCATTCTATTTTCTATTCATTTTTTTTTTCTTTTTTTTTTTTTTTTCTTTGTTCTTTCTTGTAAATGGCCTCACGCATAATCAGCGGTCTGACGAGCTGCGGTATTCCGGCTTGCTGTTGATGTGTGAGACCCTTTCAAGGTTGGTTAGTTAGTAATTTGTGTTTGTTGTTTTGATTTTATGTTATTGTTAAGTATATGATTTTTGTTATGTTAAGGTTTGAAGTTTGTCATACTTAAAAAAAAAAAAAAAAAAATAGGTCGTCAAACGTCATCGCCGTCGTCATAATAGGTTTAATAATGATATTTTTTTCATATCTAATTGCAATAAGTCAGCTTGAGAGGTCTTCGAAATGTATTGTGCTCCGATTGGTAGTTCGGAATAAAAAACCCGTGTGTGAATCCAGGTCTCCAACTATCTAAGTATATACCAAGTTTCATTGAAATTAGTTCAGTCGTTTTTTGCGTGAAGAATTTGCGTTTGGGACGCCAAAGGTCGTCAAACATCGTCGTCCTCATAATATGTTAGAACTAAGAACTAGCCTATGTTGTAAATTTTTTTTCTCTAATAAATGATACAACTCGTGTCAGTTGATTTATACAATATAATATAAAAAATAATGTGGATTTTATTAAATAAGTAAATAATCCAGGTCTCCAACTATCCACATACTAAGTTTAATATCCTACTAATATTGTAAACACGAAAGTTTGTATGTGACTTTGTTACTCTTTCACGCAAAAACTACTGAACCGATTGCGATGAAACTTAGAATATAGACAGCTTGAGACCTAGAATAACACATAGGCTACTTTTTATTCCGATATTTTTTAAATTTTCATCGCAATTCGTTCAGTAGTTTTTGCGTGAAGGAGTACTTACTCACATACACCTACACTACAAACTTCCTGTACAATACCGCGCCACAAATGTCAGCAAAATAATAATAAATCTTATTTATTAATCTAAGAGAAAATTTGCAAGTAAAAACGTTAGCGGACGGAAAATTTGTTCATAATATAACATAAGCAAATCACGTACGTTTAAACGGGCAGAACAAATGATGAGATAAAGAAAATGTACGTACATTGAAAATGAAGATTATGTGTGCTTAGTACCTACCTACGCATGTTATATTTATATATGCGTAGGTACTAAGTAGGTACAGTACTGGATAGCTTATGGCAAATGGCTATTATTCACTTTAGACAACCTTTGTGGCGCAGGGCACAGTAACTGTGCCCTGCGGTTTTGCCCTATAAGTCCCGATACCGTTGGAGTTTTTTGTAATAATTTTTTTGCCGGTTCCTACGTCACATAAGGAACACGATCACCAAATTTCAGTGCTCTACTATCAGCGGTTTAGGCTGTACGGTACGCGTACATTGATCAGTTGGATGAAGCTGGGTGGAGCGGACCGTAAATTGGCATTCCACTCCACATCAGTAAAAACGTGTGATACACAGTCGGCATACTTTAATTTTACGAACTAACGAAAGAAAGAAAAATCTGTCATCTGTCCTTCAAAACCAAATTTTCGGGCGGATGGATGTCAGATTTTCTTCTAAAATTCTAGAGTTTCGTTTTATCGTTCGTAGAATCAAAGTAGACGCCCGGCTCCATACCGCTCTGCCCAGTGCTTCAGTTCGCTTCGGTGGCAAAGCACCCTAAGTTCTTTCAAATAAAATCGATACGTAGCGAATGTGTCAACATAAGAAGCTGACTTCGTTGCTCTTAAAGTAATTGAGTCTCAAGTTTAAAATGAAACTACCTACTGGGAACTTGGTACTTACTAGCTCTTTCTAAAGATGTTCAGAATTTCTTTCGAACAAAAGGAAACTAGGGTGGAAGTTTTATGAGGAACTAAAATAATAATTACTGTAGTAGAAAATAGATAGGTATTTGAGAAAACTATTTGTTTTATTTTTAATTTTATGTTTTAAATTTATTAAAAACTATAATCTAATTCGATTTTTTCTCTATTTTCGCGATGTAGGATTGAAATTAAACTCAGTTTTCAGTTTAAATCGCGTGGTGTTTATTACTTTTAGCATTTTTTCAACGCTCAACGTTTTAGTCCTGAAAATCCTGTCCTGTCAATCCTGAAGAAGCTAGCTGTAAAGGTATCGAAACGTTGAGTTTTGAAGCAATGGAAAAAGAAATAAACAACATGCGATTAGAATAAAAAAAGAAGTTTATCGTCTATTTAAGAGGACAGTCTATCTAGTCTTTCTCCATACAAACGTAGTCGGCTGTTTCCTCCCTGGATAAAGACATTAGAGCAAATAATGTTTATGCCATAAAACCTATATTTGCCATGACCATGCTCCTACGTTTTAGTTTTAAAAAAAATCAAAACATAGGGGCATGGTCAGCTGATTAGGATTTATGGCATTAAAACATATTTTACTAATATCTTTAACCAAGAAGGAAACAGTCAACTACGTTCGTAAAGTTTATATGGAGAAAAGAGTAGGTAGACTGTTCTCTAAATTGAAATATTGGACTACGAAAAACGCATACATTTATTTTTTTATACAAAAGTAATAATATATTGTACCTACATGTAACATAACTCGTATTCCCTACACGAATACGTTCTTTATTTCGACACGAACACGAATTACACAACACATATCCTGAAAGCTATTAACAATCGTGTAATCCCACGGGATCCTAGTATTGCAAAGGTAGGTTTATATGCGGCTTACATTTTCATTGATAGTATAGGTACATATAGTAGGTATCGTGTATTTTTTTTTCTGTTTTGCGGGATTGTGGATTGAAATAAAACTATTTTTTTCTGTTTTAACCGTGTAAAACGTAGGATATATTAATGCTCAAAATAATAAAAACACTCGTCGATTAAAACCGAAAAAGAACCTAAAGTTTTTTTAATATTAGATTTTTAGTTACCTATGTTAGCATAGGTTAACAAACAGATAAATGTGTTGTGAATTTAGGGTATTATACGACTAAGTTAAAGTTAAGTTACATCTAAATCTTGACGATCTTAGGATAAAATAAATTTATAATGTTGTTGTATAACTTGTTAAAATTTAACACAAAAACAACGCCATTAATTTCTGCTGTACTTTTTAAGTATGTAAGTAAGTGTGCCATGCTATATTAGGCTGTATTAAGCTATACAAAATAAGATATGGAATTATCTTATGGTTATTTTATTGAGCAAAAGATAGATAGATGAAAGCTTTTTTGCACAACAAACAATATACAAAATAACGTACATAAGTAAGACAATTGCACAGAAAGCTAAAACGCTGCACAAATGGGCGGCCTTATCGCTAAAAGCGGGAGACATTTGGATGGAGAAGGCCATTACAGTTTGTACAGTAAACTAAGTGAAGGTAAGAAATTATAACTCAAAACTGATAGTTTTATCTAAAACATTAGAAACTGACGGTTCATATAATAGGACCGTTTGAAGGACAAGTCATCATGTAAACCGATCCTAACAAAACAATAAAACGTTGTCCTAGAAGGAACAATTCAATCAGAATGTAACATTCTGGCATCACAATATCGAGTGATTGGATTATATCTCTACTCGTATCAATATAATATCGTATGTTTATGTATCCATAAGTACCTACTCTTATTTACAATGGACATAATAAGGACAAAAATATTACTATTACAATGATGATTTTTCTTCTGTTTTAGCGATTTTTTGTAATTCGCGTGGTGTTCATTACTTTAAGCATTAAACCGATTTGAACCGAGAAATTAGTTTAATTGTAATACAATGATAGCAATCGTAATAAAAGCGGAACTAGTGGTATGCATACATTTTATAGTCAATTTGACAAAAGCAGTCTCGCGGCAGTTACTGGAAGCAACTTTTTCAAACAGCTAGATATTACCACTGCTCTGTATGTCTGCGCAACTATTTTATGGAAATGACTTTAAGATGCATACCTACCACAAAGGTTGTAATGTAAACCTAGTTTAGGGCATAATAATTTATTATTTTGGTAGCTACTTTCGGTAGACCTAAAATTGTAAATTTGGTGAGAAGTAGGTCGTTAAGGTACTGCCACACTACTGTTTAAAAATATTTATACCTAGTTGTTTGTAAACATTTTCCATCAGTGTAGGAGCACTTAAAACATTTAACAATTCCTAACAGAATGTAACAAATCCTGACATTTGTTAGTAAATGTTAAAAAATGATTGTAAACATTTTCCAACAGCAGTGTGGCAGCATCTTTACAAAGTAAATAAAGGTAAAATATTTAAAAAACGAACATTTCTTTTACATACACCTTACAGTTACTAGACAGAAATTGGCATCGTGAAACAGGTCCCTTTGCCTACCTATCTGCTTAAACTTGTAAAGCTCTAAGAACCCTTCCAGCTCAGTACCCAACCGCGCTGATCGTGAAATTTCAGGAGCATTCTGTTCAGGCCGGAAACTGTGTCATTTATATCTGTTTTCCACCCGGGCGAGCTAAATAATGCAGGTAAAGTGGAAAAAGGCTATTACAGCTTAAAAGCGCTTTCGGACGCTTTAGGTGTATGTTGTGTGTAGGGGGGAGTGGGTAAAATTGGGACTAAGAGCGTAAATGTATTGTTATGGAAATTAAACCAGGGCACAGCACCTTTAAGTAGCATTCAAAATATGGAGTCGTTAGTCGTTTCGCTTCAAGAAAAATATTTAAGTCAGTCATTTACCTGTAGTCAGTTAGTCTCACATTTCTTATCACTCATCAGCTGTGCTCATCGGTGATAATCAATATTTAATTAATAATAAAAAAGGGAAAAAATAATTAATAGGTTACAGAAACGACGATGTTTTTTAGTACCTACGCCTCTATACCAAATATTGCGGATATTTAGAAAATACATCTGTCATAGTCATTCATTATATAAACATTTTAAAAATGAATTCATTCGGGAAAATCTACTATATAAAAATAAGTCGGGTTTTCCTTCCTGACGCTATAACTCCAGAACGCACGAACCGATTTCCACGGTTTTGCATTCGTTAGAAAGGTCTCGGGCTCCGTGAGGTTTATAGCAAAGAAAATTTAAAAAGAAAAGCTGGAAAATCAAAATCAAACTCAGCGATGACGTATGACGATGACGTATGACGATGACGTAGTAAGGTAGGGTAGGGTAGTAGTAGAGTAAGGTATAGCAGGGTAGGTTAAGGTAGGGTAGTTGTAGTGAAGGGTTCTAAGTAGTTTTTTATTTAACGAGCAGGACAACGTCTGCGGGGTCAGCTAGTGTTATTATAAAAGCATTATGTTTGGTACATATCTAACAAATCGTGTGAATTTAAAAAGTTAATAATGCCTTTAATGGAAAACATTTCGCAATACTTCCGCTGTATTTACTTAATAACTGTCCGTTAACACCCGGCTTTCCCCTACATATGTAGTTGTAAAATTCACGCAAATGTTAACAATAGCGGTAGCTTTGGAGTATATTATACCTATATCTCCTTTATTAACCTTTACACATGAGAGCTCAATTTGTACGACTACATAGTAGTTTCATGCTTCATCGAATAACAATATAATGTAAAAAACAATACTAATCTAAAACTTAATACTCCTAAAGCTTAGGGCGAAGTTTGTATCCAGAAAAAATGCCTTTTTCTTCCAAAATATTTTTTTTCTGAATACAAACTAGATTCTTTCATATTTTAACCCGACTTCCAGAGGGTTATGATGTTTTTATCTATTGCAAACAAAAGCAATAAAGAATTGTTTTCCAACAACAACGGTTTTGAAAATAAACACTAAGACTCAAACTTTAAGTCTTTATTTACGAGGTCTGATTAAAAAGTTTCTGGTCTCATAAAAATGCAATTTTCCTTCACCAGTGAGGACCTTCTAGATCCAGAAATTTAATAGTAATTCTATCTGCTTAACTTTGGTAATAGAAGCAAGTAAATATACCTCTATAGGTATAAAATTTAGGAATTTTCATTTTCTAGTAAATTATTGGTTTTATGAATAAATGCTTTTCAAAAATTTGCACACGACAGGACTTGAACATACAACCTTTACATTCCGTGTAATGCTATGCGCTTACCAAATGCGCCATAGGTGCCCTTTCTGTTGTGATGAAATTATGGACTACGTCTCTCCTCGCTTACGACTGAGGCACATAGCGACATATATCGGCGTCTTTGCAGATTAGCGCCTTTTTTCCATTTACATGGAAATAAATAAGTACAAGCAACGTTAAGATGTTTTATAGTGTTTCCTACACTTGGATAATTCACGCCTACGTACATTTTTTAAGAGGACAGTCTACCTACTCTTTCTCCATACAAACGTAGTCGACTGTTTCCTTCGTGGATAAAGACATTAGAGAAAATATGTTTATGCCATAAAGCCTATAACTGCCATGACTATGCATCTACGTTTTTTTTTTTTTTTTCATTTTCTAAGGTCATGGCTGATATGGGACTTATGGCATAAACATATTTTTCTAATATCTTTATCCAGGGAGGAAACAGTCGACTACGTTTGTAAAATAAAATTTATACCGAGAAAAGAGTAGGTAGACTGTCTCCTTAAGCCGGCATTATGCCTGCGCCGTGCCTTTACTTTACGCCTTTTCTGTATAATTCAGGCCTTATATATTAACGCATATTAAAAAATAAAGAGTCTAGATCACTAAGATGTGATTTGATCAAACTTTTTAATCATTGAACAGCTCAAGAGTATCTCGAACAAAAGACGATTTATACGAAGAATTGCCTTATTCCAGTTTGGTTGAATCGAACCTTAGAAGAAGCAGTAGACAGAGTTTACTCCAGTTTATCCAGGTCAATTTACCAAACTACCACAAAACTAGAAAATTTAAAAGTTCAAAACAAGTAGATATTGAGTCGGAGCATACGGAGTTTACTTGTTACAAAATTGTTTTGAATGAACTTCGCGTTTTCGAATTGAATGGAAAATTACTCTTTTCAGTATACGATCTTAAAATTGAATTTTGCATAAACTTTTTAAACAAACAAGATTAAAAAACATAATAACATATTCCCCGGGATCCTAATCGCGAGTAGGTAGTCTCAAAATTCTGGAAACATAAACATTACATCAAGGTAAGATAATTAACAATTAAAAGTCACGCGAATAAAACCCGGGTAAATAGTGTAAATTATATATTGTTACTGTCGATGATAAAGTTCAGTGCAATATTTGTAAAAAAAAAAACAGAAAAAGATGTCTCACGTAGGCACCTCTCGCATACACTCTTTAGGATGGATATTATCCTAAGCGTTGGTTTTTTTTCTAAAAACACTGTTATTTTAGTATATAGACATAAGTATGAACAACTTAACAGTGTTTATCGTGCAATATCAGTGAACTAAAAAGGCGATACTACTGTCAGAGAGTAAAGGGGTTATTGTATGAAATTCTTCATGTACCTAAAGCGAATAGTTGAATCCACACCAGACGATCCAATAAGATAAAATGGCGTGCGGCACGGCAGGCGCTTGACAGTACAAAACCTTCTTCCGCGCGCGGTTGAAGCACGTTGGATCGCCTACTGTGGATCCAGCTATTTGAGTTTAGTAAAGCTAGGGTCCCACGGCCCTTTACATCACAGGCCAAGCCAGGCCGCACCATGCCTGTCGAGGCCTGTGCGGCAAATTGCGTCTCGCGCGACGACAGGCTTCATCGAACGCTACGGTTTGTCCGTCTAGTCTGGCACGATTTGGCCTGATAAAACATGGGCCAAGGGACCCCGGACGACAAAAACACGCAGGCTTTGGGCATGCAGATAGAGATACGCTGTACCGTCAGGCCACTCCGAGGAGCAACCGGGCCAAAACACAGACCGTGGGACCCCAGGTTTAAGCCACGGCAAGCCAAAACATTAGTGGATATATTTACTTAAATACAAAAGCTATTAATTATAACCTTGGCCAGAGAAAGTTCTTGTAAATTGGAATAAAATTTAATACGTTATCTCTAATAACTTCCCGTTCTCCTTTAGTACGCACCACAAAGTATCCTCCAGAGCTTTATTCCTGTTTTCATGGTCTACAGAAAGGAAATTTACAGGGCCATCATAAATTTAAAACTATGGCCGTGAAATTAGATTTCGTAATTAATTTATATTTTCTTGTTTTAAAAGATGAAATATTAGGGGTGAAATTGTGAGCCGAATTCGGAATGAGCCACAAAATATAGCTTCAAAAATTATATTAAGGAAGCGAAAATAAGAGATTTAGGAGCGGACGCAGACTTGGGCAGAACCTATTTTTCGAGCAATTACTATTTTTTTTAATCACATGAGCCGAACCTCGAACATGAATGCGAACTAACAATATACAGAAAACTAAATTTAATCGATCAAACAGTTTTGGAGATAAATGGGAACATTCGATTGCGCACAGACAAACAAACGAACAACCTCTGACTCTAATCGGATATACCTACCTGGTATAGACAAGACAAGGTATACCCAAATAAGGTAACCCATTTTTTTATCCACTACAAAATTGTTTGTAGTAAATAAATATAACTAAGCAACTAGGCTTGTACTATGGGTAAGACAACGGATATCCCACACAATAATAATTTTGTTAAATACATACATATGGCTTTACGAGATGATTTCTCTAGATTTTTTTTTATAGAAAAATACGCATTTAAAAATTTTCACTTGCGGCGAGGCTTGAAATCGCGTCTTAGGGTCGGTACCCCGACACCTATACCAAGTAGACCACGCAGGTCCCTGCTCCATGCGGTGAAAATCTTGAAGCCCATCCATCCTTGGTTTGGTTTACAGCTGAGGCTCTTTTTTAAACGCCATATATCTAACGCCAGATGCTGATTTCTGCCAAGTCACTCTACTCATAAGCAGCGTCAAAGAACTGCATAATAAAAAAAAAACTCTCCGAAACTAACTTCACTATTTCGTAAACATTTTCAACAAAAGCTTTTACTTAATGTTAAATTTCTAAATAGTCTGTGCCTAAAAGCTTGAGTCCCACGAGTTGTTAGCTTTCCCGCCAGAACTAATGAGAATTTAGCACTAGCAAAGAAACTACCTACTCTAATGATGAAATATGGAGCCTAGACTGTATTTAATAGTAATGTAGGTGAGGTTAGAACAATAATATTGAATACTAGCAGCGTCCTGATCCCGTTGGATTTTCAAAAAAATCACATCTTAGTAGACACGTATGACATAAGGAAAACACTTTCTAAATTTCATATCCCTAAGACAAGTGGTTTGAGCTCTGCGGGATACATAGTTCAGTTAATAGTTCATTCAGTAAATCAATCAGTCTGAAGTCTGAACCTTGAATTTTGTATGGCGATTACTTTTTATTTGTCAGTAACATAGTCTTCTTCTCATCCGAGCGATGTTCCCAGTTGCATCCCTCTCGGGAGCCCGGGGTCCGCTAAACCCCAAATGAATTTGGGGTCGGCGCAGTAGGTAAGTCATCATTGACCATACCTCCTACAAATAGATTTGGCAATATTTTTACGGCCGGCCGCCTGCCTGACACCAGCCCTCCTAGGAAACAAGCAGTTTATCCGCCACCGCGCGGAGAGAACTTAAGGTTTGCTAGTCTCCCTCAGATCCCTTAGTCGCCTTTTACAACACCCACGGGAGGAAATGAGGTAGCCCTATTCTATGCCGGGGCTACACGGTTACTTGTCAGTAACATAGTATTAGGTATTTTAAGGTAGCTCTACAGTACTCTATATCATATATTGTAGTCAGACCTCGCGGATGTATTTCGCAAGGTTCCGGCGTGCTCTGGTATTTGAAGTGTGACAGGCACTGTCAGGTCAGGTTATAATGGGTATACCGCTGGGTCTGCTGGCATCCCACCATTCCAGGCCAGAGGGGACCCACATACACTGGGCTGCTTTTCAGCAGCCTGACTGTCTTAAAGCGATGTTTTTTTTCGAAGTTTTAATTTATTGACAAATTATCCATTAAAATCGGTTCAGTAGTTTAGGTATTACGGTAGGACATAGAAAAATACAAACATACATACATAGACTGACAAAAACACATAACCTTTTCTTTTGAGTGGGCCATAGTTCGGTAAAAAAAGGTTTAAATTCGCAAAAAAAACTAACGTTTGCTATAGTCAATAAATTTTCAAGCCTTTGTAAGGTTCATTAGTTTTGTTAAGATAATTAGTTATATTTAATACCGAATTTTCGTAATTTGAAAGTTTAAAGTAAGATAGTTGTTCCATTGATTTGACCAAACGAAATAATTTAATAACGTTTCCGGTCGAAAACGACGAGGTGGGGACATTCTGGCAAATGGCGGCATTCGGAGCTAGCTCGTTGAATTGAGCGGTCGTATTGTACTTAGCATAAGCGAGAAATAATATAAGAATAAATCACAGTAGTTAACATCTAGTGTTCTAGTTTTATTTGAAGGAGTGATCACATCTCAGAACGAGGGATACACCGCAATTACTGCGTAAGTACACGCCCATTGTTTCTCTTTTTGCACATTTTTTGCTACCAATCGAAATTAGAACTGACGCAAATTAATTTTATAATTTTACTAAAAGTTCTCAATAATTATGTGCCGATTGGATATGTACGTATTGTCCGTACGTACTGTTCTATGATAAACCTACCTACATGTTTGACGTATTGTTCGTACCAAAATGAGTATAGTTTAGTGTATGGCGATAAATTCAATTAGTTATAATTTTTGTTTACTAATTTAGTACGTGCATAAATACATAATTGTTTTAGGATACAATACCGAAATAGAGACTTTTAGACTGAATAATTATGTTACATTCTCCTTAATTCTTACCTTTTATTAATTATTTTACACTACCCTCAAAAAAAAAAAAAAAAAAAAAAACTTGTGCCAGCGTGTAGCTAACACCTTAACTGGGGTTTACAAAAGGGTTCAAAATTTCTGTTATTTTTGCGATTGGAGCTACCGTTTCCAAGATAATTACTATTCTGCCTAGCTAAGAATTTCTTTTGTAAGTGTAACTAATACAAGTTATTTTGGTGTGAGTTCTAGACCATGGATACCACCGACAACAAGACTCAGCGCAGACTAGAGACTCCGGAACGAGAAATGACGCGAAATCGTCGCAGCCACACCGGTCTTAGTCGCGGTCGGAGTCCCAGTCGAAGCAGGAGTCGCAGTCGACGCCTGGAAGAAAGAGAGAAGGCTCTCGAGAAGGAACGTGAGCGCATCCGGCGTATGGAGCGGGACCTACAGCAGGAGCGCGATGACGTACAGCGAGGAAGACGCAGCAGAGACGGTCGCAGCGCGTTTCTTCGCGGCGAGTCTCCACGTCCGGGTCGGTCATCAAGTCGCGCACGCAGCGGGTCTCACCGTGGCACTAGCGGGCCGCAGGGTGACAACCATGAGAAGGAACCGATACACAGGTCATGTAGTCCAGTTTTTTCTACTCACGATATTTTTAAGCTTTTAAATTCGATTAAAAATTTACCGTCGTCATCTCAACCAGTAGCCCAAGGTCCACAGTCTAAACATTTTGATTTTAGAAATATATTGCCTGATTTTAATCCGGCTAGTAAAAATCAACGCATGGACGTTTGGCTGAAAAAGGTGAACGAGTGCGCCTCGGTCTACGGTTGGGACGACAAAACAACAGTACATTTTGCAATGCAGAAACTGCAGGGATTGGCCAAAACCTGGTACGAAAGTTTAAGCTCTATCTTATTTACTTGGCAAGAGTGGCAACAGAAGTTAATTAGTGCATTCCCGTGCGAACAAAATTACGGCCAATCCCTGGAGGATATGCTCAAACGTAAGAGTAGATATAACGAACAAATCGAGGTATATTATTATGAGAAACTTGCATTATTAAATCAATGCGATATCACAGGTAAACGAGCTGTGGATTGCATCATTCACGGTATCAGTGACCGTACCATGAAATCTAGTGCACTAGCCTTGCGTTGCTCAATGCCTGATCAGTTACTTCAATTCTTGATTAGCAATAAAGAGTCTTATGGAACAAACACTTTTCCGCACAGAAAAAGTTTTAATAATCCCGATATAGGTAGTCAGGTTAAATCATCTGTGAAACCAGGAACCAGCTTAGTTTTCTGCTTTAATTGTAAACAGAAGGGACATCCTTACCTTCAATGTCCCAAGCCTTTGATCCGATGCGACAAATGTAATAGGGTGGGTCATAAATCCGACAATTGCTCTAGTAGACAGGACGGGGCTAACCCCAAAGTGGACCCTATTCAAAAAACTATGTGTATCAGTGGTACAGTAGCTAGTAATAGTTCTAAGTTTAACAAAATCGCGAAAATTAACGGATTAGAAATGGAGGCGTTTATCGACTTGGGGAGCGAAGTTACCCTTATAAAGGAATCTTCTTTATTGAAATTAATGATTCCTCATGATGAAAAACCAAATACTATGAAGGGTTTTGGCAATAGTCTAGTAAGGTCACTGGGTTCCGTAGATTTAAGTTTAACACTGGATGATGTAAACGCGATTGTTTCATGTAGGGTAGTACACGATAACTTTTTAGACAAACCCATTCTTATTGGGCAGACATTTACCGAGCAACCACATGTCATTGTCTACAAAGATGTGAATAAACTTAAATTCTTTAATCTTGGTACTGAAATCCCATATCTTTTAGATAATGATAATGATGAAAGAACGATGAGAGTTAGGAAGTTAGGACGCATAACACTTTACGGTGCAGCGAGCATTAAAGCCGCAACCGACTTGAATTTCTCTGGATCGCTATTATTAGAAACCAAGTGCATAGGGAAACCTAGCGATAGGTACATTGTAAATGGTGGAGTTCACGAAGTCAAACAAGGTACGTTAATGATAACTGTTGCTCCTATCTCCATTCCTTGCGTCATTCAAGACGATGCTATATTTTCCAGAGGTGAACGGGTCGATGTTGTAAATAGGATTTTAGATACGTACTCTGAGGTTTCGGATAGGGTAGATGTTAACATTAGTGAATATTTTGATATAAATAATGTAAAGATTGGTGAATTGGCCTCGGAAGTCGATAGGGATAGGTTGATTGCTGTGCTTCGTCGTTTTCGACACTGTTTCGCGAATAGTTTAGGCGATCTACAAGGGACGAGTGCAACCGAAATGCAAATAGAGCTGAACAACCAGCGCCCTGTTGTATATAGGCCATATAGGTTGTCGCATCACGAACGCAGTCAGGTCCGGGAAATGGTGTCGGATATGTTAGAAGCAGGAATTGTACGCGATTCTGTATCAAATTATGCTAGTCCTATTATTCTAGTGCGCAAGAAGGATGGCAAAACCAGAATGTGCATAGATTATAGGATGTTGAATTCCGTAACCGTAAAGGAACGGTATCCGATGCCCATTATAGAAGATGAAATTGCTCGATTATCTGGTCAGGGATGGTTCATCACTCTAGATTTAATGTCGGGTTATTATCAAGTGCCTATAGCAGAGTCAAGTAAGCATCTAACTGCATTTGTCACCCCAGACGGCCAGTATGAGTTTAATCGGATGCCGTTTGGGCTGGCAAATGCACCTGCAGTGTTTCAACGGATGATGAACCATGTCCTAGGCGCAGTACGTTTTGAAAAAGCTACGGTGTACATTGATGACTTGCTGATCTTCGGGGTAACCCCTACTGAATGTTTGAAAACTTTAGAAGTAATTTTACGTTTATTAGATCAGGCTAATTTAAAATTAAATTTGTCAAAATGTAGTTTTTTGCAAAATCAAATAGATTACTTAGGTTATGAGATTTCTTCTGTGGGTATGCGGCCGGGTCATAATAAAATTCACTGTGTCGCAAATTTTCCTCGTCCTAGCAATGTCCACGGAGTTCGGCAGTTCTTAGGTTTGGTCAGTTATTTTCGAAAATTTATCCAGGGATTTGCAGAGATGGCTTTTCCTTTGACTAAACTGTTGAAGAAAAATGCCAGCTGGGAATGGGCGCCAGACCAAGAACAAGCATTTACAATTCTTAAAGAGAAACTGGCAAATAGACCTGTATTAGCTATTTTTAACCCATCCGCCGAGTTTGAACTGCATACAGATGCGAGTCGAGTAGGCATAGGCGGTATACTCTTGCAGCGTCTTCAAGATAGTGATCCATTTCAGCCTGTTGCATTTTATAGCCGTCAAACATCGCCGGAGGAGAAAAATTTTCACGCTTACGAGCTGGAAACATTAGCGGTTGTTTGTTCCCTGCGGAAATTTCGTATTTATTTGTTAGGTAGACAGTTTCGAGTTGTAACAGACTGCAGTGCGCTGCGCTCGACATTTGCTAAGCGAGATCTTATTCCACGCATTGCACGATGGTGGTTGACATTACAGGAGTTCGACTGTTCTGTCGAATATCGGGCAGGGACAAAGATGGCACACGTAGATGCTTTGTCTAGAAATCCGGCTGCTGAAGAGGACCTGGATAGCGAACCAATGGCAACCGTCATGACAATAAGTAGCGATGACTGGTTACTTACGCTGCAACTAGGGGATTCAGAACTAGCCCGAATCAAAGACATCCTAAGTAGTGATTTAGATTCTAAGGAGTTAGGTTACATAAAAGATAATTACATAATTCGCAATAATAGACTTTATAGGTGTATAGGAGGCGACAAAGAAAACATCCGATGGGTAGTGCCAAAGGGTGCTCGATGGCAACTGTGTAGGCTTAATCACGATGAGATAGGACACCTGGGGTTAGAGAAAACATTAGAAAGGATCAAAAAGAACTACTGGTTTTCTAAAATGTCCCGATTCGTAAAAAAATACGTCGAGGCATGTATAGAATGCGCGTATGCCAAGAAAGATAGGTCTAAAGAAGGTTTGTTACACCCTATAGCTAAAGTAGAATCACCCTTTCACACCCTACACTTAGATCACTTAGGACCTTTTGTTAAGTCAAAATCAGGGTGTACTCATATACTAGTCGTAGTTGATGGCTTCACAAAATTCGTGTTTATTAGAGCCGTAAGGAACACTAATACACAGAATGTTATTAAGGTTCTGAATGATATATTTGATACATTTAGGACTCCTGTTCGTTTAATTAGCGATCGGGGAAGTTGTTTCACTTCCCACGCATTTAGAAGATTTTGCCTTGATAGGGGTGTAAAGCACGTTTTGAACGCGGTTGCTTGTCCGCGTTCGAACGGACAGGTAGAGCGATATAATCGCACCATTTTAGGCTCTTTAAAAGCACAGAACATGGGAAATAATGAAAAAGAATGGGATAGTCAGCTAGGCAAAATTCAATGGGGACTAAATAATAGTTTACAGAAGACTATAGGCAGAGCGCCGGCAGAAGTTTTGTTTGGTGTAAATATGAATAGCGAGATAAATCCTATATTAAATGAAGTTACCCAGACAAACATTGATGATAATGATATTGTATTAGTTCGCGAAGAAGTTAAAACTAGGATAGATAATCAGCAGGAATATCAAAAAAGGTACTATGACAAGGGTAGGAAAACGGCTAGAAATTATAATAAAGGAGATTTGGTTAAAATAACAAAAGTAAATTTACAAAATGACGGAAAAAGTTCAAAGCTTCTACCTTCATTCGAAGGTCCTTTTCGAGTTTTGAAAGTCTTGGGTAACGACAGGTATAAACTGGCTCCAATTCCAGGATTTGAGGGAATGAAAAACAGGCGTAACACAACCGTGGCTGTGGATCGAATGCGACCATGGATCCATATAAAATCATTAGAAGTAGACGATGATGGTACTGATAGTGCGAATGAGGCAAATAACTTAATAAGTGATGATGAAATTTAGATTATATTATTACAGTAGATATTATTATTATTAATTATTATACAGTAGATATTATTATTTTTAATTATTATACAGGAAACTTTAATAAATAGAAATAGATCGTAATCAAATTACTTATTTAGATAATTTTACATAATAAATAGATTATTTTGATGTAACAGAATTTTATCAGATACATGTTGATTGTACACATTTTGTTTTGTTACAGATATTGCTCCTCGACTCTAAGAAGTGATTGGTTTAGAGATTCGAGAGAGTGATGAAATTAGTCAAGCCCTTGAGAATTGATTGGTTCAAGGAGCTCCTGTCTTCTCCTTCAGAATTGATTGGTTGAAGGAGAGATAGGTTACATCCCTCAGAATTGATTGGTTGAGGGAATAGGTAGTCCTTGAGAA
Organism: Idaea biselata; assembly: GCA_958496205.1. NCBI lineage: Eukaryota > Metazoa > Arthropoda > Insecta > Lepidoptera > Geometridae > Idaea > Idaea biselata. Next base: position 35,254,868 of record OY292394.1, on the reverse strand, counting down.
GTGATTGGTTCAAGGAATTTAGTTATAAATTTAGTAACCCTTGAGAAGTGATTGGTTCAAGGAATTTAGTTATAAAGTTATTAACCCTTGAGAAGTGATTGGTTCAAGGAATTTAATAATAATGTTGATAACCCCTAAGAATTCAAATTCAAGTTAAATTAAAATTTAGATGTCTATTTACAAAGCAAGATTTTCTATTTTATTTTTAGTAGGTACGTTTTAAATAAGACTAGATTATTTTTGTTTAAAGTTTTACCGTAATGTTAAAATTACTTATTACTCTGAATAGAGTCACATTTATATTTCGTAGGTATACTGAGGTACTCAATTTTGTAAAATGTCACCATTGGCCAAGTGTAAGGTTTCACCGGATACATGTATGGGGACATACATGCCGTCAGGATGGACGAGTGTAAGGTTCATTAGTTTTGTTAAGATAATTAGTTATATTTAATACCGAATTTTCGTAATTTGAAAGTTTAAAGTAAGATAGTTGTTCCATTGATTTGACCAAACGAAATAATTTAATAACGTTTCCGGTCGAAAACGACGAGGTGGGGACATTCTGGCAAATGGCGGCATTCGGAGCTAGCTCGTTGAATTGAGCGGTCGTATTGTACTTAGCATAAGCGAGAAATAATATAAGAATAAATCACAGTAGTTAACATCTAGTGTTCTAGTTTTATTTGAAGGAGTGATCACACCTTTAAGAATTTGCTTACCGAAAACGAATGTATGCTGAGCCTAAGTCGGAGCTACCTCGTCATACCAATTTCTGCGAAACCCACTTCCGATACATACCTAGCTATTTCAACGAAACCCATCGATACCAATTTAATTCTTATCAAATAGAAATTCAGCTCACGTCGTACCCGTTCGTTTAACACGGCCGATCTAATGATCGGGTAAAGCTGACGTTAAATTATAGAATTGCTATCAAATTGCCTTTGTATTGTCTAAGAAATTGTTGTATTTTTCCGACTGGGAGGTGCTATGAGACCATTGTGATAGAAATAATAAATCATTTGTTCGGTTAATTGCCAATAAAGAGAGTGTACAGGGTTATTGGATGTTAGTTAGCGTACAGTTCTACACGTCTAGGTGAACAAATTTTGTTTTACGACTTTTTGAATTTCAAACTGTTTCGAATGTTTTGAGGTTATGTTTACTTAATAATCAGTATTCTGAACTTTTTTTCTAATTTAAAAACAGATTAGACCTCATGATAGATGGCTAATATGCTTCACTTAGTCCTACGACTTAGGACTCTGGGTGGTTACGAGCCGTGGTGAATGGTTTCTCACAAAAAACAAAACGTGTGGCACTCGGGGACTGCCGCGGTAAAGCATGGCATTTTTTTATGAACTTATACATGGTGACCATGGCAACATGGTAGGCGGAGTGGTGGGTGTTAGGTTTTATTAACGTTACGGAATTTCTTGATTCGGTGGCCGCGCTCAAAGCCGCCGATAAAAGCTATGCAATAGCTTAAAAAAACATAATTGACAATGTTATTATTCCATTTAGGTATATGTTCATAAATAAAAATAAAATACGTTCGGTACCTACTTATACCTATTTACTGTCCTGACCGTAAACCTGTATATAATTCCATTACCACACGTCTACGGGGAGTCTCCTTAATAAGATTCGTGCGTGACTGTTCCTCGTCTCACCTGTGTGGTCGAAAATGAAAGCGGTATAGTAAATTTCTAATATTAGATTATATTGCTGAATATATACCCGTTATAATAGACTCTGTTATGGCAGGCGGCATAGTTTATAGTTACACAGTAACTGTTATATTCCAAGTTCATTTAATATTAATGAGAGCGTTTGAGTTTATTTAGCAGCTGCTTATTGATGTTGTTCTACACTAGGCTATCAACTTTTTGTACTACGTACCTATTTAGAAATTTGTAGTTTCCCCAAATTTTTGAGGTAAAAATCAGCTATATTGAGAGTTGATGGCCATTGTTGCCCTTTTATTTAGTTTGAACTACGACAATCTTAACATTAATGGCCTGTACAGTGTAACAGTTTTTTTTAATAATATCATTATTCACTTCAGCATCATTTAAAAAAAAAAGTAAAACATTGTTCGGCTTGACCTGAAGAACAACGTGTAATAAGCAGCTGTGTTATAGACTCCAACACCCTGTATAACCATAACGTGTAGCTTCAGCATAGAATTAGGCTACCCCAATGGGGTTGCCCCATTTTAGGTAGGTCGGGAACTACCGAGAATGGGGCTACGCAACTCGGGTAGCCCCGTTCTAGGTATTACCCAACTCGGGTAGCCTACCTACCTAAAACTTCACGTATCTTCACGGGGTAGCCTAATTTTATGCTGGAGCTACACGTTACGGTTGTACTGGATTTGAGGTTAATCTCACTACAATATTTAAACTATTCAATTTGGTTGCTTCATCAAAATTGAACGAAATAAGTGAACCAAAAGTAAACTGTGACATTATTGAATAATTAATTTTCATTTTTAATTTGTGCATTATAAACTCGTGTTTGGGATTTAAGACCACCCTTAAAAGTTAAGCTAGAACTTTATTGAATTTAACAACTAAAAATTAATTAAGCAAGCAAATTATTGAATGATTTATTTTAATTTTTACACGATTCAATTTTGTCTCTTCAATAAATTTTAACGGCAAACGTGAACCGTGTACTTTCGGCTTTACAACTGTTTTCCGGTCTGGAACCGAAGATTCCGGTATATGTGCGCTTTAGAACCAAAAAGCGTTTGTTCGAACTTCATGAATTCTACCATTTTGTCATTTTTTTATGTGTCACTTTACTCTATTGTAACCACAGCCGCAAGGCGTGGCGACCCGACTCATTTTGATGTTCCTGTTTACGACTCATTTTTATTGGTGCATAAATTCAATATCACTGCTGTTCAACCACTAAAAACTGAATATCGATATTCAATTTTATCAGAAAGCAATAAGGTTCAAACTTGCGAAAAGATTTCCTATCGTGCGTGCTGTTAATTTATGAGGTTTGTTGTGGAAAAAAATACGTTACGGCAATCGACATAGGGTTGATTTTTAATTAAAATTTTAGCACTTCTATACATATTACATGAAACGATCGGCGGAAAATCTATATCAAACATCTGTGGACTGAAATTATTATTATTTATTAAAAGTTATTTTGTCAAAGATGGCTGTGCTGAGCTTGTATGTTTAGTTGCCTTCGGCTTTAAGGTTTGGACATAATCATGGGGGTTTTTCCTGGAATAGAATTGTTCAAAATTTAATTTAAATATCGTCTGAGCATGTTTAGATACACTATATCATCCACTCTACACGTATTAAAATCCACAATGCGAATCACTGTAACCCCGCTATACAGGCTCATTAGAAACTTAGTGTGGGGGGGCAGAGTTCTCTTAGGGTACCTATTACTTAGCTGTAACAGTTTGAGCTAGTCTGAAGAAATGTAAATTATATTCATTCATCATCATCATTTCAGCTGTAAGAAGTCCACTGCTGGACATAAGCCACCCTCATAGATCTCCAGATGCTTCGGTCAGAAGCGGCCTGCATCCACCGTGAACGAGATGGACGTGCACGAGATGGACGTCCAACGCTGCGCTTTCCGATCCGCGGTCTCCATTCGAGAACTTTTCGGCACCAACGACCATTAAATATCAGTAAATAAGTGTCTCGGAACGAAGTGTGAAACGGAACGCTTTTGACCAGCTGTTCGCCGTCGGCTGTCAAAATGAATTCGATGACGATGTCGACGATACATCCGCGGTAGACCCACTGGATTACCACATATTCTATTTTGATCCCGATAAGCCTGCAGGATCGGGACTTACCGAGTGCAGCTTCTTCAATTCACAAAATTGAATCCACAATCGTTAAATTCCCTGCCGAGTAAGTACCTTCAAACCCACTAAGCCAGAGAAGCTCTCAACATAAAAAATACTAACCTTTCCATTTCATTAAGATAATCCTAATTAAAAACCTTTGAACAGTTCGTTGAATTAATTATAATAAAAGTACCTACTTCTAAATTAATTATCTTGTTACTTAGGGTTATGATTCTGTAATGTTATAGTCTGAAACTAGGTAGACTAGAAAAAAATTAAATTATATCCTATTAATTTTATAAAAATACTAGCAGGGTCCCGCGGTTTCACGCGTAAGTCCTGATCCCGGGAGATTTTCGAAAATCCTTTTCTTAGTAGATTTATACACACCACAAAGAACACACTCAGAAAATTTCATATCTCTAGGTCCAGCGAATTGGGCTCTGCGTTGATATATAGTTGAGTCAATCAGTCAGGACATTCATGTTTATATGTATAGTATAGATTTATCATAGGAAAAATACAACTACAAAACTACCATTAAATCCCTTTTGATCGAAGTTTACGACGGACAGATACCGCAACCATATTCTTTTAGACCCAGGCTACAGGGCTGAAATTCCTTTTAATACTTTTTTTTATGGGTAACTTGGTACAATCGGCCGACAAACATCTCTAGTCTGCCCAACAAGTGTGATTAAGTAGATAGGTAATTTAAAGTCCGGAGGGTATTGGTTCAAAAGTCAGAGCTAATTCGGTCAAAGAGACATTCAGGTCAAAAGGTGGTTCATAACTTTAGTTTTGAACTAGCTACGCCTGGTGATTTTATCTGCTTAAGTGTGTTGAATTTACTCTCCCTTTTCAACGCACGGGGTTAGAAAGGGAGGGTAAATACAGTATTTTAGAAACTAAAAATATTTATGACACAGTCACAATAATTGTGCACCCGGCCTGCACGGGACTGGGGGCGTACTTTAGTTTTACGAAGAAGCGAACGAATAAAAATACTAGTAGGCACTAAGGCTACTCTAATTATTTTTCGGATCAGACCACTTACTTCGAACGTAAATCTACTGAAATTCAAAAATAAGGCTTTACTTTTAAATCAAAGTAAATTCTTATTATAATATCGCACTATATTGCATCTTACTCATTACTATGCGATAGGATAAAGACCGAGAAATAAGCCATAGAGATTCTTAAACAGAGTGAGCCAAAGACAAAAACTTGTAAGTCTTAAATTACTTTTTAACAAGAGCTAAGTAGTAGCGCTCTGCGGTTTCACCCTAGGTCCTTATAATATCGGGATGGTGAGTAACGTATGAGTTATTCCAGGTACTTTTAATCCCGATACTCCCGCGGGATCAGGACTTACGCGGGTGAAACCGCTGGTAGTTATTTTTCGTCACAAGTTTGTTGTAGGCAATTCAAGGTACTGTCAGATTACCAATTAAGTATACAACACGCAAAATTATCATGCGTGATGTATACTTAATTGGTGATTTGACTGTACATAACTTAAAAATTTAAGTAACCTATATTTACCCCTTTACATAAACGATTGCTAAGTTTAATAAGTGCTTTTTGAAAAAATGCTTTCAAAAACTTTAGTACCCGGCGGGATTCGAACCCGCGACTATAAAGTTTTTGAAAGCAGTTTTTCAAAAAGCAGTATTCCTAAGTATGGATTAACACTAAGAAATAATGTTTACAAGTTTAATAAGTTTAACAATTAACTATACAGCACGGATAATATTTTTGCGTGCTGTATACTTATACTTAATTGGTAATCTGACTGTACTATTATTGAGTTTAAATCAAAGCTATAAGCCCCTTACTGTATTACAAGGATAATTCCGCAGAATATCCCCGTATTCCCCAATTACACAAATGATGCATGCTGTAACATGATCGTACGTGTAGAATCTAATACAGGCATGTACTACCTATTGTGTATTAGATAGAACACTACATTGTGTTCAGTTCGATGTTAAATCTCATTATTGTCACGTCACTTATCAGTGTTCTATCTATATCTATAAGTAGTCTATACTATCCATACTTCTATATCTTTACTTCTATACTATCTATACTGATTGCCATACAAAGGGGTAATGCCGCCAGCATCCTTGGTTCTTTTGCGCCGGGTATGATCAGGGGTGGTTTATTTGATTGACTATGTGTGTGTTTGTATTGTTGTTTATGTGACATTTTATGAACAAATAATTTTGTAGTGATCTATACCTACTGATATTATAAAGAGGAAACATTTGTTTTTGTGTGTGTGTGTATGTTTGTTATGAATAAACTCAAAAACCACTGGACCGATTTTCAAAAATTCTCTTACCAATAGAAAGCTACATTCACCTCAGTGTAGAAAGCTACATTCACCTTAGGGTGAGTGTAGCTTTCTTTTGGTGAAAGAATTTTTGAAAATCGGTCCAGTGGTTTTTGTAACATAGGCTACTTTTGATCTCGATATTCCCGCGGGATCGGGACTTACGCGGGTGAAACCGCGGAAAGCAGCTAGTATTATTATAAAGAGGAAATATTTGTATTTTAGTGTATGTTTGTAATGAATAACACATAGGGAACTTTTTTATCCCGATATTCCCGCGTGCAATTTCATACAATTTTCAATAGGTATCAAATTTCTATTTTACTGTAGACTGACTAACATAATAAGCTCACATAGGTAGGGGAGACCGGGTCAAAACCGTACATCTAAGCGCCGATGAAGATAACTCAATAATTATAAACCACACATATCGACACCTCTGGGCTCAAAGGTCGTAAGGGACAAAATGCGACTTTTCAGGAGAAGCAAAAAACTAAAAAAATAAAATTATTTTTGCTGTAGCATCTTCGTTTCTTGAGCTATTTAAATGAAACCTAGGAAGAAAGTGCTTAGAATTTATAGTATTTTCTAAGACAGTGTTGAACAATTACTCTAGTGCCGTATTTACCGAAATAAATTTCCTTTACGACCATAAAGAACAATGGCAGGTCGCCAAACAACGTTTTTATCAATTTAAAACTTAGGCGTCTAGATATAAAAAAAATACTAGAAGAATCTACAGAAGTCCCAGAATACATAAAACTAACTAAAACACCTTAATCACCGGAATTAAAAAGATAAGAGTATTTTAAAATAGCCTTCTCGGCCGTTGTCGCCATGTTGGATTAATGAGGAATTAAAAAAACAGTTGCGTGTTTTTTGATATTAGAAAATAAAATACATACGTGATTAAAATATAGACGTTACACGCAATTACAATAACAGCATTACATAATTAAGTTGTTTTGACGTTTTTAAGTTTCAGTATCTCGACAAATGGCATCTCGAGAGTCCGGGGCCAAGAAAGAAAAAAAAAAGTTTCAGTCTAAATATGGTGCATCGGAAGTTGAAGTAATAGTAATAATAACTTATTTTTTTGTTTTAAAAACGTTCGTCCTTTTGAATAAACTAATAGTGTCAAAAACCACAAAAAAAATATTGAAATTCATTCGTTATACACTCATTTTTAGACGTTTTTGTTGGGTGATATCAAGACCGCCTATGTTCTTTCAAAATAAGTGTCCTTTACACCCCACAAATTTGTACCCTATGTTAGTACCTAAGTGCGTAAATCCACCTTACTGCACGAAACTGAACAAAATAAGGAATTAATCGACAAGTGTAACATTTTTTTTGGGTCTTAAGGATCACCCGTTGTATAGAGAAATTATTAATTTAAGTTTAATCATCATTAACTGAGTGATTTTCCCAGTTGCATCCCTCTCGGAAGCGCGTGCAGGTAAGCCATTTGCACGCTTTCACCATTTACGGCGTCAATCCAGTATTTCTTGTGACTTCCCAATCTGCCACGGCCGGGCGGATAGCCTAATATTTATTTTTCACGTAACTAGTTGCATTACGCAAGACTTATCGTACCAGCCGTCAAGCAATTAATAGGTAATGTCTCGAACATGAGGGCTGCTTCAGTTGCGGAAATTCGTAACGCGATCTGTTCACATCACTCCACACATCCAGCGCACCATCTTCATCTCCGTGATACGCAACTGCTGTTTATGTCACTAAATCACTGGCCACTTCTCACTATCGAACAAAAGGACAGATCTAATGATGGTTTTATAGACATGTTCTTTCACTTTAACCGGCTTACCAAATACTTAAACGGGTATATCTGCTCATATCTGAACATGACTGTCTATGCAGACAGATGTGGATTTCGTGGTATTCCAAGTGTCTGTCAGTCTTCTAAAATTTAGTTGCAAACAGATGTTTGCGACCAACTCCTTCCACGTATTTACGCGTCTCCGTAGCCGTTCCTAATCTAATGACAGCTCAATATTATCAGCATACCTACATGAGCGAGCAGCTATGGGGGCCGAAATCAGTTCATCTGGTATTGCTCTTAACAGGAACGGGCTTAGGACGAATCTCAGGTAAACTCTGACTGTGAGGGAAGGGATAATTAGTGTCACCAACATCAGTTCGTATTCAAGGCATCTAAGGCGTTCTCCATAAAGATTAAAAACAAAACAGGATATAGACCTATGATCTGGGCGGAAACCATACTCGCCCTTCGAGACAGTACACTTCTGTCGGATCCGAGAGTCGATTAACCACTCAATTATCTACACACTATAGCTTCATGGTGTGGAATAAGACCTTTATACCTCGATAACTTCTATACTCATGCGCCTAATTTTTGCCCTGAAATACTGGTGTAATAACACTCAGTCTCCGTTGCGCATTGATGTCGTCAGTCTCGCGGATGGGGTTAAAATGTTGGTTAAGATGCTCACACAACGAGAACCCATCGCCGTCCTTGTGTTAATAAGAACTCTATCGGCGCCAACAGCTTTCCGATTCTTTATGCTGTGAAGTTTTGATGGATGTAGTTGTTTTTCTGCTGATAAAACAACTTGGCAGAATAAGATTTCCATTTTTCCTTCACAATGAGGTCCTCGCATAGCCTCATCGGCACGTCTTGGATTCTATGTTGCGTCGCTTTGATCCTCAAACAAGGTATCTAATAAATAAGCTTCTGCCTTTGCCTCAGTGGCGCGTCGGGGGAAGGCCCGACTGCGATGCAGGGGGTTGCGGGTTCGATTCCCGCCGGGTAAAAGTATTTATGCTTAAAATAAATATTTGTATCTGGTCTGGGTGTTTTCTATGTATCATATGTATGTATTCACAAAAAAAAAGTATATTATGTAGTATATCCGTTGTCTAGTCCCATAGTACAAGCTTAGTGCTTAGTTTGGAGCTAGATTGCGCTGTGTGTAACGTCGTGCAATATTCATTTATTTAACTTATCATACAGTGACTGTAACTTCTTTCTGGCTCTGGCTACTGCTCTTTTTCTGAAACTTTGGTGGTCCTGTACGTTTCGACATCTTCAGAAGAGGTGCTCGGTTGCCATATTTTAAACAGGGCTTGTTGAACAGTTAGAAACTATCCCCTTCCAACAAATATGGGACAATTGCTCAGTTACATTGATTTTTGGCCTTAGTTGATGAACATAATTAAAATAAAACTAGGTAGTATAGGACACACGTGTCATGTTTTATTTAGAAATGTAAGGCTGTAAGGGACACACGTGTATGTTTTATTTCGAAATGTAAGGGTGTAAAGGACACTTTGCAAAGACGATGTCCTTTAAAACCTATTTTTGAGGTGACTTATATTAAACACTCTAGGTCGTATAAGACTTTGCTTTACTTTGATATGCTTTACTACCACAGTAAGCACATTTTTGTAACTAAGTGTTATTTACATACCCATTTTTATGGAAAAGTTTGTTTAGCGTGCCAAAATAGGTGGGTCGTAAAGACCATTTTTTTGCGAATTTCGCTACGCCGAGTATACAGATCGATAGAGAATCAAAAACTGAGTAAGACAGTGTTGCCAAGTCCTTTACGCCCTAATGTCCTTTACGACCTTTGAGCCCAGAGGTGTCGATATATCAAATCAACATATTTATTTAGCAAGGTTCATTGGCTAACAGATTAGCTAACATTAGTCTTAAATTAGGTATAACAAATTAATAAAAACACAAAGAACAAAAACCTCTCCTTTTTACGGTTTTGCCCCGACACCTGGGTAAAACCGTGTACTGTGTACGATTTGGTATATATCTGTCATTATACACATTATATATATACACATTATATACATACACTTATATATACATTATACATAGCCTCAATTGCTTTTTCCATGTTTTTTTGACTCTAGGCTTGCCTCGACGTACATCTTTTATAATTACGCGTTATCTGTAAAACAACAAATCAAATGTTAAATGTTTCTTGGACCCGGGTCAAAATCGTATATGTACGATTTTACCCCTTACGGTTATGCCCCACAAGTATGATTTTAAATATAGGTCATTCACCTAAAAAGTATCTCCATGAAACTTAACCGACTAATTTTTTTAAAACCAGAAAAACACATTATAGGATTTAAACAATAAAAACTTAACTTAGATCACCATAAAACTTATCTATTTTAAGGAAGAGGACAGCATCGATGATGGTTAGAGTGAGGGGTTATACCAATAGCTACCTGAGGGCAATCACTCAGCGACTGGATAGCCCAATCTGGATGAAATGGGTCAGGACTCACATTTTATAAAAAAAAACCAATGTTACTAACAATATTTTATAAGATTTTTGTACACTAACATTATGGCCTTGTTGCTGAAATAAATAATTTGATCTGATTTGATTTTTAACCCAAACTAATGCAATAATTTAGATCAGGCTACTCTGAAACTAAAATTTAATTTTTTTACTTAAATGCGTGGCCATACTGCGACAAGTGTTTGTTGACAAATAGTTCTTATTGGTTAGAACCACTGACAAGCTAAAATGGCGGTAAAATTTTAATTATTGACGCGAATAGCTGTACCATACGGTTTTACCCGGGTATACGGTTTTGTACGGGTCTCCCCTACTATACAATATTCTTAAGACTTCGATTGCAATTCTCACTTTTAACAACACATAACAGAGTGGTTAGCGACTGCGACAACGATTGTCGCATAGTCATTTTTACAAGTGGTCATTTCTTATTTGTGGTCATAAAATTTAATCCCCACTAATATCATAAATGTGAAAGTTTGTGAATAAGTTGGTGAGTAAACGTATGTTTGTCACTTATTCACTCAAAGTTTACCAAACGGTTTGCGATGAAACTCAGTTGCAGATTTAAATTTGGAGAGAGATTTGGATTTTTTGGATCAACGCAAGCTTTTTTAATTCGATATTAAAAATCGGTTTTTTTTTAGGTGAAACCGAGTGGTTATTAATGACATGATATAAATTAAAAATATTATAAAACTTATCAAAATCATCTAATGATTACGTCGCACGTAACTCCACCGTGCACACGCTCATACATCGCTTTCGGTAACTAAGATGAGAACGTGGTCCCTAAGGGTATGAACTGTCTAGATATACTGAAACATGTTCCACAAAAGCCGGGTACTCACTGGCGAGCTGTGACCGTAACCTCGTTACTGTAGCCGTGATACAGTAACGTGGTATATATGGATTAGCGTAAAAACCAACAAGTCCAACAATCGTAGGCTTGCTGTGAGTCTTTTGTGTTGCGCTTGTTAATGCAGGCTATCGAACCATGTACGTGGTTTGCGAGCCTGCAACTAGTCAACCTAGCTAGTGCTGAACCCAACACTTAGTGTATTGGGTTCGGGAAATCCCTCTTAAATAAAATACGATTTCAGATACCTTGTGTAACACTTACTTTAATTCTGTCGAGAATGTAGGAAGAACGTTGTGTAGGAGGAGAAGAGAAGTGATGATTGGCTGCACGTCATTATGTCAACCGTCGTAATCCCTGTCAATGTTAGTTGACAGTGATAGCTACCGAGTGATGTTAACCGGAAGCGTTAACAACTAGCAAAAATATAGTTACTATCTATGTGTTTGTGTTTGTACACATAGTATTTACGTACTAGACACTATGTTTTATGGTTTTAATTACATGCTGTGCTGTGTATTAGCTGTGTAGCCCCGGCATAGAATAGGGTTACCCCATCTCATCCCGTGGGTGTCGTAAAGGCGACTAAGGGATCTGAGGGAGATTAGCTAACCTTAAGTACTCCCCGCGCGGTGGCGGATAAACTGCTTGATCCCTAAGAGGGTTGGTGTCAGGCAGGCGGCCGGCCGTAAAAACATTGCCAAATCTAATTGCAGCAGGTATGGTCAATGATGACTTACCGACTGCGCCGACCCCAAATTAAAAAAAAAAACAATTGAAGTTTAGCGGACCCCGGGCTCCCGAGAGGGATGCAACCGGGAACATCGCTCAGATGAGAAGAAGAAGAATTACATGCAACTTTTGCAGTTACAACTCGGTAGTGAATACCCGGCTTCACGTGGGTAGCTCGTGTCGAACTTCATAGAGGAGATTGTAATTTTAAACCACTAGTGGACCGATCTGTCTCACACGAATTGCTTGGAACTATGACGTTGAATTTGATGTTACTCTTTCATGAATTATATTAAAATTAGCTGACTCGGCGCCACTTTGTATCGCCATAGAAAAAACTTTACACTGGTAGCACAGAACTACTAATTTGTGTTTGTTTGTACATACAAAGTGTTTATCCGAAATATCCGATTTATTCGGTTAAAGTAGGCAACTAAATCTGGATATTAAATTCGACGGATATCCGGATAATATGGATATCCGTTATCCGTTTTTAGTATATGTTTTGTTACAGCGGAAATAGTCTAGTATGTAGCTCGCGGCTCATGAGACTGGTATGACATATGACATTTAGATAGTGGTTTTGAATCCTGACCGACCGCGCACCAATGTCTTTTTCTTTAAGAAAAAAAAATGTGCTATTAACATCGCTCTTACGGTATAGGAAAACATCGTGAGGAAACCTATGGCTAAAAGTCACGCAAAAACGCCCAGTTATAAGACTAGTTGCGGAACGGAAACACACAGTACCTATGAGTAAAAAGTCACCTACCATCCAAAAAAAACTACATTGAAATAGGTTCACCCGTTCGTGAGCTACGATGCCACAGACAGGTACACATACACACAGACAGACAGACAGACACGTCAAACTTATAACATCCCTCTTTTTCCTTCGCGGGTTAAAAATAACATCACCCTTGACGTGGCGAGGTGGAACTTTCGTCGCTTGTACCTGTACCTACCTACTCGGAGTCTCAAGAACAAAACTTCTAATTGGGTTATTTGAGTTGTTACATCAACTTGAGATTGTTGAACACTGCTTACACGTCGAATCGGAACTAGTTTGCCTATTAATTAATTAGACCTCTGTGGATTGTCGGTCGAAGACAAAAAAAGTAGTCGTCGTGTAACAAATATTTGTATAGGGCACTCGTCTTCTGAAATTCGGAAATTCCCTTTAGTAAAATTATTTATAAGAAACAAATGACGGTCGAATCTAAAACAAAAGACGACCGGAACAAAATTAATATTTATACCCTATTTTAGAAATTTAGATCAAAGATGTAAACAAAAATACCTTACATTTATTTGAAAGAGGCGTCTCTTTACTTACTTTTTCCTTTAAACTTGACAGTTCTTTGTTTACATGTTTTGATCTTAGTTTCTGACACAAATGCTGTTGCTGTAACATAAAGTTATGTTGGGTTTTAAGCATGAAGGTGGGGTTGTTTAATTTGACAGATTTTTTAGCGTTTGTATGTAAGATTTTGTCGTAAACAACTGCTAGTTAATGCATAACAAATTATGTTAGGTTTGTAAGTAAGGAGGTAGATCTCCAGAAATCATGTCATTTTTGCCGAAGTGACATTCTGCGTCAAGACCTCATCAAAACTTCAACAGCCGTATTCATAAAATTGTAAATTTTCATTGAGATAAATAGGAGTTGATAGAAATAAAAATATTAATTTGAGTCGGAACGTGATTTTTTTACATTACTTCGAACACATCTAGCTGTAAATTGTAAAACTCGATGTTGAGACAGCAATTTGCACCGTATAATGCATTTGACTGAAATTGTCCACAATAAAGTGATACGCGACAGCGACAAAAATGACATAGGTAATAGGTACTTAATACCTACCTACATATAAGCTGCAACACGTGTCGAGTTTACAAAATTGATACCTTATCAAATTGTATATTGCGATTACTGCAGAACTAAGAAGTTAAAAAGTTGAATGGAACCTAAAAGCAAACAACGAAAATGTTTGATTATTTTTCATGAGATAATGTTGTTAAATGTATTGTAATTTTTTCGTAGTAAGAATATGGAATCATATCCAAATCAACCAAGAATAAATTATCATTTTATCATTTTCTCGAGCTCCTTCGTGCTAAATGAGGCATGTAAGTTTGGTTCCGGTTGTTATCTCTGATAGCATCCATTAGGTCAAGTAAGAGGTCTTAGGATGACCTGAAAACTCTGACGCTAGGTAAGTCACATTACCACATGAAAAAAATATTTTATTGAATTGGGTATTTTTTTGGTTAAAAAACTTTATAAAATGTGTTAAAAATATAGTCGCACTTTGCTCCAATGTGTTTCTCCAACTATACGAAGTGCAACATTGGTAATATGATTTACGTCTCCGTGGTTGTTTCCTTTCAATTTCTTGTTGCGAGAAAACTTTCCAAGTTTGAAATGGTCACGTTTTACTGTTTGTTTTTAGTTTTTACTTTGAAATAAGAAAAAATGTGATAAACAAGCTATCTGAGGGCTCGCCGCATCCTGTAATATCGATTCATTAGTTTTTAAAAATACTTTATTTAATTAAATATAAAGTAAGTGTAGCAAATAAAAAATAAAATAAAATATACTTACTTACTTAAAGATAAACTTTCACCTTTATATTAGGTGGATGCCGTAATAGAGAAGAAGATAGGAAGATGCTTAGTTTAAAAATAATAGACCTATGTTTATTATATAGTTAGACTTCGTTTTGTAATAAGGTGTTCAAGAATAAGGTGTTTGTATTAGGTTGACAGTGGGGTCAATTCGAGCAAACCACCGACTAAAACTTAACCTAACCAAAAACAGACTTATTTTAGTTAAGTTAAGTTGGTATGCTATTCGGTTTTGTCCACAAACTAAACTTAGAATTTGAAAACGACAGGACTAAACACGGACTAAATTGGATTCACAGATAAAAAAATGAGAACGAATGGTTTATGCTGTGAGGTTGGTAGTACTTTATTCGTCTAGATTTCTCTATGATTATTTGTTTACTTTTTGTAGTTTGTAATTACATAATTTACATCTGAATCAGTTTTGTTGTAGTTTTGTGTCGGAAAATGTATATAAGACCTAACGAACGCAGCAAAAGGAACTGCTTGTGGAGTGGAGAGGCTTCATGCTCAGTTGGCAAAAGGTAGGTCTTATTTCTGACGCAATTTACCTATGCTAATTGCTATTTCGATAGCGTAAGAGGAATTAGATTTATTTATCTACCAATCCTAGTGCCTGCAGCTTCACCCGCCCAGGTCCCGATTCCGCGAGAATATCAGGATCATTACTAGCCTTTAATCTTCCTCGATATGTGGACTATCAAACACAAAAATATATTTTCAATTCGGACCAGTAAGTTCCTGAGATTAGCGCGTTCAACCAAACTAAAAAATCTCATAAGCTTTCTATTCATTAGTCTAAATATGTTAAATGGATTAAGTCTAGTAAATTTAAGCCTTACCGACGCAAATAGGTCCACACAGAGGGTCTGAATATACAAACAAAAAAACAAACTCTTCCGCTTTATATAGTAATAGAATTACTAGCTCTGCATAGTTTTAAAGATCTAAGCGTACATACAAAATACAAACAGACACGACAGAGAGGGAAGTCACTTTGTTTTAGACTATGTAAAGATTAAAGTTGTCCGAGTACCAGTTTTACCAAGAAACCAAATACCAATTATTACTCGGCTCAATGTTTGTCATTACAAGTACTTCGTGATTAACTATGTATGAAATGTATTTCCTCTTTTTTTTTAGAATTGGGATGTCTGGCGCAGCAAAACAAAAACAAAAGCTCGAAAAGTATGGGCTCCATCAGCGGAACTGGAGGAGGTCCTCCAGGTCCAGGAAGCGTTGAGGGAAGACACAGTTGAGGAAATTTTTGGTGAAGAGGCACAGTAAACTCCTAACTGGTTTAACTGAATAGACAATTCTAGCCAAATCTGAATCAAATTCTATTTCAACTACCTACCTAGTATATATTTTGAATAAAACTTGTAAATGATATAAAATGACTTTTATTGAAAATAATTGTTGCCTCCTAGTATGTGCAAATAGGCATATTGCCACAGGTATTTTATTATTATTTACATATCAGGCAGGCAGTTGATACAATTGATAGATGCCTGTATCCAGCTATTCTTAGTCTGTTTCTGTATTGGCTAAGTATTTGTCAAGTTTGTTCTTGAACTGGCTGATACTGTGCCGAGATGATGTCCTTTGGTAGCTTGTTCCACGCTCTGACCACTCTGTTGCTGAAGAAATGTTCGTGAGGGTTGTTGTCCGAGATGGTGGTGCGTAATTTGAGGTGGTGACCTCTGAGACGATCATTGGTGTCACGACTGAGTAGTTTGTGAAAGTCCAGCAGGTCGTAGTCATTTGGTAGGTATACAAAACAGTTTTTTAAATTTGTTATCCGGCAATACGAATGGATTGGAACAGTCTCTTAATCGTTTTAATCTAAGCCCTTCGTCATTGCTTTTGCAATAAAATTTAACAAAACACGTTTTTCTGAGGGTTTTCACTAAATCTGTCCATAAAGGCCGGCACTCAGAACACCTTTCAGCCCGTACTACAGCCAAAATTACAAATTTGTCAATCGTAACGTTGTTTATTCGATAAATGTTGTTATTTACTTCAACGACCAATTTTAGTCCACACAAAATTAGTCGCGACTTAATTTTAGTTCGACGTTTACTATTTTGACAGTTTTGTGGCCGTTTCGAATAGCTAAAAACGTTTTCTAACCTAATTTAGTTCGACCTAACTTATTTTGGTTTAGTCCTGTCATAATAAGTTAAGTCGGCGTTTTCTGAATAGCAATCTGTAATTTGACACGTCTTAACTAATTTTAAGTTAAGTTAAGTCGGAATTTGGCTTGCTCGAATTGACACCATTATTATCTAATGCGACAATAGAAAAGTAGGTGTAGATGTTTAGTTAAAAAATGTAAATTAAACCTACGTCAGGAAATTGCAATTTTAATGGTTAGACTTCGTTTTGAAATAAGGGTCTTTAAAAACAAGAAAAAAGTTTGTCAAAACGTTATTAGAAGGTAGAAAGGTGTTTAGTTTTAAAAAAATAGACCGGTTTACAACAGTTTACAGTTTACAGTTTACAAAAGACTGATAACGGCAATCAAGAGAAGCAACCATTTAAAAAATGTGATAAAAATATGAGTTAATGAGCTTTAGCGGCTATATAGACTCACAAAGTTACTTAACGGCATTATTACTTATCTCAGACGAGAAAAAGATGTACATAGCGGCATTTTTAATATGATTATTTCCAAAACTATTCGTGATATTGAAAATTGGCAAATACAGATCGATAGAGTTTTTTTTCTCATCAACATTGCATCAAAAGTGAAAAATCGATCACATGTGGCTTAACGGCATTTTTGTTATACCACGGTAGTATAGTAAGACTTCGTTTTAAAATAAGGATTTTCAAGTAGTTTGACTAGTTTGTTTTCCATAAGTCTAGTAAAAAAGGATTATCAATAGTACACCATCTTAAATCACTAAATTAAATTAAATACCTAATTAAAATTAAAAATCCAAAAATTAGTTTGTGTTAGGTTGGCTTTACTGGATAAAGCGACAATAGGTGTAGATGTTTATTTAATAATACTAAACCTACACTGGAAAATTGCAATGTTAATAGTTAGACCTAGTTTTGAAATAAAGACCTTCAAGTAAAAGCGACGAACATGTCCATCAAAACGATTGAACTACACCATAACAATATTGTTCCCGATGCTCATCAAAAGCCCACATTTACGACTTTTATCTTTAGTAAAAGCTTTACATTGCTCCCTATTTAACGCGATCAATGAAACTGGGTCACTGTGTTGAGTCAACATTTATTTAGGTGAAATTGTATGTGTATAGTTTAAGGGTATTTTTTTTAACTAATGATTTTGTGTGAGTATTTGGTGTGTCAATAACATGACCATTAAATACTTAATGTTACTAAAACTGAATAAGGGTTTCTTGTTAACTAGATAGATCGATAAATGTTGTTTATCTACGGATAAATGTAGTTAGTCTACGTTTATATAGCTCTTACGGTGAAGGAAAACATCGTGAGGAAACCAACATGTCCTAGGACTCACCACGGTCCGACGACATGGGATATTCAGTGTTTCCTATGTATCATATTATGTATGTATTTACAAAAAAAAAAAGTATAATATGTAGTATATCCGTTGTCTAGTACCCATAGTACAAGCCTAGTGCTTAGTTTGGGGCTAGATTGCGCTGTGTGTAACGTCGTGCAATATTTATTTTATTTATTTATTTTAGATTCTTCTTCTGTTTATTCTGTTCTACATTTATTTTATTTATACTTTTAAACATTTAAAATTAAATAAATTAGACAAATAGGCGGCATTATCGCTCAAAGCGATTTTTTCCAGGCAACCTTGGAATGGAAATGGAACCTTCTTTTGATTGTAACTTTTTACCTGTATGACTTACAGAATTGACATGTATGGACAGAATGTAAAAGTTTTTGACTTCTACATACTGTTCTTAGACACTTTTGTCATACGACTTATTATCGAGACACCATGTGCAAAAAGCATATTAAACTCAAAATATCGGATATACCCCGTCGTGCCCCAAGGCCAAGAAATTGAATTTATTTCAAGCTAACTTAGCTAAATAACATAAAATCATAAAATTTGTTACACCACCTTTTGTAATGTGATTTCCCTGAAGCTTGGCCTACAATCGGTTTTGTAGGTTTTTTTCGTGTAAGAGTATCAAAGCAACATACATACCTTCTTACAAATTTCACCTTCAAAACAATATTAGTAAGATTATCATAAATTCTAATCGTATTAATCCTCCTAAAAACACAATAAGAATCAGAACAGCAACAGCACCTATTCATTTCGCCCTACTTTCTCTACCATTATTTACGTAGGTGACCCAAATGACCCGGCCAACTGTGTATTTGTTTATACCACAAAACACGTCGACCCAATGTAATCTTTCTCTTTATGACGACATCAAAGTAACGCAAGCAATTCGCTTCAGAGATGTGCCTTCATTAAGTGTTTCTATGTCGATTACATTTGTATTTGGTGGCTAGTTTTGGGAGGGCCTTAAGGAGAACAAAAACTATTGAGGAACACGCCCGATGATGAGAGGGAACCACAAGAAACTAATGGGGTTTAGTAGTTTTTCTGTGATCGTGTTTTACATTACAAAAACATGATCATCTACCTACGTCTTATTCGGTAGAAATTGTGTTTTATTATGATACAATTAGGTCAATAGTTGTAAAACTGTTCTGGTAGATGTCGTTCAAACCGAGCCTTAGTCGGTAAACAAAACAAGGAGAAATCATAATCATAAATTCATCATGTCACGTGGGTTCCCGTGTGGCGCAGTGGTTCGAGAATGGGAGAGTTATTGATGACATATTTCTCCTTTTCAAATATTTCTAGTAAAAATGCCTTGATCAATAAAACATAGGAAATATTTTTATTATGATTTAAACAAAATCAATTAATATTGTTTTCAGTCCATTGTAACCACAGGTTATAACTAAGAAGATAACATTTTACAAGGGGAATGCATCAAGAAATATTTTACAAGGGGAAATGCATCATCAAAAATCTCTCCCGGGGCTTGGGGGTTTGAATTATTGCTTTTTGCTTGCAGGCGAATGCGCTAACTATTACTAGGATTAATACTCGGTGCTATTATACGCCACACAGATACGGACAAATTAAGCCAAATGCCTTGTGAAATAAAAATTAGAAATATTAAAGAATCACGATTATAAAATAAAATTCATTTTTCTGTTTTTAATTGCGTTGTTGGATAAATTAGTTTAATTTCAATCCAACAATCCATCATAATGTGAGTATTATGATGGAATGTGTTCGAAATGAGGAATCTAGATAACATTGCAAATCGCTGATTTGCAATGTTATCTAGATTTAGTTTTTACATGTATCTGAAGCTTTTTGGGGTTGTGTAGACACTGAGGTATGGTGATGGCCTAACAGTAGCGACATTACTATCCTTTTGGTAAAGCTCTTTAAATAATAGATTTAAAAAAAAAAGTAGCATCGCGAATTCAGACGATTTTATCCGACTCCGGCAAAAGAAGAGTTATGATTCAATCCAATACAATATAATTATAGTTGACGCATTACTATTAATTGCCCATTCATATCTATTGCTCCGAATGCCAGAGTTAGGTACTTACCTTAAAGGTCTGAGAATGAGAAGAATTTGGAAGGTGATCCGAAAACGGTGACCATGAACCTGTCTAAATGAATTCTGGATGGGTTCCAAGGTTAAGGGAGCTGTAGTGAATCAATAAATGATTGTTATGTTAATGTTAGAAGACCGACTTGATGGGCCTCGCGGTTTTACCCCCCTACGGAAAATTGGACTGAACAATTGGGCTAAAACAATTCGACTACAATTTTTTTTTTACTTTAAATATGTGTTCTTGTTTAGGGTCTCGAACCCAATTGTAATAGTGGCACGGAACCTTTCGTGGGCGAGCCCGACTCGCACTTAACCGGTTATTTTGTACCTACTTTTTTATCAGAAAAGTGACACGAATATTTCGTAAGAACCTCAATCGAATCATATTTCTGAATCGGTGACGACTAGCCGCTGCCGAAGTTTATTTATTTTAAATAAATAAAAGAAAGAAGAACAAAATTAAAATTCATTATTTTACTTAAATTAAAAGTAAAAATCACGCGATTAAGACCAGGGAAAAATAAAATTATGAGTTCCAATCGTGTTAGTTTAAAAAGTTAAAAAATAATATTCTTTCCTATAATATGATTTTTTTTTTCTCTAAAGCCATTCTTTATTTAGCTATCTCCATTCATATTATTTAATTAAATTAAAACAAGCTTACGAACTCGTAGTGGAAAAGTGTTCCGCCGTCGGTGTAAGTAGATATACTGCTTGAGAATCATTAGCCAAGCAAAAAGTGCAGTGTGTACACGTTTGTTGCTAGGTCGAGAGATGTGGGGTTACCATGCTCTTCATAATTAGTAGGATATAACTTGTGACTATATCTAAATAAAAATAATAAGGTAAGCCCGCTAATTTGTCCCAAGAGCCTCCCTCGGGAACAAAATTCGAATGGAAAAGTATTCCGCTGTTGGTGTAAGTAGATACAGCTTGAGAATCATTAGCTAAGCAAAAAATCCAGTGTGTACCAATTTGTTGCTAGGTCGAGAGATGTGGGGTTACCATGCTCTTCATAATTAGCGGGATATAAATAATACTAATATTTTAAATTTAATTTTTTAAATTTATTTAAATTTGTTGTTAAAACAGTGCAGTGTGTTATGATCACGATTGTTGTTAGGTAGGGCTTTCGTGCTTTTTATAATTACTGAAATATAGATTAATAAAAAAATGTTGCAGGGCGCACACATCAAATTCTACCCCGATTTGAGTATTTATACTGATCTTAAATATTTGGTTCTTGGAGTATCTATAATATGTATTGTATACCTACACCCACCCATGTCGTAGGATAATTTTATAAACAGATGTTTAGCGAAAATCCTAGTTTTTTTTGCAAAAAACCGAATAATTAGATATTGGCTGTGCTATTTCTCAATCTTACTAAAGTAAGTTAGATTTTTTGCAAAAAAAAAAACTCATTGCTTACTAGAGCATTGGTTCTCCTTCAATCTGATTGGCTTAATTTTGGTTTACAGACCAACTCTACTGTGATTGGTTTATAGTAGGCCCTGGTAGGTTAGAAGTAATTTGTCGTGACCTTTTTATTTATAGTATTAGGCGCTTTGGCGACCTGTTTAACCTGTTTATCTAAATATCCTACGACATATATACGCATTTACAAAAAAACGTATAGTATGTAGTACCTATAACCGTTATCTAGTAACCTTATGCAACAAATACATATATGCCCTTATGTACAAGCCTAGTTGCTTAGTTTGGGGCTAGAGAGCAATGTGTCCAACGTCTTGCAATATTTAATAATTTGTTTCTATTTCTATAACCTCAAACTATAATCCCTTTATTTAAATGCTGGGTCCAAGCCATAGTGAACATAATACAAATGATGTCTACCAAAATCTGTTTTTGACAACAATAATTAACCGAGGAAGTCAAGATAATAGAACTTCAGAGCTTCAGTTTCGCCTGGGGCATTCTAATTTCCATTCTTTGATCTATAGAATTCATAGATAATTAAGTTGAAGGGCAGATAATTATGAAATAATCAGTTAAAAGTATTAAAAAACAATGTAGTAGGCATTTAGACACTATGTACTAGTACTTACTAGATGAAGACGATTAATAACGCATAAAACGTCAAGGTATTTTGAGGTATCGTTAATCAGTGGTTAGTTTCAACTGTCTTCCTTCTGGTTGAGATCTATGATTGTAATAGGTAAGTATTACTTAAACAAGCTATCTAGGTCGATCCTTGCAGAAATGAATAGGTAAATATGGTTCAAAAAAATGTATTTTTGGACCACGATATCCACCATTATGATTTTTTTTTTCAATATTCATACGGCTAATAGTACTCGCGTTGTCTTTTCAAATCTAATGATAACCTAATATGCTAAAATCCATCGAACCGTTCAGGCTACAGAGCCTAACAAATGAAAATTCGATACCCACCCACATAAACACTCTCGAAAAACTTAGCTCTCCTTCAGCAGTCAAGTAAAAATACTAGGTACAACATTCAACTTAATTTAAAAATACTTTATTCATATTTTGGTAAAGATACGTTCATATTATGCTCCACACAATTTCCGTCAACATCAGGTAACGCCTTTGTTATCTCAAAAAGTATTTTCTTTTTAAATAAGATATCTTACAAAATATACAGTCCCATGTCCCAGGAAGTATACTACTAAAATTCGCGGAATATACATGGGGGTGATATGGGTATCCCTTAAGGTGTTCTTACCTCTGGACATTCGCTTGAAACTACTTCCTGTGACACCCTGTCTAATATACCTTATCCTATGTTTTTATCCGTGTTGATAACAACATAAAAAATGATTTTATTGTCATTTTACAAAAAAAAACCGGACAAAATTTGAAATAAAATAATCAAAATGTGTTATAAAATTAGACAACAGACAAGCAGACGGTAGAGTCGTAGTGAATGGGTCCCGTTAATACTCTTTTAATACGGAAAAGTTATATTATCATTATTTAAGGGCCCTCTTCTGAAAAACTGAAAATCCATGTCGGGCGCATCGAAAATTGTTGATTATTTCATGACGGAATGTCGTAGAACTTTTTTTTGTGTACAGATTGTAGGCGACATTGTTTCCGATATTTTAGTGCAGTTTCCATACAAATATGTCTAAACGTATTGAAGCCTATCGACATTTTAGCCAGATCAGACATTTTTTGTCTAAAATTTGGATAGGCTTTGCACCGACAGGAGGTTCTTGTCTTAAAACTACACCAAAATGTAGGAAACAATGTCACCTACAATCTGTGCACAAAAAAAAGTTCTATGACATTCCGTCATGAAATAATCAACAATTTTCGATGAGCCCGACAGGGATTTTCAGTTTCAAGGTCGTTGGCGTATATACTCCTCTTAAATGAATAGGTACCTATTTTACTTTTCGAATCCCGCCCGGTACCTACTAAAATATTTGAAAGCATTTTTTCAAATAGGCAGTATTTCCTAAGTGTAGAAAACTAATAGCCTTATTAATAAACGTGGAGTAAGGTCGGAATATTTTTTCCACTTTTTGTTCCAGTCTGTCAACTCTGAAAGTTCTTGTCACAAGAAAAAGACAAAACATGTTGTCACTAGTCCGACCTTACTCCACGTTTATTAATAAGGCTATGAGAAATAATGTCCTACATAAATATTTTAGGTAAAATATCCCACATTTTCAACAAACCATGGCCACAATAAAGTGAAGAGCTCACATCGTTAGACGTTAACGACGGAAGGCGTTGCAAGCATTTTGAGATCCATTCCCGCCTCATATTATACAAAATGTTTGTTTATCTGCATTATGCCAGTTATTCTAGTAGCAATGATGGAGGCTATTTGTTGCAACCCTTATAAAATCAATTTTATAATAATGATTTAACCATGACAAATGTAAATAATCAAAATTAAGTAAAATTCCTTAAGAACGTGGCGACTGTTACCATATCCATACAAACTTAATACCAAAATAAATGATGAAAAAAAAGAGTAAAACGACGGGGCGTAGCTATAGCAAATAAAACCACCGGATGTACTATGAAAATAATCCAATGTAATCATAATTACATGACCCGTCAAGACGGTGACAAATGTCGACGATTCAGGGAAGGGGCCTCGAACGTAATCAATCAACTTGCAGTCCTGTTGCTTGCTGATTCTCTAATTCTAATCTACGCTTATATTATAAAGAGGAAAGATTTGTATTTTTGTATGTTTATCTGTATGTATGTTTGTAATGAAGAAACTCAAAAACTACTGGACCAATTTCATAAATTCTTTCATCATTAGAAAGCTTCATTCACCCTGAGTAACATACTTTTGATCCCGATATTCTCACGGGATCAGAATAACGCGGGTGAAACCGCGGAATGCAAATAGTAGGTATATTATAAAACCGAAGTTTGTTCATATGTTTTTTTCACTACATCATGTCGTGATGAGTAAAATATAAAATGTAAGTTCATTCAAAACATCAAAAGAAAGAAAAAAAAAACTTTCAGCTTTATAATATCAGTAGAAGCCAACGTATTTTTTACTGTTGCTGTAATTTTAGTGGCGCATGACAGATACTGTGGAATTCATAGGCTACTTTTGATTTTCTTGTCTTTAATTGATTTGAATAAACAAAATAAGATTTTTCTTCTGTTTTTTTAGCGCTGTTAGATTGAAATTAAACTCATTTTCCGGTTTTAATCCCGTTATTCTTCAGAAAGAAGTCTGTAAAAACCTCGAAACGTAGGGCGTTGATGAAATGCTTAAAATTATAAAAGTAACGCGATTTAAATCAATAAAACGTTGATATTACAGACATTTTTCGGTTTTAATCGCGTGGTGTTTATTATTTTTAGCATTGTTTCAACGCTCAACGTTTCATTTAGGATTGACTTCAGGAATCCTGAAGAAGGAACCTGTAAAGGTCTCGAAACGTTGAGCGTTGCTAAAAGTAATAAACACCACGCGATTAAAACCGAAAAATGTCTTTAATTTCAATACAACATCCCGAAAACAGAAGAAAAACGTGTTTCATTTCAAATAAAATTAGTTAATCCTGTCGGAAATTAGAAAAGTTAGTGAATCACCTAACTGGAGCTGGACATTCGATTTCGTTCAAATGGGATGAAATCGTTCGTCATCGCATCGACCTTATTTTTTCAGCTCTTCGTAATGGTTATTCGATTGTTATTTGATTAAAGTTTGTTATTGGATTCCTCACTTCTGATTGCGATAGAATATTACCGTTCGTTTTTAAAATTGAAATTAAAGTGAAATTAAATTTTTCTATTAAACGACACAGTTGCAATCGCAAATTATCTATTTAGTGAATATCTGAGTTTCAGGTATTGTCCCAAATATGTTTGAAACTGAAAACACAGTTCTCCAGTCGAGTTTACTCATATCGAGCATGTAATATAATAAGGTATCAGTAGGCAAATATAATTTAAAATTAAATGAAATTTTCGACACTTTGTATGTAACTACGACACTTGCAATGCAACCGTGTAGTGAATAGCTGAGCTTCATAGAGGTGATGTCTCAAACATATTGCAAGTTCCAAAAAATAAACTAACTAACCAACCAGTTGTTTGTAGAAATAATGTTTCCGTTCGTTTTTAAAATATAATTTTAAGTTAAATGAAATTTTCTACACTTCTCCTTGTTGGCAGCAGGCGTACGGCTCCTTCGACTTGTTTTGTTTATTTATTATTATTTTTTTTTAAGTTTTTAATTTTATAATTTTGTTCTTCTTTTGTGTGCTTTCAATTAATGCTTTATTGCTGTCAATAAATGTTTTCTATTCTTCTTATACTAATTAACTTATCATATACGAAACTTGCAACAGTTATAATCTTTGTAGTAAATAGCTAAGTTTCATAGAGGTGATGTTTCAAACATACCTGTTCCATGATTCCTTTTCCGCGAAATAAATTAAAACACATCTGTATGTTTTAATTTATTTTATAGACTGATAAACACATAACTGTTTTTTGGGTCGCACAGTTGGGTAAAAAGCCGCTGCAGCGCTGACATAGGTATATTGTTAAGTCTATCGTTAAACTATTAAAATGACAATCGCGACAGGTGCTAAGATGAAGTCGACGAATGATGCTTTAACGTCAAAAGTATCATTGAATTTGAGGTAACGTTTCTTCGGCGGCTTATTTCAACTGACTTCTTTCTGATGATGACAAATGATCATCATCCGAGCGATGTTCCCGGTTGCATCCCTCTCAAGAGCCCGGGGTCCGCTTTCCTACTTTTACGTCTCCACTATATTCGGCATCCCGTGTAGTGAGGCCATTTGCACGCATATCCGATCTTACGACGTCAAGCCCAGCACTTCTTGGGTCTTCCCAATCTGCCAATTTCTGATGATGACAAATATCTGCTTATAAAGTTGAAATCAATGGTAGAAGGTACTTGCGATCTAAATGTAAATTACCTTTCTCTACATTTAACTCATACGTGACTTCGTAAATATTCACAGATATTCGCGTAAATTACCAATTTGCGTTCGACGAAATAGTTTCCAATTCAAATTTTGCTTAACTTTAGAGTTACGTGATGGTTACGTGACTTGATTTTCTTCAAACTTTAGATTTTCAGTACGTTATTAAGGGTGAAAAGGGAAATCTTAGATATTAAGATAATTATTGTCACATCTACGAACTGCTGGAACGTACTACGGTCCCAAGTCTGCTCTGACAATCGTATCTTAATAGAGTTTCGATAAAACAATAATTGTCATATTTGACGTGTAATTGACATATTTGGTAGACAAAATGGGGTCAAATTTGTCAAATACACGTAAAATATGACAATTACTGTTGTAATACAAGCTACTGCTGTTGTTGTTGCAGTTGTTTCTGCTGCTGCAAGTTTCCGAGAATATATTGAATTATAATGACTGTATTGTACTTTAAGTTGAGCAAATAAAGCGATCATCTATCTATTACTATTTTTATCGATGCTCGATTAGACACGATTGTGAGAGCAGACTTGGGAATCTCTGGTGCACTTATAATGCTTACATTTCGCTTTCATCATGCCACAAGATTAATCCATTATTTCATGCCACGAATGAGGAGCGTCTGTTCGTAATTCAGTTTTAAAAGTTCGAAAGCGAATTACGACCTTTTTATTTTATTTTTTAACTCATTGCCTGAAAGTTCTTCGAATGAGCCTCTTGTGTTGTTATGTTGGTTCAAATAAGACGTATTTTCAATAGAAATTACATTTTTTTAAATAAACTAACATTTTTTTATTGTATTTTATGTGTCTTTCTATTTGTTTACATTATTAATTAGATAAACCCTATTTACTTTAGTTTTATAATAATAGTGTGTGTGTGTGTGTGTGTTGTTTTTGGTGCAATAAACTTCTAATCTATATAATCTTCGCTAAAGTAAATATCATTTAGGGTTGTCCCGCTCTCAAAGTGTTCCTTTCGAAAAATACCCCTTTCGCAAAGGTCCTTCACGCAATGAAATGACTACGCAAAAAACATCCCATGCGAGTACCCCTCCCCTATCTATCTATTCTCTCGTACTTTTTCATTCACTAGAAAAGAAAAAGAAAAATCAAAAGCAAAAAGGTCAGCAGTTAGTACCAGTAGGCACAACATTTCACGGCACCACTGGCACTACTAAGTAACCCAGCGATTACAACTCAAGAAAGGAAGCAATATAGCCACTCTCGGAAGCCGCGCCGCGTTTTATTTTAACAATTCGACTTGGTTTACACTTGGTGGTAAATTATTTTGGCGAAATTTTATTTATTTAAGGACATCCACAGCTACAAACACATAGTAAAATAAAAAAAAAATATAAAACAGAAAGCCAATAATGTTAGTTTTTGGCTTTATAATTATTAGCCAATAACGTTAGTTGTTGGCTTTTTGTTTTATAGTTAGTAAATAGTTTAGTTACTTTTCTCTTCGGGTGTCGCGATGTTGATTTGAAATAATAAAACTCATTTTTTACCGGTTTTAATCGCGTTCTTTTGATTGTATAAATCATTTTCTCTAGCTCATCCCTGCTTCGGAAGGCACGTTAAGCAGTTGGTCCCGGTTGTTATCTCTGATAGCAGTCGTCAGGTCAAGTAAGAGGCCTTAAGGCGACCTGAAAACTCTAACACAAGATGAGCCACTATAATAATACAAAAAAGAAGAAGAAGAGATTGTATAAAGCATTTTTCGACGCACGTGACTACCCGTGTCCTGTCTACCTGTGAGCAAGATGTCTGCATATACCTCGAAAGGTGGGGCATTAATAAATACAATATTTAAAAGCAACCCATTAATATCGCATTTTTCATATTAATTAGTTAAGCCATCCGTGGCTTAGCTCCGAGACGCTTAGTACTTAGTACTACGAGGCTGTAACTTGGTATGAATGTAGGTACAATAAGTCATATCGATCACGTCGAGAAAGTCGTAAGTACATAAAAAATACACACTGCAGATGAGCGTTTAACTCCTATCTCACCTTATGGCAAGTGGTCTAAGATGAAACACGCTCATCTAGAAAAAGAAAGACGACAGTGGAGCAAGATCTGACCCGTCTTCCCTAGTGGCTAATAAAACGAGTAAACATGAGTTTTTTTTTTATTTTTTAACTTGAAATTAATAAAAAAATTCATTGTGCGAAAAAAAATTAAAAGCAGCAGGTACCAGCGGTTAGGTATCATATTTATTATAATGTCCATATCTGCACAAGGTAACAAAATTGTTTACAAAATTACGGTTGTAAAATTTTACAACCAAAAATTTACATTTACGATTTATTCAATAAAATGTATCGAAAAAATACAAGATCTAGATAGAATAAATCATTTCACAATAATCGTATACAAATAAAACCGTAAATCATATGAAATGGGTAACAATAAACACGATAGACAATTTATTGGATTTGTGAACTGTTATATTTTTGAAGTAGAAAAAAAATGTTATCTTGCAATTTTTTGTTATTTTATTATGATGAAGCAGACGAGATTGAAGTACTTTATCATTCGTTGTATAAAAAATATATTATAGTGAAACTAAAAAATTATAGATTTTTCTTCTGTTCTCGTAAGTTAACCTTTTAGGTTAACTAAAGGTAGGTCATTTTTGGGTTTTAATCGCGTAGTGTTTATTATTTTTAGCATTTTTTTTTCAATATCCGACGTTTCGAGACCTTTACTGCAAGTCTCATCTGCATGGTAGACTGACACAGCATGATTAAAACCGAAAAATGAGTTTAATTTCGATTTTTCAATTCAAAAATGATTATATTTTCAATTAGGTAAACATTGCGAAAACAAAAGAAAAATATAATATTATTGAATTTGTAATTATTATTTGAATTTCGACACTTATATTGCATTGCTCCTTTATTGAATTTCAAGTAGGTGTTCAAGTAATTTTGTCCCAAAATGTAAGTCAAAATAATTTCATTTCATTCAGCATTTGTTTTTACGAAAACCAACTAAAACTACTTGTACTATTTATTTATTTTGTGCCAAAACAACAAAATGCAAAAAATACTAATTTCCCATATTAAGTTACTGGTACAGATATTTTAACTTATACTGAGCACTATTGTAGTAGGTACGATAATGACAATAGACTCCATTTAACCACAAAGAAGACCTTTGTGTGTGAGTCTGAATTTAGTGCCTACGATATTACCAGAAACGTCAGTGACGTGTAAAGTACAAGAGAAATTGATGGGAGCCTTATTGTTGAAAGCGACTTTTACCAAGCTGCTCTAAAACAAGCAATAGTA
The DNA here is from genome assembly GCA_958496205.1 of Idaea biselata. Taxonomy (NCBI): domain Eukaryota; kingdom Metazoa; phylum Arthropoda; class Insecta; order Lepidoptera; family Geometridae; genus Idaea; species Idaea biselata. The sequence goes on along the minus strand of OY292394.1, from coordinate 35,224,786 downwards.
TACGAAGAGGACAGTCTACTGCTATTTATCCATACAAACGTAGTCGACTGTTTTATCCCTTGATAACGACATTAGTGCAAATATGTTTATGCCATAAAACCTGTATCTGCCATGAACCTACGTTTTTTTTTTCATTTTCTATTTAGAATAGAAATAAAATTCAGAAAAATAAGAAAATGAAAAATAATCAAACGTAGGGGTCATGGCTGTTGTAGGACTTATGGTATAAACATATTTTTTCTAATATCTTTATCCAGGGAGGAAACAGTCTACCACGTTTGTAAAGTTTGTATCGAGAAAAGAATGTCCTCGTAACAACATTTGTCGACCAAACGACCACAGCATGACCTAAAATCGTTTATTAGATCTCGCTTATGAAAAACATAAATATTGTTAAACGCCATCTTTACATGACAGTAATTTTTGCTGTTCCACTGTAATTGAGTTTCTTTGGGAAAATGATCAAGTTTCCGAGAAAATATCCTTTAGTTTTTGTAATGAGAATTTTGTTTCAATTTAGCAACTTTATTCCATCCTGTTTTTGGGGCTGTAGTACCTGGAACATGTTATGTAAGACTGTATAGAATTACCCAGCACCTATGCCACTGCCACACACCCAACTTAAATGGCTATATCTAGATGAAAGAACAAGTCAATACTTTTTAGTCATCGCTACTTAGCCTAAGTCAAGTCAACATGATTTCCTTCATCGTAAGAGCGATGTTAACAGAACACATTTAGCTCCGATATAACCACAATCTTCGGAATGAAAGTCGAGGTATCCACCTCTAGACCAACACCACTCTTAATATTTGGGATAATGAGTCATTTTACAAACAAAACATAAAAAAACCCGGCCAAGTGCGAAACTCGCGCACGAAGGGTTCCGTACCACTATCACAATTGGGTAAGGAACCCTAAAATGGTTTACAACAACTTTGATTCAAAGAAAATCTGAAACTTATAAGAAACTCTTTGGACAGTGAAGGCAGACTAGTATATTTGACAGATAGGGCAGCCATTTTGAATTCCATGACCAACTCGATTTGTCCTGACCAATCAGAAGCGACCTCACATTGTACTAAACTCCTTGTTATTTTAAAGTAGCAGGAAGTTGTCGACACTGCCCTCCCGCGATATGGTGCCTAAAACAACTCGCAGCGTTCTCGCGCTGGACAGCAATGCTAATCCGCTGGGACAAGAAACCACCAGTCCTGGGATCACCAGAAGCCTCAGCAAGACGCGCCTACAACTTTTTTATTTTTCAGCGTTTGAGCACTATCACGTCTGATAGTAGTGTAGATGCAGTCTAAGATGAAGAACCAAATTGTACTCACCAGGGAATACAGTCTCAAGCAGCTGATTCCAATCTCTCGCGGTGCAAATGAGGAATGACTAAGCGAAACGATTAGTACGGGTCTCGGGGACGTCCACCATAACACAGTTTCGCATTTTAGTCTGCCTGGACGTCCGAAATGGATGGTAAAACCAGGTTGTGCAAATCAGTAGCACACTCCCCAAAATGTATTCGGTAAAAACTGACAGGCTCGCTAAATCAAATCAAATCAAATCAATTTATTCATTGATTCTTCTTCTGTTTTCGCGATGTTGTATTGAAATTAAAGACATTTTTCGGTTTGAATCGCGTGGTTTTTATTACTTTTAGCATTGTTACAACGCTCAACGTTTCGAGACCTTTCCAGGTCTCTTCTTCAGGATAGACTAAGATGTGATTTGTCATTCTAATGTATTAAAAAAGTTACAGTGAGACTACCGTCTTATTATTAAAAACTATTAAAATGTTATCAAAAACGTTCCTGTCTACGCAGGTTCCAAAATTGCAATGATAATTATTTACTTTATTGTTAAATTTTATTATTAAACTTTATTATTTAATTTTAATTTTTTTGAATTATTTCAAAACACCCCAACAATTTCAATAGGGAGGATGGCTGGAAGGTGCCGCCTGTCTGGGACCCAGTACTACATTTGATTAAGTCCCAGGCCCAGCCAACAACTGCTGCTAGACAACAGGACACTGTCAGCCACTTTTGCCGGTTGTAGAATATAGTATTTTATATTAGCTTTTGATTAGAATAAATTTGATGTAAGCATAAGTCACCATAAAACAACCCCCAGGAGTTTCTTGTGACTTCTTCTCATGAAGGGGCGCGTTTGCGAAGTCACGTAGTGATAAATTAATCGTTGAAAGGAGATTTGTGCATAGTTGGTAATGATAGGCTAAATAAAATGTAAATAATAAAGTAAAATAATAATAAAGTAAATAAAAGTAATAGAGTTAAAATTAAATAATAAAGTTTAATAATAAAATTTAACAATAAAGTAAATAATAATCATTGCAATTTTGGAACCTGCGTAGACAGGAACGTTTTTGATAACATTTTAATAGTTTTTAATAATAAGACGGTAGTCTCACTGTAACTTTTTTAATACATTAGAATGACAAATCACATCTTAGTCTATCCTGAAGAAGAGACCTGGAAAGGTCTCGAAACGTTGATCGTTGTAACAATGCTAAAAGTAATAAAAACCACGCGATTCAAACCGAAAAATGTCTTTAATTTCAATTTATTCATTTTTATATTCACGGAACACTTTGAATCGTCAGTATAATTTAATGTGTCTTTGGACCGCACCCTCCAATGAGAAGAACCCTACGACGACGGTGTTCCAGGCTCCCTAAGATTTTAAGCTATTGCATAGCTTTTATCGCGGGCTTTGAGCGTGGCCACCGAATCAAGAAATTCCGTAACGAAAATAAAACCTAACACCCCCCACTCCGCCTACCATGTTGCCATGGTTACCATGTAGCTGGTTTTATACATGGTACAAAATAAATAAATAATTATAATTGCATAAGTTGATAAAAAATGCTATGCAATATCTTTACCGCGACAGTCCCCTAGTGCCACACGTTTTTTTTTTTGTTTTACAGGGCCGCCAGCACCCAATGGACTCAAAACCCAAAGTAGTGAACCACAGACATAGATCAAGATCTATGTCTGTGGAGTGAACAAATACCAGCCAGGGATGCATTGTACATTTTGCATACAATGTTATCACTATAAGAACTTTCGAGCAAGACACAATGCATCATAAAAGTAGGTCGCACCGACTTTCACGGTATACTAAGTCCGACATTGTTTATAGTGCTGCAGTAAATAATACAAAATCTGGTGTTTAAACTGAAAACAGAACTGCACTACCAACTGAAATAACAAATTGTTTATTTATTTGGTAAACAAAGGAGCTTGCCACAATCATTAGCGTTTTCGTATAAAACAATGAAGGTACGTAAAACTTTGAAATTGATTGAGACTTTAGTGGAGCAGATACTTCCGGTCCAGGAATTTTTAGTTTTTAGAGTTCTGTACCCCAAAGATAAAAACGGAACCCTTTTACTAGGACGTTACTCCTCTATCCGTCTGTCGGAATTTTTTACAGTTAATGTATTTTTGTTGCCGCTATAACAACAAATACTATAAACAACAACGTTGTTCGCACACAACAAATGAGCTATAGAGCCTAATTGATCAAAGTTAAACACAGATAGCCAGATTCCTTAGCCTTATTAATAAACGTGGAGTAAGGTTGCAGTAGTAAGAAAATGCTTTGTCTTTTTCCGTGACAAGATATTTCATAGTTGACAGTCAAAAACAAAAAAAAACTTGTGGCACTCGGGGACTGCCGCGGTAAAGCTATTTCATAGCTTTTTTATAAACTTATGCAATTATAATTATTTATTTATTTTGTACTATGTTGCCATGGTAGGCGGAGTGAGGGGTGTTAGGTTTTATTTTCGTTAAGAAATTTCTTGATTCGGTGGTCGCGCTCAAAGCCCGCGATAAAAGCTATGCAATAGCTTAAAAGAGGAAAGTAAAATCATTCCGACCTTACTCCACGTTTATTAATAAGGCTACAAAATACCACCATTTCCCATAGGTAACCGATAGCTACATGTCAAAGTAAAAACAAACATTCATATTGTTCTACGTAACACTTCGTTCGGTTCGTTTCGGCTTCCGAAGGTCTTTCCGCTGATTAATGGTACGCATTATTCAGTCCCCTCCTAAACCTTTCATCTCATTATTTAGGAGAAAAACTTCGATTAATTGTCGTGTGGGCATGTTTTTGCCCTCTTTAGCATTTTTATCGTGTTTTTCGAGTGTTTTTTTTTTATTAGTTTAATCGTGAAGGTTTTTTTGTCTATAAAAACGTGTGGCACTCGGGGACTGCCGTGGTAAAGCTATTGCATAGTATTTTTTTTTGCTACATGGTTAGCGGAGTGGGGCTGTTAGGTTTTATTTTCATTACGGAGTTTATTGATTCGGTGGCCGCGCTCAAAGCCCGCAATATAAGCTATGCAATAGCTTAAAAAATGATAAGGTTGTCTGAGGTGATTCTAATAATATGTAAGTACCTACCTACTTTGTCAAGGGGATAATATAATTGACTCATCTTTAGGGTTCCGTACCCAAAGTGTAAAAACGAACCCTATTACTAGAATTCCACTATTCGTCTGGCTCATAAACTCTGTTCCCCTTATTTATAAACAATGATTATTAAATTATTCCTTTATGCTTTCACACTTAAACCACTGAACCCATTTTAATAACATCTGGTTAAAAAATAGTTGAGACTTTTGAGAAGGACAAGGGCTACTTTTGATCGCGATATTCCCGCGGGATCGACAAAAGTGCGGGTGAAACCGCGGGCCTCAAATAGTAACTAATAAACAAAATCCCTATTAATATTAAACGAAATACCGCACAATACCCTGAAATAGATTTCACCAACAGTAATCAGATAACGCGATCGGGAACATAAATTGGAAAATTGCATCCAGCTCCATTGTTCATGATAATTTAATATGCGCCGGTGGTTCCTTTAATAATTATTATGATTTAAATAGCGTTAGGTTAAACCTAATAATGTATGGGTATTTATAACAATTTTGACAGTCTTTAAAATACATACGATACGATTCGCGAGCTGTGCCAGCGACTTCGTCAGCGTTTTTCGAACGCCTACCTATCGCTGTGCAAAAATCCACATTAAAACGGACAACCAGGCAACATTATGCGTCCTGGCGCAAGATGATAAGATGAAATACTCCAAATAAAAAAAAACTCTTACATTTATTTGAATGTGACAGCTCTATATTTACTTTATCCTCTGATATTGACAGTTCTTTGCTTACATTTTGATCTAAGATTCTGAAATAGAGATAGGTCTCCCGCACGTCTCCCGCGATTCCGGATTTTCCTCGTACAGGGATCAAAGCTAAGGTAAACTTTTTTTTGTAATCATTTTTTTAATTATTATGTTTTATGATTTTATAATAACTGTTTATTTAAGGAAAAAGATCCGTTCTCCATTTAAATACCTAAGTACTATCAATAACCCAATGTTCCGCATAAATTTACCTCCGTTATTCATACAGTACAAAAGACAGGTCCATGAATATGCAATAGCACTTTCAGCAGCTTACGGTCGTAAATAAATGGGCCACTTAAGACTCTCTTAAAATATTAAGCAATTAGGTAAGTAGGTGAGCACTTGAGAGTGTTTTGTGGGTGAAAATCAATGGCTATCAATCAAGATTTAATGCTGCTTTTAAAGGTTATTAAGGATTGGTGTGATAAGACCCCGAGTTTTTTTTGGCATTTCCTTTTTGAGGATATTTTTAACATTTTTATGACAAAACAAACCAAAAACAAACCTTTAGTTTGTTTTGGATTGTGCACCGTGGAGCCCCGGCATAGAATAGGGTAACCCCATCTCTTCCCGTGGGTGTCGTAAAAGGCGACTAAGGAATTGAGGGAGGACTAGCAAAACTTAAGTTCTCGCCGCATGGTGGCGGGTTAACTGCTTGGTTAGTGTCAGGCAGGCGGCCGACTGTAAAAATATGGCCAAATTTATTAGCAGAAGGTATGGTCAATGATGAGTTACCTACTGCGCCAACCCCAAATATTTGGGGCTTAGCGGACCCCGGGCTCCCAGAGGAATGCAACCGGTAACATCGCTTGGATGAGAGAGTTTATTTGGGGTGTGGTGCTTGTGCAAGGTACTAAGTACTAGGATTTCAAATTACTTTCTAGAGTCTAGACACTTCTTAGTAAATCGTGCAAAGCAGAAGATCTAGCTTTACCTCGTCGTTGTTTACCTCGACCGTAGCTCACGAACGTGTCAAGCTATTTTTTACCCCCGACGGAAAAAGAGGGGTGTTATAAGTTTGATTAAACAGTTTTGAAAACTTTGTTGATAGGTGACTAATGCGCAAGTGTTGTTAGCGATGGTTTTAAATTGGTATTTAATCAAAGTAGCAACGTAGTTACGTTGCAAATCATATCGTCACTTACCTTCTGGTGAGATAGTACACAGTGGGTACTTACTTAATCACAGGCATACCATTTTGCATTTAAAAAACAAAATATTTTACGTTTGTTTTTTATATGTGTATGCAATAGACTTTCCTGTAGTGATTATACTTTACTGACTTTGATCGGATAAGTCGCGTCGACGGACGTCAAACTTAGCAAAAACTAAACACTCCCGTGAGCTTAGGAAGAGCTTATGAAGTAACTACTTACGAGAACTTTAGTGTCTTGTTCGTGGATGACTTTTTGTGTATATTATTTATGATGTTAAAGTTATATTGCAATTTATAATGTGTTCAGCGTCAAAGTTCACAGATCTATTCAGAAGATTAGGGGTAATATAGTAATAATGCACACACCAAATTTATTATTTTTAAGATGTTTCATAATGATCGTGTATTTGCATTAAGTATGTCTTTTTATTAAAATAAATATTTTTGAGTATAGTGGTATAATATTAACTCGTAACAGAGCAAGAACTGCCCGATTCGACAACCCAGGACAGATTCCTGGCGCCGTAAAAAAGAAGAAGGGGTGATATATGATAACTTAACTTTTTTATCCTTTACCAATTTCTCATTTGTTTACCTTTTACAAAATTGATACAGTGAAAACTAATAGTACAACATGTCCACATTACAAGGCATATACCAATGGTTCGTCACGCAAACCTAGCGCTCTCTGGACGTGTGTACTCACTACAAGCATACGCTGCATAGGTACGTTCGTTGTGAATGTCTGGGTCAATGCGAGGCAGCATTTTGTTGTAAAAATGAGCACACATCGAAGCGTACAAGACACGCTTACATGTGTCGAAGCCGCGTTTTCCGCAGGTTGATGCATGTGTGCGTGTGGTGAGATATTCGCGACGTTTGCTTCACGATGTTTGGTCGCATTGTGAAGCGTGCATCTTCGTCTTAATTAATTTGTTACCGCTTACTAACAGCATCTCATGACTTGACTTACAGAAAATATATGAATCTAGATCAATAATAAATTGGCCTATCTTATTCTTTAAAGTCTCATATAATCTCTATACCTACCCATATTCATCGAACTTGTTTGAACAGTTTATGCGTGAAAATATAACAGAGTTAAAGTCTGAATTAAGATTCTGCATAGATCAGACACACGATGAATGTTATGTCTAACATTTTAATCGTCACATGTTTCTTTTGCACATGTTAATATTTAATCAAACAGAAAACCGTATAACCACTAAGCAGGATATTTCCTCATAAGCGTGAAATAGTACAGACGTGTTCCTGCGTTCAACTTTTACTCCGAATCGTGGAAGGAATCGGAACAGTTTTAGTAGGTAGACCTCTGCCCACCCACCATCTCTAGGCCCACAACACATTCGTGGTGGTGCAAAAGGCTTAGTTTCTCCAATATTAAAAATCATGTTTACTAAAATCCTTTTATTACCTTCAAAGATAAAACTCAAACAGCATTATTAACAATCCAACCAGTATAAGACGCCACCCTGGCACAAACTTCAGGGTATCCTTCAGTAGCACAAATACCACTGCCAAATGAGACGATTCCGACAAGCACACCACCATAGATCAAAGGGCCACCGGAATCTCCGTTACAAGCACCTTGTCCTGGTAAACCGGCGCAAATCATTTTCTCAGTCACAACGGAGGGGTACAGGGGGTATTCTGCATTGGCGTAAGCTTCGGCGCAAATATCTCTGTTGACGGTTGTAACATTCACGTGGAGAAGGACATCTGGTGCAGGACCCCCTGTCTGTGAAAATAAATACGTTTGCAATCCTGACTTTAAAAAAATCTAAATTATTTGGTTTTGGTCATTTTTTACCTCTAACAGGTATATTTTAGCAGTTACACTTCCTCAATGCAAAGTGGACGATGATAATGAGGTGAAGCAGTACCCATACTACTCATCGCTTCCTCAGCATTGTATCATCTGACCCAAAGGGCAGAATTCAGATTCTGCATCTGATATAATCATCCCTAACATTGAGCATTACATCTAAGGCATTAGAAGCTACTCATGGCTTGATAATATTTTAATAAACATTGTTTTGTGCCACTTATAAACGTGAAAGATAGAAAGAAACAAGAGCTTACCCTTATAGCACCCCATCCAGCATAAGTAACAGGAGCATTATCAGGCACTTCAAAGTTTGCCACCACGATTGCAATAGGAACAACTTTATCGCTGTACCTTATAGACGTACGCAATCGTATCAGATTAATGTCATCTTCCAATGACATTTCATCAGGATAGTTGTAGATGAAGCCAGGATGGTTCAAAATGGAAGCAGCTTCATACAAATCGCCGCCAGCCCCTGTGTATTCAGAGCCTGCACGGATACGGTAATCATTGATTCTTCTGGAAATAAAGAAGATATTTAATAGAATCTACACTTCCGAACACAGTTATACTTCAAACTAAATGTTAAACGACCTACATACTCATGATTGATTGATAGACGATTGTGTTCTGATAGATCATCAGATGGACTTTATTAGCACTGCTATTAGTGTTGCTTATTATGAACTTTTGTCGTCATCTAAATGGATTTCGTAATTAATTACTAGTTCGTTGATAAGAAGACAATTTTGTGTAACCTTATCTCTTTTTATCGAAATATCTACTTATCTGTTTGTGTGTGAAATGCTTATCATGAGATAATATACGAATTATTATGATTAGAAATGCAGCCTTTTCACAAAAGAGTCCATCCGTCCTTGTCCGCAAAAGAGGGATGTAGATGTGTAGGGCTCCCTGTAGCTCTGCGATAGTTAGTGGCTAGAGATTTACCCACTAAAACTCCTCGTTGTCTCTCTCCCTCCTCCAGAGGATTGAAGTGCACATGCAACTACCATCGTTAAACGTATCATGCCAACTAGGGTAACTGGTCCAAGGATCCTAAATACCCTCAGAGAAGATCCGAGGATGGGGTCCCACCCCCCAACCAGTTCTAAGGAACTGGGGGACCCATTTTGCCCAGGATGAATCTATCAACTTTTAATAAAAAATATATACTTACTCGTTAATGTCATCCCCCATAAAACAATGAGCTGCAGACAATATGTAGAAGTTGTTAATAATATTGCCCCCACACCATGTCCGCCAAGAACCCCAGGAAGCAAAAAGTTCAGTCTGCACTATAAACGGAAATTGTTCGATCTGGGATGGAGTACCACCAACGATTCGGCTATTTTTAACCGCAGCCGAGCATAGCCCTAAAAGAAATTCATTTAAAAGTGAGACTTTATTACCAAGACCGGGACCGGTATTACACTAAATGACACACGATGACAATACTATTACGACTATATCGACACACTATTGCCATTATATCGAGACTGTGCCAAATTTGGTAGACTTCAATAGTATCGTAATGGTGTATCAGTGGAATTGCAATAGTAACCATGGTAACCAACCTTCTCTGTCTGTCTGTCTGTCAAGTCTGTTAAAAATCCATCCTGTCATTAGAGTTTTGACAACTATCGAGACTTCATCAGTGGCATGTCAGTGGTGCCTCAGTGGTGTCGCAGTGGTGTGTCGATAGAATAGTTAACATAGGAAACTGCCAAATGCGTCAAATACACGTCAAATATGACGATTAATATTCTATCGACACACTATTGAAACACGATTGCGGAGCGTAATACCTACCCTGATTAATTACACAAAAATAATGGAACTCTTAAAAAAAACAAAATTTAAAAGAACTCTAAAAATCTAAAATAAAACTTAGCTAAACATAAAAATCACTCACCAATTATAAATACAAACGCAACCACGTAAGACTGCATTATTACTAATAAGCCTATTACTGAGAATATTATCTCGGGTTTGTGTCTTAATCTGTAAATTAGTAATCTATATTGATTATTCTATTTTCGATTATTTTGAACAGCACTGCAGCGTTTCTTAGTCCCGCCCGATAATTAAGAATTCGGAATCGGATTATCTCTTTACACAAATATACCTATCGAACCAAAGCTAAATATTCATCCATAACTTTAACTGATAAATAAATCATATACAAAAATTGTCTTCAAATTTGACGTTGACCATTTAAATAATACGCAATGTAGAAAGTAATATGTATAATTCAGTAACTAAGTTATGTTCAGTAGGAAAATGTTTGAGGCTTTCTTTTAAGAAAATGTTTTGATATCTTCAGAGACACAACTCAAACAGCATTATTAACAATCCAATCGGTATAAGACGCCACCCTGGCACTAACTTCAGGGTATCCATCAAGCGCACAATCTCCACTGCCAAATGAAATGACTCCGACAAGCACACCACCGTAGATCAAAGGACCACCGGAATCTCCGTAACAAGCACCTTTGCCAGGTGAACCAGCGCAAATCATTTTCTCAGTCACTTTGGAGGGGTATAATGGGTATTCTGCGTTGGCGTAAGCTTTCGCGCAAATCTCCCTGTTGACGGTTGTAACGTTCACATGGAGAAGGACTTCTGGTGAAGGACCCAATGTCTGAGAAAATAAATAGAAAATCGCTGAAATTCTGACATTTGTTCCTGTTGTCCTTTTTGGTCGGAAAGGAAAATGACGATATACTTTATTCTGAACAACACAAAACAAACAAATAATTAAGATTTCTGATTGCCTTCTTAACATCACGTTTGCTGCCCCAGGAGTCAAGATTTTGATTCTGTATTTGATTTCGTCTCGGAGTTTCGTCTCGAATCGAATCAGAAGTTGGCCACTCGTTATCTAATAATTACGAGTACTGTTAGAGAATAATGTTACTGGACTTACACTGCGACACTAGTAAACGTGACAATGGAGGAAACAAAAACACCATAAATAACTTGCTTACCGAAACATCACCCCAACCAGCATATGTCACAGGAGCATTATCATGGACTACAAAATTTAACGGTATGATTGCTATAGTTCGAACTTTATCGTTGAAGACCAGGGACGAACGCACTCTTAGTAGAGATATATCGCCTTCAAACGACGTTTCATCAGGGTAGTCATAGATGAAATCAGGATGGTCCAAAATCCAAACGACTTCGTATAAATCCCCGCCAGATTCTTTAACTTCCGAGCCTGCACGAATACGAAAGTCATTGTTTGGCCTGGAAAAAAAACTTAATTTTTTAAAAGACTCGATGCCTCTCCAAACATACTTTCTGACCAGCATCTGTTAGTTTGTTTTCGGAAAAAAATATTGTCATAAAATTGGTAAAACAAATAATGGTTTAATACTATTTACATAGGTACATATAAGAAATATAAAACTAAATAATAACTACTTATATTAAAATAACCCACCCTGAATTGTACCCGGCGCAAAGGTACCCATAACGCTGGCAGCATTGCCGCGTTGTATGGCAATAGCTAACCTTTGCACCAGGTACGAACCGGAGCGAGGGTCGTATTTATTTCAAATAATTAAAATATATTGTTATTTTTAGATTTTATTTGCACAACATAAGTTATAAGAAAAAATACAAATACCTACTACAAATACAACAATTTAACAAATAACTTACAGTACAGGGTGTAACCACATGTAACAATGAGCCGCACTCAATATATAGAAGTTGTTAATAATACTGCCTCCACACCATTGGCTCCAATAACCCCAATCAAAACCTTCCACCTGCACCATGAAAGGAAATTTTTCGATCTCGGCTGGACTGCCGCCAACAATTCGGCCATTTTTACGAACAGCCGAGCATAACCCTGAAAGAATATACGAGTAGAACCAGATTTAATTTAATACCAAATTAATTTGTGTCTACATACCATCTACATACTCATACTGTGAGCATAGTCACAAAAAGAAATTGAATAAGTTTCCATTTAGTTTTTTCTTTTTAGAGAGCATGTTTTAAATCCAGAGATCAAACATCATAAGGCTTGCAATTATAATTTTAAATTCATGGATCGTTATTGTAAGTTCCATATTCTCGAAGAATCCTAGTTAAAATAATTAATCACTCACCAATAAGAAATAAGAACGCTAGCACCACGTATGACTTCATTATTACTAATACCCAGATGATAATAACTAAATTTAGGAATTTCAAACAGATAAGTCATTCTTTAAATCCTATTACCTACCACGAGAATTCCGTGATTATCACAGTGTCTATCTTTTTATCTGTATTTTTTTTATTTGATAATTGTTAATTTTTCCCACTATAGGGCAAGGGCCTTCTCAAAATGTTTAGTTATTTATTCTTCAAGTCGTTGATGTTCAGCGATACGTTTAGTTTCGATTAACGTATCGCTTCTTCTTTAGAATTTTCTTCAGTCAATCCTTAAAAAGAGACCTGTAAAGGTCTCGATGCGTTGAGCATTGAAACGACGCTAAATGTATAAAACACCATAATTTAATTAGCTGTTGTTCTTTTTTACATTAATCACTTAGGTAATTATACATATAAATAATATCAAGTAATTTCATGCTTCTAGATTCTTTAGAGCAATGATTTCAAAGATATATAATTTCCAACACCATTAACCATCCAATGAGTATAGGATGCCACATTCATACTGAATTCAGTGAATCCATCAATAGTACAAGGTTTACTGAAAAAAGAGAAGACTCAAGTCAACACAACACTGTAAATCAAAGGATCACTAAAATCCCCGTGACAAGCAACTTCTTCAAATGAACCATCATTTTCTCAGTCACATTAAAGGGGACTTAGGGGATCTCAGGATTGTCGTCAGCTTTAACATAAGCTTTGGCATAGGTTTCTCTGATGAAGGTTCCAACATTTACGTGGAAAATGACTTTTTGGGAGTCTCGAATATTAGAATATTACCACTAATATTCTAGAAGATTCTGCTTTGTCATAATATTAGTATTGTAACCATTTAAATAATACGCAAGTTAGTTTATAAAATGTATACTTCAGTAACTATATTATTATGTTTACTTACTAATTTAGTTGTGAAGCTATCTTTTAAGAAACTATCTCTCATGTCAGAAAGTCTTGAAGTTTTGGTGTCTATATACTCATAGAATACCTTCAGAGACAGAATTCAAACAGCATTATTAACAATCCAATCGGTATAAGATGCCACCCTGGCACTAACTTCAGGGTAACCATCAAGGGCACAATCACCACTGCCAAATGAAATGATTCCGACAAGCACACCACCGTGGATCAAAGGACCACCGGAATCTCCGTGACAAGCACCTTCGCCAGGTGAACCAGCGCAAATCATTTTCTCAGTAACATTGGCGGGGTATAATGGGTATTCTGCGTTGGCGTAGGCTTTGGCGCAAATATCCCTGTTGACGGTTGTAACGTTCACGTGGAGAAGGACTTTTGGTGCAGGACCCCCTGTCTGTGGAAAAAAAATAGAAAATCGTTGCAAATATCTCTTTTTTAGGTCGGGAAAATGAAGGCCGATATACTTATCCATATTACATACTTTTTCCGGACTTAAAGGAATACCAAACAAATTATTAACATTGGCTTCTTTGCACTATGATAACTGAGATAGAAGTCAACATTTTGCCTCTGCGTCTTACTTCATATGTGAAGTTTGGTCTCCAGAAGACCTCAGAAGTTAGTCACTCATTGTTAAACAATTAATATTGTTAGATAATATTCTAACGGTGAGTGCTACGCAAAACTCGTGAACATGACAATGGTAGTAAAAAGATCACTTACTTACCTCAACAGCACCCCATCCAGCATAAGTCACAGTAGCATTATCTTGCACTACAAAGTTTAAAGGTACGATTGCAATAGTTCGAACTTTATCGCTGAAGACCAAAGACGAACGTAACCGTAGCAGAGATATATCGTCTTCCAATGACATTTCATAAGGATAGTCATAGATGAAGTCAGGATGGTTTAAAATGGAACTGACTTCATATAAAACGCCGCCAGTTTCTCTTACTTCCGAACCTGCACGAATACGGAAGTCATTGATTTGCCTGAGAAAAAAAATGTTTTTAAAGAACCAATGTCGTTCTATGCATACTATTCTAACCATCTGCTAGTTCATTTTCTGAGTAGAAAATAATTCTCATCAAATTAGTATACAGAGATAGATAGATTATCCAAAGGGTGGTTAATCTATACCTACTATCTATACCTACTTTTTACTAATATTATAAATCCGAAAGTAATTTTGTCTGTCTGTTAGTCTGTTACGCTTTCACGCCTTTACCGCAGATTTTAATGAATTTTGGTATAAAGATAGATGGGACTTTAGAGAAGCTACTTTTGATTCCGATATTCTCGCAGTATCGAGACTTACGCTCTGGATATTTATTCACATTATTTTACCAATAAACTTACGCAACAACGTCATGCCACATGAAACAATGAGCCGCACTCAAAATGTAAAAGTTGTTAATAATACTGCCACCACACCACTGCTCCCAGTACTTCCATTCAAACACTTCTACCTGCACTATGAAGGGGAACTGTTCTATTGTAGCTGGACTACCGCCAACGATTCGGCCATTTTTAAGAGCAGCCGAGCATAACCCTGAAAGAATATGGAAACTGAATTAATTCACCATTAGCAAATTAACCACTTTGACCATGATCACAAAAAGAAAAACAAATTGAGTCTCCTGTTTATTTTGTCTAATCGGAAAGCACGTTTTAAATCCACACACCACAGCTTAGTTGCAAATCCAAGTTGCATACCTTAAACTAAAGAGTATCCTTAAATTAAGCTAATAAAAGTAATAAATCACTCACCAATTAGAAAGACAAACGCTACCACGTAAGACTTCATTATTACTAATACAATTTCTACCCAGGTGATAAAAACTACATTAAGGAATTCCAAACAATTTAATCCAATTACAACAAGTATTATCACAGTGTCTGTCTTTTATCTGTGTTTTTATAAGCCTGCTATTTTGTTCTACTGTAGAGCAAGGGCCTCCTTAAATAATAAGGATATCAACATCGCCTAGGGTCAACGAACAATTTCTTGTTTCTGTATTTTTTTATTGATGTTACCATATTATAAATAATACGCAAGTTATTTCTTCCAATTTCGTTAAAGCAATGATTTCAAAGACAACTCAAACAGCATTAGCGACAATTCAATCAGTATAGGATGCCACACTCACTAATAGCCCAAACACTACTGAAAAATGAGAAGACTCCATTATGCAATCCACCATAGATCAAAGGACCATCAGGACCGGTATTACACTAAATGACACAAGATGACAATACTATTACGATTATATCGACACACTATTGCCATTATATCGAGACTGTGACAAAAGTAGACTTCAATAGTATCGTAATGGAATTGCAATAGTAACCATGGTAACCAACCTTCTCTGTCTGTCTGTCTGTCAAGTCTGTTAAAAATCCATCCTGTCATTAGAGTTTTGACAACTATCGAGACTCCATCAGTGGCATCTCAGTGGCGTCTCAGTGGTGTCGCAGTGGTGTGTCGATAGAATAGTTAAGATAGGAAACTGCCAAATGTGTCATATACACGTCAAATATGACCATTAATATTCTATCGACACACTATTGAAACACGATTGCGGAGCGTAATACCGACCCAGAATCCTCGTGACAGGCACCTTCTCCAGAAAAACCAGTACATATAATTTTTGTCAGTCACATTGAAGGGGATCTCAGGATTGGTGTCAGCTTTGGCGTACAGGTTTCCTTGTTGACGGTTCTAACGTTCACGTGGAGAAAGACTTCTGACGCAGGCCCCGCAGTCTGTGGAAATAAGTAGGAAGACGAGGATATCGCATTCTTAAAGTTATAAACGTGGACATTTCATGAGGGTAGTCGTGGATGTAGTCAGGGTGGTTGAAAATGGAACTGACTTCGTATAAATTGCCGCCAGTGTGTCTGATCTTCGAGCCTGCACGTATATGATAGTAATCAATTTGACTGGTGATATCAAAATTTGTTTAACAGAAACTACACGCTAACCAGACTTTTTAAATTAAGACGGTTATGTTCCTCCTAACACGGGTATAATGCGCTTATCTAAAGAATATAGAGAGCAGCTAATCTACATTTTTTTTACAAAACTCTACGGATTATCGTATTAATTAATAGCCATGACAACATGATACATGTTGGCTAATATCTATTCAGATTGTGTTAATTGCATGAGGGGTTTAAACGTTGAATACAGATAATTAGGAGAACTCTATATAATATAGCTCGATAGGTGCACTAATTATATCATGGTTATATATTTGAATTAATTAATGAAGTCCTTCTTGACGTATGTACTCATTCACCGGTGATGTACAGTGTGGGGTTGAAGGATTACCTGAAGTTAGTATAAGAATTGCGTCCTATACTGATTGGATTGTTGCTAATGCTGTGTAGTTGTTGTCTTTAAAAGTATTATAAGAAAGTAATTTGAGTAATTTTTCATGCGTATTATTTTTATGGTTTCCTGTTCTCTGATGATAAAAATGATTAAAAAAAACATTATTTTATCTATTTCTGAATTCTAGGTCTCAGTAGTTGAAATCTTTGGGATCTCGTAATTAAAGGATCTCTTTTTATATTCACTCGTTACTTGATAACAATCCTTACGAAATGACTACTGGACCAAGCAAAAGCCGTAAGCTAGGGAGTAATGATAACAAATTAGTGACAACATTGCGCAGGTGAGTTCTCATACAGCCTGGCTGTGACCATTGATCGGGACTGTAACGCTCCCAATTTCATACTAAACTCATGTAAAATTCTTCACCTAACTTCGACAAGGATAACACAGTTCTCTCTGAATTAGAAATATGAAAAATGCATTAAAATCATTAAATATGGTGTTCCAACGAAATTATCCTAAATCAACAAATCAGAAACGAAGTGGAGATGATGTCGAGTGACGTCATATTTACAAGCCCTTCGCTTCACCTTAATTTGTTTACATTCCGCTTTTAGGGTGTTTATAGACTACAAACTAAAAATCACCCTACAGTTGACAGTATGGAATTTTTTAATGAGTGCCTTGTGAAAAGGGTGCAGCTGAATGGCGCGCAGTACAGTTACACACTTTTTAGAAGCCTTCTGCATATGTAAGAAGGACTCGTGTGTCACACACTTTACCATGAACAGGGGCTCGTGCTAAAGGACTCTGCTGTTAGAGTCTGGGCTTGTCTGTAGTCAGAAAATAAACAGACTGACGGTCCAGTAGATTTTCCCACTACCTATATCACCCTACCCTAACTGATCCCGCACGGTTGCCCTCCGGGGTGGTCAGACGGAACAGCGGACCCATCTCTGCATACCCTAGCTGGTTATAGCTTGGGACGCTATAACATATATATGTAGGATTAGAGGAACGGGTTGCTTACCTATATCACCCTCCCAGTCTGGTCAACCCAGAGGAAGGAACAGAACGGCATACATCTGCAACTAACTAAGCCGTGGGTTTTCTTCAGTAAGCCACTAAAAATGCATCATGTTAACTCCCGTTTGTGAAACAGCTTGAATATCAGCACCGTGTTATTTGGTCTATAAGAATGCGTTTCCATCTTAATAGACCATTACAAACCTATTGATTCCAACAAACCCATTCCTTACTACGCATTTTTTGATTGAAACCCAGCCAGCCTCTAATCGTATCCGAAACTAAACAAATATTTAAACATTCGAGCGAACAAGAAACTCATAAACCTTCGACTTTTAATTTTAATCAAAAATTCAACAGTTTATTCGCGTTTCAAGATTGTTTTACAGGGATAATACCTGGATTTTCGAGAAATTACCTTAATTTAACCTGTTTCTTCGGGCTCCTTAATAAGGGTAATAAAATCCCCTGAATTTTATATTGTAGTTCGTAATTTTTGCGCGTCGTCTTCCAAATTTATAAACGCCGCTTGACAAGAGGGAGTAGTATAATATAAATCGACTACGTATCTAGTTTATAGGGATTTGTACTTAAAGGGTAAAAACAGGACTTTATTACTGAGACTCCGCTGTCTGTCTGTCTGTCCGTCTGTCACCAAGCTGTATCGCTTGAACCCGGATAGCTAGACAATTTAAATTTTTCACAGATGCTGTATTATCGCTATACTAGAAACCGAATAAAATAAATATTTAAGTGAGGTTTCAATACAAAAGACGTGATTTTTATGACAATGGTACAGAACCTTCGTGCGCGATTTTTTCCGTTCAGTAACGTAACCCTAAAAATTCAAAAGCCATTTTGTTCGTAAGTGTATGTCGAGCACTTAGTAACGCATTATTCAAAAAGTAATTTCGAAAGGGTCCCACAGGGTTTTATTAAAATCGGATACTTTGGCAGGTTTATTACATTTTTATTTTGAAACCTTGTCAAAATTATATTTGAACAGTCTTAGACCCGTATTACAATGGATGGTACGGAATTATTTACGAACATGCCTAAGTTGCGTTAGATGGTAATACCGACGTCGACGTAAGATAATTTAAAAATAACAATACGCGAATCTAACACCCGGGTAAAATGTAAATGAGTAGAAATCGTGTAAGTTTAAAATGTTGTCTGAGATTTAGCACTTGCATCTGATATGTTACATCTCAGACCACATTGTTTCTTACCATCTCTTGAGATAGTGGTCAAACGCTTCGTTATTTAAAATGCATTTGAAAGAACTTAGTATATAGTAAGTCAGTACTTAGCATTGTAACATTTTGTTTAATATTGCCTGATAGAAATAATTTTATTCTAAGAAATTGAATTATATTTTCTCAGGTCATTAATCAAAATCATACACGCGAATGCGCAAAAAAAGAAAATTACTTTATAGAAAATTACTTTCGAAACTCGAAATTAGTTTGAAAAGTACCTAGAATCAATTCTTCTTGTTGCGTTCCCTGATGCAGCAAATCATATCTAAGAGCGATCGCACACGGTGCGGGAAAATCAAGATCAAAAGTAGCCTATACCCTTTCTTAAGTCTTATCTAACTCTAAACATTTTAAATTCTCACCATTTGTATTTCCCTGGAAAATGTAACTATGTTAACTATCTCTATATCAAAATTCTTAAAAATCGGTTTAGCGGTTTAGGCGTATGACAGACAGATAGAACAGATAGACGGATTGGTTACTTTCGCATCATTTATATTAATTTTTAAAATATCATATGGGAAGGTATAGATATAATTTTTTTTTGTTAACTTATTCAAGGCGATTATTGTTATCTTTTGTTTATATGTCAATCAATCAATCAATCATTTATTTGCGAATAAAGGTAAGTGTACAGAGATGTTACAGAATAATAAATGATCTCTCTATTCTACCCATTAGGTGTGCAAATTACAATAAGTTAATGTCATATAATTTTCTTTACATTCAATTAATACATTATAAAATTTCAATACTTTGTCAGAAAAGAAAAAATAATATAATTATGGTCATGTTAAAAATCAATTTCTATTACATTGTCAAAAATAATAATATAATTAAAAAATCAATTTGGTTAGTAGGCTTTCTCTCTAAAAGTCATGTACTCGTTCAAATAATAAAAACATTTTTCCAACAACCATTTGGTAAGTCTGCTTTTGAATATGTTTAGCGGCAAGTTTTTAAATCTATCAGGCAGTTTATTGTAGAGAGCAATGGCATTTATAAAAGAGTTTCTCTGATGCAACTTCAATCTGTATTTCGGATAGTAGAGTAAAAACAAATCTCTTGATTCTTCTTCTGTTTTCGCGATGTTGTATTGAAATTAAAGATATTTTTCGGTTTGAATCGCGTGGTTTTTATTACTATCCTGAAGAAGAGACCTGGAAAGGTCTCGAAACGTTGAGCGTTGTAACAATGCTAAAAGTAATAAAAATCACGCGATTCAAACCGAAAAATGTCTTTAATTTCAAATCTCTTGAGTCAGCCTTCTTATTAACTACCACCTTGTGTTGTAGTCTAAAATATTCCGGGTTTTGTCTTACAAACACGCAGAGATCTCTAATATACATACACGCCAACGGCAATATGTGATATCTCTGAAATAATGGGACACAACTGTCCGTTTGCCATGCCCCACAAATGGCCCGCACACATTTTTTTTGTACAAGAAATGCTTGCTCAAATTCTACTGAGTTTCCCCATAGTAAGAGTCCATATGAAAGGACGGATGACACGTAGCCATGGTAGGCACTTAGTGCTGCTTCTGGAGACACCGTTAATCGCAATCTTCGTATTGCATAGACGAATCTGTCTAACTTACAACATACGTGTTCAATGTGAGCTTTCCAGTCGCACAGACTATCTACCAATATACCCAAAAATTTTGTATTTATGTACTTCTTCTATTGGCATCCCGTTATAATTTATATTTAATGTAATATGCTTTCTTCTACCCGTTTGAAATTGAATTATTTTTGTTTTCTCAATATTAATATGTAAATTATTGTATGTCAGCCAATTAATAATCTTACTTAAAGCCAAATTTATATCATTTTCATATGTATTAATGTCATTACTTTTTACCACAAGAGTTGTGTCGTCCGCAAAAAGAATAGTATTGTGGTCAGTCACATTTGGGAGGTCATTTATATATAATAAAAATAAAAAGGGCCCTAAAACACTCCCCTGGGGAACTCCGCAATTATTAGACAAAAAATCTGATATGTGTATGTATGATATGTGTGTATGTGTATGTACTTAATATTTTTCAGTTATGCGTTTTATTATCTAAATACATCATTATCTATTAACGTAACTAGCTGCGTCCGGCGTTTTTATCTGCGTTAGTCCCGGTCCCGTGGGAATTTCGTTTTTTTTTTCTAATCGCATGCCTGCATCATAATATAAACTAGCTATTACGGTTCATGAGATACAGCCTGGTGGCAGACGGATAGACAGCGAAGCCTCAGTACTATGATCCCGTTATTACCATTTGGGTACGAAACCCTAAAAAACACACTCTTTAAATTTCATCTCTCTACTTGCAGTGGTTAAGCTGTGCTTTCATCAGTCAGTCAGTCAAGCAAGACAAAGCATTTAATATATATAAAGATATAGATAGATATAGAATATAGATAGGTAGATAATTTCACATTATTTTTGGCAAGATTTACAACCTGAGTAATATAATAATTTGATAGATAACAGATCCTAAAGGAATTATCGTTAGGTATCTGGATTATGGAAACGTCAAAAATTGATTTATCTTTTACTGTACGAATCTAATTATGAAAAGGAAAATCCCTCTGTAAGATCTGATTTTGCTAATACAAAAAAACTATAAATTTTATAAGGACTCGAGTTATGATTATTTCCAATTATTATGTTACTAGCTGAATCCCGTGTATGTCCCGATCCCGTGGGAATATCAGGATTAAAAGTACTCTATGTTACTCTTCGATAATGTAGCTTTCATTTGGCAAAATAATTTTTGACATCGGTCCAGTAGTTTTTGAGTTTATTCATTACAAACATACGATCACACACAAAATACAAATGTTTCGTCTTTATAATATTAGTGTAGATAAAGACCATGCTGACACTCTTGGGAATTTAGTAGGATGGGACCCCGGACGACTAAAACTATTTATATTATGTTATAGCGTCCCCAACTATGACCACTTTGGGTATAAATGGAGGGGCCGGCTGTACCGTCAAGCCACTCCCAGGAGCAACCGTCAGGGATCAGTATAGACAGATCCTATCTCCAAACTCTAGTTTTCGGTCTTAGAGATGCGAAGGGTGAGCGGCTTCATAGCTCCGGTACCAGTATGAACAATCTTGTAGTCCCATTTGGGCACGTAGCAGCTCTCCTTATGGGGTATTTAGTAGCAGTGGTTTCTCGTTGTCTATTGCTCTAGATACTTTAAAGGTTATTAAGACCCCAAGCCTCGCTGTAACCTCTTCCGTGACTTGACTGGTTGCCCCGTCGGGGTGATATGGCTACACCGTCATTGCTCGGTCGCCAGAGCCTCGCCACCGAGCCGATTTTGATACGTTTTGGTAAAGAGGTAGATGAAACTACCTCTTTCGGGTGGGATTGTAGATTGGCTGCCCGACTTCAGATTATATAACAGATAAGTCGGTGGCACTGTATGTAGGCGGGGTTATTTTATGCTTTTTTTTCAGTCGGTTTTTAATTTTTACCTATAAAACAGGCTACCTCCCCGTACGTTTCCATCTAATCCTGATACATTACAACTCGTCCGTTCGCGTCATTTTTTACGTGTTAATCCCGACGTGTTATTACTCTTAGTTTGTGTTTATCTTGACATTTGTTAAGGGATGAAATGCACCTCGTATATAGGGGTGTTTATTTCATCGTTTGGCGAGGTTTATTAGGGATGACTATTTGTTTCGTGTCGTAGAATAATGATTAAAAAATAAACGTTTTTTTTTGTTAGATAAAAATTATATAATGTAAGGTATAGGTACTTAAAATAAAACTAGAGTAGGTACTAAAACTAAGGAAAATAGCAATTTGAAACATGAAACTACAAATCTAAAACCAAAACACAAACAAAGACGATGGGAAAAACTAGAAAAAAATATATCCAGCATTTCACACGTGGAAGAGGTCTATACCGTGTCATTTTTTAGGGTTTCGATGGTACTTGGTCTAAACATAAATTTACTTGACAAGGAAATCGAAATATTTTTCTAAAGGAAATCGAGTTAATCTAAGTAAATATTTGACCTGAAATCATTAAATAAAAATGTCATAATTGCTCTCCGTTTCAGCCGAAAGCTTCAGTTCCTTTCCCTTTCAGTAATTTTCCTTCAGATTACAAGTCAAGCAGAAACCATGCGTTTTCATTACGTAGAGTTTATCTTTACCCATCAATACCCATTAAAAGGTACACCCTCGACTAAAGGAAAACAGATAAATTTGATCTTTATTGCACTGGAATAAGAGTCACTAAGTCGGGAAGTTTTGTTGGACGAGTGTACAAGTGTACAGAAAAGAATGGGCTTATCCAGCTGTTAAAGGAAGTTGTACGCAATTAGTTCTATTATGTTTCTTGTAGGCGCAGAGTTGTGAGTTATTGTCAAAGAACTTTTATATTAGAACTGGTCATCTTTCAACTATGTATAGTTATATAGATAGGTGAGCTGTTTCCCGTGGTTTTACCCGCGTAATTACCGATTCGGGATCAAAAGTAGCCTATGTTACTTCTCGATAATGTACCTAGCTTTCTTTTGGTGAAAGAATTTTTTCTCATTATAATATTAGTCTAGCTAGATAGATTAGCTGTGTCCCGCGATGATCCCATCACCAGTGTATGTCACGATCCCGTGGAAGTTTTTTTAAAACCCTTTCTTTTTTTTCGGATGTCTTTATTATTTAAAGAACACACTCTCCAAATTTAAGCTCTCTGCTATCAGCTTTTAAGAGGAGTATATACGCCAACGACCTTGAAACTGAAAATCCCTGTCGGGCTCATCGAAAATTGTTGGTTATTTCATGACGGAATGTCGTAGAACTTTTTTTTGTGCACAGATTCTAGGTGACATTGTTTCCTACATTTTGGTGTAGTTTTAAGACAAGAACCTCCTATTGGTGCAAACCCTATCCAAATTTTAGACAAAAAATGTCTGATTTGGCTAAAATGTCGATAGGCTTCAATACGTTTCGACATATTTGTATGGAAACTGCACTAAAATATCGGAAACAATGTCGCCTACAATTTGTACACAAAAAAAAGTTCTACAACATTCCGTCATGAAATAATCAACAATTTTCGATACGCCCGACATTGATTTTCAGTTTTTCAGAATAGGGCCCTTAAGGCTGTGCTTGATCCAGCAGTCAGTCAAGAGAAAGTCTTTTAGAGATATAACCTAATTCATTATTGTTGGCCGTGTAGCCCCGGCATAGAATAGGGCTACGTCATTTCTGCCTATGGGTGTCTTAAGAGGAGAGTCTCCATACTCTTTCTCCATACAAACGTAGTCGACTGTTTCCTCCCTGGATAAAGACATTAGAGCAAATATGTTTATGCCATAAAACCTATATCTGTCTTGACTATGCCCCTACCTTTTGATTTTTTTAAATTTTCTAATTAGAATAGTAATAAAATAAAAAAAAATAGAAAATGAAAAGAATCATTTATTTTTTCTTCTCTTTTATTTTATTTACATTTATTTACATCAAGGGTTAAGAAATACAATATTCCAAAAAAGTTTATGTTAAGCGCAAGAACCCCATTTTTGCATTCTGATTGGTGGACGTTACGATAGCGTGGTCATCCACAATTTTCATTGGCATTCAACTGAGAGGGACCATAACAAGGACATAATAAACACATTGTAACAAGTTTGCGACCCCAAACAGGAAAAACACATACTCCACGACCAAAAGTTTACCTAGCAATTTCAAAGTTGAAACCTTTTAGTTTGAAGGGTGTCGAAAACAAATTCTTGGAGCCGTTGATGGAGGCTTGACGTGGGTATTGACTGTTTCTAATAATACACACATCATACTTCAGGAAGTCAGTATCTTGTGAGTGCTTGCCACAGAATGTTGCAGTACGGAAAGTAGACATAGACGTAGACTACTCATTTATTGCATCACAAAACAACACTATTAAATATAATGCAATAACTCAAGTAAAAATACAAAAACAAATGGATTACAGCGTTTAGGTCCCCAATGTCCAAATTGCATAATGTCATGCAAAATGTCATGGTCGCGGAATGTCAAGGTTGCAGAATGTCATGGTCTCAAAATGTCCAAAAAACACTTAGAAAAATTTCGTATTAAAAATACTTTTAAAATTTAAATGCAAATTGACTTATAAATTTTAAGTTAAAATCGGTTCAGTAGTTTCGGAGCCTATTCGTTACAAAAAAACTTTTCCTATTTTTAATTTTAAGTATAGAGTATTACATTCACTTCGACTTTCCGTATACAAATTCAGCGTTTACGCAAACGTATACGTATTCGATAGTTAAAAAACCACGAACTGTACTGAAAACTACATATTTTTTCATTCGTAAACTACTCTTACTTGATTCCAGAGTAAAATAGAAGTAGTTTTTATAACTCGATGTACCTACTTATGTAGGTATTAAGTTTAGTAGGTTGCATCAAAACGTATTTAAAGAATACAGACTGTATTTCACTATCGATTCTTAATGCACAACAAAACATCATACAAGAGAGCTGTATATAGTTATTACTTAAGTAGGTCACAACTTGGTTAACTTTTTATCAACCTTGAAGTTTAATTAAATAGTTTCTTAGTGAACTTTGCGTGTAGCACATGTATACACGTAAAGTTCACTAAGAAACATTTACGTGTGAAACAAAACACACAAGTGAGCGTGATAAATATTGAAACACTTTGACACTTGATACCACGTCTTATCAAGTGTCGAAGTGCTTCACTATTTTAAAATGATTTTTTTTAATTATTTTCAGATAAGCTAGAGACTTAGATTACTACCTATAAAAGGTGGGTATTCTAACAACGACGACGTCCAAATTTTGATCCTCTTTTTTAGGGTTCCGTAGCCAAATGGCAAAAAACGGAACCCTAATAGATTCGTCATGTCTGTCCGTCTGTCTGTCTGTCTGTCCGTCCGTATAAATATAAATAAATATCGCACGACGTTACACACGGCGCAATCTAGCCCCAAACTAAGCACTAGGCTTGTACTATGGGTACTCGACAACGGATATACTACATATGTCCACACATGGACATCTAGCACCTACCTACCTATCGGCGAGATGTACCACGCACACCGATGCACGGCTCCCAGCGCTCCCGCCCGCTGCCTCAGCACCTACGTCTCGCGCGACCCGCGACGCCGCGCACGCAACTAAGTACATCACTTTGTCGTCGGCAGCGATCGAGGCTGCGTCCTCTATGTACCAACGTACTATAATAAAACTATTTCTGTTACAGTCCACGCTTGTTTCCCTGAGTAGGTACCTAACAACATATTATACTTTTTTTTTTTGTAAATACATACATATTATGATACATAGAAAACACTGAATATCCCATGTCTTCGGACCGTGGTGAGTCCTAGGACATGTTGGATCCTCACAATGTTTTTCCTTCACCGTAAGAGCGATGTTATTAGCGCACATACCTTTTTCTTAAAGAAAAAGACATTGGTGCGCGGTTGGCCTGGATTCGAACCCACGACTCTCAGAATGAAAGCCGGGGTAGACCAACACCGCTCCCGTATGTCCGTCCTGTGACCGTATGTCACAGCCACTTTTCTCCGAAACTATAAGAGCTACACTGTTGAAAATTGGTAAGTACCTAGATGCGTTCTGTGAACCGCATTAAGATTTTCACACAAAAATAGAAAAAATACAATAAATTTTTAGGGTTCCCCTTAAGGTCGGTACTGACCGGCGCGGCGTTACGGAGCGTAGTGTATCATTCACAGCGAGCGTGTTACGCATCGAACATTTTTTTTATCAAACCTATACGTGTGGGGTATTTATGGATAGGTCTTCAAACGACGACCTCTGTGGCGCGTCGTGCGAAAGCGCGACTGCAATGCAGGAGGTTGCGGGTTCGTTTCCCACCGGGTGCAGGTATTTATGCTTATAAAATAAATATTTGTGTCTGGTCTGGGTGTCCCTCTATGTATAATATGTATGTATTTACAAAAGAAAAATAAATATAAGTATTATATCCGTTGTCTAGTCACCGTAACACAAGCTTAGTCGCTTACCACGGGGCTAGATGGCGCTGTGTGTTGTTCACAGAATTTATTTATTTATTATTTATAAGAAATGATATTGAGTTTTCTAATATCATTTTTTTCTAAACTGCATAGTTTGCGCGAGAGACACTTCCAAAGTGGTAAAATGCACACATTTACACACAACCCCCTTGTAACTTCTAAAATAAGAGAATGATAAAACTAAAAATAATAGAAAATTTGCTCGAACGACATCTAGTAAGTAGTTTTTTTAATACGTCATAAATCGTAAATCGCAATTTACCTTTCAAAACAAAACATTTTGTATAGATAATGGTACGGAACCCTTCGTGCGCGAGTCCGATTCGCACTTGGCCGGTTTTTAAAGGTGTGTGAGTAATTTCTAGAACAGTTTGACTTTGGCACTGATGAAGCTCGTCTGTCAGAGACGAGTTAGAAATGGATCCCTGTCAGGCGACCTTTCCCTTTCTAGTCTCTAATAGAGACCAGTCCAGTTCTATGGCTAGAGATTTCTATAAAAGTATTAAATTGACTATTTATATATCCCACGAAACTATTTCGGCCGATATTTCCAGTTGCATCCCTCTCGGGAGCCCGGCGGGACTCGCTTTGCATGATATTCGGGATCCCGTGTAGTGAGGCCATTTGCACGCGTATAACTCTTTACAACCACGACACAATCAACATTTTGGGTATTCATCATTTTGAGATATTCAACATTATGAGATTTAACATTTTAGGAAGTTCAACATATTGGCACTAAAAAATATAATAACAGTTTATAGTGTTCGCTTCGGCGCTATAGACACCGAGTCTATAGATATACCCTAGAGGCGTACTAACTAACTGTTAAGTAAACTGTGTAACCTACGTCTACAAAACCCAATTATTATTAACCGCAGTTTCCATGGTAACGCAATCAAAACAAATCTTTTCCTCTTTAATCAAACCACAGTGATCCAATATCCTGCAGAAGGGAATCTAAAAAAAATACAAACATAGCCCGCCGCCGCCGCCGCCGCTGCCTTAAGCGAGTACGGGTGAATATTATGTTTCCACAATTTCACAGAAATCGTTCCCACGTTCCTAGTCCGTTGTACTTACACGTTGTACAGTGGAGATTATGCAGTGTGAGTTTTATGAAATAATCTTTTATTGTAATAAGTGCCCTACATAACAGATAAGGTTATAAGACAGATTGTGTGTGTGTGGATGTGATAGTGTTTTTTTTACAAATTTATTTAACAGACACACAGACAAAGTAACTTTCATAATGTTAATAGGAATTATACAAATTAAAAAAAACGTATGGCATTTGGGGACTGCTGCGGAAAAGCTGTTGTATTTTTTATCAACTTATGCAATGAAAATTATTTAGTTATTTTGTGGCCGAGCTACATGGTAACCATGGCAACATGGTAGGTGGAGTGGGGAGTGTTAGGTTTTTTTTTGGTTACGGAATTTCTTGATTCGGTAGCCGCACTCAAAGCTTGCGATAAAAGCTATGCAATAACTTAATAAAATATATAAATAAAATACATATTACCCAATGTTACAAACATAGCGCAATCTAGCCCCAAACTAATTAGTATAGTCACATAATACATAAATAGTACAAGTACAAAAGCTACACTGTTTAACGTCATTTAAATAATAGTGATCCTTGCAAAGACACAATAAAGCGCAATTCAGATCACCAAGCAATACCTGTGTTCTGAAAACGGGCTTTAACCATTCTAAATTTAAATAAGTGTCAAATTTCGCGATAGGGTTGTCTATTCAAAGTTTTTTACCCGAATACGGCAAAAGGATGGTATGGTTTTGAAGAATAAAAAAAAGTTTTTAATTTATTTATTTTTACTATTTCCACATCCATCTCGCGCACCATAAGCTGACACCAATACAGTCTCCACATCCTCGTCAGGCCTTTCTTTGTAGGCTAGCACTATGTAGAGGGGCCATAAAATCGATAATTCGCGTGTTCTTTTGACATAATGATATTATTTTCATGCATGTTTGAGAAAATCTAGTCAATAATTTGCCGACTAATTAGCTATAGATAAGTTAAATTTACCTCTCAATGTCTTTTGGCAGCGTGAAAATATGAGGTCCGGATGCTTATGACTATTATTTAGGAAACCAAAAGCGATACAATATGACTGTATGACTATATGATATAAATATGATTTAGACCTCATTTTATAGGGTTCCATACCCAAAGGGTAAAAACGGGACCCTATTACTGAGTCTTCGCTGTTTGGCCGTCGCGGTCGGTCATCAGGATATATCTCATAAACCGTAGTAGCTAGACTTTTGTAATTTTTCAAGATGATGTATTTCCGTTGGCACTATAACAAAAAATATTAAAAAAAAAACAAATATTTGTCCCATACAACAAACGTGATTTTTGACATTAAAACGCAACGATACCTTGATGTATTTTTACCATTAACGCCATCTAGTGACGGAGTGATAGACTTAACGTTCGTGTTGCGTTCATGCATTGGTTGCTTTAGTGTTCATTTTACGTTTCCGTATCAAATGACCACTTTTAATTTTTCCGTACCATTATCACGTGGTACGGAAACGGAACCCTTCGTGCGCGAATCCGCACTTGGCCGGTTTTTCATAAGAGATGTGACACATGATTTTTTTTTATTTACGTGAAACACAGCCCGCAAGCTCCGGTACACTAGCGAGGCGAGCTTGACAACCGGCGTACATGCACTTCGCTTAGTGCAGTTGTCGTTTCATGACAGATCGCGGAGTGGCATAGGCCTGGTATAGTATAGATTATTGCTCCGTTTCCAGTATAGTTTTAAATATGCCACAATGTGAATATCATGCAAAAACATGATTTTCTTGTGTCTTCTTCACATTGTAGGTCGCATTCCGAAGAAACACTAGATTACTGACGATTCGAAACGATCATGCGAATATCTTATTGAATAAACATATTTTAGTATCTGAATTTGACAAACTAACCTTCTTTCCCGAATACCTTCACTGTACCAAACGAGCTTAACCGCCACGATTCCCAAGGGCAGTTCACACCACGAGTGCCGCATTCAAATCAGATTTACCAGGCGTAGTGTGCACGTAGCGTAGGTACAAGTGCGAGATGTATTACTCGCTTATTTTACACTGTGGTCTCTAATGAGAACTTTTTGCAGGCCGGAATTTGTTGGTAGATAGAGGTTTGTTCATAGTATTTTTATTCGGTGAACGATTTATTGTGACAGTGGATGTAATAGCGGTAGTGTTCCGGCCACAGTACGGTAAACGTCAATGCCTATCATCGCTATAATTATTGCAATATCCTGGGGAGAATTTTTGATGATTGTTGTTGATGTTGTTTTAATATTTGTTTTCTTTTACACTTTTTAAATTGCTGTTATATCTTTTGTGTGTTTTGTTGTCAATAAATATTTTAAATTTCTATTTTTTCTATTTTTCATTGTAAAACGATGGCCACAAATTACTTGCACTTAAAATCTAAAAAATATTGTAAAATGTTCATTACTAACTCCTAATTGCATAATAGAATAAATAATTAAAACAAACAGTGGTAACAATCGAGTTTATTTTTTGATATTTTTCCTGTAATCTGTTTAGAAGTTAGTAAAAAACAATTTTCCAATTTTTTTATAAACACATAAACCTTATTTATAGTCAAGTAAAATGATTTGCCATTGTTCTTTATTTCTAGTAAGACATTGATAGCCTTATTAATAAAAGTGGAATAACGTTGGAGGAGGTTTACTACGTTTTGTCTCTGTCTGTCAACTTTGAAAGCTCTTGTCACGGAGAAAGACAAAGCATGTTATTCCTTCTCCGAACCTACTCCACGTTTATTAATAAGGCTATGAGAGGAGGAGGCTTAACAAAACGAATAAATTTTCATGTGTTTCCATTTGCCATGTTCGTTCATATACCTACCTGCTAGCGACATATAGACTTTTTAAACAAACAAGAGGACTTAATGTACTTAAATTACAATACCGAACCAAAGCGATTTCCAATGGATTGTGTTAATTAGTATTATCCATTAATTAACAATTTCGCATGTACATTATCTGACCTCAACAAACATTAATAATAATATTACTCATGATTATGTTGGCTTTGTGGTAATTGTCATTGTTAATTAGTTAAAATTGATAATTTATTTATTATTTATAACGGTTCATAGCCATTAGTAAAATAACTACAGACAATCAATCATACAAACTCACACGTAGCTAATTCAAATTCAAAGTAGGTACTTTTATTCATTCGGATATTAACAATATACGAGTATCTCTTAGAAAAGTCAATTATAATGTAATCTACTGTGTCTTCGGAACGCGACCTCCAATGAGAAGAAGACACAAGAAACTATAATATAGATCCATAATCTATACTCTAATAATACTTACTAGTACCTAATACAAGCTAGCAATATTAATCTTACAATTCGACAGCATACCGATCCCATTCAGTATAGTTGACTGAGACAGTATGGCTGGTACAACGCTGTTGTGCCTAAAATCTTGAAATAAAATAATTGAAGAACACTAAAATGTTATAAATAGGTACTAAATAAGGGTTTCAAAAATCGCAAGTTAAGGGGAAAGTATACCTACTCTTTTCTCCGTAAAAAACAAAAAAATTTAGTTAACTGTTTACATGCCATAAAACCTATATCAGCCATGACCATGCCCCTGGGTTTAGGTGTTTTTCAAATTCTAATTTTTCTAAATTTATTTCTATTTAAATTTTATTTTCGAACTTAGTAGCTTGGCTACAACGGCATTGCCCTACAATGCCGTCTCGTAGCCGAGCTACAAAGTTCTACGCGACTCTCCGGCCCGTCACTCGTGCTACAAAATGAGATGTAAAATAAATATACCTACATATTTAGAAATGTAACCAAAATAAAGATAAAATATTATTAAATACAAGTTGTCTAGTCACTGTAACAAAAGCTTAATAGCTTACCATGCACAGGCACAATGTGATGTTCACAGTTTCTTTTTTTATATAATACTAGCTGACCCGGCAAACGTTGTTTTGCGCCTTATAAATTATAGATAGTAGCCGATTCTCAGACCTACTAAATACGTATACAAAATCTCATAAAAATCGGTCAAGCCGTTTCGGAGGAGTACGGTAACTAACACTGTGACATGTAAATTTTATATAGGTACATATTAGATTATAATAAAACAAACATAATTAAATAATTGAGCTATGAACACCTATTTATAGTGTATTATCATAAAATATCACTATAATTCCATAAAATTAATTATTAGGTACATTTTTTTACATACATATTAATAATTTAAAAGAAAAGCTTCTGTATAAGTAGCTAATCTAGCCAATTTCAACAGCAAGCTTTAAAATGAAATTTTAGTAATCTCATAATAGTTTGACTCATTCAAAGATTTCACTCTTAATACGAAAACAACAAATAAAACATATTTTTTTACATATTAAAATTATTCGCCAAAACCAAATTTAAACGAGCCAACAAAAATAAATACCTACGCCTTTATGAACTTTGAATTTTGTTGTTATAACGTCTCAGATAAATGGCAACCATTTTGTTTATGAGGAAAAAGTGAACAGAACAATCGACCGTTTCCTCTCCTTAGATGAAAACAAAAATAGTAGATATGTATGTATGAGTTTTTAGTTAGTTTTAATTTAATCAGTTTTAGTGTTAATTTAGTTTTTCAAATCAATTATGTTTTATAAGTTTTGGTTTCAATAAAAAATTGTAGACACGGTAATATTTTAACATTGCGTATTCGAAAAATTAGCTAGAAACTCCTACATGCATTTTCATAAAATTATTGTATTTAAAAACATTTGTCCTTAATAATGATTCAGGTAAATAAGTAAAAAGGCATTCTTATGGATTTCAAAAATATATTCGCAGTGTGACAGCACGTGCTCACGCGGCAACGGTTCGACATACGACTGAGGCTGGTGCGTCAGCTAGACGCAGTTTTATCGTCTCATTTTCTGAGACTAGGTAACGTATCTGCTGTTTTTTGTTGTCATCTAAGTTCCTCTCCTGAGATAATATCTCAGTGTTGCCATGCTATATTTTAAAGGAAGTTCCGGGGAAACCATAAATGGTTTTAGTAATTTGTATAGGATAATGTGTTGAAGTTTTGACGGACGGTGAGGGAATAAATGAATTATCTGTGTCGAGGCATTCAATGTGGAGTGTAGAAAGGAATTTCGGAATGAATAGTAGTGGAAATAATAGATTTTAGGTAGATACTATCAATTTAGAATTTAAACTACCCATTTAGGATACAAACTACCTATTAAGAGGACAGTCTCCATTCTCTTTCTCAATAATAAAATAAAATCAAAAAATCAAAAGGTAGATGCATAGTCATGACAGATATAGGTTTTATGGCATAAACATATTTGCTCTTATGTCTTTATCCAGGGAGGAAAATGTAAATTACGTTTGTATGGAGAAAGAGAATGGAGACTGTCCTCTTAAGAACGTGGGTACTGTTACCATTTCCATACAAACACAATACCATAATAAATTATGAAAAATTTAGTTTTCTACCTTAATATCGATATTGTTCGGATTAAGATTTTATTTTTATAGGGTTTTATAACCACAAGGTTTTCCAAAATATTCATTCGAAATGAAATAAAACTTGGAAACATTTTTTTCATTTTTCCAAAGTAAATTACTAGTTTACATTTCATTTGTTTTATATTATTCCCAATAAAAGTAAAAAATAAAGGTAGTCCAAATACACGATGGACAGATGACACTATAAAAATAGCCGGCGACCCCCACCACAAGGTTTTCCAAAATATTCATTCGAAATGAAAAAAAACGGAGAAACATTTTTTTCATTTTTCCAACGTAAATTACTAGTTTACATTGCATTTGTTTTATATTATTCCCAATAAAAGTAAAAATAAAGGTAGACCAAATACACGATGGACAGATGACATTGTAAAAATAGCCGGCGACCGCTGGATACGAGTAGCAGAAGATAGAAAAAATTGGCTATCTCTGGAGGAGGCCTTTACCTTCCACTGAGAGGGGTTCTTACAATATAAATAATTATGAATGAAATATAATTATGATTTTTACCTAGTAGGAAATAAAAAGGCTTTTTTATTTTATTTATTTATGTTTGTATGGAAATGGTAACAGTACCCACCCTCTTAAGGAGACTAAAATAAAAAAAATCTCATCAGATCTTCACCAACTGTCAGACCGACTCAAAAGGCGGCGGAGATATTCGGTAAAATAATGTACATCGGAATTATAAACCTCCTCCTTTTTGGAAGTCGGGTAAAAACAATATAAAAAATTTTGCCCGTTAATCTGTCCCACTGCAGGGCAAGAGCCCCCTGTTAGAAGGGTTAGCAGATTTGCAAATATCCCATGCCTTCGGGCAGTGGTAAGTCCTAGAGCAAATTGATTTTCTCACTATGTTTTCCTTCACCCTAAGAGTGAAGTTATTACTTCTTCTTAAAAAAAAGACATTAATAGCCTTATTAATAAACGTGGAATAAGGTCGGAGTAGTGAAAACATGCTTTGTCTTTTTCCGTGACATGAACTTTCAAAGTTGACAGACAGAAACAAAAATAGGTAAAACTACTCCAACCTTATTCCACGTTTATTAATAAGGCTATATGGTTTTAAACTTACGACCCTCGGAATAAAAGCCGGATTGTCTAAGAGTTTTATAGTAATAAATTAGCATGCGAGACAACATATCAAGGAGGCTTTGACCGCCAACTGTACTAGTAAATTAAATTGATTTTCATTGTTGAAAGACGAAATTGAACGAAATTAGACTAGGACCAGACAATTACGTTTACCTTTTTGTAAGCCGCTTATTTATTTAAAATTTGGTTTGGAAGATACAAACGCTTTTAATTTTTATTTTAGAGGCCGTTGCAGTCACTTTGGGAAACGAATCAAAATTCGTATTTTCATCAACTGTTTAACCAACGTTATAAATATGTTCGCTGTTAACGTCGCTTCTCTTAGTAGAAATTTATATTTATTTTATATTAATTGTCTTATAATGTATTAATACCATTATGATAAACGCACCAAATTGCTTGCTTACTTACTTAATTTAAAATATTAAACAAAAATAAATAAAGTGTCTCTTACACTATTTCTTTTTACGTAAGTCATTTATGGTCTTCAAAAAATATGTAATGTAAGGGACATTTTTTTGAAGATATTAAATTTTATTCTGAAAACGCCGAAAATCGAATCTAAAGTCAACGGTACCTATGTCCATATGGTAAAGAAAACATCGCGAGGAAACCCATGTCTAAAAATCACATACAATAGCGGAACTAATGAGGCTTCATATCAAAAAGACTAAGCAAAAACCTTTTTTACTACTATTAAGAGTTCAGTACAAAATATTCCAATTTATTTAATAGAACTTAACAGGAAAAGCAAAACAGAAAACACACAAATCTAATTAACAACGCCAAAGGAGGCGTTGTCGTAGAAACAAGTTCCAACTCCATACAACAACCACAAGAACACAAGCGTACAATACGCTAACGATGAGCGTACGTTAACGATGTACGCTCATTGTACGCTCAACTGTAATCGGCCTTATTTGTCAGCTCTCGGTATAATTGTACGGATATTGGACTTCCCGATCGTATCCAACAATTGTACGCTTGTACGGCTGTACGCTTCAGTGGAACTTAGTAACTGGTATGAGCAAGGAAAAATCTTTAACACGTGTTGCATTTTGTGCAGTTTATTCACTTAGTTGTGGGAAGAAATAATTTAATGAATAGATACTTATAATATAATGTATTTGCGGTCGTGGGAGTCTTTGGATGGAGGTACCCTGGAATCGCTATTTGTGGCATCAAAAAAGAGGCCTATGTTTAGCAGTGGACTGATGATGATGATGATTATACTTAGATACTTATCACCATTAGGTTTTTAGACCATTTGGAGTTCCCGGTTTCCATTCACCAAATGATTTTTATTATTGAGGTGTCAAAATGTGTAGTTCTTCTTCTATTCCGAATCCCATTATATATCTCTGTATTCTAGCTAAACATGTGTAAAAAAACTTAATTCATTTCCAACACGTTCCCCAAAGTATTTTAACTCTAAAACAACGTTAAACGCTCAACGCAGGTACATAAATTCGAGAGCAACGCTACATACATCGTGCTATTTACTGGTACAGCTCATAATGAAATCGTTTACAAGCCGCACACGGCCTAGAGGCTTGTTTGGCAAGCTATGCCACGCACGATTATTGATTAGACAGCCGTACAATACCGTGTCCGACATGAATAGTCGGATTTTAACTAACAATCCTTCTATAGGAATTTAAGGTTTATTAAAGTTTTATTTTATAATATGCCGCCTAACACATTTCGTTGTAATTAAAATAAACACAAACAAATGTATGATATAAATGTATAATGTACAAATGCTTTTTTGAAAAAAAATGCTTTCAAAAACTTTAGTTCCCGGCGGGATTCGAACCCGCGACTATTGGTAATCCGAACCAACGCGTTTGACCGCTTCGCCACGGGTAGCACTCCCGCCAGGTCGAAACTAAGAAAGCACGACCTTGTGTGTTCTTGCCGGTAAGGCCTCGAGTGACATCAAAAAAGCAGTATTTCCTAAGTGTGGATTAACACTATGAAATAATGTTTACATTTCATCAATGTCCAACGTTTCGAGATCTTTTAAAGATCTTAACAGATCGATAGCCTCTGTGGAACGTCGAACGAAGGCCCGACTGCAATGCAGAAAATTTGTGGGCTCGATTCCCGCTGCAGTATTTTTTGGGAGTCGAATTAGCTTCATGATTTTTTTTATTGAAAATATCTATAATGTACATCATTTTAAGCACTACTGTGGGCTGTTTGAAAGTGTTTATGCTAAAAATAAATATTTGTTTCTGGTCTGGATGAATTAAAAAAAAAGTACAATATATAGTATATCCGTTGTCCAGCACCCATAGTACAAGCCTAGTGCTTAGTTTGGGGCTAGATTGCGCTGTGTAATTTCGGGCAATATTTATTTTTTTATCCGTTCAGTAGTTTTTGCGTTAAGGTA
Source organism: Idaea biselata (assembly GCA_958496205.1). Classification (NCBI taxonomy): domain Eukaryota; kingdom Metazoa; phylum Arthropoda; class Insecta; order Lepidoptera; family Geometridae; genus Idaea; species Idaea biselata. The sequence continues at coordinate 35,187,690 of OY292394.1, read as the reverse complement.
CTCGTTAAGGTACAAACATACTCGTTTGTTTACTTACACAAAAACTTTCACATTTATAATATTAGTAGGATAATAAAATTATTTCCTATACCCTATGATTTTCCCTCAAAAAATTAAAATCTGCTCAGTGTAACTGGGTCCTTAGTAGGAAAGTAGGATTTTTTGTCATGTTTTTGTCATATGTTCCCATAATTACATTTTTATACCTTAAGGCTTATATTTCCAACATTAATAATCTTATTCAGAAGGTTTTTTCTGCGTGACTGTATGAAAAAAGTAAACCAAAATAATTTAAAGGATTCTCTTGAATGTTTAAATGGCCCTAATAAACTTCCTCGATTCAGTCCCCGCTTTATATTACGAATGAAATTGTATGAAAATGTTGTAAAAATATAAACATGGACGCTTTTGTAGCGATAAAATGTTGAATAGAACAAAAAATCGTGAACAAAATGAATGAATGTCGTTGCTCGTAGAGTTTCAAAGATTAAAATAAAACTGTTGAGATGAAATTTTGAAAATGACGAGTTTTAGAACGCAAATACTATACTATGTATACATTTCAGTATTGAAATGCTTTCTCCTGACTGGCTGATGGATCTACGCACAGCCTGAACCAATGATAGAAGAGAGCTGACATTTGAAGAGTGTGTTCTTTACCTATAATATACCTATACTTACCTATGAAGCACCAAGCGATAAAACTCCACTACATCGTCTCTTCTTCGGAATCATTCCCACTGCAGGGCATTATGCCTCTCCAAGATCCTTTCACATAGTGCTATCACTGGTTTTCCAATGCCAAGTTGTCCCACCGTGTAATTACTCCATCATTATCATTGGACCTTCGGCATCCCGCGTAGTGAGACCATTTGCACGCATACCCGCCCACCAGGTAATTATTGTTACCTATTCCACTACGTATTATTTTCTGATTCGGTTCTGCAATTGAGTCCGTTATGCAAGCGCCCAAGCAACGTGTAATAAACTAAGTAGGTACCCACAAGGAAAGGTGAATAAAGCTGGTGATATGCGGCGGCGGCGGCGCGGGCCCAGCTGGCATACCCGCCTTAACAACATAACGGTTGCAAGCTGCGCTATTTATTGTGATTTATTTATTTACTAGCTGTGTCCCGCGGGTTCACCCGCGTAAGTCACGATCCCGCGGGAATTACGGGATTAAAATAGCCTGTGTGTTAATATTTTCTTTGCCGTTTAGTTTTTTTTAAGATGCTTTTTTAAGAAGATTCAAGTTGTTTTTTTTTTTTTTTAAGATGTTTTTAAGATGTTTTGCATCGTGCGGATTTGAAATAAATTTATTTTCTTGTTAATTTTTTTTTATTAGGTAGAATTAGAAACAGAAATTTAATAGTGTTGTATTATTTCGAATCCAAGTAAATTGTGATACTTACACCACCGTCAGCTATCTTAATCAATTCGTAAAGAAAAAATAGTAAAGACTTAGTTGAAAACTACTATTTTTAGTAGAGAAATAGATACTCTACTAAAATAAATAGGAGTTTTAAACTTTATTATTAACTCAAACTCTTTTTCTAACTCACACTTAGATTACTAAGTACTTATATGAGTTAACATTTAAAATAAAACCCACACATATGATAATAATTACTCGCATATTTGGTGGTTTAACAAACCGTATGATTAGTTTGACACAAAACTCCCAAGAGTAATAACAATTTAAATTAAAACAATGACAGATCATTACCATCATTACGTATTTCAGTTCAATTTATAGGCACAAAGTTGAGTGAGATAACGCCAATATCAATTATCTATTTGATGAATTGATGATTCATGTCATGACATAGTACAATCGCATACAAAATGTATTACGATCATTTTATAACTGAACTAGCAACGTCTCGCGGTTTCACTTACGTAAGTCCTGATGCTGTGGAAATTTCTAAACATGTCAAAGAAGAGTATGTTATTTGACGTATTTAACGTACGATGCAAGTCTGATGTCCCTAGAACCAGAAGTTGAACATAAATATACATTATAATTAGTCATTCGGTCAGGATCTTGAATAGTATAGGAATTGAACTGGGTTTGGTCACGTCACTCAGAGCCAGGCAGCCAGCACAGAACTTGGAAATAAATGGTTGTAGTGCGAGAGGGAGTCCAAAAAAGTGATAGAGGGACACGGTTAAGGACGAAATGGGGGAAAAGGGTGTAATCGAGACATTGACAGGGAATAGGACCGGTATTACACTAAATTACACAAGATGACAATACTATTACGATTATATCGACACGCTATTGTCATTATATCGAGACTGTGACAAATTTGGTAGACTTCAATAGTATCGTAATGGTGTCTCAGTGGAATTGCAATAGTAACCATGGTAACCAACTTTCTCTGTCTGTCTGTCTGTCAAGTCTGTTAAAAATCCACCCTGTCATTAGAGTTTTGACAACTATCGAGACACCATCGTGGCATCTCAGTGGTGTCTCAGTGGGGTCGCAATGGTGTGTCGATAGAATAGTTAACATAGGAAACTGCCCAATGTTTCAAATACACGTCAAATATGACGATTAATATTCTATCGACACACGATTGCGGAGCGTAGGGTAGACTGGGTACGATTGTGCCTCAGGACGAAAGTGACAGTCGCTATATTATCGAAACTATAAGAGATAGCGTGGGGGGTGCAAGGGAATAGAGGAGCGGTAAGAGCATTTGATTACGTGTCACAGTATTGCGTCAGCCATTGTGCGACTTTGACGAGTGTAGGAGACAACATATTTTTTGGTAGTCAAAACCAACTTTTTTTGTTCGACTTATTTTTGTGATTGTGTCTTTATAAAAATAGGTACAAGTATGAGTGTTTTACCTACTTATAAGTTAAACATTAGCGACTAAATATCAGTCTATGCTATCTATGTAAATAGTTTTGTATTTTCTTGACGATTGTTTTTTTACGAAAGAGTATTTTGGGGATAGTTGTGCCATTGTTGCTGGGTACGGTTGTGACCAAAGGTAAGCTTATTATTTTTTCTTTTTAGTGACCAGAAAGCTCACGAGCAAAATCAATTAAGGCAAGGCTAAGGCTATACTCGCAATTATCAGTCGTGGCGAAGGCATGTTGTCGTCTCATCCCGAATTCCATCGACATAACAATAAAATAGGTGAATCACAAAGAAATTCGCGACGTTACGACGACGCGCCTCCGCCACAACTTATCAGTGCTCGAATAGCCTAATAATAAGCCAGCATTAGGACACATACATACATTTAAAAAGCAGCACTTCATGGCCCAGTGCTGCCACCAAAATAATCAAATATCCTTATCGAGGTACATCCGAAAATGCAATGAAGCTGGCACGAATATTAGGGAAATGAGATTAAAGGCAGAGTATCTTACATTAAAACCACTTTGTAATCATTTTGGTGTATTTTTGTACCTGTCACAATCATCCCCAGGCACTGTCACAAATGTCCTTGGGGTCAGGGCGGTTGTGACATTTTCTTTTTTTTTTCAACTGGCTCCTGTGAGTTTACCGTTGAACTTAGGAACACAAATTTAGTATTCAGATGTAGCCAGATGTTTATATTTATATATGAACGTTACTTCTTTTAGCTAAGTATCATTTTTTCAGAATTATGGTCGGTCAAATGAAAATTGGCACATCTGTACCCAGCCTACCCTAATACCGACCCAGATTGGAGTGTAAAAAGACATATTGTGGCGATCCATTAGGGCAGGAAGAAGATATGGGCTAGATGGCAATGAAGTTATTTTGTCCTGTTTGAAGTTGGTTTTAAAATTTTATTAATCAAAAACACTTATAAAACATAATTAAAATTAAAAACTAAATTAAAACTAAAACTGATTAAGATAAAACTAACTAAAAACTAAAATAAATCTAAATCAGCTAAAATCTTGGTGGAGGGAAAAGTGCCCAGAATACTGGCTGTATTGTATTGTATACAAAGTTGGTTGGTTGGTTTTTAATTTTAATATTAATTCTTCTTCTCATCTGGGCGACGTGGGCGTGAAGTGGAGGCGGACATAGGATACTCTTAATCCCGTAAATCCTGCGGGATCGACACTTACGCGGGTCGCAGCAAATAGAAATAGACGACATGTAATGCCTATGTAAATAAGCATCCACTAATATCGATCTAATTGATGAATGGACAACAACCTGCGAACTAAAATACCGAAATAACGAATGGAGATGGATATGTTCAAAATGCACCACACATTTACAGTAATGTCAGGACAATTTATGGCGATAGAGCGGTTTGGTGATAAATTATAGCGGCTTCAAAGTATTTGTACATAAACACGAGCATTGTTCAAATTAAAATTACCTATTAAATACACTACTATTTTAGTAAATAATAATCGATATTAGTCGTTTATTAAAATTTCAAATAAATAAAGGGTAGGTCGTCCCAGTACCGAGTTGTACTACCCGTTATCTATATCTATATCTATACATATAATAAAATCGTAACTCAGCGGTGTCTGTTTTTGGAAGATATAAAAAAAATATAAATTGTATGGGTATCTATGAACGCAGTAGAACCTATTTTTCTGTTTTTCTGGTTGTCTGTTTGTCTGTTTGTCTGTTTGTCTGTTTGTGTGTGCCTTTGTGCCCGCTAATCTCAAAAACGGCTCATCCGATTTTAACCAAATTTGGTATGCAGATAGCTTTAGACCCCGATTAACATATAGGGTATTTTTTATCCGGATATTTAGTCCGGTTATCCGGATAAAGTGTTTTTTTGCTATTACTTAATTAGTTTGAATGTTGTATTGAATAAATATATGGTGTGGAATCAACACATGATTAACCGGATATCCGGTCGAAAATAAAAAAACCGGATATCCGGTTTTTTTTCAGGAAATTCCTCAAATACCGTATACCTATGTCTGTCCATATATCCGGATCCTTTGGACATACGGAAATTCTTTATAATGACTGTTTTTAACCGACTTTAAAAAAAAGAGGAGCTGCTCAATTCTATCGCATATTATTTGTATGTGAATATGTTCACGCCGTACTCCGGCATATAAAGTCCGATTTCGATCATTCTTTTTAATTTGGAAAGTGAGAGTCCCGAGTTGGTCCCATAAATTGTTAGTGAAGATCTGATGAGAACCTTTGGAATGATGAGCAGAATAGCATCTCACAATGATGTTAATTACTAACTTTTGGACTTCCATGAATAGAATCGGCTTATAAAGAACTAGGTACAAATTGATGAACCACCTGAAACCACCTTCTCAAAAATTCCTCAGTGATTAAAGTTACGGTTACAATCTTGAAAATGCAATAAAATGGATTAAAAAAATATATCTGTAATCGGGCAGTTTTACTGGGTAGATGCAGATTGCATGTAGTTTACGTGGCACAATGGCAGCTATGGATTCCGAGTCGAGGGTTCCGCGTTCGAATCACAGACCGGCGCATTCCCTTTTTAAGGAACGGTGGCCTACCGAGCCGAGTGATGGCTTCCGATTCGACGGCTGCGCGTTCGAGTCACGAGTCCCGGACACGACGTTACGTTTTACCCTCCAGATGGTCGTCCACCTTGCCGTTGTGAGGGGACTCAGTAGCTGAAAGCTAAGAGGCGCACGAGGTGGGAAACCGGGCTTGCCTGGCTTCTAATCCGTAATCCCGCGTCAGCGGGCTCGGGGGTCCTTTCCGCAAGAAAGGGCCCGCGTGGTAGACAACCACTATAAAAATCACCTCAGCCTCTGGTGGTGAATTGGGGGGGGGGGGAGGTTATCACCGGCTTTGGGGACCTCGAGACGGTGGCGTGACCGTGCCGAGGGAGGGAAGACGGAGAGGGGTTGTCTATGGGGAGATACAGAGATGAGGCTTGAAAAGGCCGTCGTTTTCGGGATGTAGTCCATGACACTTGTGGAGCGAGGGACACCATGGGGGTTTACATTATAAGCCTATGGTAGGGAGCCCAACGAGATTGGCCTGACGGTGACGGACATTAACCACGTAAAAAAAAAAGATATCATGTAGTTAAGCTGCCCGACTTTAGCTTACATAACAGATAAGTCGGTTGCACTGTATTTCGGAGAGCTCAATATTATTGTTTTGTCCTTTTGTTCGAAGTCGGATTTCGATTTTTTTTTATTTTTTCGATAAAGGCTACTTCTTATAAGCATGCAACACGTTACCTACCGCTGCGCTGTGCTAAATCTACACTTAAATAGACTCTGCCATGATTATCTTCTGCTCAGCAACATACTTCCCTGGTCGTCCGTTCAAGCACAGCGATGGGTAGGTAGTCCGAAAAACGCTGACGAAGTCGCGGGCACAGCTAGTGACACCTATATACCCAAAAGGTCTCATCCGTACCGGTCGTATAGATTTCAAGCTCGACCGGGGCGGATTTTTGGAGTGAATGAGTGAGTAAGTAAATTAGAGGTACCTAAGTGAGTGCGTGTGTGCGAATGTTTGTTACTCCATTACTCAAAAAATACTGAATCGATTGCGTTGTAACTGAATCTGAATCTGAAATCGCGAATAGCGAATATAAATAAATAAATAATTTCTCCGAACAACACACAGCGCCATCTAGCCCCGTGGTAAGCGACTAAGCTTGTGTTACGGTGACTAGACAACGGATATAATACTTATATTTATTTTTCTTTTGTAAATACATACATATTATACATAGAGGGACACCCAGACCAGACACAAATATTATCCCTATCAAGTTAGTCTATCTAGTTTTAAGTTTCATGTTTATTTCAAGTTTGTTAATTCTTTGGAATATTATTTTGGTACAATAAAGCGTTAATAATAAACTACTCTCAGTTTTCTAAATAAAAAAAAGTTTCTAAAACTAAACGAAGTGTTCGGAACCACTTTATCTTGTATCCTGAATATTTTAGGAACCTTTTTTCATTAGCTTTCAGCGAAGTATCAAGTAAACACTTGTTGTAACTTGACTAATAACGATTGATAGACCAAGCTGCGGTACAGAATTAATTTGAAAAGTTCCTTTGGATACTTAGTAGTTGTGTTTACACGGACAGGCGCGTAGGCGGTTTTTTACGGACGATTAAGTTTGTTTTGAGTTACAATGTGAAAAAGTATTTTAATCTATACCTTTTTTTTAAGGCGGCGAAATGGTCCTTATGCACCGTCCTACCGTCCCGGGGTGAACGGTGGGGATGTGTGGGGCTCCCTACTGGCCTAGAGGTGGTAGACGGCCACGGTTTACCCACTAAAACAACACCGGTTCCTCGCACGCCTTGAAATTGTTAAAAGTTTTATATAATTAAATTTATTTTATCGAAAATATCTCCTATTTATGTTTATTTTTAAAAAACTAAATCACAACACAACATATAGATAGTTAAATATTAATCGAATAAAATATCACCAATCATATCGCGCGTTGCGAAAGGGGGCTAGACGGTAAAAATTAAGACCAAAAGTTGTAACGACACTTTTTTTTGCTTGGAACTTCGTTTCATCCGTGTGTCCCTTGACACCTCTCAAGTTTTTTTTAATTTTTAATGAGAGCATTCGGCCGATGCGCTACAGAGGAGAAGTATCTTCTCCATGACGACCTCCGTAGCGCATCTGTAGAAGATGGTTCGACATGTGACCCCCGGGCGGTGCCACTGACGAGCGGTGGCGGATTTCGATGTAAGCCGACGCCGAAAAACAAAACGAGTATTAACAAAGTCCGTGTATCAGTAGCTAAAAGAAAACTGCTTTCGGATATTGCGTTTCAAGTGCCCTTGGCTCGAGAACATTTACTCGAACCTAAATGATTATTGTTTAGAAGATTAATTAACGAAGACCAAAGTTTTGCGTGTCTACGCGTACTGCGCACAAAACATGTCATTCATTTGGAAAGTTTTACACTATTGCCGTATTGACACGTGTCAAAATCAGTACAGTTTAACTGTGTTATGGTTTCGAAACTGGGTCAAAGTTTATATCTAGTGAGTTTATGAAGCCCCTCTGCTACCAACCAGGATTATTAGGGATAGTGGAGAAAACGCTAATTTGGTTTTTGTTAATTGGCATAATCCCCACTGGTGGGAACCTTTTAGTGGGGTCTATGTCAATAAACCATCTGCCAAGGTAAAATGAGCTAGGAATGAGCTGGTAGTGACTTAGCGGAGCGGACAAGAGTTGACGTTTCCAACTTAGTGTCTGTGTATAGTTTCTTAAAAAAATATTATCTAAAACTTAATTCAAATTCAAATTTAAAGTAATTTTAGATGATTAATACAGCGCAAGCAACTTTTAATCCATGCTCTATATGGCGCTGTAGTGCCCGGGGCATTGTTAGGCGGACTAGGCTTGCCCAACATCTATACCACCTTCCCAGCCTAGCCAGCCATGCCCAGAGGAAAGAACTGGTCAATACGTGAAGGTAAACATAGAGAGGACACCCACGGTTTAGCTCCAGACTGAGAGTAATGTATACAAATACATGATCATTTTAAAATGTCGATATGATTTTAGTATGGTTATGAACGTCCCCTGTGAAGAAAAGTAACCACAAGTATCTAATGGGGTTTACTTTTTAGGGTTCATGTCTAAAATTTACAATCGTCATAATATTAATAATCGTCCGACTACAACCAAAAAATAAAATCATTTTCAATGCAAGTGCAGATTAACCAAATAACTTAAACCAGCAGACTAACTTATTTGATTAAAACTCAATTTGAAAGTAGAACATTTATTCGTACGTACAACTAAACGCGAAAATTCTCCGACCAATTTTCTTAAGAAAATTTTACCTAGATTAGCGTGTTAACAAGATTCGAGTAAATTATAATAGGTTACCTTCGGAGGAAAGATCCAGGACGGTGCACTTCGAACTAAGTAGATTAGAGCTTCGACCCCTACTAAGGCGAAAGGCTAAGTTACAACATTTAGGTAATTACCTACATTTGCTTTCTGGTCTAGTGATGTTTGGAATTTTGTTGAAAAGAAAATCTTTGGGTACTAAAAGACTTATCGAATAAATTACGCATTTTTTGGGGGTTTTACTATTTTCTTAGATCAAAAAATGGTCTGGGTTTCCCTCTATGTATAATATGTATGTAGTTACAAAAGAAAAGTAAATATAAGTATTATATCCGTTGTCTAGTCACCGTAACACAAGCTTAGTCGCTTACCACGGGGCTAGATGGCGCTGTGTGTTGGTTACAGAATTTATTTATTTTATTTTTAAATATATAATAATTATTGCATGACGTTACACACAGCGCAGTCTTTGACTCGCAGAAACAGAGTTACGTAGTAACGTAGGTTAGGGACTATTTTAGAGAGTATTTTTGTACTAAAACCTTAATAAATTAAAGCAATATGTATTTATGTAAATTAACTTAAAATAAAGTCTACCAAATCGACAATTTTGTAGTTTTATTTCATTTTTAACCCAAAGACCTTGGTAGGGCTTTTAAAATAACTGCATTACAAACGTAGCGTAGCTCGCCAGAGATTATCTAGCTAGCTAGCTAGCTCATCTAATTACGGTCAGACAGGTGAAGTCAGGTCAAATGAAAGACACTGAACTATCGAAAGTTGTGGCTTTAAATACAAAAGTCGGTATTATTACTTTTTATTAGGGTTCCATACACAAAGGGTAGACTTCGCTGTCTCTCCGTCTGTCACCGTCTGTGATGAAATTTAATAAGATTGCATCTTTGGTGGCGGGTAAACTGCTTGGTCCCTAAGAGGGATGGTGTCAGGCAGGCAGCCTACCGTAAAAATATTGCCAAATCTATTTGCAGTAGGTATCGTCAATGATGACTTACCTAATAAGCCGACCCCAAATACATAGTTTGGGGTTTTAGCCAACCCCGGGCTCCCAAGAAGATAAAGTTCGATGTAGCAATAGATTTTAATAAAATCTACTGAGACGTGTTAGAAGATTAATGGGATCTACGATGATAACACAACAATTACGAGCACCGAAGAAAGTATGCCGTCCTGTAGGAAGCGATAATTACACATCGCATTCTCTTTACTTACTGGGAACAGTTTCAGAGCCTGTGATTAAAGTGAGCTTGTCGGCTGACTATGAGATTTGCTTTGTAATGTTTGTTAATTCTATGTGATTGAATATTATATTTTATTTTTAAGAGCTCTATAGCTGCTAAACTCAAAATTCGGGTTCATCGAAAATTGTTGATTATTTCATGACGGAATGTTGTTGAACTTTTTTTTGTGTATGGATTGTAATCGACATTGTTTCCGACATTTTAGTGCAGTTTCCAGACAAATATGTCGAAACGTATTGAAGCCTATCGACATTTTAGCCAAAACAGACTTTATTTGTCTAAAGTTTGGATAGGCTTTGCACCAATAGGAGGTTTTTGTTTTAAAACTACACCAAAATGTAGGACACAATGTCACCTACACCTACATACAATCCATACACAAAAAAAAGTTCTACGACATTCCGTCATGAAATAATCAACAATTTTCGATGAACCCGACAGGGATTTTGAAATTATCGGCAATAGGACTCTTAAGTGCTTAGGCATAAGCACTTTAAAGTAAACACATAATGATATAACGCATAACGATTAAAACCGAAAAATGTCTCTAATTTCAATGGAACATCGCGAAAACAGAAGAAAAACCATTGAAACAAATTTAATAATAACAAACACCATGCGATTAAATCCAAAAAATGAGTTTAATTTTAATCAAACATCACGAAAACTGAAGAAAAATATAATTTTCCGTATTCTAATAAAGCTGCGTACAGACCCAACGAATGAATGCCAGCTTTCAAGCTGCATTTTTTGAATATTTTAAAAGATCGCTCCAAGTATAATATTATTAGCTATATAGGTATCTTCATATCTGTCAGTGGTCCACGATCCCGGTCCCAGTAATTAGACGACAGTTCCTGCAGGGAATTTTTAATCATTTAGAGGATATTCATAATGAAATAATTAATTACTCGAAGGTGACGACACGTTTTCAGAACATCGCAGTAATTATGTTTTGTTGTAAAATATTCTGATTCTGGCAGCTTCTGTATTGTTGAATATTAATTTTATTAATTTAAATATTGTATTACGTTGTTCCTTAATTTCATGGTTGTTTAGTTTCGGAATTAATTGACTATTTTTATGTAGCCTTATTAATAAACGTGAAGTTAGGTCGGAATAGTGAGAATTGGTTTTGCCTTTTTTCGTGACAAGAACTTTCAAAGTTGACAGACAGAATCAAAACGTGATAAAATTATTCCGACCTAACTCCAAGTTTATTAATAAGGCTAATATAGTTTTGTAATGATTTTTTACCTACGTGCAAAAATTGAGAATAAATAAATGTATTACAGAATATTATTATCTGTAGGTACTTTATTTTTTAATTGTGGACTACTATTTGACACATCTTCCTGAAGAAAAAAAATACAAATACAAAGAGCCGAATGCGAGATTATAGTTCGAAATTAAAAAAAACGAACCATTATATTATGTATTTTTTTGAGAAGCTCTTTTTATATTGAGCCTAAAACTAAACAAGTTACAAATATATTTAGTACCCTTTTAGTCTGATATTTTATAATTAACTGTTTCTTAAAAAAACAATTTTGTTATTGTATCCATTTCTATCTTGATTTAACGTGATTTTTAAAAAAATACAAAACAAATTCTAAGATTCTGTTATCTTAAAGCAGAAGAGCGTTATAAATAAATAAAGCGGGGAAACCTATCCTCAACCAGTGGTCAACAGAAGCAAAAGCCTTTAAGAACGTTTTCGTAAAGAAAATACTGTAAAACAAGAGAAAATATGAAAATATAAGGGGAACTTATAACTTACAATAATATAAGTCGATATGACGATCAGATTTGCATACATATTGTGGTAGTCGCCTCAGATACATTGATAGCTAAAACATGGAATAGACTGAAATGTTTCCAGGACAGACTACTTTCATCGAGGGACAAAATTGTGACATATAATATATGCCATGTCATAATTACTACGCCCTGCGGTTTCACCCGCGTAAGTCCCGATCCCGCTGAAATATCGGGGATAAAAAGTAGCCTATGTGTTATTCTAGGTCTCCAGCTATGTATATTTCAAGTTTCATCGCAATCGGTGTTGTAGCTTTTGCGTGAAAGACTAACAAAGTCACATACATACATACAAACTTTCGCGTTTGTAATACTACTAGTAGGAGGTGACCATATTATGCAATTTCATTTGAAGTTGAAGTTGAAGATGTTTTTGAATAAATGTGCCAAAAAATTCTGCTACGATAGTTGAACAAAAACACGTAAGATTGAACACGAAATACAAAATACGAAACACTTTTGAATATAAGATCTGGAAGTTTTAGAAAATCTAAAACTTGAAACTAAATAAAGAAAACATTTACTAGCATATTTAGAAACGCAATTAGCTTTAAGAGATCGCACACCAAAGTCTTTTTCTTAAAGAAAAATATGCACTGTTCATTATTATCGCTCTTACGGTAAAGGAAAACATCGTGAGAAAGCTCACTTTTTAAAGCTGCCACAAAGGTTTAAATGCATATAAACCATTAAACGTAATTTTACGTACCTACGTACCTAGCAAACCCTTGGTTTTAGAAAAGCAAACTTTGTAGGTATTTCTTTATATTACAAAACAGGTTTATGTTTTTTTTATTTTACTTTTTTATTGTAATTTTATGTGGTGTGTACCTAAAGAATTTATTAGAATTTGTCTATTACTGAAGACCAACGAATGGATGTCAATGTTGGCCAATGGATCGACTTTCTCACCTAAAGAGCTAATTCAGCTAGTTGTTTATTTTGTCAAATTCAAAGTCAAAATTGTTTTATTCATCAAGATTTCACATGATAATTTCTTGCTGTTAACTATTTATAGAGCGTCTTCAAAACACGATCTCCCATGAGAAGAAGACACAAGAAACATATGGCTTTTTTACAGTGATCATGTGATTCACATTGTCGAATTAATTCAGAAATATTGTAGTGGAACAGGAGCACTTTTAATAGTAATAAAAATACAAAAAAAAACTTCTATTTTCGCGAAATTGGACTAAAAATAAAGACATTTAACTATAAACACCACGCGAGTAAACCCGGAAAAATGTCTGTTAATTTCAAAAAGTTCAAAAATTTAAAAGAGGGGTTGGGGGAAGTATCCTTTCCATCAGCAGAGTGTCTTTTGCTGACTGAAATATAAATACTGCCTCTTCAAGCATTTTCTATCTAACCATATACTTCGAGTATCTCTAAAGCCCATACCTACGTCCTATATAAAAATGTTTTCCACACGAATAGTCAATATCTGAATAAATAATTCTAGAGACATTCCCATGACTATCGGACGAATAACAGTGATGAGGGTCGACATCTAATTTACAATGTCTTGCAAAAACTTGGCAAGTCGCACCGAGTGCTACGCTCAGCTCGGATGATATTTTAGTTTGAATTATAATTTTGTGACGAAAAGAAATTTTGACGACGAGCTGTTTTCGGGGCTTTATTTTGGTCACGTCCGTGTCACTGACTAGAAAACCCAATGGACTAACTATGATATATTTCCCCTCTCATAATAATGTAATCTGTCTACTTTTTTGGATGACTCTAGTCTTCTTCTTTTCGTATATACTGGTGTGGCTCACCTAGTGTTGGAGTTTTCAGATAGCCCTAAGGCCTCTAACTTGACCTAGCGAATGCTATCCGAGACAACAACCGGGACCAACTGCTTAACGTGCCTTCCGAAGTACGGAGGAGTTCGAGAAAATGATTGAATTGCCACACAAATTATCGGTCACCGATGCAAGAAACGACCGCGCCAAACGTTGCTTAACCCGCATGACCGTTCAAGATCGGCAGGTACAGTTAGGTCAATGAGCTCCTTATGACTCTAGTGCAATTTCCAACTGCAAAATGTTGATTTCGTGATCTTAGCACAGGCATAGTAAAAAGCACTGAGGAGGAGCTAACTACTAAGTAAACTGTGGTACAGATCGGTAACGCATCGACTAAGTAATGAAAAAGCTTGATAAGTTTGTCCCCTGACCGAAACGGAGATTTGTGTGCTGAAGGAAAACTGACGGTGTTGGCCGTTAATTGGTTTTCTCGTCACTGAATTTAGCTCTCAAGTTGTCCCTCTAACCCCTGCTAAAAGTCTAAATAAAATATGTACATATAGAAAAACGACTTGGTGGTTGAAAGTGGTCTCAGATGTAGGTAAATAAAAATGTAGTTTTCCTTAAAGAAAACCACCCACTGGTCAAAGGGGAGTGAGGAGTGGCTAAGCGTCGCTCTGAGTGAAAACTAAGTATTTGTAACATTTTTTAATGTAAAGAACATAGAAATTGTGTCAAAGTGTTAAAAGAGCTTCAAATTGATTCTTTTACAGTCCCTCTTGAAACACTATTCCAAGACTTTACGACAAATTTTATTTCAAAAATTATCTTACAACTTTGTGAACACAATTTAGTTCTTTCATTTTTCTAGCAATCCATACATCTTTGTAACATGTTTTTTCGCTAGAATGGACTACCCCATTTGGTGACCAGACCATGGTGCTAACACTGGTAATATATGTTTATTATGGTAGTTTATTCATATATTCTTACTTGAGGACCGTCTGTTTTTAGATTAGGTACACAGTGTATGTAGATTTGACGCGAGTAAAATTTGAATACCTGATACCGTAGATTGGGAAACGCAGTTAAGGTGCAGTTTCTAAAGAAACAACCATTTTTAGGGTTCCGTAGTCAACAAGAAACCCTTATAGTTTCGTCATTTCCATCTGTCTGTCTGTCTATCTATCTGTCCGTCAGTCTCTTTATTATTTTGTGCTTTTGTGTGTATGTGTGTCTGTATGTTTGTAATGAATAAACTCAAAAAAAACGGGGCAAGTGCGACACTCGCGCACAAAGGGTTCCGTACCACTATCACAATTGGATACGGAACCCTAAAATGGTTTACAACAACCAATTTTTAAATTTTATAGGAAAATATGAAATATTTATCTTCGATTCTACTCCCATCAAACGACCGAATCACTCAATAAAAAAAAAACCTTGGCACAAAGAAAATCTGAAACTTATAAGAAACTCTTTGGTAAGTAAGGCAGACTGGTATATTTGATAGATAGGGCAGCCATTTTGAATTCCATGACCAACTCGATTTGTCCTGACCAATCAGAAGCGACCTCACATTGAACTAAACTCCTTGTTATTTTTGAAACACGTTTGTTGTATGGGAGACCCTTTTAAATAATTGTTTTATTTTGTTTTTAGTATTTGTTGTTGTAGCGGCAACCGAAATACATCTTCTGTGAAAATTTCAACCTTCTAGCTATTACGGTTCATGAGATACAGCCTGGTGACAGACGGACGGACGGACGGACGGACGGACGGACGGACGGACAGACAGACAGACAGACAGACAGACAGACAGCGAAGTCTCAGTAATAGGGTCCCGTTTTTACCTTAAGGTACGGAACCCTAAAAAACGACTAAACCTATTTCAAAACTTGTTTTACCATTAGAAAGCTACATTCACCCTGAGTAACCCACGGAATCGGGCCTACGCGGGTGAAACCGCGAGACGCAGTTATTATTAATATATACCTACTAATGCCTTTTAGTTACCTACCAGTACTAGTGTTTTACTGTCAGGTAAATTTATAACCACTCCACACAAATTCCACGCATATCTACCTATCAAGAGTAGGCAAGGAGACTTTAGGTCCGTGGGGGCCGGCCGCTCTGGAGCTGTACAGAGAGCTAGGTGAACGTTTGGTGGAGGCATCGGGTGACCGGAATGCTGGCTTGTATTTTGCCCAGAAAATAAGTATTTGTATACAACGGGGCAATGCAGCCAGTATTCTGGGCACTTTTCCCTCCACCAAGTTTTTAGCTGATTTAGATTTAGTTTAGTTTTATTTTAATCAGTTTTAGTTTTAATTTAGTTTTTAATTTTAACTGTGTTTTATAAGTGTTTTTGATAAAATAAATTATTTTAGAGTAGGCATGTGTGTAGGTCTATCTTTGATAATCATGATAAAATCATTTCAATTCGTCATCTCATCTTATTAATTTTATTTACCATTTTAAAAAGCAAAACACGTATGGCATTGTATATAAATTGTACATTGGCGAGTGTGTGTGAAAAGAATAAACGAAAAAATAATCATAAAGAAAAATCATCAAAAGAATATCGTACATAGAAAGAAATACCTCCATAATGCGAGAAACGAGCAAAAGTGGCAAAAGATACGCAAGATAACTGTATTGTCAAAGGAACCCAACATAAAATGGGTCAGTGGACATTTTAAATCTATTTTCTTCCAAGATGGAAGGGAACCCACTAGATTATCAACGGATAAATGGGAATAATAAAAATAGATCTGTACGAGTATAAGCTGCGTCTTTTACGACGATTTATTGATAATTTGTGGACCTTTTTATCGGTTTCCCTATTATGGGAATTAACGGAGAAATAGAGGCTGTATTTGATAAATGTTTTTATTAGTTACTAGCTTACGGTTTCACCCGCGTAACTCCCGATCCCATAGGGATATCGGGATCAAAAATACCCTATGTAAGTCCTGGATAATGTAGGTTTCTATTAGTGAACGAATTTTTCAAACCAGTGCTGTAGTCCCCGGCCGGTGGCGGATAAACTGCTTGGTCCCAAGGAGGGTTGGTGCCAGGCAGGTAATTTACAGGAGGTGTGATCAATGATGAGTGATGTCTTGCCTATTGTGTCGACCCTAAGTGTTGCTCCGGTACTAGTCTGGTCAATCTGGTAGTGCCACTTTGGCACGTGGTAGCACTTCTTATAGAGAACCGAACTAGCGTTTGGGGACACGATCTGTCTAAAACAGATCCCTGAGAGTTGCTCCTTGGATTGGCCTGACGGTATAGCGGACCTCTCAATTTATACCCAAGGTGGTCATAGTCGGGGACGCTATAACATACTAGTATATGCATAGTATTAGTCGTCCGAGGTCCCGTTGTGTCGACCCTAAATACTTTGATGATTTAGCGGAGCCCTAAACTGTAAATTTGGATGGGACTGGAATGCAACCTGTAACATCGCTGAGATGAGAGAGATGTACAAAGACAAGCTGAGTATAAGCAGGTAACCCAAGAAATACTGAAATTAAACCTCATATTTCACACTTACCAATCTTCATTTACACTAATATTATAAAGAGGAAAGATTTGTATTTGTGTGTGTAAGTGTATGTATGTTTGTAACGAATAAACTCAAAAACTACTGAACCGATTTTTTAAAATATTTCACCATTAGATAGCTACATTCACCCTGAGTAACATAGGTTATGGCATAGGCCGATATTCCCGCGATATCGGGACTTACGCGGGTAAAACCGCGGGGCGCAGCTAGTGTAACATAAAGGCACCTACTAAACTTTATAATGATGTTAAGCCATCTAATTAGACAACTTTACAGTTTCCCTCGTACATAATACCGTAATAATAAGGAAAGTTTTTGTTAGCTCAAATGACATGCTTTTTTTTTTTTTTTTTTTTTTATGGTATATCATGCGATCGGCTACACTAGCCATTAGCAGATGTTCTCCGTGCAGAGAATGTCGTGACAAGGTCTGTTCTTCCATTGAAGACCCTGCCTCTCATGAATACGCTATACGCAATAGCGTAGTTGACCTGATCAAGTAATCAGGTCCCATACGTGCTGGCGCTTAAGTCGCCTGTTATACAATGGTTCGCTAAGTGCCGTTGCCAGTCTGTTGATATGTGTGTTTATGCGAAGCTTATAGTTCTTTGTTCTGTACTCTATTTCCTCTTTCACTGTTCTGATTTTGAGGTGATCATGCAGCTCCGAGATCATGGTGAACCATGGTGCGTTAGCCATTGTTTTGAGGACATTATTCTGAAATCTTTGGAGGATTTCTACGTTCGAGTTCTTGGCCGTGCCCCACAGTTCGATACCATATGTCCACACAGGCTTCAGAATAGTTTTATAGATTAAGATCTTGTTATTAAGAGACACATGTGATCGTCTTCCCAGTAGCCAATTAAGCTTTATAAGTCTTAGATTTAGCTCATCACGCTTCATTTCTATATGGGTACGCCATGTTTGTTTTCTATCTAGGTGTATTCCAAGATATTTGGCTGACACTTTATGAGGAAGGTATTCATCATTCAGTTTGACAGGTGTACAGTTTCCATTTCTAAGGGTGAAAGTTACATGAATAGATTTACTGGCACTTGCCCTAATACGCCACTTCCTCATCCACAAATCTATTTTATCCAGATGGCTCTGCAGGATTTCCGAGGCCTGGTTTGGATCCTTATTGTTACAAAGTGCTGCAGTGTCATCAGCAAATGTAGCGGATAGGACGTTTTCAGTTTCCGGTATGTCTGCTGTGTACATCAGATAGAGGGTCGGTCCTAGTACCGATCCTTGTGGCACGCCCGCTTTTATGTTGTAGAGGTCTGAGTAGGAATCATTGACCTTGACCCGAAACATTCTGCCTTCCAGGTAAGATTTAAGGAGCATATAGAGATTATGTGGTAGTACACTCTTCATCTTAAAAAATAGGCCTTGATGCCACACTTTATCAAACGCTTGTTGGACATCTAAAAAGACTGCGGAACAATATTCTTTTTTCTCCAGTGCATTTCTAATTTTATTGGCTACTCTGTGCACTTGCTCTATAGTTGAATGACCACCCCTGAAGCCAAATTGGTGTTGAGGGATGATGTTATTTCTTTCAAGGATGGGGTTCATACGGTGTAGTACCACTTTCTCAAACAGCTTTGACATAACCGGTAAAAGACTTATAGGTCTGAAGGATGAAGTGAGATGGGGAGGTTTGCCAGGTTTTGGGACCATTATCACTTCAGAAACTTTCCACACAGTAGGGTAATGAGCTGTTCTTAAGATGCCATTGAATAGTTGTGTTAGATATACTATACCCTTTTTCGGAAGTTGTCTCAGAGTTTCCGAAGTAATCAGGCAGAACCCTGGGGCTTTTTTTAATTCAAGACTCTTTATTACTCTATGCACTTCCTTAGGTGAGCAGCTGTGGAGTGGGAAGCTAAGTTGTAGATCGGATTTCAGATAGTCCAGTAAATGCATTCCAGTCGGTATTTTTGTTATATAAGCTTTCTTTAGTTGGTTTTTCAATTATTGTCGAACTTATTGTGGCTATTACTGGCGTATGATCTGAGCTACTATCATGGCAACTCTTAACGTCAAGATAAGCGTTCGGTAGGCCCTTATGGACAAAGAAGTCTAGTAAATCAGGCAATTTCTTTGGGTCTCTAGGCCAGTACGTGGCTTCCCCAGTACTTAAGAATTGCAATTTGTTTTTATCTAAGCTTAGTTTAAGTTCTCTGCCCCTGGTTACCGTTAGTCGTGAACCCCAGTGTGTATTTTTCGCATTCCAATCACCGCCACACAAGAATCTATTGCTGATGCAAATGACATGCTGTTGGATTATTTGAGAACTTATTTTTACCCGCGTTGGTCCGGATCCAGTGGAAAATTCAAGAGTTTTCGCGGCTGGCTCAAAACGCAAGCAGCCCCAGTACTTTGTTGATTACCCGGGTTCGACTTGCTGGATTTCAATGTGAAGTTTACGGGGACTTTCTTTTAAATTGGGCTCCCAATAGTGAAAACCAAATTACAATCGGTTTAGAAGTTTTTGAATGCATCATTAGCAACAGAGAAACGCACGAATTTTATTCATTTACCTTTGCTGGCGGCCCGCCCCTACATTCTTTTGAACACAGATTTTTGTCTTCCATTACCTATTATAGGTAAATAAGAATATCGTGAAAATTATGTGTTATATTATAATGAAATCGGGTACCTACTAGCAAACTGTAAACTTTAATGTAAATATTGCACGACGTTACACACAGCGCAATCTAGCCTCAAACGAAGTATTAAGCTTGTACTAGATAACTGACACATCTTATATTATTATTTTTTGTAAACACAAACATAATATTATGATACATAGAAAACACCCAGACCAGAAACAAATATTTATTTTTAAGCAACCAGCGGGAATCGAACCCGCAACCTGCTGTATTGCAGTCAGGTCCGACGGGTCACAGATGCCACATGTGTGTGTATCGTAACCTTTTATAGATACTTGTCCGCAATCGCACTTTAGTTGTTATAAAGGTGAACATGTCGCCCGGTGCCAACTCGTACCTTAATCATTGCCGCGTCGCGTCGTCGGCTCGCTGCGAGCCGCCGCTCGTGTAGCGCCTGTAGACTCATAAAGCACAACAGTCACGCTAACAACTCACTAGTAAATAGGTACCCAGCTTTGAAGATTCATTTAATGATTACCAGCCCTTATTCAAAATCGACGAAGGTTTAACGGCTGCTCATTCATCAAGCCGTGATAGAAGACCATCGCTCTTCGTAAGACCTTGACTAGATACCGATCAGAAAGACTTTTAGAAAACGGCTCATTGATTTTGTTTACCAGCTCGGATTGACAGTATGATGGTTTACGGATCAAATAGGTAAGCAATTGTTCTTAGAGGAGAGTAGGTTAGAAATGGCGTCCGCGTATAAGGTGATGTAGCAATATTGTTAGTAGTCAATTTGAATGCAATTTTATATGAATTTGACTAGGAGTTGCATTAGGCAAATATTGCAAAAGGTTCCGTACTCAGTACAATCTAGCCCCAAACTAAGCACTAGGCTTGTACTATGGGTACTTGCTACTTGACAACGATTTTCTAGGTTTGTAAAAACAAACCTGACTACAATTCTTCTTAATATTTCTAATGTTTGTTGTTTAAGGCATTATTATAGGTACTAGAAATATTTTACAAGGAGAGATGCATCATCAAAAACTCTTCCGTGACAGGATTCAAACCTGTTCCTCTCGCTTTCCGAGCGAGCGCGGGGAAACAGAAATTGGACACGGGAGATTTCATTTGATGCAGTTTTCCTTTTAAAATATTATATATAACTATCCTTCTTCTCCTATATTAAAACCTACTTACTAGAAGCCTGTTATTAGTTGAGCGATTGGTTTACTTTGCTTGTAGCAGTTATCCAATCGCCCAACTAATAATATCCACTCTGCGTTAACCTTACAGTTAATCGAAGTCGTAGATTCACACCAATCCCACAAGCAAACATTGAAGATATTAACTGAAGTAATGTAAATATAATATTTACGTATTCAGCTTTAATAGTTAGTGTATTTGTAGACTAGGCAGACAGATATGGATATATTACAGATTGGACATTTTACGATCGGCTGATAGCTTATCGAGCACAGACTTAATCAAATAAAAAAGTATTTTGGTATTAATTGCAACCCATACCGTTACAGTAATGACTGAGTTTTGTAAAGAAAAACGAGCTGTATGGGGAGGACATTTAATTTTATAGTTTGAAGAACTGATAACCGCTGGGGAGTAAAAGTACTCAAAACGGCGACCACGATCCAATGCAAAACCGTCTTAGAGTAATCGGTTAGCAGCCATTAACTTTTTGGAAATTCAATATTTTGAGATACAACATTCTGGGAAAACAAAGGCGTCCTAAAGGCTTTTTTTAAGCCGGTAATTTTACAAGACAAGGTATTTCAAAAACCATCGACCAATTAAAATATCGCTTGTCTGCGACCGAACTGTTTTATTACAGCTGAAGTTGGATTAGTTTACATAATATGGCTCTAGATTCTAGATTACCTACATAAATAAATATACCAAGCCAAGCCAAGCAATACAAAATTATTAGAAGGGGTAGTGTTTGGAGCCTAGATGGATTACAGAATCTAGGTTATTAATGTGGATTTAAGGTAGGATTTAAGGGTATTTAGGAAAGTTAATAAAGTAGGAATTAGAAATATTATTAAGGAAAAATGCATCATCAAAAATCCTCCTGGGACGCGGTTCGAACCTGTACCCCTCACTTGAAGGGCGAGTGCTCAAACCTTTGAGCGACACGTGACGCGGTGAATTTAAGATTATACATCTTCCTCTGTTATTTTGTTAAGACTAGATTTTTCTTGCAATCTGAGGCATAGGTATTATTTGTATATCGATACAAGTACAGAGTGGTTATTCTTCAAACAGGGTCGCTAATCTTGTCAATTATTAAAAAAAACAGCTAATATAAGAGAATAAGAGATATCCAATTTTGGTCAAATCCGCCCTTAAGGGGGTCTTTGTAACGGTAGGTAGGGGGAATCCGCAATTAAACGGATGTGTTTTAAAACGGACACTATCGATATCTCAAGGTTTTGATCGAAAATATTTTAGGTTTTTGAGTGTTGGCAGCATTGATGACCATAGACAAGGGTCTATAGTCACAGGCCCACAGGTCTATGGTCATCAATGGTGCCAACACCTAAAAAAACATAAAATATTTTCGCTAGTGTCCGTTTCAAAACACGTCCGTTTCATTGCGTATTCCCCCTATATGCGAAGAAACATTCGCCATATAAAGGCAAACAATAATAGGAACAGACCAAGTATTTAAATATATTATACTATCAACACTATTCAAAGATTTACAGTATTTAGTTTGGGTTTATCTTAATTAATAGGGTTGCCAATACAATTAAGGAGATTTAACTAAATTAAAGGTTGCTTTAGTAATCATACAACTCTACTTATTTTGATAATGGATGTTAGAGGGGTAGACAATAAAAAAGTTACACTAGCAGCGCCCCGCGGTTTCACTCGCGTAAATCCCAATCCCGCGGGAATATCGGAATAAAAACTTAAACAATAACAAGTCTATGTGTTACTCCAATTTTCCATCTATCTGCATAAGTTTCATCGCAATCGGTTCAGTAGTTTTCGAGTAAATGAAAAACAAATTAACTAATATTTAATGTCGCACACGCACACAACACACACTTTATGAAATAAAATGAAATTTGTTTATTACATCTATAATATTTAATAACAAAAGAATAAATTAAATCCTAATTAAATTAAAAACAAATGAAAAATAATTAAGTTACATGCAAAATTTAAAAGTTTAAAGTGACAAGCAACCTAGTTGATAGTTTAATTATTTTAAATCAAATTAGCTGTGTCCCGTGGTGTTATCCGTTTAGACCGGATCTTGTAGAAATATTGGATAAACCGAAACAGTCTATGTATCTCCAGCTATCTGAAAACCAAGTTTTATCGCAATCGCTTCAGTAGTTTATGCATGACTAGCTGCGTCCCGCAGTTTCACCCGCGTAAGTCCGGATCCCGTGGAAATATCGGGATCAACAGTACCCTATGTTACTTAGGGTGAATGTAGCTTTCTAATGATGAAAGAATTTTAAAAATTGGTCTTTGAGTTTATTCATAACAAACATACACACAAAAATACAAATCTTTCTGCTTTATA
The DNA here is from genome assembly GCA_958496205.1 of Idaea biselata. Taxonomy (NCBI): domain Eukaryota; kingdom Metazoa; phylum Arthropoda; class Insecta; order Lepidoptera; family Geometridae; genus Idaea; species Idaea biselata. The sequence goes on along the minus strand of OY292394.1, from coordinate 35,164,335 downwards.
ATATTAGTATAGACGTACAAATATACTAGTTTACTTATCTACTAACTAACATACTTACTTTCACATTTATAATATTAGTAGGATAACAAAGCCCCGACTAAAACCTTTATGAAATTCGATAAAAGCTTGCTCTAACTACACTTAATTCGCGGTCTGCACTAACAAGCTGTCTAATTTAAGTTTTATAAAAATAGAAAGTACGTATTTCTACAATAGGTATGTTATGAAATGGTTTTCCGGTCATAAAGGGGGTCGTTCTATATGTCTATGAGAACAAATTTTGTTCTACAACTTCAGGAATATCTAACTTATTTAGAAAATTTTAAAGTGAAAGTTAAATGTCCTAAACACTTTAGGAAATAATGTTTAGATTTTTTTTTACTCAGCGACTAGCAGTTTCACCCCCGTAAGTCCCGATCCCACTGTAATATCGGAATAAAATGCTACTGATGTATTAGTCCACATTTTCAGCTATATGCATACCAAGTTTCATCGCAATCGGTTAAGAAGTTTTTGCGTGAAGGAGTTTCAAACATACTCATACTTACACACAATTAGTAATTTAAAAAGTTTAAGAGGATAGTCTCCATTCTCTTTCTCCATACAAACGTAGTTTACATTTTCCTCCCTGGATAAAGATATTAGAGCAAATATGTTTATGCCATAAAACTTATATCTGTCATGACTATGCATCTACGTTTTTATTTTTTCATTTTGTTATTTTTTATTATTATTTTAATTAGAACAAAAAAAAAGGAGATGCATTTTCATGACAAATATAGGTTTTATGGCATAAACATATTTGCTCTAATGTCTTTATCCAGTGAGGAAAATGTAAACTACGTTTGTATGGAGAAAGAGAACAGAGACTATCCTCTTAAGTAAGTACCTAAGTAGTATATTTTACACCTATTTTTCAATAACGTTAGCATGTATTGTAGGTTTTCTCGTGATTAACAACGAAGCTTCATAAAAATCTCCCTTAAGCTCTAAAGTTTACAAGAACATTGTTCGGAAAACTTTATAATGAAAGCCTCTTACATTTAAACGAGAGGCTCTCAAACTTTCCCATTTTGACTGCTCGCAAATTATGTCTTCCATTAAAACACAAATTACCATACCAGGACACGTATTCTATTGCTAAACGTCTCAACAATGTTTCAGCATTGTAGGCTATTCTCATAAACTTGTCAACAATTAAAAAAAAACACAGTTACGCCTTTTAAAGTACCAATTAGTATTTTTTTACGAATATACCAACAATTGCTAAATGGTTTTCGATAATCAATCTCACACTAAACTTCTGAGGCCCAACAAGGCCATAGCACCTGGCATGTTATGTGATAATACACAACTCGAAAATTGCAAAAATAATATTATACTAATTAAGATATATTACATAATGAGTATATAGAAATGATTTTTGTAGGTGAAAATAATAAACCTAAGTGTGCCCACTGCATAGCAAAGGTACTGCGTGGTAAAGGTCAAAAAAACTTTGAGAATCTCTATTCAAAACGTAACAAAAGGAAGAAAACTTGCGACTTTGGTTCAACAATAGAGCAATGAAGTTGAAAACCATGTGACCATTCTAGACGTAGTACATATAGGTATTATAGAAATATGATAAAGTCACTTGACTGTACCATGTTTCTATACCTCTATCTATACTAATATTATAAAGAGAAAAGTTTTGTATTTATGTGAGTGTATGCGTCTGTATGATTGTTATGAATAAACTCAAAAACTACTGGACCGATTTTAAAAATTCACCATGAGAAAGCTACATTCACTGTAAGTAACATAGGCTACTTTTAATCCCTATATTCTCACAGAATCGGGACTTATGCGGGTGGAACCGATGGTGTCGACCGATATCTACAAGGAACCAAAACGTCAGATTTTAGTCTAAAATACAGAAAGGAAATATAGCTAATTGTTAAAGAAAACTTTGAGAATCTCTCCCGAAACGTAACAAAAGGAAGAAAACTTGCGACTCCGGTTCAACAATAGACCAAGAAAGTTGTAAACACTTGACCATTCTAGACGTACTACGTCTAGGTACTTAATTTTACTATCTTACTGACACTGAAAGTCTGCTTTCAGACTTAAGTTTTCATACACTTTAGAAAGTTTCAGTGAATTCGCTTTTAATAACTTTTCGTTTAAAAGAACTTGTATTTTAGCAATTAAAATCAGAATGGTTATTTAAAATTGAAAATTTGGACCAAATCCAAAATTAGGTGAACATGTTTAGGTCTTAAAGGTATCTTATTATGTTATTTTCTGATACTTCGGCTAGGTGTAAACTTTTTCTTTTTTCGCGCTTGACTACTATCTTAGTGGTAAATTGGTAATATGGTCTAATAATGTAGCACGCTTATTAAGAGAAAGAAGATGGCGGTGGATAAGCAGTTGGTTCCGGTTGTTGACTCTGTTAGCAATCGTTAGGTCAAATTAGGGGCATTAGTTTAAGCGACCTGAAAACTCTAACACCAACAACACAAAGCGCCATCTAGCCGCGTAGTTAGCTTGTGTTAAGGTAACTAGACAAAGAAAATAATACTTATTTTTTTGGAAATACATACATATAACAGCTAGAGACATTGTACAACGCTCAACGTTTCGAGACCTTTCCAGGTCTCTTCTTCAGGATAAACGTTGAGCGTTGTAACAATGCTAAAAGTAATAAACACCACGCGATTCAAACCGAAAAAAGTCTTCAATTTCAATACAACATCGCGAAAACAGAAGAAAAATCTAAGCTAGAGAAACCCAAACCAGAAACATTTATTTTTATTTTTAAGCATAAATACTTGCATCCTTCGGGAATCGAATCTACAACGTTATGGATTGCAGTCGAGCATTCGCTCGACGCGCCACAGAAGTCGTCAAATACTTTAAAAACAATAACCTACAACGCACTAAAAGCAAAATAATACCAAAAAATACCCAACAAACTATATTTAGAAGAAATGATGTAAACACTCCGAGCGCTCGTCCACATAAATCTGGCTTGCAGACTGCCCCCAAGGGTGACTTCCTGATCTATTGTATGTAGGTACTGAGGGCACAGGATTTTCACGTTACCCTTGTTTTGTTTGTGAAAATTAGTTTTTATTATAACAATGGGGGCAACACAGCTATTATGGAAAGCTTTGTGAAGTACCTAACCGATTTTGAAACATAAAAGATTTTGAAGGATGTTGCTCACAAAGCCATCTATCCTTGAATAGAGCTAGGCTTGTAATATGGGTACCAAACAACTGATTTATCAAATATTATAATAGGTACCTATATCTTTGATAACTTAGATGGTGGATATTCTAACAACGACGTTCAATTTTGATCCATCTTTTTTAAAGGTGTGTTGAGTATTTTTCCGAACTTTGGAGCTGGTGAAGCTCGTCCATCAGAGACGAGTTTGAAATGGCTAACTATCAGGCGATCTTTCTCCTTTTAGTTAATATAATAGAGACCAGTCCAGTTCTATGAGGTAATAATAAAATACATGCAAAAATACTAAAACCAGAAACAAGTAGGTATCTGTTGTAAAAAGTCTAACCTGAGGAAGAGATCTGTAAATGTCTCAAAACGTCGTCGGCGTCAAAAAATTGAGTTTAATTTTAAGTATGATTGTCAAGATAAATACCTACTTTTCCCCGACGGAAATCGAACCCACAACCTTCTGCCAACAGATTTCGTCACCTATTGCAGGACTAAATGCGTTAGCATCAGTGTAGTTTGTGAGGACTACGTTAGAAATCGTATTCAAAATATCGCGAATTAGGATTGATGCATTAACTCAATGCGAATTAGTCACAAATTGTGGGGTGTGTATGGGGCCCTTGGGTGTGTATGGGGCCCACTAAGATCGTTGGGCCCAAGCCAACCTCACCTGCTAGCTTGGTGTACCTGCTGATTAACGGACGAGGCTCTGGCGCGGACTTTCCTTCGGGGTTGGGAGGTCAGACGGCAGTCGCTCCCGTAAAAGTCGAAATTCGCCAAATCTAGTATGGAAAGTTGAGAAAGATATGGCTACAGGGATAGGGCGCCGCCGCATAACGGCGCGCAGGAGCTTCGCCTGACTCCTGTGGTAAGTGGACGAGGGCTACCGTGCCACGGGCGGGCACGGCCAAAGACGTTAGCCCCTAAACACGATGTGAAACTCCGCTTCGCAACGTGGAACATTGGCACGCTAACCGGACGCGCGAGGGAGGAAGGCGGAAGGTGGCCGTGGCGTTCCTGCAGGAGACTCGATGGAAAGGCAGCAGATCCCGGCTTATTGGGAATGGCTACAAGCTGATCTACACGGGTGCACCTGGTGGAGAGAACGGGGTGGCTGTGGTACTCGCTGAGAGGTTGCATGACGATATCTTGGAGGTGAATCGCTTTAGCGACCGACTTATGTGCGTGAAGGTGCTTATTGGGGGGGTTCCTACCCACTTAGTAAGTGCTTACGCGCCATAGGTCGGTTGTAGCGACGCTGATAAGAGGTCGTTTTGGGATAAACTCGGCGAGGTCCTTGGGGCTATCCCGTTGTCACAGGGAATCGTTTTGGGTGGTGATCTGAACGGTCATGTGGGTGAGATGGGGGCGGAATTTGAACGTGTTCATGGAGGCTACGGGTATGGCAGTCGGAATGCGGAAGGAGAAGAAATTCTGCGTACGTGTGCCACTGCCGACCTGGCACTCGTGAACACATATTTCAAAAAGAAGCCCGACCACTTGATCACCTACAGGAGCGGGGGGCGCGCTACCCAAATCGATTTAATCACTAGGAGACATCATATCGGCAACGTGGCCAACTGCAAAGTCATACCCGGTGAGAGTCTCACTGCCCAACACCGTATCCTTGTCATCTGTCATCATCATCATTGGATCTCTGTGTAAAGACAAACGAAGACAAACGACCGGAACCATGTCAGCGCCGAATCAGATGGTGGATGCTTGATGAAGTCAAGTCCCAGATGCTCGCCTCAGCAATCGGCGACAAATGTGCCAATGCTGAAGGCGAATCGATACAGGAACACTGGGACCGGATTCAGGTGTCTATCGCTGATTCGGCGCGGTCGGTCCTCGGTATGTCTAAGGGAGGACGCAAGTGTGACAAGGAAACTTGGTGGTGGAACGACACAGTCCAGAGGGAGACTAGGGTGAAGAAAGCCCTCTTTAAAAAGTGGCAAGCGTCCAACTCTCCTGAAGATCGCGACGCGTACAGGTCTGAGAAACGTGCCACAAAGAGAGCAGTAGCCAGAGCCAGACGGGACCACTTACAGCCATTGTACGATAAGTTGGAAACGTCTGAGGGGCAGAAGCTTATTTATAAGTTGGCACGTTCTAGGATCAAAGCGGCATAGGATATACCCAAGTGCCGCTGTGTAAAAGATCCTAATGGTAACCTGCTATGCGAGGACCTCGCGGTGAAGGAGAGGTGGCGCTCTTATTTCCACGAGCTGCTCAATAAGCAGTATAAAGAGGTGCAGCCACCGGAACTCCCTCCGAATCTAGGACTTGTGCCACTGATAACGCCTGAGGAGGTGCTGTAACAATCCAACCTCTTAGTCGTGCCTAAATCTAATCTCTTTTGGGACGCAACGCCTTACTAAAAAAGAATGGCAACATAGAAATACCTCAAGTAAAAAAAATCAATCGGTATAATTAACCTAACTAAAATTCTTTAGGTGATTAAATACATTAACCAAGATTAAGATTAGGTGATTAATTACCTCTCTGATAAGCGGTAAAAATAGGTTAACCCTAGGTTGTGCTACGAAAGATATTTAATATAACGACATCTCTGAGAGAGTAGGAGTCGCGTTGAAAGAACCAGGTAAAGTGGGGTCTATTGTCCCACTGCTTGATAATAGATGGCGCTGTAATAGATAAGGGAGGTAAAGAAAACAAGGTTATCTTCAAAATCTATTAAATCTTCGATCTTTTTGTAGTTTGTACATGGAAATATAGTTGTAAATAATTATAGCGTAGGGATAAACATGTAACCGAACCCGGGAGGAGAACAAGGAACGGCTGATTAAGGAATTCTTCTTTCTAAGCCACAACAAAGGCTGTTGACATTGGCCACCTCAAAGTACAGACAGCGCCGCGTTTCCGCCGGAAGTTCATGGGAACTCTCTCTATGCATTTATGAATAGTCCGTTTTCAGGGGAACGTTTTCAAGCTTCCCCATTGGCTACTGAGGAAATGAAGGTATAAAGCATGGTTTATGAATAAACCCCTTTCACGCCCATTTTAGAAGGTTTTTCAGGAAGAACTTTTTCAAGGTTCCCCATTGGTTGTTGGATAAATGGAGGTCAAAGCATGCGTTGTGAATAACCTAAATTTCAGAAGAAACTTTTTCAAGGTTCCTTATTGGTTAATAAGCCGAAGGGAAGGGAGTCCAATCAACAAACGTAACATCTTTAAGGAAATGTGGCCATAGTCAGGAGATTAGGGGAGTTTTGGAGAAAATATGGCCGATTAAAAAGAAACTAAAATTGGGAAAATTGGTCGATTGAGGTTTATACTGCAGGTCACGTCTTAAACCTAAGCAATAATCAAGCAATGGTAGGTCAAATAGAAAAAAAATATACCTTAGACCAAAGAAAAAGGCAGATTAGTTTTGGGAAAATTGGCTAATTGAGAAATGCGATTTTGAAAAGAAAAACTGGTATCCCGAAACTCAAAAAGCGAATTTTGGGAGAAGGGGAAGATTTTGAGGCTTTATAAGGCCCTGCCGCGTTCATTTAAAGGAAGTTTTGCTATAACAAACAGCTCCTGAAAAGGAAATTCCCTGCCGGGTCGCGAACTAAAAGAATTCAAACTAACAATCTCCAAGTGATGGGAACCGCTACCCAAACGCGAAACCGTTTAATTTTAACAGTATAGCCCAGTTTAGTTCAATTAAGTTTCAGTATTTGAGAAGTTTTTTTCCGAGAAACAGGAACTCCTAAAAAGGAAAATCCCTGGCCGTTCGCAAACCAACAGTGCTCCAATAAAATAAATCACAAGTAAAGTGAGACCTCTGCCCAAATACGAACAGTTTTATTTTAACAGCTTAGCCCAGTTTAGTTAGGTTCAGCATAGCCAGAAAGTGAGAGGTCTACTGGTAGAGAAGTGAATAAAAGGTGATACCTATTTATTATTATTGTTCATGGCCTGTCTTGTGAGTGAAGTGATTTATTTTAGGTGATAGGGTCCTCATTGGAAAACTGATCGTCCTTCTACCTAGAAAGACAACGAGGTAAGCAAGCATGTTTTCTTTGATAGGAATTGCTGCCAGGTTCTGGGGAATTCTGTCTCCTCGTCGGGCCATTTTCTTCCAATTTAAATGGTGCCAACTTTTCTAACTAGAGCCCGGGGACGGGATTACTAGAATCTGGCAGTAATTGATAGGAAAATGTTAAGGTGTCTCTAGTACGATGTTCCTTACTTTCTTTTGTGTGCTCGTAGCTTGGGGAAAGCTCTGGGCTACTTCTTATAACCTAGTGTTTGGCTGAAGAGAAACTATTTATCTCAGCCCAGGGAAATCCCCTGGCAGAGACTACTCTCTGAGGTTGTTCTTATTTTCATAACAAATAGCTGCTAATTTTGCAGTCTCTCAGTCAAACAGTGGGTATTATCGTGCGAATTGAATATACTCTCGTAGGGACCCTCGAGGTCAGCTGTGCGAATTAGTTTGATCAAAGAAAAGTCACGTATCTATCTTGAAAGTCCAGGCATGCCTGGCATAAACTAAACTACCTAGTTAATTCTTTTCTATTAAAAGTTAAAGTCGTAAATGTTATGTGACGATCAAATCCAGGCATTAAATATCATATAAGCTCATATTGTAAATATCTACGTATCTACAAAAGATATATTATGTGTCCCACCTAACATTCAACTTATCTCATCATCTTTGTTTACTATATTATTAGAGTATTATGTACAAACATAGATTATTTATTATATTACACATGACATAACATCTACTGTAGTTCGGGATGGATATAGCAGCTAACTTGTTAACTATAAAAGTCCAGAACGAGGTAACTTGGGAGAGAGGATGCAGAGCTCATTGGCTTTTAGGACATTTCAATCGATGGAGATTTGGTATATTGTCCAATTTGCGATTATAACCACCGAGTTTCATTTTAGGCACCTGCCCCCCCTGGACTAGAGTACTTGCAACTTGTATCGTCTCACCTTGTTGTCACATCATCCTTATGATGGTTGGTGTGAGGATAATCGTGCAGAAGATATTATACTGTCTAAGCCTGTTAAACAATAATCGAAGGAGATTGTTTGTTAAGAGTCTTGACGGTCGTAACTTGATCAAGGAAAGGCCAAATCGGTATTGAACCTGTGTCTTTTCCTTTAGTTGGGTTAGGGGGTATACTCCACCAACACACACTGAGAAAAGTTTCGCAGCTCATGATTCCGGTAAGCCAGCTTTTGATTGAGGCCAAGTCTGGCTGGCCAAGGCTACACCAGTTAACTCTAACCGAATTAGAGCCTCATTTTGCGGTACCTTTTGATTCCTAAATCACTTGGTAAACCAAGGCGAAGCCAAACCCCCTTGTGTCCTATAATCCTATAACCGCATGTTGGATACATACCCAAATACCTGAAAGTACCTTGTAGCTCATGCTTTGGTACAGGACTACACAAATGAGTCATGAAGTGGCAATTGTATGTTTCTCATTTCATGATAAACTAGTTGCCAATCCATGGTTCTTGCCTTCTCGGAAGCACCTAATTGTATTGATTTTATCAATTTTATACAAATAACATAATCTAGTATCCAGTTTTACTACTAATGAACTCTCATGTTTGCTGTTGTCGCTGGTCGGGACATTTGTGGATATTATACATACATTATACTCTGTACAAAATTGTGGGAATGCCCCACCCATCTTAGAATCTCCCAAGGTTGTTTAGCGATGGTTGCGTGTCACAGAGCTGAATAAGGTTTAGTTGTTGACCCACATCCATATGTGGCGAGACTATCTCAGGAAAGGTTTCTGGCCGACACGTTCTCCTAAACATACCAAAGGGATATCACACTCCACAAGCGACCATGGCTACTACAGCCCGGTACGCACTTCATACAACTGTAACATCAGGTTAAGTCCGATTTGGCGTTCCTCTGAGTTACCACATAAATATCCATGTCTGTTATCCGGCCGGGTCACACTGATATGGGACCTGCATTGGGTTAGATTGGATACAATACTAACTAACTTACCTGAATTTAATCAAATTGGGTGTTTCCACCACCTTTGTTTGATGATGTCCTCTTCGGAGTTGATGGCGCCACTGTTAGCGCGTAGATTAGATTCAACGGAGAGTGATGGATTGAGTCTTGAGGGGATGGAGGAAGAAGACTCCCGCAACCCCTTAGGGTTGCGGTAACACACATTACAACTAGATACATACCTATATCTATATCTGTCCTACTTAATAATGTAAGCTAAACCATTCATGTAAGCATATTCATAAGTATAGTTATTTATATTTATATAACATTGCATATTTTCTCATTATATATCTATCCTTCCAAGTAATATCCTTATTATAATTTAGAGTTTATATACCTATACTTATCTACCTGTTCTTAGAAGATAGGATACTGTAGCAGCACTTGCCACCGCCCTGATTCACATCTAATTTTGTCTAAAGCATACCACATGTAAAGATCTTGAGTTACTACATCTTAAAAACACAACGTAGAATATTGTCCTAAATCTAGACGATCACTATTACAATTGGCCATTTGAATATTTAACGTATGTTAACTGTTCACCGCTTTATTCACATGATAAAGTGGGTTAGAGGGATAAAATATAGAGGGGGGGTATTTTTACAGTGCGCAAGGCTCTTCGCTGCATGAAGAATCGGAAAGCTGTCGGAGCCGATGGAGTCCCCATCGAAGTATGGAAGGCTATGGGTTCTCGTGGTGTGGGCATCTTAACCAACCTTTTTAACCGCATACTCGAGACCGGCAGAATCCCCGCCCAATGGAGACTGAATGTTATCACTCCAGTGTTCAAGGGCAAGGGATCTGTGCAGGAGTGTTATCGTGGTATAAAGGTCATGTCCCACACCATGAAGCTCTACGAGCGTATAGTTGACTCTCGGATCCGGCAGGAGTACACTGTCTCGGAGGGCCAGTATGGTTTCCGCCCCGGTCATGGTACCATGGACCCTGTTTTCGCCCTAAGGATCGTTATGGAGAAATACAGATCGAAGAATACGCCTCTGCATTTTCTGTTCCTGGACTTGCAGAAGGCCTTCGACTGTGTTCCTCGCGTGATGATCTGGTGGGCGCTGCGGTCCAAAGGGGTGCCAGAAACTTATATTGAAACCATCAGGGACATGTACCGAAATTCCGATTCAGTGGTGCGAACTGCTGTTGGTGACACTAAATCTTTCCCCATTACAGTCGGAGTCCACCAAGGATCCGTCCTAAGTCCGTTTCTGTTTAGCGTAATACTGGACGCACTGTCCGTAATCATCCGAGACGCACACGAGCAGCCCCCGTGGATGCTCATGTATGCTGATGATATTGCGCTAGCGGACTCGGATAAGGGGCGGCTTGGAAGGCGTGTAAATGCGTGGAAAGAGTCACTTGAGAACGGCGGTTTGCAACTCAACGTAGCGAAGACCGAATACTTGGCTAGCATTACCACAGATCCCACACCTGTCTGCGTAGACGGTCACATGGTCGAGCGGACAGACCAGTTTAAGTACTTGGGATCTGTGCTTCACGAGTCCGGCGACATCGATTGTGACGTCAAGTCCCGCATTTCGGCAGCTTGGGCCAAGTGGCGAGAAGTAACTGGTGTCATCTGTGACCCGAAAATGCCGGTTAAACTGAAGGGACAGGTCTATAAAACGATCATTAGACCTGTCCTTTTGTATGGTAGTGAGGCGTGGCCATTGCTTGAGCGACATAAGCAGGAGCTGCGTGTCACGGAGATGAAGATGCTGCGCTGGATGTGTGGAGTGACGCGAAAAGACCGCGTCAGAAACTCCCGCATCAGGGGCAGCCTTCATGTCCGAGACATTGCAGACAAACTGCAAGAATGCCGCTTACGGTGGTACGGCCACGTTCTACGGAAACCGGCTAGTTACGTGGGAAACAAATGTCTTGCTATGGCGCCTCCGCCCGGCCGCGGCAGATTGGGAAGACCCAAGAAGTGCTGGCTTGACGTTGTAAGATCGGATATGCGTGCTAATGGCCTCACTACACGGGATGCCGAAGATCGTGCGAAGTGGAGACGTAAAAGTAGGAAAGCGGACCCCGGGCTCTCGAGAGAGATGCAACCGGGAACAACGCTCGGATGATGATGAATTAGTCACAAATTATATGATTGTAGTAATCATTAACAAATTTGGATTCCTTATCCTAAAATTTCGTTCTAATTCAATGAGTGTAATTGAAAATCTGTACCTCCACAAAAAAGTTTTTAATCCAATCATTCTTACATTTTTATTTCTTACAAAAAGGCATAGATGATAAAATTGCTTATTATACGAAAAGAAGAAAATAAAATTCGCAAAGAATTAATCAGAAAAAGGACACAAAGATAGGTAATTTCAGATTTAAATATTCAAATAAAGTCTCATAAAATGGAGTCGTTCAGATTAAAATAAAATTATCGGCGCTTCGACAGATAGAATTTTAAATCAGTCCTTTTAGGCCGGTTTGCTTGAGGTAAAATTTCAGTTGGATTTATAAAATCTGCCTTTCGGAACGTTCTGTCCGTTTCCCAAAACACCCGTTCCCAAAACATCCGTTCCCGTCACCATCTTTGCCCAATTAATCCGTTTCCCGTTATAAGTGTTTCCCAAAATGTGTTTCACCCAAAAGATACGTTTTTCTTGATATCCGTTTCCCAAAAATATCTAATCCCGAAATGACCGTTCTCATCACCACCTTTTCCTAAATAATCCATTTCCCAAAATGTGCTTCTCCCAAAAGATACGTTTGTCATGATATCCGCTTCCCAAAACATCCGTACCCAACACCAATTTTTCCTAAATAAGTTATCCGTTTCCCGATAAATTTTATAATTTAACACTCTGATGATGCCAACTATTAGGTATTGATAAAAAAATTATATTAAGAGGAGTATATACGCCAACGACCTTGAAACTGAAAATCCCTGTCGGGCTCATCGAAAATTGTTGATTATTTCATGACGGAATGTCGTAGAACTTTTTTTTGTGCACGAATTGTAGGTGACATTGTTTCCTACATTTTGGTGTAGTTTTAAGACAAGAACCTCCTATTGGTGCAAAACCTATCCAAATTTTAGACAAAAAATGTCTGATTTGGCTAAAATGTCGATAGGCTTCAATACGTTTCGATTTATTGGTATGAAAACTGCACTAAAATATCGGAAACAATGTCGCCTACAATCTGTATACAAAAAAAAGTTCTACGACATTCCGTCATGAAATAATCAACAATTTTCGATGCGCCCGACATGGATTTTCAGTTTTTCAGAATAGGGCCCTTAAGTAACTAATGTAATAACATATGAATATGATTAAGTTATACCTGAAGTTATCATCGAGAACTATTAGTTTTTTTTTTACACTGAGCGTTATGTTTTAAGCACTGCACTGCATACTATACTGCAAAGTAAATTTCTTGGTTACAATATGGTTTTTAATTTACATTAGAAAATTATCCTTCTGTCTTAATATTCTGTGTTAAATATAGCAGAACATTTATATGGGTTTCTAGGGTGTTTTGACGTATGATAGAAACCCATCAGTATTGACACACACACATCAGTATTGATGTCATGAGAACCGAGTCTTTTGGGAACACGGGTGTCATGAGAGACTGTTATTTTGGCATACGGATGCAATGAGAACCGAGTGTTTTGGGAATACGGGTGTCATGAGAGACTGTTCTTTTGGCATACGGATGCAATGAGAACCGGGTTTTTTGACATACTGATGTGATGGGAAACGGTTATTTTGGCCTACGTTCATTCTAAGAAACTGTTATTTTGGAACGGATGTTTTGGGCACGGGTGTTTTGGGAAACGGACAGAACGTTCTGAAAGGATCTTGGAGAAAAAGATCAACCCCTTACCTAGATTTTTCTTCTGTTTTCGCGATGTTCTATTGAAATTAAAGACATTTTACGGTTTTAATCGCGTGGTTTTTATTACTTTTAGCATTGTTTCAACGCTCAACGTTTCAAGACCTTTACAGGTCCCTTCTTCAGGATTGACTAACTTGAACAAAGCTAAAATTAATAAACACCACGCGATTAAAACTTTTGGCGAAAAATATCTTTAATTTCAACCCCTTACCTGTTTTAAAAAAACATCGATTTGTGGTCTTCCCTCACGAAATTTGCCGCCTTTGGGATGATTAAAATTTATGATAGACCGTCGTGTTCTGAAGACACACTTAATATTTAATAGGTAAGACGTTTCAAAACATTGCTGTGAAAATAAATAGTTTTATTCAAATTGTTGAATAATTTGACCGGGACCGGCCGTGTACGATCCGGGATCGGACCGAGCCGAGAAACTTTTGTGGCAGCTTTTGTTTGCATGTTATCCGTGTCCGTGAAAAAAACAAAACCTGTTTTCATGTTCTGTATCGCGGCCTGGACATGGCACGGTCCCGGCTCGGAACCCTATTTCAGAAACTTGGATCATAAATGTAAACAAAGTACTGTTAATTTTAAAGGAAAAAGTAAATAAAGAGCTGTCACATTCAAATAAATGTACGGGATTTTTGTTTACGTTTTTTATGTAAGTTTCTGAAATAGGGTTATAGTCTAAATATATTTTAGTGTTGTGTGTTATTTATTAGTGTTTGCAGAAAATTTCTTTGTGCCTCTTAGATATAAATGACTGACTATTTCAAATTAAGTCTCATATTTATCAATTCGCATTTTGTTATATTTTATGTTTCGAAACTGAAATTCATACGAAATACGAAAATTAAACAACCGCGAAGTTGTCGACAAACACTATGCAAAGCATAAGAAATGTGCTAAGCATTTGCATGTATACAAGTTGGCGCGGTTTCTCTCACCTCCGCAAAATGAAGTAAGAATAGTCCAAGCGGTCACAGTAGGTTTTTTTTCAATCAATTATCAGAATCAGAATCCCACAATACTTTAACAATAAATATTAAGCTTCATATTTGTTTACGTGTAATCTTTAGTGAGATTTGAAAATCAATTTTTACTTTATATTTAGATCGTTTTTGAAGGCGATTTAGTTTTTCTCTTGATTATTTTTAAACAATAAGTAATTAATATTTCTTATGTTTTATTGCTCAATGCATTTTTACTAGAAATATTTCAAAACTGCGCCCTGCACTGGGGTCCCGTATGGTAGCGCACTCGCCTGACAAGTGAGGGGCACAGGTTCGAATCCTGTCATGGGAGGATTTTTGATGATGTATTACTCCTTGTAAAATATTTCTAGCAAAAAGTAATTGCAATTTTACGATGCATTTTTTTTCTGTGCCGATGAAAAATTCGTTGAAAGTTAATGGTTTGCTTTTTAAAGCATTAGTTCGACAACAAACAGTTCTCGGAAACAGATTTTTTAAAGACTTGCTGAAACTTCTACAGAGTTTCAGAAATTTTACTAAGTAATTAATGAAATTCCTGCAGAGTTTGTGTATACAAAATAAACAATAAAAATATCTTATCACTAAGATAACTCTTTCTCATTTTCATCTCAAGAATAATTAAAATTCTAAACTAACCTCCTGTATCTAATTTATAAAATGTAGGTACATTTAATAAATGTACTTTATTTATTAAACTCCGCAACAATAAAAAATATAGCGGCAACAGAAATATACAAAACTCTTGACAATTTCAACTATCTAGCTATCACAGTTTATGAGATACAGCCTGCTGACAGACTAAGATTAGTGGAGTCTTAGTAAAGCGGAAAGTTTAAGTAATTGGCCTGAAGGCGGGGCCTGCATGTCAAGCCTTCAGGCCAAGAAAAAAGTCTTCCTAATTTCTGTACGTTCACAGTTTATGACAAATTTTCGTAGTGCCACCTCTCGGTCTACAATCCATGAATTTTAAAATTCTCGATTCCACGTACCCTCATCCAATATTGTGTAACTGTTTTCGGTTATTGAATTTGTCCCTTTATATCTATAGATATGTAAAAGTAGGCACCTACGAAAATTGCGTGGATACACGTTTTTATTGGGAGGGTTAAAATTTGATGATTGCGTTCTTCGTTTTTGTGTTAAAACAAACTCAACGGGCTTTTCATTACCCGACTGCCAAGAAAGGGTTATGTTTTAAGCGCATATTTTGTATCCATACTAATATTATAAAGCTGAAGAGTTTGTTTGTTTATACGCGCTAATCTTAGGAACCGCAGGTCCGATTTGAAAAATTCTTTCACAAATAGAAAGCTACATTCTCGAAAACTAACATAGGCTTCTTTTGATCCCGAAATTCCCACGGGATCGGGGCTAACGCGGGTGCTTATCAATCATTCATGTTCTCACTACTCCGACCTTACTCCAAGTCTATTACTATATAATTCTACAAAAGATTAATATAAAGTGACCATTAATTTTTACCCGACTGCCGAAGGAGGGTTATTATATTACCAACAAATGAGCAAAGCCTTGAAACCCCGCACAAAGAAACCTATATCAATCGCAACAAAGAAAATCATACAACCACTACCAATTCATCGTCCACTTTATCTACCCGAGGGGTTTTTCTAATAAATATTTTCAACACAAATATCGCATTCATTCTACCGATCCTTGAGTATACATTGTGGTGCAAGGGTGGAAAATAGGAATTAATTTTATTTTCATCGTCAAGTTATTATCTCTATACGATATATCTCTATATCACTTCAAATAAAAATAATGTACCTATTTCGTTAATCACATTAACCAGGGATATAGTTAGAATTATACAAGATACGTACTACGTAGATTGTTATGTAAACATTATTTCTTAGTGTTAATCCACATTAAGGGAAACACTGCTTTTTGAAAAAATGCTTTCAAAAACTTTAATACCCGGCGGGATTCGGGTACTAAACTTTTTGAAAGCATTTTTTCAAAAAGCAGTATAAAATTATGTACAATAACTGTTAGGGCATATCAACTTTATCCATGCAATGGCGAGTTTACATAGCCGGCTAGCGTGCATCGGGTAACTTTTTTATGTCTTGACCACATTGCCGGGAAATGCCGTTAATTATCACGATAATGGTCGTTGAATGATGGTGCAGCCACTCTATTAACGAGTTAAAAATATTACAACAATTATTGAAATAATTATCGCGATGATGGGCATTGACATCCCGTTATTGTGGACATAACATTACACATACTCATAACCGTGGGAATTGAACCTGAAATCTGATAGGTATGTGTATGTCCATACGCGAAGTCAAAGTAAGATTAAAAGGGGATTCTTTCCGACCAAGTGTTACGAAATATGAAGTCCAATAAACAGGTGGTGTTGAACTAACAAAGGGTTCATAACGGTACCCTTTGATAAACTATCCTTTTGTGGACCTCCCGGTCTATTGTGGTTTTCAACCTAGAAATAAATGGCGATATGTTTTGCTAAGAAATCGAGTAGTGTAAACTCTACAATCAATGGCCTAGTTGCGTTCACCAATCTTTTCTAATGGTGTGGGTTAAGCAACGTGTGGCGCGGTCATTACTCGGATGGGTGATCGATAATATGTGTGGCAAATAAAAATTATTGAGCTCCTCTTTCACGGGAGCAAGAGGTCTGAAAAGACCTCGAAACGTCGGGCTTTGAAAACGTTTAATTTGATAAAAACAACGTGATTAAAACCGAATAAAAAAAATAGTTTTATTTCATTATTGTCAACATCACGAAAACCAAAGAAAAATCAATAAAAATATTTTTATTTCATTATTGTCAACATCACGAAAACCAAAGAAAAATCAATAAAAATATTATGATTTTATACCTATTGGATTGACTGAATCTTGAAATCCTGAAGAAGGGACCTGTCAGGTATCGAAACGTTGAGCGTTGAAACAATGCTATAAGTAATACACACCACGATTAAAACCGAAAAATGTCTTTAACTTTAATAGAACATCGCGAAAACAGAAGAAAAATGGTGAGTGTATTTTTTATTTCAATAAAAATATACTCTCCTTCGGCAGTCGGGAAAAAACTAATTATATCTTAGCTACTCTCCTAACATTGAGTTGTTCTGTCAAAGTGTAGGTTTGTTTACATTACATCATTGGAAAAGGATTTGAGTGTGTGACTAATTGAAAGGTCCACCTACTTAATCATGAGAATGAAGGGATGGACTATATTTTCTGTGAGTAATTCGTCTTGGTCCAACCTTTAGGTTGATAGAGTTTCTATACAGCTAAGGAAGGAATAGAATGAGACTGGAGATACTAGCGAAGGGTTCCGTACCACTATCACAATTGGGTACGGAACCCTAAAATGAACACTGGACCAACCAATTTGTGAACGCAAACCGAACGTTACAATTTATTTAACCATTGGCGCCAGTCTTCTCCAGTTTCACTAGATGGCGATAGTAGTCAAAACACATCGCGGTATCGTTGCGTTTTTCTGTCCCTAAATCACGTTAGTTGTATGGGAGCTCTTAAATATTTGCTTTATTTTGTTTTTAGAATTTTGTAGCGTTGTTGCAAAAAGTTGTAGCGGTACATCTTCTGTGAAAATTTCAACCGTCTAGCTATTATGATTCTTGAGATACAGCCTGGTGACAGACATGCGGACAGACAGCGACGTCTCAGTAATAGGGTCCTGTTTTTAACCTTTGGGTACGGAACCCTAACAACGAAGTATAAGAACATAAGACACATACATAGACAAACAAACACAAAACCTTTCTCTGCGTCGCGCAGTCAGGTTATAAAGCCATTGACTGAATGAACAAACTTCGCCACGAGTAGTTTCCGTCCACAATCAAAATTTCCAAAGCAAATATTACCATTAAATCCATTAAAACTCTCTCATCAGCCCACCTTTGTCCCCTTCCATCCCTGTCCCATCGCACTCGTAGAACTTCATAATTTATTAAAGCAATTTCGTCACAGTTTGATAATTCCCCATTTTTATGGGTCGAACCTACATAAAATTTATGTCCGCGTTATATGGGATATATCTCCGCGACTCCAATCGTATAATTGATATTCAACCATCGTTCGGGACATAGACTTATGCAAAGATAACTCTGCTTGGAGATTTGTAGAAAACTACTTCTTCTGCTTAAGTTTTTGGAGCTTTTGTCAACTTTGCATCGACAGTGGCGCCTTTGTGGATGGTACATTTATCTTGGTTTTATTGTTCTATGACCTTTGGGACGTGGTTTATGTGTGATTCATTTCGTTGATGTAGGGTAAGGTTACTAGTTATAGGTTATTATAATGAAATTATTTGTTTGTTAGTAGTTACTGAAGAAGCTAGCTTGGTAAGCGTTTAGTAATTGTTACGAAAGTTGAATATCAATTAGGTATGGGACAATAATTTCAATGTTTATTATTGTTATAAATTTATGGTTTATATGTGTTTTTGGTATTAATTAAAGGATTATTTGATTATCGATACATACATCTCTTTTCCACGTCTTAACATATTAACCCTAGTATTTATAGACAAGACGAGTAATAACTTTGGCTAAGTAATGCATTTGTCTTGTACTTGTCTGTGGTTTTCAACGTCTGCGAAAATGTGGTTGAGATTTCACTTAGCCAGAGTAATTACTCGATTCGTCTGGGGAGTGAGATGTTGGTTATTTTTTTTTTGTTGCTAAATATTTTTTTAGATCACCTGGCTGTAACTATCTCATGAACTTTAATAGCTAGTCAGTTAAAATTATATTTTAAAACAGAAAAGTTATACTGCTTTTGAAAAAATGCTTTCAAAAACTTTAGTACCCGGCGGGATTCGAACCCGCGACTATTGGTAATCCGAACCAACGCGCGTCGAGTTTTTGAAAGCATTTTTTCAAAAGCAGTATTCCTAAGTGTGGATTAACACTAAGAAATAATGTTTACAGAAAAGTTATATTCTTTTTTCAAATAACAGAAGGTACTGAACTCTCCATACGCGAGTCGAACTCGCACTTGGCCGGTTTTTTGTGTATAATTTTCCCACAAAAAATGAGATAGTACCTATTGGAATAAAATACATAACAAAAATTTACTTACTTCAAAGTTGGTATCTAAGTACGTATAGTTATTAATATTGAGAGCTTTATTATTTACATCGATCAGAAAGCGAGTAAGAACCTTATAAGAAGCTTACTGGCTAATATCGGAACATATTGAACTGTGAAAGAAAATGAACGCATAAAATTGAGATTCAATACAAAATGTTGTAATTTTATTTCCACTTTTATAAAAAATATTTTGCTACGTTTAATTAAAATTTCGTCTGTATTAACTGCCATATATAACAATTTTTATGACACGGTCACACGATCGGCCTGCGTAGGACGGCCTCTGTGGCGCGTAGTCGGCTCGCCTACTGCTATGCAGAAGGTTGCTTTCGATTCCCGCCGGGTGAAAATATTTATGCTTAAAAATAAATATTTGTTTTTAATCTGGGCGTTTTCTTTTAAACATAATTATGTATGTATTAACAATAAAAAAGTAAAATGAGTAGCATATCCGTTGTCGAGTACCTACCCATAGAGGGCCTACAGGCCTAGTGCTTAGTTTTGGGCTAGGTTGTGCTGTGTGTAACATCGGGCATTTTTTTTGTGATGGAGGAACAAAAGCGCACAGTGCATTTCTACCCAAATTAATATTTTAATAGGTAAATAATTTAGATACACAATTATTGTCGCACATTTGATATTTATAGATATACCTATATCAATACAAATACAAATAACTTTATTGGAAACAATAAATATTCAGAAAATACAGTAAAATGAATCTCTATCTATTGCGTTAGTACTGTGTTGCAAACGGTAAAAGTGTGTATAATATGTGTGTATAATATGTATTTGTGTGTACACAAAATACAATGTGTGAATAATATGCTTATTCCACGCTCGGCGCTCGGTTCAAACGAATCTTTCGGCTAAACGGGTAGCCACTTTTATTGCTGGTAGTACCTAGAATTGTATTTTGTAGATTTTTTTTCACTTTTGGCAAAGTTGGATTAATATTTTACTCATTTTTTCGGATTTAATCGCCTTTTATTTTATTCTGTTACGCGATTAAAACCGGAATAATTTTAATTTCAAATGTATGTATTTCTTTCTAATTTCGAAATGGACTATATCGTAGTGGAGTATAAAAGTTTAATGCCAGAACAGTATCCAGTAAGAAATCCTTTAGAAAGCATCCTAAATCAGATGTCCAGACCTTTTTGCTTGGCACTTCGTCGCTCGTGAATTCCAATGGAAGCAAATTGCAATATTCTAGGTGCCGAACTCGATGTTGGTACTTCGGTTGTTGCATACTGACAACTTTAAATTACACTGATTATTAGTTTTAATCATATAGCTTATATTTTTTACGCATTTTTCAAATGCTCGACGTACAGGTCGTATTTCTCAACCGATCTTGATAGAATTTAGATAGATTCTATAAATATACACCTAAGTACCTACATAGTTATAACTAGCTGCGTCCCGCAGTTTCACTTGCGTAAGTCTCGATCCCGCGGGATTTACGAAATCAATAGTGTCCTATGTCCTTCTCCCGGTCCCTTTCTACCTCCCCACCAATTTTCAGCCAAATCTGGAACCTTAGATGAAAACAAACAAGAGTAGATACGGTATATTCTAACATTGCGTATTCGAAAAATGAGCTAGAAACACCTACATGCATTTTCATATTTAAAAACATTTATCTCTAACAATGATTCAGGCATTTATAAAATGAGCAAAAAGGCGTTCTGATGGATTTCAAAAAGACAATCGCAGTGTGACAGCACGTGCTGACGCGGCAACGGTTCGACATACAACTGAGGCTAGTGCGTCAGCTAGACGCAGTTTTATCGTCTCATTTACCGTGACTAGGTACCGTATCTTTAGTTTTTTGTTTTAATCTAAGCCTGGAACTACTTTTTGATCACAAACTCTTCAAATAGGTAACAGTAAAAGTTGTAGTCGCTTTTACTAAGGTCGTATTTAGCAATAAAGTTCAGGGTTCCCAACTTAGCACTTTCGGTGCTAGATTTGGCACTATTTTCGCAATTCCAGCACTGGAATTTAACATTCAGCACCTAGCACTTAATCTAGCACTATTCAGCCATCATTCTGATTTTTTTCTGGTCACTGTAGAAGCGAACTGCAAATGTTTTTAGTTGTGAATTTATCAATTTAGTGTTTCGTGAACTATAAAACCTACTAAAATGGATATTCCTTTAAGCAAAAAAGTGAGTTAAGTTCAAAATTACGGCATTCGGAATCAAAAAAACACAGAAAAAAATTATGTCTAAAAAATAGCACAATTTTTTATTTTTTTTATCAATCTAGCACTATTTGAGATGTCATTTAGCACCTATCTAAGATAATGAGTTGGCAACCCTGATAAAGTTTGTGCTCGCGAGGTACTAAAACAATATAGTACCTAGTAGTCATTGTTTTTTTTTTCACATTTGAATGTTTATTATATTATTGATTTATTTTCAAAATTATTAGTATTATCTTCAGGTGACCAAAGGGCTGGCGGCTACTTTGGCCAACGAATAGGTATTGATATCCAACGGGGCAATGCAGCCTTTTGGGTACCATACCTACATTTTAGAATTATTAATTTTAATTATTTTAAACTATTTAGTGAATTAAGATGGTATACTGATGGTATATTATATTTACAATTAACATATTTTTATTTTATACCATGTACCTACCTATTTTTTTTTTTTCATTGTCATATTAGAATCGCCCAATCGCTAGTAACAGATAAAAAGTTGCCAGTTCGTACAGTCCGTTTTGCATCGGTCCTCAGCTCGTTACGTCGGTTTTGTTAATTTTACTATGTTTCCTTAGACTCTAAATTAACGAACTTTACGTGAACTCAATTTCGACAAATTTTTAGAGAAAAATACGGTACTGCTGAATTAGTTAGTGGATTGTTTCATTTTAATTCTCTTTTGGCAAAAACAGTAGTGTTAGTAAATTCGTTTTTTGAGTTAAAATTGTAGGTTATTTTAATAATATTAATAGTAAAATAGTTAAAATTAAAGACACTTTTCGGTTTTAATCGCCTGGTGTTTTTACTTTTAGCATTGTTTCATAGATTTTTCTTCAGTTTTCGCGATGTTCTATTCATTCCGTACCTAAAAGGTCGAAACGGGACCCTATTACTGTGACTTCGCTGTATGTCTGTCGCCAGGCTGTATCTCATGAACCATAATAGCTAGATGCTTGAAATTTTCACAGATGATGTATTACCGTTGCCGCTATAACAACAAATACAAATAAAAACAAAACAAAATTTAAGGAAAAACGTGATTTTTGACGTAAAAACAGTAAACGTAATGCAGGTTTTTTATTTGTGTTCGATTTCATTCAATAAATTCATTTATTCCATTTATTATCTGTAGATTGAAATCAACCCTTAATAAAATACGCTTACATTTTCTATATGGTACCTTGACACTTTTCCTGAATATATGTGAAAACTATATATCTCCTCAGTACACTGCAAAATACATTGTTACCTGAAAATGAAATAAATGGCGGCCGTTCGCTGTCGCGTCGTCGCAAAGACTCTCCCATTGTTGTGTCATGCAATATTTTCATCAAAAGAACAATCCACTTTTCGAACAGAATGTTTAATAACCTTTTTACACTGACCTCCATAATACAAGTACGCTGGACAGGAGATCGCGCATTGAATTTTGTGCTTATTTGATCTGCGCCATAATGCGCTGCTTTCTATTGAAAGTGATGGTGACCGTCCACGGAACATGGCGGAAATCAAATAGGCACAAAGATCTAATGGCGTTTTGTGTGGTATAGCAAATCCAGCGTACTAGTAGGTACATATAGAGTTCAGTACATTTTTAGAATAATCCTTGAGCTTTTTCCGAGAGATGACTCTTTTGTGCTATAAAAGCGATCGTTGGATATTAGAGACTACGTTCCGATCACGGTGGGAACTCGGCATTAGTGTGTTCCCCACTTCATTTCACTTATATACTGATGAGAAAACAAAACACCGTACCGCTTAACACCAGCAGAGAAAATCATGATTAAGCTTTTTTAAATAGCTAAAGCAATTTTTTTCACTTATTTTTGGTTGACTTATGCAAATTAAAGACATTTTTCAGTTTGAATCGTGTGGTGTTTGTTACTTTTAGCATTGTCACAACGTATGTAGATACAGAAGGTACAGTATAGATAGATAGCTAAAATCTACTTTATATTCAAGTCCCATACTCCAATTGACAAAGGGTGCATGGCATACCTTTCGAATGACATCGAGCATTCCCGTACTGTGTCCGCACGGATTGCGATCTAAAGTAAACTCAGTGAGCACGGCCCATTGTTTTTCTCTATTCGGATGTGGATGAATGGAACTTGTGTCACATGGATACTGTAGAAGTATTCGAGAATTAAAATGTGATACATAAATCCTTACGAAGTTGGGACATCTTTGCAGACACGACATTTATTTTAGGAGAACGTACCTACTTACTGTGTAATATGGTATAATGTAAATATATGGACTGTAAAGTGGCAATATGTTATTTCTTATTATTCTTTTTTTCGTTTAATTGCATAGTTGTGCTTAAAATGACACGTCTCTCCCAGGTAGAATGAATGGTAGGCATGAAGACACTAGATCTCTAGGTACAAAATTGAGCGAAATAATTACGTGTGGCAATCTACAAATACTATTATATATCCACACTTCTTACACTAATATTATACAGAGGAAAGATTTGTATTTTTGAGTGTGTGTGTGTCTGTGTGTTTGTTATGAATAAACTCAAAAACCACTGTGCCGATTTCAAAAATTCTTTCACCGTTCGAAAGCTACATTCACCCTGAGTAACATAGGCTACTTTTGATTCCGACACTCCTACGGGATCGGGACTTACGCGGGTGAAACCGCGGGACTCTGCTAGCCAAATATAAAACACACTATCTAAACAGCTCTCTACTACTAGCGGTTTGGCTGTGCATCGATCCATCAGTCAATCACGACAAAGGAAGAATTTAAAATAAATTTAATTTATGACAGAAATCAATGATCCAAACATAACATCATAGTTTAATGTAAAACTTTTAAATTGGCAACATCTTGCTGCAACAGCGGAAGCAAAACTTTTAATAGTTTCCGATTTATATTGTCCATTTTACACTTTATTTTGTTGATATTATATTTTGTACTTAATAGTATACACAACTCTTGCATCAGATAACTTTTGTTTGCACTAAAAGTAAAATATAGTTTATCTTCATGTTGTACTTTTTAGTACATAACTGTAAAAGAACTTAATATTATAAAGAGGATTTTTTTTGTATGTGTGTTTGTATGTTTGTAAGGAGTAAACTGAAAATCTACTGGACCGATTTCAAAAACTCTTTCACCAAGAGAAAGGTAAATTGTCGAGGAGTAACATAGGATCCCGATATTCCTACAGGATCGGGACTTACGCGGGACGCAGCTAATCTTACTAATATTATAAATGCGAAAGTAACTCTGTCTGTCTGTCTGTTACGCTTTCACGCCTTAACCGCTGAACCGATATTGATGAATTTTGGTATAGAGATAAATAGGACCTCGGAGAAGGACATAGGCTACTTTTGATCCCGTAAATCCCGCGGGATCAGGGATCAGGATTACGCGGGTGAAACCGCGGGCGCAGCTAGTAGTTAATATATTTCAAGCAAGTCACTCAGTCAACAAACAATCCTACTTCCTACTATATATTAAGGTGAAAGTTTGTGTGTATGTAATGTGTAAGTATTGGTTGCTCCTTTACTTTCCTTAACGTAGTATATAGATAACTAGCTGCATCCCGCGGTTTCACCCGCGTAAGTCCCGATCCCGTGGAAATATCGGAACGTGAATGTCAAAAGTACACTATGATAATATAGCTATCCAATGGTGGAATAACTTTTGAAATAGTAGTTTTTAAGTTTATTCATTACAAACATACGACACACACACACAAAAATACAAATCTTTCCTCTGTATAATATTAGTGTAGCTGTAGACTAGAGATCTGAAAGATCAACTGGATCAAGAAGTCTTTTATCACGATACACTCCCGGGATCGAGACTTCACAGACTCAACCGCAGGACGCCACTAGTACAATAATAAAACATAGACTACATTGACCTCAAAGTTCCTACAACAATGTCCAATCCCCTTTTTGCTTCAGTCTCTCAAAGGAAAGGATATCCACAAAAACAAGCTGAACTACAAGTTCTGATTGCGGGTCTGATATTGTATCCTGAAAGAGCAACTCATTGCTTACATAAGGCAACCAAAACGCCTTGTCTTATGACATCACGACCGAATGACATCCGCAAACGGAGCTAGCCTAGATCGCGCTAGCGTTGTAGTGTCGCGAATGGTAAGGTCCTAACGATTAATTTGTACGTTTGCATAGTAATTGTATCCTCAAAAAACAATTCATTGCTGACATAAAAGGTAAGCAACGCCTTATCATTGAGGAGCTCATTGGCCTAGTTGTACCTGCCGATCGTGAACGATCGTGCCGGTTAAGTAACGCTTGGCGCGGTCCGGCTCCGTGCTTCGGAAGACACGTTTAGCAGTTGGTCCCGGTTGTTATCTCTGATAGCAGTCGTTCCTTGGTTCAAGTTAGAGGCCTTAGGGCGATCTGAAAACACCAGGTGAGCCACACCACTATACGAAAAGAAGAAGAACTTAGAACAAATAAACTATTTTCTATTCTATTCTATTCAAGATCTGCCCATTTCCCGACTTGCACTTAACAAAATCGGCCCCTTCTGCGGCTTGCACTAGTACTTTTTTACGATTTGCACGTGATTCTATGTATCAAACATTAATTACCCCTTACTTACTTATTTTTATTGTACGTTTCCGCAACAGTCCTAGCCCTATAAGTGGGCCTTTTTGCGTGACTTTAAGCCATAGGTTTACTCACCATGTTTTCCTTCACCGTAAGAGCGATGTTAATAGCGCACTTAATTTTTTCTTAAAGAAAAAGGCATTGGTACCTACGCGGTCGGCCAGGATTCAAAACCACGAACTTCGAAATTAAAGTCGCGGTACGGCCACAGAAAATATGGTCCAGCCCTTGGGTGCTCGAATTTGTTGGAATTTTGCAGTTACTAATCACGCAACAAGGCACGCAACGAGGCATTTTATTAGTTTATACGGACGTCCGGCAACTAAAGACGCGCTAAGGACTGCCAGTTAGCGCCGACTACCGCTACGTTTTGTCAGGGTTTTTCACGTTTTTCTGACTCACGAAGGACATTAATTCGCGTGGTCTAGCTATATGTATGTCTGTGGTAGGAACCCTAAAGATTTTTCCTCTATACCCCGACACCTTCCGATTATAAAATTGGCAAAAGCGATACCTACCTTGAAATTCCGAGCACGCGCGTTGAAGTAATTTTACATCGAGCCAATATCCTGGCTGATGCTCCGTTGCAGTCATTTGTTTCGATCGTGGAACTAAACACTGATAGAATGGTTGTAAAAATGAGTAGACAGTGTCGACGGTTTTCTTTGTGGGAGGCTCCGGCCGCGACCAGTACCCCTACCATGAGTTGTTCTTAAATACGTGAACTGTAAAGTTAACAGTTTGGGTATGTCCAATGGTCCAATTGTGAGGCTAAGTGCGGAAAAGTCAAAGCGAAACTAACTAACTAACTTGGGTATGTCCGCAACACAAAATATCGGTTCGCGCGACCCATAAGTCGCGGCCGGTGTAGCAGGGAACAAGCAGAACGGGCGCGCTGTGCACAAGGTCAAACTGTTAAAATTACAGTGCAAGTGTTTACGTAGTAACTCATGGTAGATGTACTGTTACCTTATCCACTAAACTAAGTCCTAGCGCCAAGCGGATTCGTCCGTGTACCGATACGTTGACCGGTGCAGCCACTAAGGTAGACGAGTTGGATCTTGTTCCACTGCCGTCTTCCTAAAACTAAATATAAAATGAAGTTGGAGCGCTCTAAGAGCTCTATCAATCGGTCTTCGGTCTTCATTTGTATCCGTTCAGATAAAAAAAATGTGAGTCGTCACGGGTCGCCTGGCAGATGTGAAACATCGACTCCCTACGTATAGTATATATTATTTTCCATCATATATCCATCGTATAGCGTGGCGAAGTGTTGCCACGGCCTGTATCGCCACGAGAACTTTTAGGTTTACCCTCGCCTAAAATTCTTCACATCAAATACAAACAATAATTTAAAAATTACCTTGCTTCAAAAAAACAGGGTTGTTGTTTACTTTATTATTTATAAGGTTTTAATATTAATTTGGCATGAAATCATGTAGATAAAGCATATCGATGGCAATTACCATTCTGTCTTGCCCATTTTCCGCGGTATCCCCAGAGACAAGTCTTAGAGGCTTCCGATAATACTCCGATCAATCGAGACTGATACAGCAGTCAATTATCGAGACACATTTGTTTTTGTTCAAAGATTGATCGCGGTAGTTAAAAGGAAAGGTTATTGTAGTTTCTCTCGTAGGGCCACTTTTAGACTCTGTAGCTAAGATGAAAATAAACAATAGTAGATACGGTATATTCTAACATTGCGTATTTAAAACAGACAGACAGACAGACAGACAGCGAAGTCTCAGTAATAGGGTCCCGTTTTTACCCTTTGGGTACGGAACCCTAAAAAGAGCTAGAAACACCTACATGCATTTTCATAAAATTATTGTATTTAAAAACATTTGTCTTTAAAAATGATTCAGGCTTAGTAAATAAGCAAAGATGCATTCTTATGGATGTCAAAAAGATAATCGCAGTGTGACAGCACGTGCTCACGCGGCAACGGCTCGACATACAATTGAGGCTAGTGCGTCGAGCTCCGAACTATATATAGAATTACCCTTGAACGATACAATTGTCGTCAGCTAGACGCAGCTTTATCATCACATTTTCCAAGACTAGGTAACGTATCTGCTGTTTTTTGTTTTCATCTAAGCTCTCTAGCGTCTTTTTAACCGACTTCAAAAATAGGAGGAGGTTCTCAATTCGACCTGTGTATTGTTTGTATTTATGTATGAATGTGAATATGTCTGCGTCGTAATCCGGCATATGAAGTTCGATTGCGATAATTCTATTTTCATTTGGAAGGTGGGAATCCCGATTTGTTCCCATAAAATATTAATGATGATCCGATGAGTATCTTTGGAATAATGAGCGGAATACCATCCTTGAATCCAGGAAATGACTACTTTATGCGCTTACCAATAGAATCGGGTTCAAACCCATTCCGGGTTCAAACCCCAGGACAGGAGAATTAATGATGGTGCATTTCTCTTTGTAAAATATTAAAAAAAAAAAACGTTTTACTTGTAAATTAGCATCCCTCATGAGTATAAATAAGTTGTAACTTTTTATCCCTTAAGACGATATTTAAGTTACGTAGCGCACGTTCTGCTATACTTCCCTCATGTTTTAACTTATAACTTTATTGCCTACAATAACTTTAAACTCATTCGCGTCCTGAAGTTTGATCGTAAAAATAAAACGATCACACACCAATCGTACGTTTCATATTTTCGAACAAATATGTTTGAAAAGTCCGTAAAAGTTTGGAACAAATACAGCTAATTTTAAATATTAGATATTTTGTGAGACATTCTGTGCTTCGTGTTTTCTTTTACGGTGGGATTAAAACTTCTTCTTTTCGTATAGTAGTAGGTCACCTAGTGTTAGACTTTTCAGGTCGTTCTAAGGCCTATGACTTGACTTAATGACTGCTTTCAGAGTAACAACCATGACCAACGTGACTTCCGAAGCATGGAGGTCAAGAAAATGATTTGTAACCTGTATTTTTGTAAATAAATGTAATTTTCATTTTTTCGGAGTTTTCCTTAACTTATCTGTTCACACATTAAACAATTTAAAAAATCTTAAGTCTTAAATCGCTCAAAGGCATTCGATTGTAAATCCGACTTTATACTTTTACGAGTACGCCGACCCGACGCGACGCAAAGCCACCGCGAATGTAGGACTGTGGGGTTAAGAGCATTTATTTGTTCAGACTAATGCACATTTTATGCGGGACCCCGTTTCTTATGACTTACGTGACGTAAAACTGAGGCGCAAGTTAAGGGATGAGGGATCAATTAGCATTGAGAGACGTGATTTGGTGCTTTTGGTGAAATAAATTACGTGTCTGAGATTAGGGACACGTGAGTTCGGAACTGAAATTGAAGACGGTTGGCAGTAAAAATGTTTTAATACGGTTTTTGGGAAGAGAGCCTGCTCATTGAAATTAATTTGTGGTATTTGGAAATATACTAGTAAGTACTTGAGGTACTTTTCCGGTTAAAAATGCATATTTTCGTATGCTCGTAGTATTAATTACATCCTAAAAGGATTTACCCCTAAAAAAATTCGTTGAAATCTGTTAAATCATTTGAACTAATAATATAAAACGTGGGAAGAAATAAACTTTTTGACTTTTTTGATCGTACGACCCCACATAAACTAAGACAACGGGGGAAAGAACAAGAAAAGGGAAGAAAAATAATTTTGCATTTATAATAATCCGCTAAAGCGCAAACCTTAAGTGTTCCCGCGAAACTACAAGAGCGAAAAGAATAGGTCGTCTCGTAAAATTTCAGTCGTAAATATGAAAGAAAAGATTTCACAGAAAAAAAGCCTTTCACCGAACTGTTATGTGATACAAGTAAATGAGGATTTGTTGTTTGTTGTGGCATTTCGAGGCTTCGACCGAAAACGGAATGTTTCGGTTTTCCGGTAGTTTATACTTGATATTAGACGAGCAACTTCCTGTCGGCCTATCGACTCATTCCTACTTTTGTATCATTATCATGATCATCAACATCATGATCATCAATATCATGATCATCAACATCTTGATTATCAACATCATGATCATCAAAATCATGATTATCATCATCATTATGATTATCATCTGGTGCTATCTTGGAAGATCGGCAGTCGATTGGTGAAAGTATTTGCAGTCTTGAGGTGTCGATAGTTAAGGCCAGTCCACTTTTTTAAGTCGTCAAGTCACGTCTGCCTTTATCTACCCAGGGCCCTTCTTGCCCTGTATTTTTTCTCTCAGTATCAGCCTAATTGAAATCATATAAATAGGTGTAAATAGATTTTTTCAAAGCAAGCATGTTATATCGTCTTCTCATCTTTGCTTTCCATACTAAGCGCTTTTCTGTAGGTATCCGAGGAAAGCAGTTTTACGTCGACTTATGGTGCTCATTAGTTTTCTCTGATATCCCATTTGGTATATCTGGTACTAAAGCTGGGTTTCGCCAGCGGAGCGGAGCACTCCGCCAGTTCCAGTTCAACATCCAACAATCGTTTTTATAGCGCGAAACAGTAGTCAAATCTAAAGGAAAGGGATTGCTGTAGCCATAGCCATGTAAAGGGTAATCTATCTTGATTTCTTTGCACAATACAATCATAAATCGTATTGTTATTCTGTAAATATGAAAGAAAAATCGTCTGCCCGCTAATAAAAAGCGGCACCTTTACTGAGTGAGAGATATTAAGGTCGTTTTTTGAGTGATCTTGAGTGAAGTGTAAGTAAGGAGAAAATATACAAGCGAAGAATCGTTAGGATTTATAGAATAGACCAGCAGTAAAAGTTTCCAGTCTGTTGCTTGTGAGACGTAACGTTTGGCTAATGGAATCACAAGTTTTGCAGTTTATTTTGATGTGGTTTGTAGGTAGGTTACTCGTAGTTTTGGTGCAATTTGGTACCTACATTTAGTTGTCCAGAGTAGGTAAATAGTTGTTGTAGGTTAGTTTTACCGTTGCATTAATTGGGTTAGGTAGATTACTTTTTAGGCCAATGTTTTAAGGTTCCGTACCCAAAGGGTTAAATGAGAACATTTTACTACGACTCCACTATTCATTCGTCTTTCTGTCATTTTATGAACCATGATAGCTAGACAGTTAAAATTTACACTTATGGTGTTGTTCAAGGTTCATGTTGCTACATGCAACATTCTGCTAGAAATGTTTTACAAAGGAGAAATGGAGCATCAAAAAATCTCCCCTTACAGGATTCGAACCGGTTGTAACAATCCAACCTCTTAGTCGTGCCTAAATCTAATCTCTTTTGGGACGCAACGCCTACTAAAAGAGAATGGCAACATAGAAATACCTCAAGTAAAAAATCAATCGGTATAATTAACCTAACTAAAATTCTTTAGGTGATTAAATACATTAACCAAGATTAAGATTAGGTGATTAATTACCTCTCTGATAAGCGGTAAAAATAGGTTAACCCTAGGTTGTGCTACGAAAGATATTTAATATAACGACATCTCTGAGAGAATAGGAGTCGCGTTGAAAGAACCAGGTAAAGTGGGGTCTATTGTCCCACTGCTTGATAATAGATGGCGCTGTAATAGATAAGGGAGG
This sequence comes from Idaea biselata, assembly GCA_958496205.1. Taxonomy (NCBI): domain Eukaryota; kingdom Metazoa; phylum Arthropoda; class Insecta; order Lepidoptera; family Geometridae; genus Idaea; species Idaea biselata. The sequence continues at coordinate 35,132,764 of OY292394.1, read as the reverse complement.
TAAAGAAAACAAGGTTATCTTCAAAATCTATTAAATCTTCGATCCTTTTGTAGTTTGTACATGGAAATATAGTTGTAAATAATTAAAGCGTAGGGATAAACATGTAACCGAACCCGGGAGGAGGACAAGGAACGGCTGATTAAGGAATTCTTCTTTCTAAGCCACAACAAAGGCTGTTGACATTGGCCACCTCAAAGTGCAGACAGCGCCGCGTTTCCGCCGGAAGTTCATGGGAACTCTCTCTATGCATTTATGAATAGTCCGTTTTCAGGGGAACGTTTTCAAGCTTCCCCATTGGCTACTGAGGAAATGAAGGTATAAAGCATGGTTTATGAATAAACCCCTTTCACGCCCATTTTAGAAGGTTTTTCAGTAAGAACTTTTTCAAGGTACCCCATTGGTTGTTGGATAAATGAAGGCCAAAGCATGCGTTGTGAATAACCTAAATTTCAGAAGGAACTTTTTTCAAGGTTCCTATTGGTTAATAAGCCGAAGGGAAGGGAGTCCAATCAACAAACGTAACATCTTTAAGGAAATGTGGCCATAGTCAGGAGATTAGGGAAGTTTTGGAGAAAATATGGCCGATTAAAAAGAAACTAAAATTGGGAAAATAGGTCGATTGAGGTTTATACTGCTGGTCACGTCTTAAACCTAAGCAATAATCAAGCAATGGTAGGTCAAATAGAAAAAAAATATACTTTAGACCAAAGAAAAAGGCAGATTAGTTTTGGGAAAATTGGCTAATTGAGAAATGCGATTTTGAAAAGAAAAACTGGTATCCCGAAACTCAAAAAGCGAATTTTGGGAGAAGGGGAAGATTTTGAGGCTTTATAAGGCCCTGCCGCGTTCATTTAAAGGGAAGTTTCGCTATAACGAACAGCTCCTGAAAAGAATCCCTGCCGAGTCGCGAACTAAAGGGAAGTTTTGCTATAACGAACAGCTCCTGAAAAGGAAATTCCCTGCCGGGTCGCGAACTAAAAGAATTCAAACTAACAATCTCCAAGTGATGGGAACCGCTACCCAAACGCGAAAACGTTTAATTTTAACAGTATAGCCCAGTTTAGTTCGATTAGTTTCAGTATAGCTAGGAAGTTTTTCCCGAGAAACAGGAACTCCTAAAAAGGAAAATCCCTGGCCGTTCGCAAACCAACAGTGCTCCAATAAAATAAATCACAAGTAAAGTGAGACCTCTGCCCAAATACAAACAGTTTAATTTTAACAGCATAGCCCAGTTTAATTCAATTAGTTTCAGTAGGTATAGCTAGAGAAGTTTTTCCCGAGAAACAGGAACTCCTAAAAAGGAAAATCCCTGGCCGTTCGCAAACCAACAGTGCTCCAATAAAATACATCACAAGTAAAGTGAGACCTCTGCCCAAATACGAACAGTTTTATTTTAACAGCTTAGCCCAGTTTAGTTAGGTTCAGCATAGCCAGAAAGTGAGAGGTCTACTGGTAGAGAAGTGAATAAAAGGTGATACCTATTTATTATTATTGTTCATGGCCTGTCTTGTGAGTGAAGTGATTTATTTTAGGTGATAGGGTCCTCATTGGAAATCTGATCGTCCTTCTACCTAGAAAGACAACGAGTTGGGTTAGGGGGTATACTCCACCAACACACACTGAGAAAAGTTTTGCTACAACAAAGAGCTCCTGAAAAGAATCCCTGCCGAGTCGCGAACTAAGGAAAGTTTTGCTATAACGAACAGCTTCTAAAAAAGAAGCCCTGCCGAGTCGCGAACTAAGGAAGTTTTGCTATAACAAACAGCTCCTGAAAAGGAAATTCCCTGCCGGGTCGCGAACTAAAAGAATTCAAACTAACAATCTCCAAGTGATGGGAACCGCTACCCAAACGCGAAACCGTTTAATTTTAACAGTATAGCCCAGTTTAGTTAGTTTCAGTATAGCTAGAGAAAGTTTTTCCCGAGAAACAGGAACTCCTAAAAAGGAAAATCCCTGGCCGTTCGCAAACCAACAGTGCTCCAATAAAATACATCACAAGTAAAGTGAGACCTCTGCCCAAATACGAACAGTTTTATTTTAACAGCTTAGCCCAGTTTAGTTAGGTTCAGCATAGCCAGAAAGTGAGAGGTCTACTGGTAGAGAAGTGAATAAAAGGTGATACCTATTTGTTATTATTGTTCATGGCCTGTCTTGTGAGTGAAGTGATTTATTTTAGGTGATAGGGTCCTCATTGGAAATCTGATCGTCCTTCTACCTAGAAAGACAACGAGGTAAGCAAGCATGTTTTCTTTGATAGGAATTGCTGCCAGGTTCTGGGGAATTCTGTCTCCTCGTCGGGCCATTTTCTTCCAATTTAAATGGTGCCAACTTTTCTAACTAGAGCCCGGGGACGGGATTACTAGAAACTGGCAGTAATTGATAGGAAAATGTTAAGGTGTCTCTAGTACGATGTTCCTTACTTTCTTTTGTGTGCTCGTAGCTTGGGGAAAGCTCTGGGCTACTTCTTATAACCTAGTGTTTGGCTGAAGAGAAACTATTTATCTCAGCCCAGGGAAATCCCCTGGCAGAGACTACTCTCTGAGGTTGTTCTTATTTTCATAACAAATAGCTGCTAATTTTGCAGTCTCTCAGTCAAACAGTGGGTATTATCGTGCGAATTGAATATACTCTCGTAGGGACCCTCGAGGTCAGCTGTGCGAATTAGTTTGATCAAAGAAAAGTCACGTATCTATCTTGAAAATCCAGGAGCCATGCCTGGCATAAACTAAACTACCTAGTTAATTCTTTTCTATTAAAGGTTAAAATCGTAAATGTTATGTGACGATCAAATCCAGGCATTAAATTATACTCTCGTAGGGACCCTCGAGGTCAGCTGTGCGAACTAGTTTGATCAAAGAAAAGTCACGTATCTATCTTGAAAGTCCAGGAGCCAAGCCTGGCATAAACTAAACTACCTAGTTAATTCTTTTCTATTAAAAGTTAAAGTCGTAAATGTTATGTGATGATCAAATCCAGGCATTAAATATCATATAAGCTCATATTGTAAATATCTACGTATCTACAAAAGATATATTATGTGTCCCACCTAACATTCAACTTATCTCATCATCTTTGTTTACTATATTATTAGAGTATTATGTACAAACATAGATTATTTATTATATTACACAAGACATAGCATCTACTGTAGTTCGGGATGGATATAGCAGCTAACTTGTTAACTATAAAAGTCCAGAACGAGGTAACTTGGGAGAGAGGATGCAGAGCTCATTGGCTTTTAGGACATTTCAATCGATGGAGATTTGGTTTATTGTCCAATTTGCGATTATAACCACCGAGTTTCATTTTAGGCACCTGCCCCCCCTGGACTAGAGTACTTGCAACTTGTATCGTCTCACCTTGTTGTCACATCATCCTTATGATGGTTGGTGTGAGGATAATCGTGCAGAAGATATTATACTGTCTAAGCCTGTTAAACAATAATCGAAGGAGATTGTTTGTTAAGAGTCTTGACGGTCGTAACTTGATCAAGGAAAGGCCAAATCGGTATTGAACCTGTGTCTTTTCCTTTAGTTGGGTTAGGGGGTATACTCCACCAACACACACTGAGAAAAGTTTCACAGCTCATGATTCCGGTAAGCTAGCTTTTGATTGAGGCCAAGTCTGGCTGGCCAAGGCTACACCAGTTAACTCTAACCGAATTAGAGCCTCATTTTGCGGTACCTTTTGATTCCTAAATCACTTGGTAAACCAAGGTGAAGCCAAACCCCCTTGTGTCCTATAATCCTATAACCGCATGTTGGATACATACCCAAATACCTGAAAGTACCTTGTAGCTCATGCTTTGGTACAGGACTACACAAATGAGTCATGAAGTGGCAATTGTATGTTTCTCATTTCATGATAAACTGGTTGCCAATCCATGGTTCTTGCCTTCGGAAGCACCTAATTGTATTGATTTTATCAATTTTATACAAATAACCTAATCTAGTATCCAGTTTTACTACTAATGAACTCTCATGTTTGCTGTTGTCGCTGGTCGGGACATTTGTGGATATTACACATACATTATACTCTGTACAAAATTGTGGGAATGCCCCACCCATCTTAGAATCTCCCAAGGTTGTTTAGCGATGGTTGCGTGTCACAGAGCTGAATAAGGTTTAGTTGTTGACCCACATCCATATGTGGCGAGACTATCTCAGGAAAGGTTTCTGGCCGACACGTTCTCCTAAATATACCAAAGGGATATCACACTCCACAAGCGACCATGGCTACTACAGCCCGGTACGCACTTCATACAACTGTAACATCAGGTTATGTCCGATTTTGGCGTTCCTCTGAGTTACCACATAAATATCCATGTCTGTTATCCGGCCGGGTCACACTGATATGGGACCTGCATTGAGTTAGATTGGATACAATACTAACTAACTTACCTGAATTTAATCAAATTGGGTGTTTCCACCACCTTTGTTTGATGATGTCCTCTTCGGAGTTGATGGCGCCACTGTTAGCGCGTAGATTAGATTCAACGGAGAGAGATGGATTGAGTCTTGAGGGGACGGAGGAAGAAGACTCCCGCAACCCCTTAGGGTTGCGGTAACACACATTACAACTAGATACATACCTATATCTATATCTGTCCTACTTAATAATGTAAGCTAAACCATTCATGTAAGCATATTCATAAGTATAGTTATTTATATTTATATAACATTGCATATTTTCTCATTATATATCTATCCTCCCAAGTAATATCCTTATTATAATTTAGAGTTTATATACCTATACTCATCTACCTGTTCTTAGAAGATAGGATACTGTAGCAGCACTTGCCACCGCCCTGATTCACATCTAATTTTGTCTAAAGCATACCACATGTAAAGATCTTGAGTTACTACATCTTAAAAACACAACGTAGAATATTGTCCTAAATCTAGACGATCACTATTACAATTGGCCATTTGAATATTTAACATATGTTAACTGTTCACCGCTTTATTCACATGATAAAGTGGGTTAGAAGGTATATTTTGAGGGGGGGTATTTTTACACGGTGCCCCTCGCTTACCGGGCCAGGATACTGTCACGGTAAAGCTTTTTTATTATTGCATTTTTACCTTGTGAAAAATTTCTAGATGATGTATTTCTGTTGCCGCTATAATTTTTAATCACAAACTCATTAATGGTTTTTGCGAGTATCGATCTAAGCAATACCAAATCGCAGACCTAAATATCTATTTATGGTGTTCTAGTATTAAAAATAAATAAAACCAAACTTTACTTTAACTACCAAACCATAAAAAAACGTTCTTAACAAGAAAAATATTAGGTATATGACCTGTTTTAACATGTTGCACGCAATTTGTCTTCGCAATCCACTTGAGACGAGTAAATTGCTTGATATGTAACAAGGTCGCGAGATCTTTTCTTTGGACTTAGGCCCCATTCATAATAGGAATTCGGTTACTGGTGATGGAGACTATTTTTTTTAGGGTTCTATACTCAAAGAGTAGGTAACAACGGTACCATATACTCCACTCATAATTTCATTTTCGCCCATTTTATTTTTATTATTATTTAAATAATTTTATGTAAATGATAGAATTGAATTTTGTAGTGCGACATTTATATTTATTTAAAAAAAAAAAAATTTTAAATATGGATTTGTAAATAATGATATCCGAAATAAATTATTGAACTATAGGTATATTTTTTTCCTTTTTTTTCAATGAAAAGTAAAAAGTCAAGCGATTAAGACCGAGGAAAATACAAAATTATGAGTTCCAATCGTGTTAGTTTAAAAAGTTTAACACTCTACTGTCTGTCTGTCTTACGAGAACTGTGCTCTGGCTTGGGTACATGATCTATCCATACTAATCAATAAAGGAAAAATCAATGTTCAAATATATCCCGTTTCGGTTGTAAACTGAAAATCTCTGTTTTTAACGAGATTTTTTCATTATTTTCTTTTGTGTTGTAATAGTAAACTAATCGTCTAAACAAAACTACCAAAATAAAGGCAAAAGAAGGATAAATGGAATACTAAAATTATGGTTCCTGTATGTTTTGTAATAACCGAGAGAGATAGAGATAATAATAGAGAGACAGAGATATATTTTGACATCCAAATCTGCAAAAACTTCAAGTCGTCCTCTTAAATCGACATTCGGTTTCGAACCAACGTTCTGTGAATTGCAGGAAAAAGAAAATAATACAGATGCACAAAAATAAAGTAGGTAGGTACTTTCTAATTTTGAAAACGCAAATAACAAAAGTACCAGTAAAAAGTTTAATATCTACTTAATAAAAAGGCAAGGACAAGACAGACAGAATACCTTAGTGTGCAGAACCCTTAAATTGCGGGAATTTCTCAGAATAACTCACGCTCGAAGAAAATTCTAATAGCTTTATAAAACAAAATGAAAAAATAATAGACTATATACGAGGAATATTATTTCTTTTGACGAAATAGAAAGACGAGGAATTATTCTTTTTATTAAAGTATGAAAAGTAAAATGAAGGAGTGAATTGGGGTATCCTTAGCCGTATAGCACAGGCATATAATAGGGTTATCCGAACTTTTCTCGTGGATGTTGTAAAAGGTGACTAACGATCCTACACACCACAAAGGACACACTCGCCAAATTTCATGTCTCTACCACCAGCGGTTTGGGCTCTGCGTTGATATATAGATCAGTCAGGACTTTGAATTTTATTGGTAGATGAAATCGGTCCAGTTGTTTCGGAGATTACCCCCAATTAGCCCCCAATATACATACATATATACATACATGTTACCAACGTTACCTCTTTATAATATTAGTATAGATATAGATAGATGCGAGCGAGTCTTACGCAGCGTCTTACGTAGGCGATCGGATGCGAACGCGATCCGATCCGGTGCGGTGCGGAAACAAGGAACAGTTGAAAATCGCGACGCATCGCACTTTACGTGTATTTGGTCACGTAGGACACTTCAATAGCTACCGCACCGGATCGGATTGCTTCGCAATCGCGTTCGCATCCAATCGTCCACGTAGTACGCGGCGTTAGCGGCTCGCTCCTTTGCACGGGTATGTATTATACAAATAAACCTTCCTCTTTAATCACTCTATCTATAAAAAACAGCATGAAAATCCGTTGAGCAGTTTTAAAGATCTAAGCGGGAAAGCGCAGCGTTGGACTTCCACCAACGAGATGTCCGTCCATCTCGTTGGAGGACGTCCAACGCTGCGACTTGGTTAAGGCCGCGGGTTCATGATGGATGCAGGCCGCTTATAACCGAAGCATATGGAAATCTATGAGAGAGGCTTATGTCCAGCAGTGGACTTCTTACAGCTGAAATGATGAAGCGGGACAAACATACAGACACAGGGAAGCGACTTTGCTTTATAATATGTGGTGACATCGATCGATCATTACGCATAAGGCCACTTAAGCAATTTGGTATTCTTTTGAAGTCTTTGGGGCACTTTATAATTATACCCGTGCAAACGAGCCGCTAAGAATAACGCTCGCTCTATCTATATGTATATCTATCCATAAAATTCAATGTCCTGACTGATCTAAATATCAACACAGAACCCAAACCGTTGGTCCTAGAGACATGAAATTTGGAGAGTGGGTTTTTTTGTGGTGTGTAGGGATCCACTAAGAAAGGGTTTTTGGAAAAATCACGGTTTTTGGATAAGGCACTTATGTGGGTGACACCGCGGCCGCTGCTAGGTATTGTATAAAAATCAATAAGCACCCTAAGCTCTACGATCTAGTGATACGTAAAACTGAAGCACCTATTGTAGTGACATCCTAATCTGATATAGGACTTTATTTACTGGAAAAGACTTGTAATGTCACGTAGAAAGTACGTTACTCGCAATCCTGTCCCGTAAATGTACGATGAAAACTGTCTTTATGAAGTACTGGATTCGCGTTTTAAGAAGGAAGTTTGGTAAAATATTAATATTTTCTTACTTGTTTTAAATATGTACTAATATTATAAAGAGGGAAGATTTGTATTTAGATGTGTGTGTGCGTCTGTATGTTTGTTATGAATAAACTCAAAAATGGCTGGACCGATTTCAAAAATTATTAGAAAGCCACAATTAGAAAGCTACATTCACCATGAGTAACATAGGCTAATTTTGATCCCGATATTCCCACGGGATCAGGACTTACGCAGAAATATTTTAAAGGATACTGTGCAAAGGTTTAGCGTGTGAGTCATCGACGGCAGGTAGACACATTGGTTAATTTGAGTAAAGATGCTTTGTTGGTCCCACTCAACGTCGACCATGCTTTTGTAGATGTATTTTTTTCTGAACATTATTATTTAGTTTTTTTTAGAGAGAAGGGAGGGAGGCCTTTGCCCTGCAGTGGGACAAAATAGGCTAAAAATAAAAAAAAAAGTGTTTACTAACCTCAGGAAACACCATTTTTTTTAATGCTTTGAAAAATGAAAAGTACTTGATATACGAGGCCTTTAGTAGCAAAAACACGAGGAAGTGCTTTCTTAAATAATTCAGCTTGGCAGGAGGCTTACCCGATGCGAGGCGGCTATCGCGTTGGAACGAAATACTAGTAGTCGCGGGTTCGAGTCTCGCCGTTTACTAAAAGTAATGTAAAAGCACATAAAAGAAAATGGTGTAAGATTTTCTCCTTTTAAATATATTAATATTACAGGTAAGCGTCAATGACAATTTTCACCACATTACACAATATTTGAGCTCAATTTAAAACTCCGCAGCAATCGGAATTGTCAAACGACGTGTAAAACACGAAAACTCAAACATTTAAATTCCATAGTCATTTCACAAAATTAAGATTGAGCCCACAAACCCACGAAAATGTTCCGCACTTCTTTCCGGGCGGACGTAGACGGAAAACTTTAAGTCTGCCGATAGGTTACAGTTGTAAAATTACCTACCCGTTTGACGGAAAGCGGGCTTCTCGGGACCACGGCCGGTGTGATCCGTTTGCCGAAACATCGAGGTAATTAATCAAAATGACTATCTATTACGCGACTTAGACCCGTGTCTAATAATAATGATTGACGGAAATCGTGTAAGTTTAAAAAGGTTTTGTTTTGAAAGGTAAATTGCGGTTTAGGATTTATGATGTATTAAAACAAAACTATTAACTAGATCTCATTCAAACTAATTTTCGGTGGAAGTTTACATGGTTAATGTACATCATAATATATTTTTTTTGTTTTATCATTCTCTTATTTTAGAAGTTACAGGGGGGGGGGGGGAGCACACACAATTTTACCACTTTGGAAGAGTATCGCGCAAACTATTTAGTTTAGAAAAAAATATATATTATAAACCTCAAATATTATTGTTTTTTTTTTTCTAGTTTTGTGTCAAAATCTTAATGCGGTTCACTGAATACATTTACTTACCAAGTTTCAACAGTATAGCTCTTATAGTTTCAGAAAAAAGTGTGACATACGGACGGACGGACCCAGACAGACAGACATGACGAATCCATAAGGGTTCCGTTTTTTGCTATTTGGATACGGAACTCCAAAAATTACAATTCGTTTGATGCGATACGTCCGATGCGTACGATTCCGAAAGGTGGACGCTTTGATCGATAGTCTGCATCTACCCTCATGCTCATTACACTTTAATTAAAAACCGGAAGACGCAACGGAGTCGATTAAGACATTCTCTTTTACCGTTACGTTACCAACGGCGTTATACGGCGTTACACGGTTCACGGTAACCGTTAAGGATATGATGTTGTGGCATCAAAGCCTCCGTTAAGGCTTTTGTGGTTGGGTTTACTTTCGTGTACGTTGGAATTAATTTTAACAAAGATTCAGGGTTTCAGGTAAAATCGTTTGGGAAGAATTCTGTTTATCTTCTTTTTGGTAGAAATGGCGATAGTAGTTGAAAAAAGTGTTTAACCCATTTAAAGAAGAAAAAAAGTTAAGGCTAAGCACTATGCATAATTTGACGGTGCGGTGCGGTTTGATCATCTGTTACGGCTATTAATTGCGTGATTTTTACTATTTAACTATTTCTTTGACTAAGACCCGGGTAAATAAAGTAAATTTTGTGTTCCAATCGTGTTAGTTTAAGAAGTTTATTAAAAATATGCATTTCTAATATTTACTTTTTAAACTCTATCATTTGACACTCCATCCTGTAATTCGAAAAAAAAACCATTTATATTGAAAATTAATTCCGCCATAAGGTTTTATTCTTATTTTTATATTAATTATCAATACCGTAAAAATACTCGCATTATCATTACAAATCTAAGAACACCTCCTACGCCAAAATCCATCGAACCGTTCAGGTTACAGAGAGTGACAAACGAAAATTGGATACATATCATACACACATGCCCACTTACCCTCTCATCCACCCACATACATACGCTCGAAAAACATAACCCTCCTTCGGCAGTCGGGTAAAAAGTATTTGTAAGTAGCTTGCCAAGACGTCTAGAACAACGTCTAGGTCACTGGTACACCTACTAAATAAACAAATTTATTGGCAACCATTAATATAAGCCATTAAAAACAAAATGTATGTCGGGTTCATTGAAAATTGTTGCCAAAATAGTTATTTTTTGTCTAAAATGTGGATGAGCTTATACACCTTACGACATATTTGTGTGAAAACTGCATTAAAATGTAAGAAACAATGTCACCTACAATCCATACAGTAAAAAAAATCAACAATATTCCGTCATGAAACAATCAACAATAATTGTTGATTCATGACGGAATATTTTCATCGACAATTATTGTCGATGAACCCGACAGGGATTTTGAGTTTAGCGGCTATACGGGGTGTTCCCAGGAAGGGGTATTAAGTCAAAAGGGGGTTGTTCTAGATATCTAAGTAAACATTTTACATTTTAAAGCCAATGACCTCAAAACGTAAACTTTAAACTCAAATTTTCAAAAACTACCTCGAATTTTCAAATGTTGTTGGCCTAGACCTCTAGAACAACCCTCTTTCGGCTTAATAGGATATTCCTCGGAATATCCTGTATAACCTCTTAAACAAATCAAGTAAAAAACATAAATAACATTCAATACAAGGATCAGTTATCAATTCCCCTCACCACTCCATAAGGATAACTTATTTGAGTGAAGTTACGTTTTTATGTTACAACTTTCCGACTTCAGTTCGGTATGAACCATTTAACATTTGACTCATTTTATGTTTTTATCGTTTAGCTAAGTGGTGCCTATCTATAGTTACCGATTGACGTGGAAAGTGTGGTCTTTACTTGAAGAAAGCTGTTTTCTCTTTCTATTCTTGATTTCTCTCTCTTTCACTCCTATTGATTTTGAGGTACATCATCATCCTCATCCGAGCGATGTTCCCGGTTGATCTCTCTCAAGAGCCGGGGTCCGCTTTCCTACTTTTACGTCACCACTTCGCACGATCTTCGGCATCCCGCGTAGTGAGGTCAATTGCACGCATATCCGCTCTTACTACGTCAAGCCAGCATTTCTTGGGTGTTCCCAATCTGCCGCGGCCGGGCAAAGGCGCCATAGCAAGACTTTGTTCCCCACATAACTAGCCGGTTTCCGTAAAACGTGACCAGTAGGTACTTCGTTTGGTTATTTTGTATCCATGTTCTCAGTGATTAAACGTCATAGGCATAAATTTTAATTTATTAAAATATGCATACAAAGACGAATTGGTTATTTTCCGAAGCCTACTATTTAATTGGGCACAGATCATAGTTACTTTTTCCCGAGTCTTAATCGCGTATTATCTCCTCCCTTGTGTCCCCAGTTCCCCACGCGACTAAGACCATTTGTAAAATAGTTGAAACGGCGAGGTAAGAAAATGACCTGTGAGGAAAAGTTACCATGTTAACAAATCGTGTGAATTTAATAAGTTTACAGTCAGACCAGTTAGTCAGCCCGCTCTCAGTTTATTTATTCTGTGATAAACATACCTCGTGTCTGCATACCGATCCCACTAACAAGAGAATCTTGTTAACTCTTTTATCAAGAATACCCATTCGAGCCAAAACGAGCGTCTTTTTAAAATTCATTTCGAAGCAACTTCATTATTTTCCTTGAGCACACAATACTCGTTTTTCTTTTATGAATAGGATCAAGTAATAATAAGTTCAGAGCTAAAAAAAGGTCATGAATCAGTTTAATTTAGACAAAGAAGTGTTTTATAGCTCGCTGTTTGAAGTTAAATGTTAGACAGATTTGGGAACGCTGAAGGTGAAAAAAATATTAATATTTTTTGAGTGTCAGTGTCCTTTTAATAGCACGAATTGAGGTGTCAAGTGTTAAAATTGAATTAGTTTGATAGACTGATTAAATATTAAGTATTAATCTTTATTATTAATTTTAATTAATATAGCAAACATAATTTACAACAATAAAGATAGTAGATCAAGTACCTACTCAATCGTGACCTCTTAATATTGTACCCTTCAGGTAACACAGATTCAGAAAAACTAATAATTATTCATGAAAATTTAACCTAACAAATTGCCGTAAGCGCTTTTAAAAGTACCCATAAAAATTTAATATTCAGCTCATAAATAAACGAAAAAAAAATCACTGAAACAAACCCCACAAATAACAAATTCATTAAAATCTCACAGATGTTCAACAAAATGGCTCTGAGCGAAATAATTGTACTGAATGTAAAAGCAATTCTGATCCATGCTCTGGTACTAATTAAAAACTTAACTGACGCGCTGCTTCATCATGGCAGTTGCTGGTTTATAGGAACAGGGTCTGTAATGTTGTTGCGATTGTTTACCACTGATACATTTAGATGCTATAGTTAAGGTTAAACTCTTTTTTTAAAGGTTTAATCATCGCGCTACTTATATTAGATTAAGCATTTTATAAACCGTTTCAAGGTCTTTCCAGACCTCTTGTTCACAGATTGTTTAATTTGTTAATAAGTTTAATTAAATCCAACGTCTACAAAACAAAAGAAACGATGACCAATTGACACTATTTTTTGACTTGACCAATTGTCACCTACATCGGAAAAATCTATGCTATAATTAATTAAGTTACTTAAAGTCTTAATTAGTCCGGTCAAATTAGACATTCAAGGTTACATAAATTCCCACCAAGCTGAAAATCGGTGAGATTGTTTAAAATATCATTTTAAATAAAATTTGAAAGTTCCCCATCTTTCCCCTGTGAGGAAAAAAAACTTATTAGGTATAAGGTCAAAGAATTTTTCGCGATTTTCAGCAAAACGGTAAGTTTTATCATAAAAATACCTCAGACAAAAGTATAAAATAAAAGATCATAAAATTAACTACAAAAATGTATTAATACTTTTTTTCTACGAGCCACCGTTTTTGAGATATACAAAAAGCTGTAAAAGTTTTATAAATAAATAAATAAGTAAATATTTTAACATATATTACAAATTTACAACTATAGAAATGTATACATACGTGGCGTACTCATGCATATTATGACGATTACAACTTTACAATTTTTTGAATCGTTATATCTCAAAAACGGTGGCTCGTAGAAAAAAATTATTAATAAATTTTTGTAGATAATTTTATGATCTACAACTTTTGTCTGGGGTATTTTTATGATAAAACTTACCGTTTTGCTGAAAATCGCGAAATCTCTTTGACCTTTAATAAATTTTTTTCCTCACAGGGGAAAGATGGGGAACCTTAAAATTTTATTTTTAATGATATTTTAAACAATCTCACCGATTTTCAGCTTGGTAGGAATTTATGTAACCTTGCATGTCTAATTTGGTCTAACTTGACCGGACTATAATATGAATATCTTGGTTTCTGGTCTGGGTGTCTGTTGATGTATAATGTATAGTACAAAAGAACAAAAGTACAAGAGTACAAAAGAAAACATAAAAATATAAGTGTTATGTATGTTGTCTAGTCACTATAACACAATCATAGTAGCTTACCATGGAGCTAGATGGCGCTATAATTTATAAATTATATATGCCGTCAAAATAATGTATCCAATTGTCCATATTATATTATAACTATAGTAATGGCAGCACTCGCTAATGTGCAGAGTAGGTAGCCCACTGCACTTAACAAATTATTGAAATAAAAACCAGTCTTACCAACTCTTACTTTGCCTGCAGCAATAAATACAAATCTAGAACAATCTAAAATATTTATTTACTCCCACTGGAATGCGCACTTAACACTCAGCCAGATAATATTTTACAGACTTTGAACACGGTACGTGACAATGGCAGGGAACCGTTGAAACAGAAAATATTTCACAAGGCAACGAGATTAAAGTGTTCCCGTATTAGAGATTAACTGTGACGACGTGGATTACGTTGCGATAGCGTTAGCGATATATCGGAGTGTACTTTTTAAAGGACGTGGAAATTAATGGGGGAGTTAAAGAGTTAATTTAACACACTTTTTAAACGTCGAGGTAATTAAAGACGATGATTATTTACAACGCGATGAAGACCCGTTTTTCTAATAATAATGAATTAATTTAAATTGATTAAAATAAAATAAAAACAATTCGTACTTATTGTTATGAAAACCAGTCACACAAGAAACATTATTTTTACAAAGAGAAATACATCGTTACAGTGATTTGATTACAAGGTTTCGAACCCGTGCCCCCCTCGCTTGACGGGAAAACGGCGATGAAACATCATCATTAAGGGCCCTATTCTGAGAAACTGAAAATCCATGTCGGGCGCATCGAAAATTGTTGATTATTTCATGACGGAATGTCGTAGAACTTTTTTTTGTGTACAGATTGTAGGTGACATTGTTTCCGATATTTTAGTGCAGTTTCCATACAAATATGTCGAAACGTATTGAAGCCTATCGACATTTTAGCCAAATCAGCCATTTTTTGTCTAAAATTTGGATATAGGCTTTGCACCAATAGGTGGTTCTTGTCTTAAAACTACACCAAAATGTAGGAAATAATGTCACCTACAATCTGTGCAAAAAAAGTTCTACGACATTCCGTCATGAAATAATCAACAATTTTCGATGAGCCCGACAGGGATTTTCAGTTTCAAGGTCGTTGGCGTATATACTCCTCTTAATTTACCGTGCCTTGTGGGTAATCCCGTGTGGCGAAATGGTTTGCGCAATCGGCCGGCAAGCGAGGAGATTTTTGGATTTTGCTGATGCATTTCTGGTCAAACAAACTTTCAGCTTCATAATATTAGTAGGTAAAGGAAACCCAGTTCTCTAATACCTACGCATATATGTTATAGCGTTTCTGGTTGTAAAGTGTTCCTAGTATCTAGCATCTTGTGTCTAAAAGAATTTGGCTACGGTAAGGTAAGCTTAAGGCCGTCGTAAAAGGCGACTAAAATGGGTTTCTTAGTGGAGGGCTTCGGTCACGGCTTCTGTCTAGTATAAATATTAGTGCTTTCAACAATAGAAATAAAAAATACTAAAGACGATATTAATAAGTTGTTTCTGATTTTCTTTTTTCAATATTTTTTTATAACTTTGCTGTTACAATAAATAATTCATCTATTTAGGACAATAAAATGGAACCATGGAAGTTATCTGATGATGGTGCTAGGGTATCCACAGCAACTCATCATCGGAATAAAATAAACATGCCGTATTCGAACTAGTTTTAATCAATGCGATTAGTTGATACTAAACAAAGGAGTTCTGTTCAACGGCTGCATCGCGTCGCTATCGCGTCGATATCTATCAGTAATACGTTAGATTACTAGCTGCAAGATTGTTCATCCATGTTTATGTAATTGTATAGCAGTGGCACTCTCAAGGATCGAGCTTACTGTGCACGTGACGAAGCGGTACTGTTGCTTGAAAAAGTGTATTTTAGTTATTATTTTTATTGTTATATGAGCGATTGTCTTTATGGGCCATTTAGACGTAGACCGTTATATTAAATTCATTTATAATAAATAATTCACACGTTGCCAAACTTGAAAGTAAATTATTATTGCTTCAAGCTTTCTCTCTCTGTCATCGTCACGAATTATGTTTCTAGTTGCATCCCTCTCGAAAGCTCAGGGTTAGTTAAAAACTAAAATTATTTGGGTTGGTAGGTACCTACACAAATTGTGGCCTGACACGCATACTGTCATTTTGCTTTAGCTCGATTACCTTAGTAGAACAATTTTTGGACTCGAAATGCACTTACTCTGAAGACACTTCTGATTCTTCTGATTGACAGGTACAACGTTGGCCAAATATGGCAATTCAACGTTGACTTGGATTAACGATTAATCCCTTTAGGTACCTACTTATAAATGATGGCTAAATTTATGTAATGTTTGTTCTCTCTGTCTGTAAACTTTGAAACTACATATCACCGTAAAAGACAAACGTTACACAAAGTAAGTCATTGTTTATAAGTATGGGAGCAAGACGCTTTTCAATTTCTAAACAAATTATTATACTGAGCCTTCATAAACACATTCGCAAGGGCAAAAAGGCGGTCATTCGCTTTTTGCCATTACAGTAACCTGCCCTTTGAATGCCCTACTTCCACTAGAACCCAAACAAAACATTGGGAAACATCCCGAATTAAGCAAACCGAAACCGAATAAACGAGGCTTAAGATTCCCAACCCTTCGAGGAAAACGAATGAGACAGTCGATAAATAGCACCATTTGGCACAGATACAGTTAATGATCGGGATTAGCATATTGGCAGCTTTGCTAACCGCTAGCACATATTGGAGTTGCATGAGACACCTGATCAGATGATCTGGTCGTTAATAAACTGCAAAACAATGAAAATATTCAGATTTTAAAGTTGAAAGTTTGATCACTAGCATTCGTATTATCTAATCTAGTGGATAACTCTAGTTTTATAAGTACTATGCAGTTCATTGCTGCATTTAGGTAATAGTAACATTTGACGACCTCGGTGGCGCGTCGTGCGAAAGCGCGACTGCAATGCAGGAGGTTGCGGGTTCGATTCCCGCCGGGTGCAAGTATTTATGCTTAAAAAATAAATATTTGTGTCTGGTCTGGGTGTCCCTCTATGTATAATATGTATGTATTTACAAAAGAAAAATAAATATAAGTATTATATCCGTTGTCTTGTCACCGTAACACAAGCTTAGTCGCTTACCACGGGGCTAGATGGCGCTGTGTGTTGTTCGGAGAAATTATTTATTTATTATTATTTATTTAGGTCACTGTAAGGTTCTGGTGAAATATGAGTATGAAATCTAAACGTAGAATGTAGGAAGGTGGCAGTAGAATTTGTCCAGAGTAGTCTTACTTAGTGGCTGCAATTGTATCAAGTTCAATTTTATCCAAAAAAATATAATTACCTAAGTAACATTCAAAGTTCGTCGTTAACTCAATTTAATGAAGGTTAGGAGGCAGATTGACTTGAGACGGAATAGGCACTAACAAGGTACGTCGTATTTATTCCGTTCCTATTTCGAAAACTGTTTTGAAAATTACAAAACCAGGACTATAATGCACTGCAACATGTAAGTACAGAACGCCGTTCTCTGTATCAAATTGACTATTCTATAACATGTGACATCAGGTTGAGGGAATGGTAATCATAACTTGTAAGAATTGTTTGTGTCGCTTAGCTAGTCGCAAAGCATTGTGCGCTGTGATTAAATGAACGAAAGAGAAAGAATTGTGTCTAACATTAGTGGAGTTTTTGTGCTCGTAATAGATAAGTTTTATTTTATTAAGTTTGGTCGTAACATTTTATAGTAGTGTTTCTTAAATGTAAGTTTGATTTTGTAGGTTTAGGGTTTTTAGAAAGATATCATTTTTAATTGTGTCTTTTACATACTTTTAAAACCATTATCATCATTCTAGCCCTTTATTTACTCTCTGTTGGGTATATAGGCCTCCACTTTTTTGCGCCACTACGCTAGATCTTCTTCTACGTTAATCAACTGCTTTTCAGTTTATTATATACGCTGTTGTCTAACCATCGGGCTGGTGTTCTGGCCTATCTACAGGTAGTTTCGCGTCTCTCACTTCTACCCAAGTATCCTGTCCATCGCCACTTCAGTATATTAGGCTTCCTTCAATTTGTAACCTCTTAATTGACACCAAATTTGTCAATGGATAGGTATGTTAACGAGTTAGTTTCCATTCCCGCTATGCTTGAATTCTAAAATACCTAAAATAAATGGTCCAATGGATCGAATTTCTCAGTTCTTTAATCTGACATTTATTATTAATTAACGTCAATTAAATTTATTCCTAATTCATATTTGCATGCTAAGTTAAATACTGGTAAAATATGTTAAACGTGTAACATTTTATAACAACTGCTGTAACCATATTTCGTGCAAATAAATTGGGTCCATATTGGCTCACATAAAATTTTAAGTCATATTCTTTGTCTTACTACCGATTTGTATTCATAATAATCACTCTTCATAATTTTATTTATCATACTTTTTTTATTCAGACATTTTTATTACTACCATCGGAGCTCATAATAGTTAATGATCATAATTTTTTTATTAATACTGTTACTACCAAGAACAATTTAAAATCATAATTTTTTTCTTCATAACATTTAATGATCATATTGCTTTAGTTAATAATAATTGTTACTAAGAACATATTTCAACTCATAATATCGTTGTTCAGAATAGCTTACTTTATATTATAACAGACATTTATCATAATTTTTGTATTAATAACGTAACTTAACAAAACTTTTTATGAACTACCCCATTATCAAACTCTTTGTGAAATTATAGATGGTTTTTGACTTGTGTTCTGGCGATCTTCTTTTTGAAACGGAGTTAACTCATAATGTAATTATATTTTCTATTCTATTATTATATTTCTTCTTAGAAATTACTCTTTAGTTAATAATGTTGTAATAAAAACACTTATGATTAAGATATATCAGGTTTTTTATTTATAGTAATTAGGCCCTTTGGCGACCGCTGCCGCGGCAGCGCTGCGCGTAATCATGTTCTTACATTAACCTAACCTATCCGAGTCGGTGTGCTCCGTATATTTTATTTCAAAATTCAAGTAAGATGACAATAGTAGTTTTATGACAGTAATAGTTTTTATTTATAACATGATGAAGATGACAGTAATAGTTTTTATTTATAGTAATTAGGCGCTTTGGCGACCGCTGCCGCGGCACGCTCGCTGCGCTCGCTCGCCAAAGCGCTGCGCGTAATCATGTTCTTACATTAACCTAACCTATCCGAGTCGGTGTGCTCCGTATATTTTATTTCAAAATTCAAGTAAGACGACAATAGTAGGTGAAACAAATGTATGAATAAAGATATTATGATTTTCAATAATTATGCATAAAACATTTATGATTAAGAAATTTATAAAAATGAATATTAGAATAAAACACATGTATGAATATCAAAGTTATTTATTGGAATGATTATGAGTTTCGATCGTTATGATAAACTAATATATTAAAACAAATATTAGTAAAAATGAAGTGTATGAATAGTAATATTATGAATTTCAATGATTATATATTTTAATATTTAGTTTTTAAATTTTTTATGAAGAATGATCATTATGATTTTAAATGGTATGTGAAACATTTTCGGACCTCCGATGATAGGAGTTAAAAATTTATGTAAGACGATCCGCCCCCAAATAAATTACATTCATTCATTTAAACACTATTAGCAGTATTAAAAAATGTGGAGTAAGGTTGGAACATGCTTTGTCTTTTTCCGTGACAAGAACTTTCAAAGTTGAAAGACAGGCCCACGTTTATTAATAAGGATATCTTCTTTCTAATATATAAAATTTCCATGTCACAATGTTAGTTACCTTACTTCTCCGAAACGGCTTTACCAATTTTTACCAAATTCTATATGCGTATTCAGTGGGTCTGAGAATCGGCTACTATCTATAATTTATAAGGCAAAACAACGTTTGCCGGGTCAGCTAGTATAATGTAAATTTCAATAGTAAAGTGTTTCTAAGGTTAACTCGTTAACCACGTAGTAGCTCAGCCTGGAACCCCTGAACCTACTTTTTAACTGTGGAACAAAAAAGTTTCAATTTCCTATGCAATTACAATAATCAAATACTGGCTGTATATGTAATCTTACAGCGCTTGAATCGATGAATAATTTCAATCACCCGCAACAAAGAACGCTCCTCCATAGGTGTTCTAATCGAATTCTTTCTCCACAGTATAATAAATTAGCTCGAAACGCTACAAGCCTCAGCTGCGGTATTTACATTTAAACAAGATAAATGTATTGTGTTGATAGAATATACTGGATTGTGTGAAGTGTAAAAAGTGTAACCTCAAAGCGGAAAATTATTTTACCACTTCCCACATGTTCTTCTTTTCGTGTAGTGGTGTGGCTGACTTAGTGCTAGAGTTTTCAAGTCGCCTTAAGTCTTGGACCGACCATTGCTATCTGAGATAACAACCAACCGCTCAACATGCCTTTCGGAGGAGCTCGAGAAAATTAAAAAACCTACAAATAAATTTGTAACAGTTTTTTATAAGTTTTTGAATCAATTATGATTCTAACACATTAGAAGCATTATAAGAAAACGCCGATTTCTATACTAAAACCCTGAGTGATGCTAAAGGAGCGATTACTCGATGGTAGGTTTCAACCTCGGCTTATCAAGCCCCGCCGGCGCCGGTCTCAGTCGTAGCGTCAAGTGCAAAATGATGTGTGTTATGGGTCGATTTTCTTTCGATAGATAGATTCTTGATAGATTTATTATTTATTGCAATACTTACACCCAATAGAATTACTAAAAGAAAAACATAAACAGCTTAAAATCTAAGTAGCACAATGGACGACCTTTTACGCTTAAAGCAGTTTCTTCCAGGCAACCATTGGATGGACAAAATGTGAAGAAATATGAATAGTAGAGTGCTTAGACAGGTCAAAAGGAATTTGAATAATTTACTAATAATAACATCGATGTGTGCCATCTGTGTCGATTTCGGTGCAAATTTTCTGTATAGTGTGGTTTGAACATTAAAAACATAATGGTGAAGTCAAGCAGCCAAACTACCCTATTTCAGATTATGTCAGCTGCGTTATTTTTTCTTTTTGAAGTCAATTTTTTTGAAACATAAAAGTATTTTTAGGCTAAAGGCGTTGAATTTCAATTATACTCCATTCTGCTTAGTCACGACGACGTAGGTACCTATTTACCGCATTTTCTTGAAAGGTGATTTTGATGGCGGCCTAATTTTACAGAGTGGTTGTACCCAACTCCTTTTTAGGATGACTTTTACTTTAATAAAAAGTGTATTAGGGTGCGCTGCGTAGACGGAGTTGACGTTATTTCTTTATTAAATTACTCTATTATGTTATAAATATGCCTATTTACCTTCATAACAATGTCTAATCCAATATATTTATATTACAGTAACCTAAGTAATTTCACCCGTATTTCTTAATATTCCTGCTCGAACCCATCTGGTATTATCTCGAACCTGTGATTTCTAAAAAAACCAGGCCAAGTGCGAGACTCACGCACGAAGGGCCACTATCACAATTGGGTACGGAACCCTAAAATGGTTAACAACAACCAATTTTAAAATTTGATAGGAAAATGCTAAGGGAAGATGTGTGTCTCCCTTCACTTACCAAAGAGTTTCTTATAAGTTTCAGATTTTCTTTGTGCCAAAGGTTTTTTTTGGAGAGATGCGGTCGTTTGATGGGACTTGGGAGTAAGAATCGAAGCATAATATTCGTTAAACTCTTTGGTAAGTGAAGGGAGACTGGTATATTTGACAGATAGGGCAGCCATTTTGAATTCCATGACCTACTCGATTTGACTCTGACCAATCAGAAGCGACCTCACATTGTACTAAAATTCCCTTGTAGTTTTTGAAACACGTTTGTTGTATGGAAGCCCATCTTAAATATTCATTTTATTTTGTTTTTAGTATTTGTTGTTGTAGCGGCTACCGAAATACATCTTCTTTGAAAATTTCTACCTTCTAGCTATTACGGTTCATGAGATACAGCCTGGTGACAGACGGACAGACAGACAGACGGACAGACGGACAGACGGACAGACGGACAGACGGACAGACGGACATACAACGAAATCTCAGTAATAGGGTTTTTACCCTTTGGGTACGGAACCCTAAAAACGGTAATCCATAAAATCAGTTTCATAAACTATAGGGGGCTATGTAATTTTATGAATGTGAATTAACTTCAAATTACCGTACCTATATATTCCAAACCTAAGTTATAAAAAGTTCAAAAAACCGGCAAAACGTTTCGATAAAAGGTAGAAAGTGCCCATTCATTGGCGGATAAAAAAAATACATAATAATATGTGATATTTGCAAGCGACAGACAGACAGATAGACAGTCGAATCTAAGTTAGAACTTTCCGTTTTTCGTTTTTGGGTATTTTTAATTAAATACAGAAAAAAACACAAATTGTTAGCACTTCTCTATACGACTACCCGTCATACATTGCACCCTACACACACAATACCTATATATCTCTAGGTTAGTATTTGGATCTTAGCAAACCCGAGACGTGATCTCGTGTGGAATTTCAAGTGCTTAAAGTTTTATAAATAGCTTATTCTTGGATGAGATTGAAAATTAATTAAATTTAAGTACAGTTTAATACTTCAAACAATGAATTTTGTACGAGTTTGCTTTTGATCTAGACTTTGTTGGTTTTTAAAGTTTAATGTTTGCAGTTCGTTTATTGCAAGCCCGGCCAATGAGCTCTTGTGGTGAAGCTGGTAACGCAGTGGATCGGAGATTCACAAGAGACACGATCGAATCTCGTTGGCAGAATAATGTTTCAAAACCGGCCACGTGCGAGTCGGACTCGCGCACGAAGGGTTCCGTGCCATTATCTATACAACAGGTTTTGTTTTAAAAGGTAAATTGCGGTTTACGATTAATGACGTATTAAAAAAAACTACTTACCTACTAGATCTCGTTCAAACCAATTTTCGGTGAAAGTTTACATGGTAATGAAATTATTTTTTTAGTTTTATTATTCTCTTATTTAAAAAGTTACAGGGGGAGGAAGGGGACACACATTTTACCACTATAGAATTCTCTCTCGCGCAAACTTTTCAGTTTTGATTTTTTTTTATTAGAAACCTCAATATCATTTTTGAAGACCTATCCATAGATACACGTATAGGTTTGATGATTTTTTTTTCATCAAACCTATGGCTGTAATATAAGGACGTACGGACAGACAGACATGACGAATCTATAAGGGTTCTGTTTTTTTGCCATTTAACTACGGAACCCTAATAAACGATAGATGAGCAAAGGCTTCTCTTTATTTTACTGTGTTTCTATGGATTATAAAAAGATTTAGTGCACTCCTAATTCAAAATAAATCAAAGAAAAATATAAATAACGCGATACAGTATCAATAAATACAGATTACCGTGACACAGTACAGAGATGAATGGAAGCAGAGGGACGGTTTTGTACAGCCAGCGATTTAGGACAGATTCTTGATAACAAACTGTAGATACGGTTAGATTATCTTCACCAAACCCCGCTGTGCGAATTACGAAAATCCTATTTCTTGTTGAAATGAAGCTACAATATAATAATCATAATGAGTTCTTATTTTAGGCTTCAGGCATTTGGTCCTAGTGCTCTTTAGTATAGGTGTCTACATTATATTCATTCTCTATATTTATGTTGTTACTAGCAGCGTCCTGCTGTTTCACCCGATTCCTCATCATCGATGAAGGATCGGGATGAAGGGGACACCAAGTTAGCGATTATCCGTATCTGCACAATAAAATGCACCAAGGACAAAGACAGGCAGCGCAGCGGCAGCTCGCGACGAGTAATAAGGCGAGAGGAAAAATCTATAATATTAAAAAAAAAACTCACAAAAAAAATCGATATATTAGAAGGCAATCTAACATAGTATATTTTTTCTCGCTGCGCCCCGAAGTTTCACCCGCGTAAGTTCCAATCTCCTGGAAATGTAGGGATAAAAGTGGCCCATATGCTAATCCAAATCGTTTGCTATCTGCATACCAAGTTTTATAATAATCGGTTCAGTAGTTTTTGCGTGAAGGAGTAATAAACATATTCGTTTACTTACCCATACATTTTCACAAACATAATAATAGCTGCGACCCGCGGTTTCACCCGCACAAGTCCCGACCCCGCGAGAACAAATAAATAAATAAATTATGCGACTAAGTTACCACATCGGAATATCGGAATAAAAAGTAGCTTATATGTGTTATTCCAGGTCTCCAGCTATCTACATACCGAGTTTCATGGTAATCGGTTTAACGGTTTTTACGTGATTAAGTAACAAACACACACACACATACACACATACTCACAAACTTTCAGCTTTATAATATTAGTAGGATTAGTAAAATACCTACTAATCTTGGTCTACAGAGACAACTAACATACCTATTTACCTAGTTAAATTAACTGAACTGTACAAATAAGGAGTTAATGTACTTTCGAGCACTCAATTTGGAACGCCATTGGACGACCTCTGTGGCGCGTCGTGCGAGAGCGCGACTGCAATGCAGGAGGTTGCGGGTTCGATTCCCGCCGGGTGCAAGTATTTATGCTTAAAAAATAAATATTTGTGTCTGGTCTGGGTGTCCTTCTATGTATAATATGTATGTATTTACAAAAGAAAAATAAATATAAGTATTATATCAGTTGTCTAGTCACCGTAACACAAGCTTAGTCGCTTACCACGGGGCTAGATGGCGCTGTGTGTTGTTCGCAGAATTTATTTATTATATATTTATTTATTTATTCATTTAGATATGTGTGTGACTATTTCATTGGCCAAATTATTACAAAAAAATTATAAGCAATATCGAGCTCAGTAAAAAAAAAAACAAATTAAAACATGGCTCCTGCTCACGGTCACTGGTCACAAATCTACGACTAACTGAAAATAATTTGATATTACTATTATTTTACGTTTTTAGTTTCGAACCATTCATACAAAACCTGCGGAAGAGTGATTTAATAGTATCTTACTAATATCATAAATGCGAAAGTAACTCTGTCTGTCGCTTTCACGCCTAAACCGCTGTACCGATATTGACGAATTTTGGTATAAAGATAGATAGGACCTTGGGAAAGGACATAGGCTACTTTTGATCCTGAAAATCTCGCGGGATCGGGACTTATGCGGGTGAAACCGCGGGCGCAGCTAATAATTTAATAATTTCATTGACAACCCAAATTAATTGATAAACTTTTTAAACTAACACGATTGGAACTCATAATTTTATATTTTCCCGGGTCTTAATCGCGTGACTTTTTACTTTTTCATTTTCTTATCTCGACGTTTCGACCATGTTACAACGGTGTTACAACGACCATGTTACAATGGTCGCGAGGGGATTCAGTCCGTTGTAACATGACGAAACGTCGAGTTAAGAAAATTAAAGAGTAAAAAGTCACCAAATAAATTGGTCGCTCGTGTATAAACCCGCTTGTGATTTTGGCCTACATTATGGGGCTAATTGAGTCGTCCTAACTTAGATATTGTTTATTTTCAAGTAATTAACTGGTCAGGACTCCGAGTGGTTTTAATTGGAGTTTGAACTGTGTTATTTTAATCCATTTACCTTGTCATTTAAATCTTAAGTTAGTACGCTTAAAAATAAAGCTGTTTTCTATTATCTATACTATCTACACAAATGTTATAATGAGGAAAGATTTGTATTTTTGTGTGTGTGTGTAAGTGTGTGTGTCGTATCTTTGTAATGAAGAAATTCAAAAACTACTGGACCGCTTTAAAATATTTTACCAAAAGAAAGCTACATTCACCCTGACTAACATAAGCTTTTGATTCCGATATACCCACGAGATCGGGACTTACGCGGGTGAAACCGCGGGACGCAGCTAGTATTTTATAGATCAAAGAGAAAAGATTTGTTCGTTTGTTTGTAACGAATAGGCATCAAAACTTTCGGACCTATTTCAAAATTTCTTTCACCAATAGAAAGCTTGATCTTGAATAACATAATTATGCTACTTTTCGCAATATTCCCGGGTTGTCCGCGGTATTCCCGCGAGATCTGGACTAACGCAGATAAAACCGCGGTGCGCAGTTAGCCCTTTCGTAAATAATTTAAATCTAGAACAATGTACTTTAAATTCAGTTTATATAGGTTTTCAGTTCACAAGCTGTGGCCTTGACTTAGTCTAAACTTAGTCTAACGTATGCGCTAGACTGAGTTCAGATTCTTACATTGTTCTCGAAACAATAATTAACGTAATCCAACATGGTTCCACACAACAAAACACAGATTATAGCCATCATTTAACTAATAGGAGTCCCTTGTAATGGCTTTATTTATTTTGATAGTCTACTCGAAACTGGATACCATTTTCGAAAGTGATTCTGTAACTCAATGCTTTATGTTGCTTGCTGTCGATCGGGTTTTGTTTCTACTTTTGTCGTCTTTCGCTTTTGTTTCTTTTTCGAAAAAGGCCAAATGGACGAGACGTGGTCAAATGTACAAAACGTGGTCAAATGTATAAGACGTGGGCAAATGTACAAGAAGTGGGCAAATGTATTTTCATTAATATGTGGGATTAGCCATTTGTAGAAATATTCATTTCTCAATGTGGTCATAAAACGCCGAACCGAATAAAGTTGTGGCCAATGATTTGCTATATCATAGCTTACATATCCTGGATATTATAATTCGCGTATCGTTATTTTTATTTTTACTACCTCTACGTTTCGACTATATTTCAATCGTCTTGATCTAAGAATGTCTCATCGCGACTATTCGCGATTAAGACTATTGTAAGGTGATAATGTAAGTATGAGTACAAATCGTGTGACTTTAAAAAGTTTACCAATTTTAGTAAATACATTCTCTAGGACCAGCAGTTTAGGCCGTGAGTTCTATATAGTTCAGTTAGTTAGACAGTCAGGATTAACTATAAAACGAATTTCACATATCAAAATAAAAGTTAGTGAATCGCTTAGCTTATAATCTACAGGATCCTCTTTGTATACCTCTGTCCTGTTTCATGGCTCCCAAGATGCATTTTACGACTTTAACGACTCCATTAGTTTTATGTATCACTTAAAATTTGAGCATTATTACTGTTCCGCTACTAAGTTTGTTATTATTTTAGTTAATTAGCTATGAACATTTTTGTTGTAATGTCTTTTTATGTATTTTTTTAAGATTATTGTTTGAATAGGTGTTGAGCGAAGAAAACAAAAACAGTGGATTTTGGTGTTTAATTGTAATGAAATGGGAATTGACATTTTTAAGGAAAAGCTTCGTTTGAAATCCACTTTTTTGGTTTCGAAGCGTTTTAAGTAGGATTTTTAAATTTTTTTTTGGTTTTCGCGACGTTTTCTCTTTGGTCCACTCGTGAACCGGGAGGTCCGGAAAGAAAGAAAAGAAATCAACTTGTGCAGATACACTATATCTACTACTAATGTAATGTAATGACGTTTAGGCGAGCAACTTTTTAAAAATAATTTAACAATTTGAAAAAAAAAAAATCCTAGGGGCATGGTCATATTGGTAATTGGTCCTGATAAAGGTCTTAAGCCACAAACTTATTTTCTTAAGAGGATAGTCTCAATTCTCTTTCTCCATACAAACGTAGTTTAAATTTTCCTCCCTGGATAAAGACATTAGAGCAAATATGTTTATGCCATAAAACTTATATCTGTCATGACTATACATCTACCTTTTTATTTTTTTCAGTTTATATTTTTTTATTATTATTTTAATTAGAAAATAAAACAAAATAAAAAGGTAGATGCATTGTCATGACAGATATAGGTTTTATGGCATACCTAAACATATTCGCTCTAATGCCTTAATCCAGGGAGGAAAATTTAAACTACGTTTGTATGGAGAAAGAGAATGGAGACTATCCTCTTAAATATCTTTATCCAAGGAGAAACAGTCAACTACGTTTATAAAATGTGTATGGAGAAAATAGTACCTAGGTTACTTGTACTATTTATGTATTCCGTGCCTAGGTAGACTTTCCCCTTAACGAATTAACCTGACCAGACCGACGAATTAACGAGCTTTTTTTATACGTAGGTACCCCAACTGTTTTAGGAACTAGGTAATACCTACTTGAATATTTGAAAATACCATGAACCTCTGAACCTATCTTTTTTCGAAAACGTAATTAGTGAACCCTTAACCGGTTTCTTCACAAAGGATTTTCATTACCCTTATTATATCTAATTTCCCTGCAAAGTTGAAATTATATTCCCTTTGAGAAGCTCGTTTGATTAAAAATTAAACACCGGTACGTATTATGTGTGGTACGCACGAGTTAAGTATTTTAATTATTTTTTTAGGTCGAATCCTGTTACAGGTCGACGGCTAAATTGTCGGCCGATAGTTCATCATCCGGCGATGTCCTCGGAACCCCGGGGCCGCTTTACTGCTCCTGCTTCCTGTTCCATCGGGGCTCTGCATCTCCGGCTGCGCTGTGCCATAAAGCGTAGGACTCTAGGCTAGGGATGTCCGGTCTTTACCAAGATTTGTAGGTCATCAAGACTTATAGGCGTTTATTAGTCGGTTGTCGTCGGAAGGTATATGGATGTATGCCGGGACGTAAGCACTACAAAACAGCTCCAGTTCTACACTGGAGATGTGATAGGTATTGCTTCTCTACCAGCCATAGCGAGGTTGTCGTTAGCTCCTTTCTGAGTTGCGAGTGGTGAACGGCTTTATTGCTCCGGTACCTGTCTGGACAACAAATAGTGTCACTTGCGCACGAAGCAACTCTCCTTAATATTACCGAACACAGTAGCGTTTGGGGACACGATCTGTCTATAACCGATTCCGTACGCTAGTCCTGGGAGTGGTCTGGCGGTACACGGACCCCACGTGGATGCCTACAAAGGTTAGCTGTCTTTGGGGACGCTACAACAAATATTTCTAAAAGTAGGTAAGCATGTAAGTTTAAATTCGTTAGATTTGTTGTTTCAGGAGATTCTTCCTGTTCCTGTCTCCATTTAGCACGATCTTCAGCATCCAGTGTATTGAGGCAATTCTCAGGCGTGTCTGCTTTACGATGTTAAGCCATCTATTCTTCCGCTAATCTAAATTATCGGCCGATACGTCGCATAGTAACGCGAACGCCGGAACGCCGAACGTCCTTATTTTTATCCGAGCGCGATGCTCCTGGCTGCATCCACCTCTCGGACGCCCGGGGACCGCTAAAATACAATAGGTAAATTTTATTGATTATGCAAATTGTGAAAACAATGCCAAACTATTTACAGCAGTGCAGTAGCACTGTTGTAAATAGTTTGGCATAAGTTTGGTTCAAGATTTGGTAGGTTTTTACATCGCTTTTACGGTGAAGAATGACATCTAGAGGAAACCGACATCTCCTAGGATCACCACGGTATGAATACAATGGGACATTCGCCAATCCAGAGTAGGCTTCTGTGGCGTCTTACTGCCTAAACCCTCTAAGAAGAGGCCCTTACCCTACAGTGGGACTAATTAGCGGGCTTCCAAAACAAAAAAAAAACAAACATGTAGGTAATAGGAATGTGTTACACACTATTATTGTTTTTTTTACGTTCTCTTTTCTAAAATCATCAGAATGACGAAATAAGAAAAAAAATAACAAAAATTCAATAAATATAAAATTTGCATTTAAAATATTAAAGGCTTTTACGTAAAGTAACACTGTTACATTAAATATGTAAATTCTGTTGTTCTGTTTCGAACGCATCAATTCTCCAGGGTGCAGTGACGGACGTTCGACTGAATGATGTTTCAATAAAGTTCCTTTTGATATTTTAGGGTTCCGTACCGAGAGAGTAAAAGACGGGACCCTTATATTAAAAGCCCACTGTCTGTCTGTCTATCCTTCTCCTCTACACGAGACACAGAACAGCCTGGTGATAGACATACATATACCAAGCAAATTTTGCCAGACTTGAAGCAGATACGTTAACTCGGTCAATGAAATGATTTCACCCATTTTTTTGGGCTTCATAGTCAACAAGAAACCCTTATAGTTTCGTCATGTCCGTCTGTCTGTCTGTCTGTCCGCGGCTCAGCTCAGAAACGCTTAGTACTAAGAAGCTGTATCTTAGCAAGAGTATAAAAATATTGAGAAAATGGTATAATAAAAAAAAATAGATGTGAAACATCGACTCGCTACGTATAGTATACATATTATATTCCATCAGCCTTGGTGAGGCGTCGCCACGGCCTGTATCCTTGCCTAATAGATGTTTCGCATCAAAAATAGCGTACATTTTTAGGGTATCTACCCACAAGTAAAATATAAATGTCATTTTTCTTGACAAGGCACGCGATTGCCTTATTTTCTTAAAATTAAACTGCTGACCTAAAAAAAACCACATACATCACCAGAACTTCTCACATGCCATTTAACCCCATAATTTACATACGTGCTTAACGAAAATCATTTCGGGTAAGTATCCCACAAATTATGCATCTACCCATTTCAATTCATATCTACGTGTCACTGGAATGCTCTTTGATTTATATAATGTGTAGTAGTGAACTACAGAGAGCTAATTATTTCAAGAGGAAGTGAATTGAATTTGTTAATTGATGAAACTAGGAATGAACAATTCAAAATTTCATCCACGCGAAGGCGTGCTAAAATGACCAATACAAATAAGGGAACATTTTTGTCTTTTTTTCCATTTTGATCGTCTTTGGTTTCTATTTCGATGGTCTTTTGTTTTCATAACGATCGTCTTTTGTTTTCGTAACGATCGTCTTTTGTTTTCGTAACGATCGTCTTTTGTTTTCGTATCGATCGTCTTTTGTTTTCGTTTCGTTCGTCTTTTGTTTTTTTTTTGTTTACTTTAGATGTGGGCCCAGTCGCCACTCCAAATTTTTGGTTGCGTCGACTGGGCCCACATCCTAAGTAAACGTGGGCCCAGTTGATCCCAGGTCCCAGTTTTAAGGGGATCATTTCCCAAGGTGTACTCAAAATTTAAACCATATAATTATTTTTAAAAGCTTTATTAATATTTCTTATTTTATTGCTCAAGGAATTTTTATTAGAAATATTTCGCCAAGCAAGCAAGGTTCTC
Organism: Idaea biselata; assembly: GCA_958496205.1. Classification (NCBI taxonomy): domain Eukaryota; kingdom Metazoa; phylum Arthropoda; class Insecta; order Lepidoptera; family Geometridae; genus Idaea; species Idaea biselata. Next base: position 35,101,805 of record OY292394.1, on the reverse strand, counting down.
AGTTTCTAATCTTGTCACAGGAGAATTTTTAATGATGCATTTCTGCTAGTAAACATATTTCCTAGTAAATTACTTACTAAGATATTTTCCTTTATCGTTTCAAAAATTCTATAAAGTTAAAAGTAATTTGCTCATAACTTGGCAACAGAAATAACATTTTCGTTCGCTCCATTCAGGTCCTCCTCTAATTGGCTAGATAGCATCTTAACGTATTATTTACGTGATAGTATAGAATTGTTTTCAAAAATCTAAGAGCATTACCTACTGCCCCTAAAAATTCGTGCCCTGTAGCCCCGGTACAGAAAACCCCATCTCTTCTCGTGCGACTGCGACTAAGAGATCTAGGGGAGACTAGCAAGCCTCGAGTCCTCCCCACGCGTTGGCGGATACACTTCTTGGTCCATATGAGGGTTGGTGTCAGTAAAAATATTTCCAAATCTATTTGCAGTAAGTATGGACAATTATGGATGACTTACCTACTGGTGCTCACCGCAATTAATTTGAGGTCTTAGCGAACCCCGGGCTCCCGAGAAGGATGCAACCGGGGACATCGCTCAAATGAGCCGTTAAAAAATGGATCGGAGCTTGTTTAACTACCGTCTTCTAAAACCTACTCTAGGTAAGGGTGGAATATCTTAAAAACATCATCATTTATGTTTTGTTGTTATTTCCAAAACATCTAGGTAGATATTCAAAGCTCTAAGCCACTATTTGAACTACCCTTTACACTAAAACATCCTTAGTCTTCAAAGTAAGTTTTTAGTAGTTGAAATCCGACTTCAAAACAAGATAACGGGCTCACCCGACCTTCTAAAACAATGCCTTCACGTTTACCATAATCCTCTTACCATAGCTCTTACTAAGTTTAATATTATGCTTGTCTGAAAGGGACGTCTAAAGCTATTTCTTAGTAGGACACAACTACTTACCTACCCACTTAAGTTATAACTTAGCACTGTGTCCCGCGGTTACACTCTGCCAAGTCCGGAACCCGTGAAAATCCTTCATATTAAAATTTCATGTTAGTGCCAAAATGTTGATCTACGTCCTGTATATTTTGAAAGCAATTGGCAAGTAATCTACCGCATTTTTATAAGTAAATAGTAAATAAATAGGTAATAAAAAAATACCAAACCTACATTGTGTTTTCTGGATCGAGCGAACGTCCCGAGCGATATCCACACTATCAGATCCGTTCTAAAATAAATGAGCAGCTTCAAAATTTTAAATAAATATGTGATTTTTTGAATTTGAGAGGTGCTTAGTTGTTTAAGTAGAACTCAAATTTTGAGTTGCTTTTCTGTATTCGGCCGTTAGTCTCATAGAAATCTGGTGACAAATTCTAGATCATTATTATAGTAAATTGCGCAGGTTCGACTTCTGCCTATAGAATAAGCCCTTTATCTACAAGGTATTGCAATTTTCTTAATTTTCTCCATACAAGACACCAATTTTTATATTATGCACAATAATGCACGCACAAACTCCGTACAAACACACCTATAATAGTTGGGTTTAGACCCATGTCGTTGCGTGGAAAAGAAAATGTATCAAGAAAGCCTCCTGGAGCTTCAGTGAAATACAACTGTACAACGCCGCCGTTACAATTTCAAAGAAAATTTGACTTGAAAACTTTGTACAACTACTAATGGAGAATGGATGTCAGGACAGTTTTCAGCAAAACTTTCAGACCTTCTTCGAGTTTCTTATGCAAGAGTTATTATGGTTTTTATTTATCCTATTACCAAACTTTTGCGGTGAAATGAAGTTTTTTGAAATTATTTTATTTCTATATTTTTGGCAGCGTTATTACGTTTTATATGGCGAAATGTACTACTTGCCACTACAAAAATCCACATTATTTTTCTTAGTCAATATTTTTTCATTACTTACTCACTAAAATTTAAAATTAACCCCTCTTAAAAGAGGCTTAAGCTCTACAAATTAGCAGGCTAATAAAATAATACTAATTTCTTGTTTTGAATTGGTTCGACAACAAAATGTTTTAATTTGATTATCAAACTTTTTGAAGTGTTAACCTACAGTTGTGGAATACTTTAATAATAATATTCACGGAACCACCGAAAGGCCACCTATTGGTTCTTACCATAATAGAAGCACTGATTTTCAAATAAAAACTTTAATAGCATTGTTTTTATTATTTTTAGCATTTTATCAATGCCCGACGATTCGAGATCTTAACAGAAGTGTCAGTCTACCATAAAATGCTAAAAGAAACAACGCTATTTAACCGGAAAATAAGTTTAATTTCAATTCAACATCACGAAAGCAGAAGAAGAGTCTTTAGCACTGATTTTGAAAGAAAAAATACAAATTGAAATAATTTTTCGGTTGCGAAATACACCACGCGAATAAAATCGAAAAATGAGTTTAATTTCTATCTCTCATATCGAAAACATTAAAAAAAATAAAAAAATAAAACCTACATTTTGAATTAAAATTATATTACATTCGCATTATATATTATTACAAAATTGTAATAACGTTACCTACGCTATAATACTCCAATAACTTGTCCCTTAACCGACTATCAAATTAAAAGGTAGTTCTCATTACAATCACCATTGTCATTACGAGAATACGCCGCCAAAATTAGAGCAAATTTTACCCTGCTTGGCTATTCTGTAACTTTCACTAACCCCGAGTTTCTTCAACCAATAGCAAAAAGTAACAGGTAAACTAATATCTTTCAATAAAATTTCCTTTGTAGCGCTAAATTGTAGCTACTATTTTGACTGTTCAAATCGGGGAAGAAACTTGGCGTAAAGCAGTGATATCAATTTATAAAATAAACTTTGAAAATCGCGACTTGCATAACCGCAAAACTCCTTGAAACGTACTTACTAATTCAGTCAGGAAAAAGAACCCGCCAGTCCTTACAATGATTTTTCTTGATTTACATAAAACTCCGTCGGTTAGAAGTCGATTTTTTTCAATTTTGATTAGCTTACGGTATTAGGTAAGTCTATACTAATATTATAACGTTTCTGTTTGTATGTATGTGTGTATTCATTTGTATATTGAGGGTAATCTCCGAAACTTACTACTAGACCGATTTCAAAAATTATTTTACCAATGGAAAGCTAGATTATTAAGGAGTAACAGGCTACTTTTGATCCCGATATTCCCACGGAATCGGGACTTACGAAGGTGAAACAGCGCTTTTATACATAGTATGATCAGGCTAAACTAGTTTGTCCTAGTGCCCCAAAGGAGAGCTGTTTCAAAAAAATATAACATTTTACCTATGAATGTCAATCAGATCCGTAAGAGTAACAAAATCACCTGCAACATTCTAAAGGACTATAAAAGGGCTGTGAATGCCAAAATAACGTTTGTATAAGCACAAAAGATTTTGAGACCCCGGAAACTGTTTTAATAATGTATTCTAAGTAAATTGGGATATAATGGCATCGTTTTGTTTTGTATTTTGACTGTTAGTTGTCATTATGAGATTTTGCTGTGTTAGTCTATACACTTTAGGACAGCTTCTTTGTTAGGGTTCTGTAGCCACAGGGTAAAAACGGGACCTTATTATTGAGACACCGCTGTCTGTCTGTCCGTCAATCGGCTGTCGGCATAAACCGTGATATCTAGAGAGTTGAAATTGTCACAGAAGATTTATTTATGTAGGCGCTATAACAACAAATACCAAAAATTAATAAAACAAACATCTAAGGGAGGCTCCCAATGGCTCCCATATTTTTGTATGATTTTTAAAGTTAAACGCAACGGCAACGTAAGCGCGTTTATTTTTACCACTTGCGCCATTTAGTAATAAACTGGCGTCAATGGTAAAGATAAATGCAAACTTGCGACTTCGTTGCGTCCAGTGTCTATTTTAGGGTTCCGTACCCAATTGTCACAATGGTACGGAACCCTTTGTATGCGAGTCAGACTCGCACTTAACCGGTTTTTTTCTTATTTAAAACTATATTTATGTGTTTTTGTTACTACGCAAATAATGTATAAAAAACATACTTTCAAAGCAAATTTAAATCTCTTTAACAGTTCTATTAAATATATTTGCGGCACTTATAAAACCATAAACTTCCTTATACACAGCCCATTGAATTGATATAAGGAACAGTAATCGTAAAGGAGCCCTAATAATTTAACAGTTAGTGTGAAAAGGCCCTTATAATTTACCACTTGTCGCAATAAAGGCGAAATCTTTCCGCGTAACTTATTTTATAAAACATTTCTTCGAGCTTTTGGAAAATAAAACTTTTATTACTGCGGTGTTGAGGTCTCTATTTAGGAAGAGGTTAAACTGAACTGGAAGATCAGTTCAGTCCGATCAGGCAGATTTGATTGAATTGCTTTAGGGCTTCAAGATCGTTGTACCCCACTTGTACCCATATACGAGACAAATTTATTCGTCCGGCCAGGCGGAATTGAGGGTAAAACTGAATGTATAAATGTTAAGGTATCAGTTAGTTCACACAATAAAGACTAGGTAATAGCAGTAGGTAGTAAGTATGTCTTGCGGCTCAATATGTACAAGTTAAATTCAAAATCCCAGGTGGATTTTTTGAAAATTGCTGAATAATTCATGACAGAATGTTGTTAAACTTTTTTGTGTATGAATTGTTTTGACGCAGGTCGTCCTTTTCGCAACTGGTAATTGCGAAAAACTTGGCCACTTTCGCAAAAGGTCGCAAAAACACTTAAAAAAATTCATGTCAAAAAAACTTAGGAATAAAGGTCATAGTTTCATAAATTTTGGTGTACACGTCAACAATGTCTAGGGATATTGTATTTTAGACTTCCTAGCTTATAAACTATTTACAGTATCGAAAAAGTTTCTAAATGAAAAATAAACTCCGCCGTCTCTTCTTTCGAAATTCAAAAAAATAAAATAAAAAATCATTTAAAAAACAAAAGAATACGCGGTAATTCGAATTTGGCTTTTTCACAGTTAGTTTTGGTTACCATTTAAAACAGCTGATTTTGTAAATAATAAGCTTTTGCACATTTTTTTTATTCAAATAGAGTGTGTGTATTGTTTATTGTTATGTCACGTAGACATTTAACAAGAGAAGAACAGATTAGAGCTGTAGGCATGTTGGAAGCTGGCGCTATTCAACGCGTAGTTGCTGACACTCTACGGACCCACCAAAATGTGATCTCTAGGTTGTGGTCACGTTATCGTGTTACGGGTGATGTTGCGGAACGGCATTCTGGCAGAAGTCGTGTCACAACTCCTAGACAAGACCGTTTTCTACAAAATATCGCTAGGAGACAACCCACTGTTACGGCTATGCAAATGGTTCAAAGGCTTCAATCTGACCACCAATTGTTAGTAAGCGACCAAACTGTGAGAAGACGATTACATGAAGCCGGTCTTCATTCTCGCAGACCACTTCGAGTTCCAGCTGTACGGCGTGGCAATCGCGGGCGAAGACTTTTGTGGGCTCGAGAACATTTTGTATGGAGTAACGAGCAATGGTCGATGGTACTGTTTTCTGACGAGTCTCGGTTCGGATTTCATCCGGATTCGCGAAGACTACGAGTTTGGCGACTTCCAGGTCGACAGCGCCGTCTCCAACATGTGCAAGAAGTCCATTTCTATCAAGGCGGGACCATCATGGTATGGGCTGGAATTCGAATAGGTGCGCGAACCGATCTCATTTGGATCAGAGGGAACATGACTGCGTGGAAATATCGTAATGAGGTAGTGGAACCTGTAATTATCCCACATAGGGTGCAAATGGGCCCGGAGTTCCAACTGATGCACGATAATGCCCGCGCACATACGGCGCGTATGGTATCAAATGAGCTTCGGGAACATGATGTCAGAGTTATGGACTGGCCTGCTCAGTCCCCCGACATGAATCCTATCGAACATGCATGGGACATGTTACAAAGAAGAGCTATGATTCATTTATCTCCAGATTTGACGACAGAAGAGCAACTTTTCATACACTTAAAACGGACCTGGGACCTTATTTTGCAGCCAGACTTGGACAACCTCATTTTAAGTATGAATAATCGATGCCGCACGCTTATAAATGTCAGAGGAGGAAATACCGATTATTAAATTTAGTAAAATGCATATTTTTTTTGTAATTAAAGACTTTTTTTGATATTCAATACTTTTATTCCATAATTAAGCGCGATTCTATGTTAAGTAAACATGAGAGGTTTAATAAAAAAAAACAATAAAAATCTTTGCAGCAGCTCTATTTTTCTTTAACACAGCATAACACATTAAAATAAACTTTTATTTCATATACAGGTGTCTTAAGAAATTATTTACTGATATTGTGAAAATTAAGAAAAACTATAATATCCCTAGACATTGTTGATGTGTGTAGTTTCAAGACCTAAGTTCCGTTGCTGTATAGTTGGTACACGACAGTAGCCTGCAAAACTAAGGGGTCCAGCGGACTGATTTATCGACAAAAACTTAGCGAAAGTCTTCGACATTTTCAGCCTTATCATAAAAACTCAGTTTTATCTTTTCCAACCATTGAGTTACAATACCTATAGAGCCACAAACTGAAAAAAAAAAATCCGGGCCAAAACTCGGCGCACGCTGTCACGTGCGCAGAGTTTTTGTTGACTTCATTTGAGTGACTTTGAACGTTATGCAAGTAGGATAAAGTCTTAATACGAGCAAATGTCATTTTAAACTATATAATTTAAAAATGTATATGGTCGATTTCGTTTCTAAACGAAATCTTTATAATTCAAAAGTAGGGTAGTTTATTTTCTTTCCGATCGAGTTTTAAGAAAACTACCCACCTCCTTTCCATCCTCAAGCATTACTGATGAATCGAGTAGTGAACGAGTTGAGCTACCGAAAAGCCGACGTATATACGTGTTCGCCGAGACAAATTGTGAAATACTATCTAGTGTTAACTATATCTAGTGTTTTCTTAGTATATTTAAGTGCAGTGCCACGGACGTTCTATTTGAGTGTAAGACTTCGGCCGGAGCGATTAACCAGGACTTTTGGACTACGGAGGAATCCAGGTACGTAATGCTTGTCCTCCATTTGCCCTTTACCTACTATCGCTTCTAACTCGAAGGAAAAATAACTCAAGTATGTCTGTGGGCTGTGTTTTGTAGTTAGCACTCCCCTCCAATAAAAAATACAGTCCACTAATTTTCGAATATTTTATCTATTGAACCTATCTCTCGCACCCCCCTATTTATTAGGGATTTATATATAGAATAGTGACGTTGTTATTTGGCGCCACCAGTATAGATATGTAGAACGGCGCTCGGACATTTTTTGAGTGTTGTCAGTTAGAGATTGTGGCTCTATAAGTATTGTAACTCAATGTTTCCAACACGTTTTCAATATTTCATTTGCATTCACTCTCCTGGTTCCCGTAACGCTGGAACGCTCTTCAATGAAATAGATTACATTGTCACCGAAATTATCCAATATAACTAAATTGCAATCAATTATGTTCGTTAGGATAACGCGTTTAAATTAATTCAGTGGTAATAACATTGCTGTTCCAAATCAGTAATGCGTGCCTACCTACCTACATAATAACTACATTAAGTTATACAGTTTCATTCATTGATCTAGAAGCCCTAGCTGCACCTGCCAATCTTGAATAGTCGTGCGAGTTAAGCAATACTTGGCATGGTCATTACTTGGATGGGTGACCGATGATTTTTTTGGCAAAAAACACTTTCTCGGGCTCTTTAGTGTTTCAAGTTACAGGCCTTAGGGCGACCTGAAAATTCATCCGATCTGCTTTGTGTCTTAGGTGGGTGGGCGTTGACAAACTGGGACTAAAAGCCTTTTGTTATTTTGTACCAAACCACTGGTCTCGATGGTCAGTCATTTATAACAAAAATATTATTATTATGTAATAAATTGTTTATTTACATTTCTTACCAAAACTAACTTATTATTATGTTGGCAACCCGAGTGAAGCTACCGAGAGCCGGCAGTGACGTATGCGGCGCCAACGCGGCGAACACGTGGTGGAGCGCTGGGCGGTGGTGCGCGTGCGGCACTTTTGCTCGAGACTCCAAGCCGTGTGATTGCGTTGCGTTATTAATGCCCTTTTTATGAACAATTAATTGATTTAATGAGTTTACTTGTAATCTGGACCTTATTTTGAATATATTCGCATTGATTAATTGGTTGTTTACGTTTAATTTCTAACAATTAATGATAGGAAACTTATTGTATATATTTACACAAGTTTTTCTACACCTTTAATTCGCTCCCTGCGGCGGTGATGTGGTTACTGCGGTGCCATAAACGTTTAGAAGCTCTACCGGGAGTACAAATTTGGAAAATATTTCCCAAGTGTAGGTAAACACACTTAAAAACACCCCTAAAATATTTTACTGTTCACTAGGAAACCTGGTCACAGCATCATGTATAGCTTTCGCCACATATTCAACATTAGAACGGTTCAGACCACACAATGAAATGCGACCAGATTTCATCAAGTAGACGTGGTATTCCACCTGAAGGTACTCTGCTTGTTGGGAATTTATACCGAGGTAGGAGAACATGCCGATTTGTTTGGTTATGTGGTCCCAGGTCCCAGGTGTGCCTAGTCTGAAAAAAAACAGATACGTTTCTGTTGTGCATTAAAGTATAGTAGTGATCCTGCAAACAGTTGACCTCTTGAGCATTATGTGAACATAAATGCACACAAATCGATTGCCTCAAGTAGTGAGCCAAATAATCCACCAATCAAAATTCTCTCGAATCAAAAATTAATACTTTCATAAAATCTTTGATATTTAATTGGTCCTTAGGTCCCATTCCATAAGGGTTACCTAATGTTTCTTGGTTAAGAGCTCCTATTTGCCTAAATAAATCTTATCCTAAATTTGAGGTTCCAAAATAATTGCTTACTTTATGAGTTCTGCCCTTAGTTTTTTGCGCATCTCAATGAGCCTCGATGACATTGTTTTCAGGTTTCTTTTCCTGCGGATTAAAAATATTGCTTAGACATTGCAGGTCAATGCGTGCAGCATTAAAATGAAAAAAAAAACTACACTTGTGACATTTATGTGATTATACCGCGGATATGAACCGTATAATGTGATAAGGATTAAAATGCAGATAATAAACCCTAAATATAGCTCACAAGGTCATCTAGCCCTTGTCTATGCAACTGGGCTTGTTCTTTGGGCTAGATGACGGATAAACTACTTTTTTTGTGTATTAACATACACAGATATTGTATTGTATTTTTGTATGTATCAGATATTGTATTATCAGATATCACTGATATTATCTTCTTCTAATATATAAAATTTCCATGTCACAATGTTAGTTACCGTGCTCCTCCGAAACGGCGTGACCGATTTTTAACAAATTTTATATGCGTATTCAGTAGGTCTGAGAATCGGCTACTATCTATAATTTATAAGGCAAAACAACGTTTGCCGGGTCAGCTAGTATTATATAGGAATCGAACCCGCAGCTTTTTTTCTCGCAGAGATGCGTACTGGCCCGACGCGATTTACCGCACATCACAGATTGTTGGTTTGCCCATAGCCACAACCATAGCTAATGTTTGTAACTGAAAAGTTATTTTGACATTTATTTACCATTCTTCATTAAGATGTGGATTCAACAGCACCATATTGGCAAGTTTGCTTCCATGGCCAGAGGGGCTGGTGTACAATCCACGAACTATCCATGTCATTTGTGACTCTATGGCGGGTATGACTGCCGGGTTCTTCACAACTACAGTCAAGTTGCCGACCCGTTCATCTGAAAAGAGACAAAAAATGTAGACGAAAGGTTTTTTGGCAAAGATGTGAGTGATAAAAGTGGTCTTACACCACATCAACTATGGGATGTTAGACCGATATCAGTTGTTATTTCAGATAGCAGTCGTTGTTTCAAGTAAGAGGCCTTAGAGCGACCTTAAAACTTTAACACAAGGTGAGCCACACCACTACACGAAAAGGGAGAAGAAACACATATACTTAATAAAATCTGGTCGAATTTCATCGAGTGGTCTTAACCATAGGTCAATTTTAGCTTCTGATGGCCAAAGGGTTGCTACTATGGCCAACAAATGGGTATTGCTATCCAAAGGCTGCGAGTACCTAATTGCAGCGTTGGTCAACAATTTAGTTGGCTGCATTGCCTTTTGGGATGAACTCATTTATTGATTTTTTATTATTTAATTTAGTTGATTGTGATAAAAGTTTAAAAAGAAATTCATACAAACGCGCATGTTTATTAATTACTTACTGTAGAGTCCCATATTTTTCGAGAAGGACTGAGCGACAAGAAGTTCGAAGCCTCTTTCCACGAAATAACGGACCGACCATGCATCTACGTCCAGGTTACCAGACGCAAAACCTTGGTATGCAACATCGAAGACCGGAAATAGTTTGCCTTTCTGGAAATATTAAACTCATTGAAATAAATGAAACTTCGAACGTTGAAAAGTGCTGAAAATTTGCAACGCATAGCGATAAGAACTTAAAGCTCCAACCTTTCAATTAAAAAAAGAGTAACCACAATCGGTCAAGATTGAGTTTTGGGTAAAGTCGGTTGGTTCGACTCAGTCCTTAGAAGTGTTCCCATCGCAAAAGAAAAAGACCATTAAGAAATAAAACATATTTTTTCTTTTCTTATTTCTCTTGTGCAGCAGAAACGCGACTTTGCAAAATTATCACCTCCATAACATTAGCAATCGTTTTCCATTGTTCTTTAGTAGGATCCATTCCAGTCGGATTATGTGCACAACCCTGAAGTATGATGACGGATCTTTCAGGAGCAGCTCTAAGATCTTCAATAAAACTTTCGAAGTCGACTTCTCGTGACTTCTCGTTCCAGTACCGGTATGTTCGAGAATCAGTGAAACCAGAGTTTGTGAAGACGAGATCGTAGTTTGCTGGTAAAAATAAATAATGTGAGTATTTTACGGATCGTGCGGATCGGATCGGATTCCGAAGTCATTTTAGAGGTCGATTGAGTCTGGTAAGGCAGTAAAATAATCACAGATCACCCCTCCAGACCACAAATTCCTGACTAATTCACAGTTTGTTCAGGAAATCAAAAATTGAACGTGAATCATGAAAAATTGAAGAGATACAAAGATATAGTCAGCAACAGTCGGCATCAGCTGCGATGGCATTCTTATAAAATACTAAATCGTTATCAACTTACGCCAGCTTGGATCAGAATAGTAGAACGTTTTGAACTTAAGATGTTTACTCAGCAGTTCAGCCGCAATACGCAGGCTACCTGTACCAGCCACTGCTTGAAAGCCAATCGCCTAAAAACCAAAAAAAAAAATTGTCCTATAATTAAATAAAAGTTAAAAATTACGAAGTATAAAGTAAAAATGCTTACACGTCCTTCCTTAATAACTGGGTTATCAGCACCAAGAAGCATCGAAACTGCAGCAGAACGAAAACTTTCGATACCTGCAAAAAGAAGAAAGTAGGTACTTATGGTAAGATAAGGTTGGACTAGTCGATTGGCGTCGCTTAAGTCACTCGACTCGTCGTATGAGTTCACCCACAACGGTTGATGTAGTTAAAGAACTTACCAAGTACGGGTATATATTCATGATTATGATTAACATCTGCTACCAACTCTTTTTCAGCTTGTTGTATTGCTGGGAGTACCCATGGCTTACCGTCCTCATCTCGGTATGCTGAAAACATAAAAAAAAACATTATTACATATGCATCTACTGTAAAATAAATAAATACAATGCAATAAACGCACTGTCAATGGAGCTCCTGTTAAAGGAATCAAGAATGCTGTCTGCATTACCTCTCTTTATGGCAATGGCTATCCTTTGCACAAAGTAAGATCTGGAGAGGTAGTCAAAACCTTAAGACTAAGACATTAGGGCAGAAATAAAAGCAATATTTTCAGGTTCCTCTGGCGATATTTCATGGCGTTGAAATTAAACTTGACCCTGATTCAGATTCAGATGAAGAATCTTTTATCAGCTAGGAAGTGAAGACGTGGTCTAACATACCCTTACGTACAATGTACAATTAAAACTTAACTGTGATCATTTTCAAGCACATTTGGAACTAAAGGACCAGCTGCAAGGATCTTTTGGTTTTTCATGTTTTAACGTATAGATATTAAATATGTCACACAAGCTTCCGTAAAACCATGACCAATTTGAAATTATAACAGTAATATATTTCAATTTAAGGTCATAAGATCCAAAAGACTTACACTCGAAAGCCTGTACTAGTTTAGATTGGACTAGTATTAAGACTGGTACAGGCATATCTGTAAAATACTTTGTCATGTTTATCTGAGTGGTGGATCAAAGCACAGCATAAGCCGCTAATAGTAGGGTAATTAAGTATAAAGAATCTTTACATGATGTAGGCATACAATAAGGAACGGTTTTTGGATATTCCAACGGAATTCTAAACTACGCTATTATAAATATGTGTAATATAATCTGTGTGAATTCTGATTCAGAAATGTCTGGTCTATTCATTTGACTGCAGTTATTGTAGGTACACAAATGTATTTATTTCAATAATCTACACTTTTCTATTTAGTTTAAAATTATACTAACCACCAATACTCGTATTCACTCGTTTCGGATGAACATCTTCATCATATAATTTCAATAAATGAAAACCTTCTATTTTCTTTGAACTCAACTCTACAATTTCAAATTCGGAACTCATTTTTTTATTTATTTAAATAAACAATTCATTTGTTCTTTTATTTATTAATTCGATTGTTTTAAGCACAAGGTCCAGGAAATTACACAACAAACACTGACACAAATTTGTATTGATGGCTTATTTATGTTTGATACGTTAAGAACGCGGCGACTGTTACCATTTCCATACAAACTTAATACCAAACTTAATAAATAAATTATGAAAATATCGATATTATTCGGATTAAGATTTTACTTTTAAAGGGTCCCAACCGCAAGGTTTTGACGCAAGGCAAGACGCAAGGAAATGAAATAAAACGGAGAAACCTTTTTTCATTGAAAAATGTTTCTCCGTTTTATTTGAATGTGAATGAATATTTTGGAAAACCTTGCGGTGGGGACCCTTTAAAAGTAAAATCTTAATCCGAATAATATCGATATTTAGGTAGAAAACTAAATTTATCATAATTTATTTTGGTATTAAGTTTGTATGGAAATGGTAACAGTCGCCACGTTCTTAAGTACCTATTTTGTTATCAGATTATCATAATATTGGCAAAGTCGTTTATCAGTAAAGTGGATGAGATAATGGACCGACTCGATGTCTTTTTTAAGAGAATTGTTACTAACTTACTAATAGAAAATGTACCTACGTAAGACGGTAACTACTTTGCATGTTTTACAAATTTTTCGAATTGTTTACATAAACATACATATGGACTGTATGAGATTATATTAAAATTTTAAAGAAAGTGGTCTGAGTAAAAATTCACTTTATAAAATTAATTTTAAAATAAACATAAAAATTAGAATTTCAGGGATAATTTTCAACTAAACTACGCATAACGTTACTTACAAAACAGAGTCAACATTTCAAATATAGTATAAAATTACCAAGTGATTAGCAACTTAAACATAACATTTACTATTAGCGACTTAAACATACTATACCCCCTTACTTATAAACGATGCTTAAAAGCTGCATAAACTATAAATCGTTTGTGACATTAGGTTTCAAAGTTGACAGATAGAGACAAACGTCACATAACTTTGTCATGTGTTAAACATCGTTTATAAGTAAGGGGGGTAATATATTTAGGAGTAATTATCGTTTTTTCATGCAATTCCATCTTGTTCATATCTATGAAACCGGACAAGGACCGATAAGCATCTAATTAGCATCTATCGCCGCCTTAAGTTATAATAATTTTAATCAATTTAATGCCCATGCCAACTCACGTTATAGAACTTTCTTTCTATAAACCACTAGCAACATCCTGCGGTTTCATCCACGTAATTAACGATCTTGTGGAGATTTCAAAAAACCCTTACATACCTATACCCAAAAAAAACACACCCTCCAAACATGCTTTGATTATAGTTCAGTCAGTCAGTAGAATGATGATGATGAGTAGAATAAAAAAGTAGTGTGATGACAATTTTGTATTCCGTCACGACAAAATAATACAAACTGAATGCACTGGAATCAACTTTCTTCGGGTGGTTGTCCTTTCTAACCAATGACAGCAACTGGAAAAATTCTATTGGACAAATTTCTTCCAAAATTTTAAATATCGAATCCATTTTTAGGATCTTTTAGGATCCTTTTATTTTTGGTTAAGGTAAATATCGCGAATGAGACAAAACTAAACTATCGTGTGTGCAAATACCCGTGGAACTAAATTTCAAATTAATTAAATAAAATAATAATTGTGTAATTGTATTTGATGTCTTATCGTAATTCGTATATTTTATACCTGTATATTTTATGTCAGAAAATAAAAAAAACGATTTAGTTAATTAATACCTACTTGAATTGTTTTTTTTCGGAACGTAGGGCTCGCGCGTGCGCAGCGTATTTTTTATTTACATAATATGTTACAGTCAAAAATCGAAAACAAAATAATAAGCACTTTTAGAATAGAATAATTATTCCAAATGAGCTCATACTTTACTAGCTATCAAACTACTAGCTGCGCCCCACGGCTTTACCCGCGTAAGTCCCGATTCCGCGGGAATATCGGGATAAAAAGTAGCTAAACTCTAACGGAAATTTTAGATTGTTTTTGACTTGTGTTCTGTCGATTTTCATAAAAACACGATTAAGATACATCACGTTTTTTTTATTTATAGTATTAGGCGCTTACTGCGCGTAATCATGTTCTGACATAAACCTAACCTATCCGAGTCGGTGTGCTCCGTATATTTTTTTCCAAGTTCGAGTACAACGCGCGTTAAGATAACAATAGTAGGCGAAACAAATGTATGAATATAGACAATATGATTTTCAATAATATGGATAAAAACACTTATGATTAAGAAAATTATTAAAACAAATATTGGTAAAAACGAAATTCATAATAGTGATATTATGAATTTCAATGATTATATATTTTAAATTTTTATGTTTTAAAAAAATTATGAAGATAGATCATTATGATTTAAAATGGTATGTGAAACATTTTCGGACCTCCGATGTTAGGAGTTAAAAATTTATATAAGACGATCCGCCCCCAGTTAAAATAAGGTATAGGCACTATTCTCAAGAGACACCACTCTTTACAATATGTAGGTAGGTTCTTAGGTGTGCTATTACAATTCTTATTACTTAAGTAAAAAATGAGGATCAATTCAGACAGACATTTTTCTTATAATATTAGTAGAAAACTAGGGACAGATAAGTAATAAAATTTATCAGTAATATTTGTTTATCAGTGAAACTTCTTATATTATCTTTATAAGGTAAAATAGCAGAACAAAAAACAAGGAAAAAAGAACAATAGGCCAAAAAGTCAGTTAAATGACGTACGGCATGTCTAAAAATAGGTTATATTTTCGCTGGGCTTTTTCCATACCTAACATAATTAGGTATGTGTTATTTTAAAACACCCGAGTTTCCTGGCGATGTTTTCCTACACTTTAAGAGCGAAGTGTGTCTGTGTGTCAGAGTGTCTGTCAGTGTAGGTAATACCTAAAAGTAATTTATGTCGAAAATAATAAATTTAACTTTGTCATTATTTTTTCTAAATTACGCTGCAGCTCTAAAATTCTACAAATAACTCGATTTTGAGTTTTAATGTTAATTTAATCCAAAATACTTTCAAATTAAATTGCGAAATCTTACAGACAAGCTATTATTGTACTGTGTACAGAACGTACGTTCTGAAGACACTGAATTGCTGACGATTCAAAACGATAATGTGTCATCTTATTAAATCAATTATATTTTAAATATATTAGATTTTTCTTCTGTTTTCGGGAAAAAACAAAGAAGAATAATGAAGAAAAGGCGAAAAAGCGTTGTTCTCAATCCTGAAGAAGGGACCGGTACCTACATGTGAGATTGTTAGTTTGTGGGAAGCCCCCTAAGTCTGATAAGATCATGGGCAACTCACGGACATGTGAGATTGCTTGTGTGTGAGAAGCCCCCTAAGCCTCAAAACAATGCTAAAAGTAAAATACACCAGGCGATAAAAACCGAAAAATGTCATTAATCTTAGGGGACATCAATTATAATACCTAGTCCTTTTTACCTTTTGAGGTACGGAACCCTAAAACCGAGTATAACTAAAAGTATTGGCAAACAAGCTCATGTCAGTAGTTGTCCATCGATCCGGCAGTATTGTTTGTAATAAAATTCCAGAACAAACAGCGCTGCAGGCTCATTTGCATTGATATCATCAGCATGATTAAATAACCTGAATCGACTTGTTATATTTAATTAAGCTGTCGATATCGATGCAAATTTGCTGGTATTTTATTATTACATATGAATAAAGTTAGTCTGTGTAATATGTAAAGATATATTTTTGTTTCACAATACATCATCTTTTATTAATATAACAAACACTACACAATACAAAAATTAAAATAAAGAAAAAATTCTATTGACCAAGTCCATTACGGCCAAAAGTGCCCATTACGCTGACTGCGTTTTGTTTTGTATTATTTATTTGCTTTTTTGAAAAATTGTATTCAAAAACTCGGTACTCGAACCCGATTTTTAGTTACGATTTCTTAATTTTGTATATTACAAATTATTATAATTTAAGATGACACTTCCCGAACATCTGAACATTTTTTTTTAAACAAAGCTTTTTGTCTAGGAAAGGAGTAAATAGATGTCTACCTACGAATTTTATAATAAAATTCTAGAGTGTAGGAAAGGAATGCAAGGCTGGCACCACAGAACTCTGGTGGTGGGTGGGCGGTTTGGGCGGTGTTGGGCGGGTTGTGTGTTTGTGGATGAGATAGTGTTTTAAGTAAATATTTTTTTTTTTTATGTTTATTATTTTGTATATTATAACTTATTTGAACAGATAGACAGACAGAGTTACTTTCGCTCTTGTAATGCTAGTAAGGATTATTATAGTAAGTATGGATTATTGCTCCAGTTCCACTTTTCTTCAATAATATTATATATGCGACAATGTAAATCACATGATTACTGCAAAAAAAATATACAAAAAAAAAACCCCATGAGTTTCTTGTGTCTTCTTCTCATGTCATGGAGGTCGCGATCCGAAGACATAGTAGAGTAGATTAAATAAAAAAAATGACATGTCAAAGAGATATCTTGCTAATATCCGAATGAATAAACGTACTTTGATTTTTGATTTTTAAGTGTTCTGAACACTTAAAAACACTTTTTAAGTGCCCCTTCGGCTTAAATTACCCTCCCCGAAACACACTATATACCTTCCTACAAAAGAAGTTAAAAACAAAACCCATTTTCACTTTTACAGAATCGGTCCATAATTTCCATTAAAAACGTTTAAGATCGCAATCTTGTTCCATTTAATTTATAGCCCAAGTTCTACAATGTATCGTTCGAAAACATTTAGCAACTTCGTGATTGCAAAGTTGGTGAAACTTGGACCGTAACACTTTTGTTCATAATTGTACGTCTGAAATTACAGCTGTGAAAACTGTGGACGAAATATTAAGTAGATACAGTCGCGGTTAGAAATGATAAATGTAAAAAGTCGCTCGAAATTAACAATTATTTCTACGCATGATAGCTTCATTATTGAGGAGTACCTACCATAGGTTATTAAAATCAAATTATATTTATAAGAAGACTAGTAAAAAAAGATGTCTATCAGAAATTACTAAAATAGATACAGTCGCGGTTAGAAATGATAAATGTAAAAAGTCGCTCAAAATTAACCAACACTTTAGCACTATGTGGCGGCATGACATATGACATAACGAGGCGTCGCCACGGACTGTATCGCCACGAAATTTTTTAGGGTTACCCCTCGCCTATTATAGACGTTAATTAAGTTCTTGAAGAGCATTATCACTTATGCTAAGGAAGTAGTAGTCTAAGGTCAATAGTTTCCGAGATATTGACGTTTTTAGTTTCACATTAAAAAAACCGACCTAGTGCGAGTCGGACTCACGCATAATAACCATTGAAATCAATCTCTTTCACTTCTTTCATCAGGATTGACAATCCTGAAGAAGATACATGTAAAGGTCTCGAAACGTTGAGTATTGAAACAATTCTAAAAGTAAAAAACCCCACGCCATTTTAACTGAAATAATTAAGTTTTTAGATTCGTTGCAGGTATACTAATGTTGATGACCTCTTTCTGGTTTTAACAAAATGTACAGCGATAGGTAGGTAGTGAAAACTAATGGATACTATTTGATAAATAGGTCATTAATTTATAATACAAAATACAACAGATAATTTAGGACATTTAAATCGACTAATTAGATGCCAAAAATACAATAAACTAGAAACAAATTGGAAAACCAGGAAACTGATAGTAAATAACATGGAGTTCGTTGGTTCGGATACTGTTACGTTAACACGAATTAACAATTATTCAAAAACTATGTTTATAGAAATATTTTATCATCAAATAATTAAAATTAAAAGACCAAAAATGAGTCCCTAGTTATAATATAAAAGTCAAAAAGTGACGCCCTAGGTAAGACTGGTTGCATTGCTTCTTTGTATGACCTCTGTACCTATTTGTAGGTAATTATAATTTACGCGGGTGAACCCGCAGAACCCAGCTAGTATTAAACAAAAAAATAATTCTATTTCGCTTTAGATAAACGTATTTCGTTTCATGTAGAACAGGCTTTACAAATTATTTCTATAATAATTCATACAAGCAAGAATTTATAGCACCAACAACAACTCATTTATCGTTGAAATTAAACAAAACATGCAAAACTAATTAACCCATCCGAAATGGAGCTTCAAATTAATATCCTAACATATTTTAATCACTTGTTTATGTCATGGAATTAGAACAATATTTCATACAAAGGGGTATGAAAATGTTTTATTACAAATTTGGCATTGTAATAAAACTATATTTCAATAGTAAATATGCGACTATGTGAATCACATGATCACTGTAAAAACCATTAGTGTCTTGTGTGTCTTCTTCTCATTGGAGGTCGCGTTCCGAAGACACACTAATTACTGATGATTAAAATGTCTTTTGACTTATGTTGAGTTGTACCTGAGTCACCATCAGGTACTATTCCAATATTCAACTAACAAACCTTTATCAAACACCAATAACTATGAATACAGTTTATCTTTATTACACTAGCTGCACCCCGTGGTTTCACCAGCATAAGTTTCGATTCTGCGAGAATATCGGGATCGAAAGTAGCCTATTACCTTCTTCAAGGTCACATATATATCCATAGCAAAATTTATCAAGATCAGCTAAGCTGCTAAGGCGTAAAAATGTAACAGTTCGACAGATAGACAGAGTTACTTTTGCATTTTTAATATTTGTCTTCTACCCAAACACAGTAGCTTACACTTACATCTGTACAAATGATCGTGTGATTTAGATTTATGTAAGATAATAAATGCTAGATCGATTAAAAGGAGACAGGTCACGGGGACAGACGATATAGATAGGAAATGCCTTTGAAACTAAAAGGTGAAATCAAACGTTTATCATCATTATCACATACCCCAATGTAATTATGCCACCATTTGTGGTCATATTGCTAGTTTACACGATAAAATAAATAAATAAATTCTGTGAACAATACACAGCGCCATCTAGCCCCGTGGTAAGCGACTAAGCTTGTGTTACGGTGACTAGACAACGGATATAATACTTATATTTATTACGATAACTAGCTATAGTTTATTGTAGAAACTTTATTAAACCCCCATATTTCCCCGATTTGGTTAATAAAGTATTATGTACTTAACTATACCTTACATTAATATTAATAAATTTGTACAACAACGCAATCTTAAAATAAATGAAAATGGTAAATATTGTTGCCATTCCAAAAGTTTTCAAGCCCCTTCTATACAAATATGATTTTGGCGAAGAATTATGAGCATAGAAAACACAATTATTATTGTTGATATAATTAATGTAATAAATCCTAAAAGTTAAAATATTTCTGCTAATATTGTGATGTGATTTTTTTGTGTTACTTCACGATCTCTTCCAGGCTTCTTTATTATTCGATGAATTTCTTATTCTTCCTGACTTCGTCAAAAATTATTACGTTTTAAATCCATACATACCTACATACTAACTTATAACAAAGTAATTGTTTTTTAATTATATAATATAGAGACTTGCTTTCAAAAAGTTTAAAAACGCCGTATTTAATTTCGCCAGTCTAATCTCGACGGCTTACGTGGCACGTGGATTCGATTCCTGCCGGGTGCTGGGTGATCTCTAGTTTCATATTTATTATATTTTACTACAGTACAGTATTACTTCATATTATACGTATCATATTAAAGTAGTATTATCCGTTGACAAGTACCCATAGGACAAGCCTAGTTCTTAGTTTGGGTCTATTATTGCGCTGTGTATAACACTATGTAACGCCGTGTAATATCTTATCTCTTATATATAAAATTCCCATGTCACAATGTTAGTTACCGTACTCCTCCGAAACGGCTTGACTGATTTTTACTAAATTTTATATGCGTATTTAGTAGGTCTGAGAATCGGCTACTATCTATAATTTATTAGGCAAAACAACGTTTGCCGGGTCAGCTAGTATTTGTATAAAAAATAAAAGATTATAACAGAAAAATAAATAAATTCACAGATTGTCACATACACGAATACGGAAGTTTTATACCTACGTACACGAAAATAAAATAAAATACTTTTCCAAACAATATGAAGGTGATTTCAGTTGCAATCTTTTATCTCGCCCATTTATTTTACTAGAATAAGATGATATAAAGAAGAATATATATCGTTCGACAGACGGATAAGAACCAAGTTTACGATATCACAAGCAAACTGAAATCTTAACGTGAGTTTATAGTTAGCAGGCGTACGTAGCAAGAAAACTCAAAAAAACACTCGTATTGTATTCGTATGGTAGTTTAGAGTTTATTTTGAGTTTTTTTTGCAATTGTGTTGTGTTTGCGTTGCGTCTGCAATGCGTCTGTCATCGGTGTGATCTCTCTGTCATCGAACTGGTATACAATTGAAGGGTCCACTGCAATACTGATGAATGTCCGAATTTATAGTAAAATAAAGTTAGAACGCTATTCGATTAAGTGATAAAAGTAGCAGTGCTGAGAAAAATACGTTCGAAATAATTGTATACACAGCTAAAACGCTCAACGTCCTCGGTGTACAGTGCAATACTGGACTGCCTTTTTCACCGATTAAAAGTTTAAACCGTAATTATCTCAAAACAAAGACAAAAGGACATTTATCATTATTGCAGTGGACCCTTCAATTATTTACGAGAATCGAGCCGCAGGGCATTAATGGACTACTGGCTGTGACGCACGGATTCAACCGTATAAGTCCCGATCCAGTGGAAATTTTCAAAAACCCTTTCTTAATGAATGCTAACATCACATAAAGAACCAAATTACAGCGCTCTACTATAAGCGGTTTAGGCTGTGTGTTTATCTATTAACCAGTCAGGACACAGTCTTTTATAAATATTGATGTAAGTATTTTAGATGCAGTAGATAGAAGCTTCTAAAAATAGTTGCCAATATTCAAAAGTATTATTAAAGAAATACATAATGAACTTTCCACTTATTAATTTTAAAAATATTAAACATGATAGTTGTCTGTTTCTCTACTAATTTGTATTCTTTTCCATATTCTTCCAAGCAACTTACGCAGGTAAAACCAGGCGCAGTCAGTATTGCATAATACATAACCGTGTGAATCTGAAGCTTTAGCTGGAGTAATTAATAAACGAATTTTTCACGTATGTAAGTCTAGCTGCCATGAGCTCACGGTCTAACATATCAAGTCGTTAAATAAGACATGACATGACGCACATCTTTAACTTGGAAACGTATCACAAACAAGTAATCACACATAGTCTAAGATCCCACCATACAACGACCTTCACCGAGCTGGTTAAAGTATTGTTTTTTAGATTTTTCTTCTGTTTTCGCGATGTTGTATTGAAATTAAACACATTTTTCGGTATGAATCGCGTGGTGTTTATTATTTTGTTACAACGCTCAACGTTTCGAGACCTTTCCAGGTCCCTTCTTCTGGATTGACGTTGTAACAATAATGCTTAAAGTTATAAACGCCACGCGATTCAAACCGAAAAAATGTGTAGTTTTTTTTTAATATTTTAATTTTCTATCTGCGATCGGTTTTTGGACCATGAGCTGATGTGCTATGTAGTCGTGTGTCTTGGAGAAGAACGTGACCACTGTCTCGGCTTCCTTGATTAGAGTACTCTTGGTTGCGGTTAATGGATGAAATGTATTTTATATTTGACTATCAGAGTCCCGCTGTTTCACCCGCGTAAGTCACGATCCCGGGGGATTTTCCAAAATCCCTATCTTAGTAGATCCTTACATACTACAAAGAACACACTTTCCAAATTTCATGTCTCTAGGACCAGCAGTTTGGACTCTGCGTTATATATCAACGCAGTCAGTCAAGCCATTAAATTTAAGATAAATATATGTGTAGATTAAAATTATAAATGTCCATTATAATATTGCAAATGGGTTGTCTGAAAATTTCAGTTCAAAATACTTTTCATCCATTAACCAGCTCGGTGAAGGTCTAGGTGAAGGTATAGTGGGATCCTATACTAACAAAAGTTGCAACTGAAACTATTTGGAAACATTCACCGAGATTTTCTATGTCCAGTTCCTTACAACGACGAAAATAAAGATATTGTATACCTTATTCACAGTAGCTTTAGAGTTTACTTTGAAATGATAACTTTTGTTTGGGAAATAGTTTCTTGAAAAAGAAAACATCAAAGTTGTTTTTTTTAACTAGCTGTGCCCTGCGGGGTCACCTGAACGAGTCCCGATCCCGTAGAAACATTGGGATCAACAGTAGCCTATGTTACTCCTCGATAATGTAACTTTCTATTGTCTTTTCTATTTCTTCTTCTTTTCTTCTTCTATTTTCTTTCTATTTCTATGACGACCTCGGTGGCGCGTCGTGCGAAAGCGCGACTGCAATGCAGGAGGTTGCGGGTTCGATTCCCGCCGGGTGCAAGTATTTATGCTTAAAAAATAAATATTTGTGTCTGGTCTGGGTGTCCCTCTATGTATAATATGTGTGTATTTACAAAAGAAAAATAAATATAAGTATTATATCCGTTGTCTA
This sequence comes from Idaea biselata, assembly GCA_958496205.1. Classification (NCBI taxonomy): domain Eukaryota; kingdom Metazoa; phylum Arthropoda; class Insecta; order Lepidoptera; family Geometridae; genus Idaea; species Idaea biselata. The sequence continues at coordinate 35,078,587 of OY292394.1, read as the reverse complement.
GTCACCGTAACACAAGCTTAGTCGCTTACCACGGGGCTAGATGGCGCTGTGTGTTGTTCGGAGAAATTATTTATTTTATTTATTTTTATTTATTTGTTAAAGAACTTTCAAATCGGTCTAGTAGTTTTAGAGCCTATTCTTTACAAACAAATAAATCTTCTTTCTTTATAATATTAGCTGCGTCCCGCAGTTTCACCCGCGCAAGTCTCGATCCCGTGGTAATATTGAGATCAAAAGTAGCCAATGTCACTTCTCGATAATGTAGCTTTTTTTATAAAGATCGGTTTTTGAAATCGGTATAGAAGTTTCGGAGCCTATTTGTTTCAAACAAACAAAGGTTTCCTATTTATAATATTAAGAGTACTAAAAAGTATTATATTATATAGATAACTAAAATGAATTAAAAAATAAATACGAGTATACACCTTACTGTCCCTTCTCACAAAAGATTTTCTTGAAGCAAATATTGGCAAATAGCCAGCCAGACTGGCTGCTGGCTGCCCGATGTCAAGATAACACCTTCGCCGTCACTAGTGAAAAATTTAAAGGCAGATAGCGTTGATAGCAAACTGTACTACGTTGAGAGATGACGACAGGCTGAGATAGGGTTTGTGTAGCTCTTTTTGTGATCGAAGGATCAGTAGGTTTTGTTCAGAGATTTGGCAGTGGATTTCAGTGAAACAAGTGTGAATTGGACTCGCTCACGACGGGTTCCGTACCATTATTACAGGAAATATTCTGTGTTTTAGTAATAACTAGCTGAGTTACGCGGTTTCACCCGCGTAAGTCCCGATCCCGTGGGAATATCGGCATCAAAAGTAGCCTATGTTACTCAGGGTGAATGTAGCTTTCTAATGGAGAATTTTTGACATCGGTCCAGTAGTTTTTGAGTTTATTCATAACAAACATACAGACACACACACAAATACAAATTTTTCCCGTTTATAATATTGAGAAGTTGAGTTGAGAAAACCAACATGTCCTAGGATTTACCACGGTCCAAAGCCACATGACATTCACCAATCTACAAAATGCTCCCATGGAGTCTAACCCCTCTAAGAGGATACCCTTCCCTACAGTGGTACAATTTAAAGGACTAACAAAACATTCTACCAGCTTTAATGCCAAACAACTTTATGCGAAAGCGCCACGACCCTAGATCAATGTCTGACTCACTGGCCTAATATATCAAGTTGCTCCTAAAATTCCTAGCTCAAATTCAATCTGACCCGACTTATCACTAACACCAATCAATACATGCATCGTGAACACCCACGTATAAGTCAATCCTGTATTTTGGCACCTGGAAACCGACATGGGAGATTTCCCCATCCTAGGACTTACCACGGTACAAAGGCATTCACCAATCTGCAAAATGCTCCCACGGAGTCTAACTCTTAACCTCTCTAAGAGGATGCCCTTCCCTACAGTGGTACAATTTAAAGGACTAACAAAACATTCTACCAGCTTTAATGCCAAACAACTTTATGCGAAAGCGCCACGACCCTAGATCAATGTCTGACTCACTGGCCTAATATATCAAGTTGCTCCTAAAATTCCTAGCTCAAATTCAATCTGACCCGACTTATCACTAACACCAATCAATACATGCATCGTGAACACCCACGTATAAGTCAATCCTGTATTCTGGCACCCATCCAGAGCCGAGATATGTGCATGTCAGTATGATTTATTACTTTTAAGATCGTACTCGCCGAATGTTCGAAAAATGTGTACCAAATCTACCAGATTTTTCGGGATATTTTCTGATTTTTATTGTATTTTTGAGGACAAATGGGTTCAAACGTTACAAACGTTTAGTAATCGGTTCAGCGGCTTTCTCTAAAACCGCTGAACCGATTACACGGAATCTCGGTATGTAGATAGCTAGATACCTTGAATATCACATAAGCTATGTTTTATGGTGGTTTCGAATCCCGGCCGTCCGCGCACCAATGTATTTTTCTTTAAGAAAAATGTATGTGCGCTATTTCAACATCGCTCTTACGGTGATAGAAAATATCGTGAGGAAACCCACAGCTTAAAGTTACGAAAAAAGGCCCAGTTATATGGCTAGTTGCGGAAACACACAGTAAAAACTAACCAACTAAAAAACTAAGCCATATTTTACCCCGATTTTCATATGGGGTCGGGATTAAGGGCCCTATTCTGAAAAACTGAAAATCCATGTCGGGCGCATGTACAGATGTACATGTACAGTGTACAGATTGTAGGCGACATTGTTTCCGATATTTTAGTGCAGTTTCCATACAAATATGTCTAAACGTATTGAAGCCTATCGACATTTTAGCCAAATCAGACATTTTTTGTCTAAAATTTGGATAGGCTTTGCACCAATAGGAGGTTCTTGTCTTAAAACTACACCAAAATGTAGGAAACAATGTCACCTACAATCTGTGCACAAAAAAAAGTTCTACGACATTCCGTCATGAAATAATCAACGATTTTCGATGAGCCCGACAGGGATTTTAAGTTTCAAGGTCGTTGGCGTATATACTCCTCTTAACAGGGCTGAAACCGCCGGGCGCCGTCAGTTAGATATAAAGGTCCTATATATTATATCAGTTCAGGCGAAACTGAAGGTAAAACTTATCGCAAAAACTGTATTCCTAACTCAAACGATCGCGTTCGTTATTCGAGTCGGGTGATAAATCCAGACAGCAGAATACACACACATTTCAATTTCAAACGATTAACGACCAAAATAATATATTATAAGATTCAGAAGTGGAAATTCTTAAAAAAAATACAACTTACAACAAAAAAACCATTTTACTTCTTAATTACAATTACCTAAATTTACAATCAACAAAATTACTTACAGTTCACTAAAATACTTAATCTACTCGTTCAAAAACACCACACTTTATCACCCTTACACGACAGAACTAAATTCAAATGGCTTACGTAACCGTTCAACCAGCCGATGATTCACCCGTCCGTCCAGGCGAGCGCCGAGCAACAAAATGTGCGCTGCATCCCCAGCGCCTTGCCTTGCGAGGCGGGGGTATTATCGACGTAGGAGAGGAATCTCCTTACACGGCCTCTCCTGACGATGTGTCGTCCTCGACGCAAACTCTTGAGGTGGCCCCACTAGGACCCGCGATCGAGGAGGTCGGCAACTCGACCTCCGCTTCGTCCACTGGCGGAGATGTTGGATCGACCGCAGCAGAGGACCCCGTTTGTTCGGAGTCGTCATCGGCGTCTTCATCTGTAAATGAAATCTTATTTAGAGGCTACCCAAGCAATTCGCGTAAAACGCTCAGCCTAGCACCCAGTTTCATTCGTCTTCAGTCAACTAATTCATTCATCGTTCTTTCAAACAGTTCATAAGTTTAGATAGACACACACATCCATCTTTCTCGAATCAATAATAAGATAAAGCCATGGGATTGTCCTGTACGTATCCAAATCACTAGCGGCGGTTTCTTTGCTGCTCTCCTGCTGACAGCTACAGCAGCAGTGGCAACCGTCCAGCTCTCGCCACCTGTAACATGGTCTGTCCACACGCAGACCGGCTTGACGCGAACCGCACTCATGCGTACAAGCCTACCCATACACTGACCGCAATCATGTGTACGAGCCCCTCACGCGAACCGCAATCATGCGTGGAATACCATCACGCGAACCGCATTCATGCGTGGAAACCATAAACTCGGCAACTGCTGCCGACACAACGGGCAACGCACACGCGCCCTGCTCCCAGCGGTACCGCAGCACAGCATGGCAGCCAATCACAGCAGGCGACCCGCATGCGCCTTGCTACCGGCCACCATCGCCACGCGGCGGCCAGAACATCACTTCTGTCTGTAAATTTACACTAGCACAACACTCGTTATGTAAATCAAGTGACAGTTATTTACTTACTCTCAAAAAATGCGGCACACGTTTCTGGGCACCACTCGCCTCGCCACGGCACCATGTGCTGGGCCGCAGCCTGCGTAGTCTTTCCGTAGCTACCGCCGAGCAAACGCAGCGTGTAGCGTCCACTAGGCAATGCCTCTATCACCTTGTAAGGACCACGCATTCCGGGATCAAGTTTTCCTGTTGACTGGGAAAACTTTATAACGAACACGCAGTCGTCTACGTTGAATTGGCGAGGTGCGCGTCGCCGTTGGTTAACCTGTTTGTCTTGTCTGACCTGATTGCTCCTTAGGAGTTCACGGGCCCTGCCTCTGGTTACTTCGCGTAAGGCCTCTCTGTTGGGTGTCGAACCTTCGACAGCTATATCGCGCACCAAAGCTCGAACCACGGGCGTTGTGGATTCAGTACCAATCAGGAGATTTAATGGTGATACTTGTGTAGTCTTCTGTCTCGTAATGTTTAACACCAATTGAAGCTTCCACAATGTTTCTGACCATGGTACATTCCTGTAGTTCGACTGGATACGTAGCATGTTAAGGACGGTACGCATATAACGCTCGGCTTGGCCGTTTGCCTGGTGCATTTCGGGCGTTATATAATGCAGGTTACAACCTAGTTCGTTTATCCAAGTCACAAACTCGTTAGACTCGAACATTCTTCCCTTGTCAGTGACCATAAGCTTAGGCACCCCGAACAAAGAAATACACTGAGTGACGACGCGTTTTAACTCAGTAGCGTCTTGTCTACAGATCGGGTAGAGGAGGGTGAATTTGGTAAAAGCGTCAACGACGAGTAAAATGAATTTGTACCCTTCTGACACGGGTAGAGGGCCCAAGGCGTCAACGTGAACCGTGTGGAACGGTGTATCAGGCTTTTCCCAGGAAGTAATAGTTTGTAAGGGAGCCCGAGGAACTCTCTTTTGCGAAACGCACACAAGGCAGTACGAGATGTATTTGCTAACGAACTGCCTAAGTCCGGGAAACCAAAAATGTCTAAGAATGAGGTCTAGGGTCTTCTCTGCGTTAATGTGCTCGTGCTCATCGTGAAATACTCTCAAAAGGCTAAGTCGGTGCCCTTTGGGTATGTAGCAGAGTAAGCGTGGATCTTGGCCTACTGGGGTGTACTTGTAATACAAGACTCCATTTCGAACGGAATAGCGATTGGCATCGAGATTTCCATCGTGAAGTCCTTGAATGAGACTTTGCGTCTCATCATCGGCTGATTGTGCAATCTGAGCCCAATTTCTAGGTCTTGAGATTTGATTGACGCTGATAGGATTGCGACTCAAGTAGTCAGCATGGGGTAACAACACTCCTTTTCGATACTCGATTGAGAAATCGAAGTCTTGGAGGTAGATCCACCACCTGGCCACTCGAGGCAAGAGGTCTTTCTTTCGTTGAGTTGCTTTAAGAGCATTACAGTCGGTTACCACCACAAATTTTAAACCAAATAGATAGTGTCGAAAGTTTTGGAGGGCTTTGACTACAGCGAGGGTCTCCAACTCATAGGAGTGGTACCTCTTCTCAGCACCCTGAGTGGACCTACTGAAGTAAGCTACAACGTGCTTTTTTAAGTCTAGGTGAACTTGTAAAAGTACCGCGCCGTATCCAGCACTACTGGCGTCAGTATGGACTTCGGTGGGAAAGTTATGGTTAAAAATGGAAAGGACCGGTTCATTGGTCAATTCTTTAATGAGGTCGAGGCGAATAGTCTCACATTCGGAGGTCCAATTGAATGCAATGTCCTTACGGGTTAGATGAGCAATGGGAGCAGTCTTAGTGGAGTAGTCTTTTATGTCCCGCCTGAAATAGCCTGCTAAACCCAACAGTTGGCGCACCTGTTTTACATTTTCAGGCGGTAAGGTGTTAACTAAGGCTTCTACCTTTCGCGGGCTCGGCCTAACCTGACCCTGACTAACTAATCTCCCTAAATATTCTACTTCCGTGACAAGGAACGAACACTTAGCCAAATTTATTGAAAACCCGGCTGCTGTAAGGGTCTTGAGTACTTCACGCAACAGGTCAATCCCTTCAGATACCGAGTTACTCAGCAAAAGTACGTCATCGACGTAGACTAGCACGTTTCCCTTATTAAGGTGGTTGCGTAAGGTGTCGTTTATAATGCGTTGGTAGACTATTGGAGAATTAGCTAATCCGTAAGGCATTTTGACATACTCAAAGTGTTCTTCCGGCGTCACAAAGCCAGTGAAGTGAATACATTCCTCTTTAAGACGGATTTGGTGAAATCCTGTAGCCATATCGAGGCTACAGAAGAACTTACACGCGCCTAACCTATCAATGTGATCGTCTATTAGCGGAAGGGGATATCTATCTTTCACTGTAATTCGATTTAGCGCCCTAAAATCGACACAGAGCCTATCTGAGCCATCGCGTTTTCTCACCAGTATAATCGGGCTCGCATATTCAGACTTAGAACGTCTAATCACTCCCTTCTCTAAAAGGTCTTGTGTAATCTCCCTAACCTTGAGTTTTTCGGAGTAAGAGAGTTTATACGGACGATAGACGACAGGGGTGTAACTGGTAAGTCTTATTTCCATCTCACCTGTTTGTACTGTGGTCATAGCAGTCCCTGATATTAGATAGTCAGAAAATTCGTTTATGACAGACATAAGGCTATTCAAATCCGTACCCTGAAGGGGTGTATTTACTCTGACCTGATTACCCATACAAATGGCATTGACGCTTGAGCTAACGTTATCGGAACGTGTGAGGTACTGCTCGTCTTTTGTACGAATGTAAGTAATGCCTTCACGGTTTAAAACATCAGTGCCAATTATAATAGGTGCATTCATAAAAGACGATGGAACTACTACTAGGTCGACTTCAATAGCAATGTCGCTAAATTCTACAGTGAGGGTAACGTAAGATGTGGTAACCACCTCTCTCTCACTCAAACCCTTCAACACGCAACGTCTCTGTTTTGGCTGACACGTGAAATGTTTTAAAATATCTGACGAAACAAGAGACACATCGAGGGCTCCGCTATCAATGAGCACGTCTACTGGTATCCCATCCACTATCGCAGTAGTCATGTCGTTATTTTTTGTGACATTGGACCGATAAGAGCAAAGATTGACGTTACGCGGATTTCGTTGATCGGTTTTAGCCTTGGTGAAGCATTTGTCCTCGGTATGTCCCGATCTCTTACAGAACGTACAAAAATTGCTGGAAGAGGGTTGCGTATTGAAATACGTGTTTGAAGTGACGTCACCAGGCTTGCTAGTGGTCGAGTCTGACTTAGCCTTTCTACAATTCCGACTAACATGACCGGTTTGGTGGCAATTATAACATTTTGGCCCGAAACGAGGGGTAGGTTTTATTTGACCTTGCCTTTTTGAATCAGCGATCTTATTGTACCTCAAAGAAGGTTTCGTGTAAATTGAAAGGAATGAGACAATAGTGTCAGGGGTTAAGTTTGCGTTAGCAGCAGCTGCACGCACCTGTGGACTGTCTATACCGCGTATAACGATCAGCGTTCTTAATTCATCGCTTAACCCCTGAACTATTCGCAGACGTAATAATGTTCGACGGGCGAATTCTGAGTAAGTTGGATACTTGTCCGAAGTAGTGTTCATGGCTTCGAATAAAATATTCGCATAGTCTAATTTGCTTGGACAAAGGGGTTTGAATTCGCGTACGAAATTGGACCACGTCCTATCATTAGTCACCCATTCTCCTAACCAGACCTTAGCGTCACCCTTCAGACAAGTAGCCACACGCGACAGACATTCGTGGTCGGTCCAACCGTTGGCCTCTTTGGCGCGATCCACTGCGTCGCACCATGCCTCGATATTGTTAATTGATGGGTCAAAGTTCGACACGTAATAGTGTTGTGACCTTGCTGGTTGCATATTCTTTATAGCTTGCATCAAGGCATGAGCGAGAGTGGATGCCTCGGAACCGGGGATACTAGGTTCTATAGATGGGTGCCGCTCTGACGTATTAGGGATCGTTGACTCTTTAACTTTTGGCAGAACCTCATTATTTTTGTGGGTAGAACTTGTCTGAAGCGGGGGCGAAAGAGTACGCGTGCGCTTCCTATTGGCAATGTTTCTACGTGAACGATCCCTACTACGCGAATCGCGCCCATCCCTAGTACGCGATCGGGGCCTTTCGGGACTACGAGAATCACGCCGATCTCGATTACGTAAGCCATCTTGCAAAGTGCGCCGACTCCTACTCGAATCACGCCGCGTTCTACCACTACTGCGATCAGGAGACCCACGAGATCGACGTCGGTTGCGATCGCGTGACCGGTCTCGAGTACTTAATCGTTTTTCACAAATACGTGACTTTTCACGCCCCATTATCACAAAAAAAAGCAACAAAGTACCGTTAAAATAAATCAATCAGATATAAACAACGAAATCGACTAAAAGGAAAAGTAACCAAGCGGGTAGTTGTTGAAAAAGCAAATTTAACAGATTCAAATGAAAATGGTTTCTCTGTTTTAGATACGAAACTTCATATATGTGGGCTTAAAAGTCCTTTATCCCACTTCTGATATAAGATTCAGAAGTGGAAATTCTTAAAAAAAATACAACTTACAACAAAAAAACCATTTTACTTCTTAATTACAATTACCTAAATTTACAATCAACAAAATTACTTACAGTTCACTAAAATACTTAATCTACTCGTTCAAAAACACCACACTTTATCACCGTTACACGACAGAACTAAATTTAAATGGCTTACGTAACCGTTCAACCAGCCGATGATTCACCCGTCCGTCCAGGCGAGCGCCGAGCAACAAAATGTGCGCTGCATCCCCAGCGCCTTGCCTTGCGAGGCGGGGGTATTATCGACGTAGGAGAGGAATCTCCTTACAATATTGTATCCATTTCTGCCATCCATAACTTGGAATATCAGAAACTTAAAACTTTTGAGCAGTGTTACCAAACGAAATAAATATAAATTGTTAGGAAAAGAGTCACAACGTAAAAAATGCATTAAACAAATAAATAGGTATTGTTTATTTATTTATATTTAAATAAATAAATAATAGGTAAACACACAGCGCAATCTAGTCCCAAACTAAGCACTAGGCTTGTAAAAGTACAAGCCCATAGTGCAAGTACATACAAGTAGGTACATAGTGCAGGTAATATCCATAGGGGCACTAGACAACGGATATACTACATATTATACTTTTTTTTGTAAATACATACCTACACCTGATGCATAGAAAACACCCAAACCAGAAACAGCATAAATATATGCACCCGGCGAGAATCGAACCAGAATCCTTCTGCATTGCAGTCGGGCTTTCGCACGATGCGCTACAAAGTTCGTTAAGAATATTGTAGGCATATTGTAGGTTGTCTTTTTAGAATTTCGGATCCAAAGGGGAAAAACACGACCCTTATACAAATATTCCAATGTCGGTCTGTCTGTCTATAAGTCAGTCTTAAGTTAATCCCTAACGAGCCATCAGAAAACTCCTAAGAAATTGAGCCACACCACTAGGTATACGAAAAGAAGAGTTTTCCGTATTATTATTTTTTGTTGCGAATAAACAACTTTTTACCCGACTACATCGAAACCAAAAGGAAGGGTAATGTTTTTACTACATTCTGACACCATCAAAAACATACCGAATCATTTGCATAGCTAAGCTTCTATTTAACTTAGAAACGGTACGGTCGTCTTTCTGCAAGACAAGTTTAGTGTATCAAAATGGTACACCATCAAGTTACCCGTATCTGTTACCCGAGTTCGACTTGATAAACTTAGTTTATGTAGTTTGATCAGATACACCAAGTACACTGTAATGTAATCTCATTTTGAACAAGTTGAACTTGTAACCTTTACCTATGCTAATCTATGTGAAGATGGGTTATGACTATTTATTTTTTTATTTGGAAGTCTAACAGCTATACTAAAACTTATATGACATACTAGCTGTGTCATAAATAAATAAATAAATAAATTCTGTGAACAACACACAGCGCCATCTAGCCCCGTGGTAAGCGACTAAGCTTGTGTTACGGTGACTAGACAACGGATATAATACATAGATTTATTTTTCTTTTGTAAATACATACATATTATACATAGAAGGACACCCAGACCAGATACAAATATTTATTTTTTAAGCATAAATACTTGCACCCGGCGGGAATCGAACCCGCAACCTTCTGCATTGCAGTCGCGCTTTCGCACGACGCGCCACAGAGGTCATATTACCCGCATAAGTCCCAATCCCGTGGGAATTTTTATAAATCCTTTCTTATCGAATGCCTACTTTACATATAGAATACACTGTCAAAATTTCAGCCCTCTACTATCGGCTGTTTAGGCTGTACGTTTATCAGTCACTCAGTCAGTCAGTCAGGACAAAGCATTTTATAGATATAGATTGTAACGATAGGAAGCCAATCACAGAGCCTCACGGATAGGAACCGATGGAATAAAAGAAAAACCTAACTATAACCTTACTGATGCCATTTTAAAAGATTTTTCAGCTCAGACCCGCGGTTTTACCAGCGCCGCGTAATTACCGGTGGGTCTGTCCTAACTAGGGTGTCCAACACTTTTTCCCAAAAATATAGTATTTGTTCCTAAAAAATATAGTACGACCCAAAATAATATAGTACCCATTTATTGATACAAAAATTGAGCGTCGTTTTTGTGGACTATTTTAAAGAAAACACATATTTTTTGCACTCAACTCATTTTTTTTTGCAAAAATTATATAACTGACCTATTCGCATTTTTTTTTCTTGAATGAAAAATATATGTTTTCCGACATTATATCTCTACATAAGGAGCACTGTTTTTTGTTTTGGACTTTGTTGTTTTTCCTTCACCTATTTATTCATAATAGGTTACTTCTCGTTATATAGGTACTGGTTGTTGGGGCCGAAAAGTTCTCGAATGGAGACCGCAGATCGGAAAGCGCAGCGTTGGACGTCCACCAACGAGATGGACGGACGACTTGGTTAAGGCCGCGGGTTCACGATGGATGCAGGCCACTTATGACCGAAGCATCTGGAAATCTATGAGGGAGGCTTATGTCCAGCAGTGGACTTCTTACAGCTGAAATGATGATGATGAGGTTACTTCTCTGTAAATGCAGACGTAAGTAGATGGAACTTTTAAGAGTAACATTATTTTACAAATAATGCCAGAAATATCGCATTTTTGCGTACTATAATATGTGCTTTCAAAAGTATATAGTAGGTACGCATACCTGAAATATAGTACAATACTATACATATATTATAGTACGGTTGGCAACCCTAGTCCTAACAGACTGACTGACTGATCATCGCACAGCCTAAACCGCTGATAACAGAGGGCTGAAATTCGGAGAGTGTGTTCTTTACGTAATGTAAAGGTATTCGATAAGAAGGGATTTTCGAAAATTTCCGTGGGATCGGGACTTAAATGCGGGTGAAACCGCGGGACACAACTAGTTTAAAAGTAGGATAATAATTACCTAATCTAACTCACCGCAGACCTACATCATCAAAAAAGCTGCAGAGCAAGGTCTTGAACAACAAAATGAGGCATTATCCATACCCGTCTTAACGCAATGAACCTTCAAGTATCCACCCGTTACGCGACAATGGAGTTTCAAGACGAAGACCATTCCAGTGTCGCAACCTCGTTTTTGTGATCGTAACTTATTAGAACCGTTAGTGTTCCGTCCTAATGCGCTGCGCAACGTAGAAAATTGCCCATTTTTGCCCATAAATTTACTTTAGATGCGCTCATGTAAATTCGGGTAGGTATGAAATTTTATTTTTATTCTTTCCTTCGGAATTTGTGTGAAGTTGAATACGCTTACCGTATATGGCCCAATATTATGGGTAACTTTAAGCAACGATATACCTAAAGAAAGCTGTGAGAAGACGATTTATATGGCGATCGCGTCGTCGCCAAAAAAGTTGGTGATGATCGTGTAATTCTCTGTCGGGATTACACAGCTAAAGTTACCTTAGATAATCAAATATAATATATCTACGGTTTGAAGAATAAAGTTCTGCTTTTGGAGCGGTGTTGGTTTAGTTGTAGATACCGCGACTTTCATTCCAAAGGTCGTGGTTTCGAATCCTGGCCGACCGCGCACCAATGTATTTTTTCTTTAAGAAAAATTTAAGTGCGCTATTAACACCGCTCTTACGGTAAAGGAAAACATCGTGAGGAATTATACTGCTTAAAGTCACTCAAAAAGGCCCAGTTATAGGGCTAGTTGCGGAAACACATAGTAAAGGTAAGTAAGTTACGTGAATGAAGCAGAACTTTACAAGTATTTTCTTTAATATTTACATATTTAGATAGGATTCGAATCGATGACAGGCGGGTTGGGGTTCAAATCTCAGATAACCTAGATAGTTGATATTCTAACAACGACGTTCGATTTTGATCAAATTTCTTAAAGGTGTGTGAGTAATTTTCCGAACAGTTTCGAAACCGATTGCGATGAAACTTGGTATGCAGATAGTTGTAGTTCTAGGTTATCCATAGAGAGACTTACCCCTATACTTTCGCGGGATCGAGGCCAACGCGAATTCAGGTAAACCATTTAAAACTACTTTAAAAACGTTTTATACTCACGTGGATAAGTCGGACGATAATGGATAAGGACGTGGATAAACAGGCAAAGCAGTTTTTCAAATCAGGCCGATCTGATCAACATCTTTTCTTTCATGAAAATAGAAGAAATAAAAAAATAAATAAGAAGAATCATGAAATAGTTTTCATGAAAAATATATAATTTGTGGAACAGGATAGTTCGGTATTAAAAGCAAAGACGTTGAAACACAGCATGCAGCATGGAACCCGAGCTGTATTTATTTTGATTCAGGGCTTTTATTCTCCATTATCATGATTAAATAACCCCCTGTTAAGATATCATGTCACGCAGTCGCATGGAACGGGGTCAATGGAAACATACGACGGGACTAACTAACGACATTTGAAGGCTTCTATCGCATAGCTAGAGATTTAATAACCATTTTCTTAAATAGAGAGTACGTCATTACTATAAACGTCATAAAAAAAAAAAATATTACACGTTACACACAGCGCAATCTAGCCCCAAACTAAGCACTAGGCTGGTGCTATGGGTACTGGACAACGGATATACTACATGTCATACTTTATAAGCGGAAACCTAGGGGAGAGATTTTAAAGGGAAAAATTTTCATCTTAATCAAGTTGTGGTTTTGAATCCTAAAACATAATAGAAAACTTTATAGTAGTGGTTTTAGAAGAACCAATTTGGAAAAATCGTGGTCCAATAAAGAAGGTGGTACAATATAGACTTGACCTCTCGTAGAAGTGGTCCAATATGCAAGTGGTCCAATATAAAAGTAGTCCAGTGTAGAAGTCACCATTTTTTGTAAAGTGGTCCAATGTGGAAGTAGTTCAATGTAGAGGTGGTCCAATGTAGAAATAGCAATTTGTAGAACTGCTTACAAAAAGTCAAAAGGGACAAAAGTAAAATACCTCGTATTAAGCTCTCTGTTTTATCTCTACGCTCTATTCCTTAATATTGGACAGATTCTGCAAGATATCGGCTTAGTCCGACGTAGGAACGTATATTTTAGGGATGAACTATGGTCGTGACAGAGCAGACATTGGTCTGAATATGAAGAGAAATTTAAACCAAAAGGAAATAGAATACGAGTTCAAGTATCATAGACAGTCGAAAATACATTTATTTCTTTACGTACAGCATTTTTGCATATTATGGTGTCTACAAAATGTAGAAAATGAAGGTATTGATTTTTAATATAATTGTACTTTAGAACACAATTAAGTGTTACGCTTTCGATCAGAATAGATAACAGATCACATACTTATAAACGATGGCTAAGTTTATGAAACGTTTGTCACCGTCGGTTAATTTTGAAACTTCACGTCACAGTAGAAGACAAACGTTACATAAAGTTAGTATTCATTTATAAGTAAGAAGGTATATGTATAGATATCGATTATATAAATCTTTATTCTTTAATGTACACACCACAAAACATACAGACATAAATAAGGAGAATTCATGTAGGTACATAGGCGATCTCGAAATCTGCGAAATCTGTATATGGCCATCGACTTTCGACGCTGACTGTACCTAGCATTTCCCATTATGGTTTGGCATACCTAATACAACCATTCGAGTGATGATCATCCATTACCCAGAGTTAATAGGCTATTTCCTCGTTTCTGGTACTTTTTGCGTATCTGTAATACTCGTATTTTTTCCGACAAAACCACATCTGTCGTAAGCCCGCCATTAGCAGGCGCTGTACCTTTTATTTCTTTGTCATCACCAATCTTCATTACAATCAATCATAAAGCTTCTACTTGTTGGTTGTACTGTACTGGGTACCTTAATCTCGTTGCGACTCCGGCTTATGATGTGTGTGAGTAATTTGAGTAATTGTTTATTTCTTATTATTAGGGGCTGAGGTCGTTAAGGAGAAATTCTAGCTACTCTTTTCTATATACAAACTTTATAAACGTAGTCGACTGTTACCTCCCTGACTTTATCTAAAACTCTAACGTCTTTACATTAGAACAAATATGTTTATGTCATAAAACCTAGGTATCTATACTTCGAATACTAATATTATAAAGAGGAAAGATTTGTATTTGTGTGTGTGTGTGTGTGTGTGTGTGTGTGTGTGTGTGTGTGTGTCTGTATGTGTCTGTATGTTTGTTATGAATAAACTTAAAGACCTACACACCTACACCTACAAAAAAACTAGACCTAAAAAATCTTTCACCATTAGAAAGCTACATTCACTCTAAGTAATATAGGCTACTTTTGGTTTCGATATTTCTACGGGATCGGGACTTACGCGGGTGAAACCGCGGGACGCAGCTAGTATACTATATTTTTCATTGTTTTGTATAGTGTGCTGTGATTACCTACATATGTTCCCAAAATAAACTTTTATTCAAACTAAATAATAACAAATAACTTTCTAATTTATCTTTACAAAGATACCTACACACACTTTGACGTAACGAAATGTACTTAATCTAGGTAGAACTAGTGTCAAATATATCCTTTAGTGCCAAAATGTTGAATGCCCAAAATGTTGAACCTCCCAAAATGTTGATTTCCCAAAATTAGTAGACAGTTAGACAATCATATTCTCAAATATCGTACATCGCTCGGGGTGGGAACCCGCGTGGTGCATGACGCGAGTTCGAACCTCGCTGCGAGTAAATTTTTGAAATTGTCATCATCATCCGAGCGATGTTCCCGGTTGCATCCCTCTCGAGAGCCCGGAGTCCGCTTTCCTACTTTTACGTCTCCACTTCGCACGATCTTCGGCATCCCGCGTAGTTAGGCCATTTACACGCATATCCGATTTTACGACGTCACATTTTTGAAATTGTATTTTACCATAAAATATTTCTGAAACAATATAAATGTTAATAATCATTAAAAAGCAATAATTTAGTCAGTGAACACTGAACAGACACAGAGATTGCTTTCCCCAAAAAATACTCGGTGAAATAATGATCAAGCGGTAATGGAAACCATGCGAGTATTGATTTTCGTTAATGGAACTGGTGGTTTCATATAGGCGCGTGTTTGGGTAATAGAGCCTATATATTTATTCATCATTTTTTTAGGGTTTCGTACCCAAAGGGTAAAAACGGGACCATTTTACCTTAGTAAAATGTATAGTAAAATGACAGTGGAGTTATAGTCCAAGATCCCAGGGCCGGCAGACTTTACGTATTTTCTGACGAACGAAATATGGTCGATTGAGTAGTGTTGGTATGTACTAAGAACGCATGCCTACTTGCAAGCCTGCTGCGTTCTTAGTACATACCAACACTATTCAATCGACCACATTTCGTTCGTCAGAAAATACGTGACGTCTGCCGGCCCTAGGATCTTACTCTATTAAGACTCCACTGTCCATTTGCTATCCATCTGTCGTATGTCACTTGGGCACATGGGAACTCTCCTTTATAGAGAATCAAAGAC
Source organism: Idaea biselata (assembly GCA_958496205.1). Taxonomy (NCBI): domain Eukaryota; kingdom Metazoa; phylum Arthropoda; class Insecta; order Lepidoptera; family Geometridae; genus Idaea; species Idaea biselata. Next base: position 35,062,720 of record OY292394.1, on the reverse strand, counting down.
GCTAGCGATTGGGGACACGATCTGTCTATAACCAATCGCGGACGCTACTCCTGGGAGTGGCCTGAGACGTTACAGCCGACCCCACCTGGATGCCTCATGGTTGGCTGGCATTGGGGACGCTATAATAAAACATAATTATGTAGATCAGTTATTTCAGGGGTTGTCTGTCTGTCTATCACTAGGCTGTACCTCATGAACCGTGATAGCTAAACAGGTGTGGTTTTTACTTCATATTTTTGGAAAAAACGCTTTGAAATCGGCCTTTCGGATGGAGTGACTTGGTAAAAATATAGCATGATTTTTTAGGATTCCGTACTCAAAGGTTAATTACGGAACCCTAAAACGACCCTTTAGACTCCGCTGTCTATCTGTCTGTCCGGTCTGTCACCATGCTTTATCTTATGAACTGTTATAGCTAGCCAGTTGAAAATATGATATAAATCCTTGTGAGTGAGTCCGACTCATATTTGGCCGGTTTTTATTTGCCTTTTTGACCCAAATTTAAAAATATATAATACTAAAATTCCATCTTTTGGGTGGGATTTTAACCCATGGCTATAATCATCGTTTTAATCATGGTTTCGGAGACATGATTCAATCCATGAGCCATGGGTATTGAAAGTAAATTAATTTAACCATAAATTATTTAATAGCTGGTACATTTACATGAAAACAAAATAAATAAATAAAACGCCCCTGGAATTACATTTTCACAGCTGCTCTTAACTCCGACTACTTCAGCGTCAAAGTGGACCGGTTAATGAAAACAGGACTTTTAACGCAGATTTAAACGTATCATATAGTTAAAATGTATTTACTTGGTTTAAAAAAGATTTTAAATTGTATGATTCTTTTTCATTCACATTTTCACTTCATTTGGAGTAATTTAAATATCAGACATTTGGGGTAACCACTGGTACATGAACAAAGTCTTCTGCTGCCTCTGTCTGTCGCTCTGTTTGAAACCGATAAACTCAAGAACTACTGAACCACTGGCTTGAAAATAAGTACCTATCTGTATACAACCAGCCACATTGCCCCCTTAAAGTGGCCAGAATGCCAGTATTTTATCTCCACCAAGGGTTTAGCTGATTTAGTTTAGTTTAGTTTTAGTTAGTTTTATTTGAATCAGTTTTAGTTTTAATTTAGTTTCTATTTTAATAATTTGTTATGTTTTTATAAATATTTGCAGATTAAAACAAAAGAATTAGGTAGGTACTGATAAGATTTTCATTCGGTTTTCATCAATGTATAGAATGATCGGTAAAAAAATAACATCAGTACCAGGAGAAGGAACAAACATACATACATCCATACATACAAAAGAAATGTTTGCCAGAATTGAAGCAGAGACGCTTCGCTCGCTCGAATAAAAAAAATGTAGGTGCTTATTTTATAAAAATTTAAATAAATATTATCTTAAAGGTAATATCGTACATTTTACACCTACACTCTATTTCATTTTATTCGTATCACCATTTATCTTTGAAACATTCAAGGATGAGCAGCAATTTATCAAAGTGAAATAACGCTATTATTTCAAGTTCGAAATTCAAAATATAGCCTCCGAGGCTGTCATCAACACACTCCATAATCACTCAGTAACAAAAGCCGAAGGTAAATTCATTTCACCCGTGAGGATGCTGTGAAATCCCTTTTATCCACCATGAACAAATTGTTATTACGAGCAATTTATATGACGTAAACTATTAATAAAAACATTTTTTATTTTTATATCTCTTTAAGTATATCTTATTCTTATCTCTTTTATCTATAAAATCAATATTATCTATTGTGATATTGTCTAAATATTTTTTTTAACCTGCAATAGCCAAAATTTTTCTCTTTGTTTTTATTCGTTCTCCTAGTGCTAAGCAAAGATTTTTCCATTCCATTTAGAAATTAATAAACTTCTTATTGCAGGTTAAAAAAAAATTATTTAGACAATTATAGGTAAAACAGATAAGAATAAGATATACCTAAAGAGATATAAAATTTAATTTATAAGGTTTAAAAAAAAATAACTAATAATTATGTAGTACATCCGTTGTCTAGTTTTCAAAAGTTTGTTTAATTGTTTGTTTGAACGCGCTAATCTCAGGAACCACTGGTCCGATTTCAAAAACTCTTTCGGTGTTTTATAGTCCATTTATTGAGAAAGGCTATAGGCTACTTTTAATCCCGATATTCCCACGGGATCGGGACTTACGCGGGTGAAACCGCGGGGCGCAGCTAGTTATTTATAAAAAGTGTCATAACTGATGATAAGTCATCGTCGCCCTAATTCATATTTATTCATAAATTGATATAATTTATTTTTAATAATTATATGACATGTCGTGTGTTGCTGGATAGGTAACGACCCTAATTGATTGCTCGCAAACGTAAAAATAAAGCCGACCCGTACCAATACAGTGCTATGTGAAATTAAATTTCGACCTGTATCAAAATGGATACAAATAAAGGACATTTACCTACTTCACAACAAATTGCAAACTTGTGAACGTTAAATTTCATATATTATGTAAATCTTTGGCGAAGGTATAACCTGCTGAACAATTCTGTTTATTTGGGCTGAGAGTTTCTGACCCTTTTCCGAGCCGATGGAACTTGAAACTTAAGCCTTTGGGTTAGGGTTGGATTTTGGTTGGAATTGACTCGAGTTCGCCCGAATTAATTGCTGTACTGCACCGTATTGAAAAGTTTAATATACTTGTCGACCTGTTTAAGTATGTACCTTAATTTTGTTGAAGGGTATTGACTTGGCTGTGTATTTATTTTGTTTACTTTACGAGTTGTCTAAAATACGTATTATCAATTATTATTTCCTTTTTAGGGTTCGGGGTATGGACGAACAAAACTTATTTGTTCATCTGCTTGTCCTTATTAATAAACAATTTTCTCAGGTTCGGGCTAGTTAAGATACCAAAATATTACTAGTCTATAAAATAATGATTTCCAATTTCATACTGTAATTATCGTAAAAGATGTATGGATTCTAAAAGAAACTAGCAAATCTGGAATTCTTTCCGCTCGGTGGCGGGTAAATTGCTGGGCACGAGGATGGTTGATAAATATGCGGTGCATGTAGCCCCTTTTAATCGCTTTAGATTCGAAACTCTCTAAGTATTTGCCGTATAGCCCCGTGCATAGAATAGGGTTACCCCATATCTTCCCATGGGTGTCGTAAAAGGCGACTATGGAATCTGAGGGAGACTAAAAAACTTTGAACTCTTTGAACTAAAAAAACTAAAAACTCTTCTGATCGGTCTGCATCCCTCTCGAGACCCTGTGGTGCGCTAAACCTAAGATTGTTTTTTTTATTAGGGTCTGCGCAGTAGATAAGTCAATGCCAATGCCATCGGGGTGGCGCAAAACATGCCTATGTTGTAATAGATGAAGCAATACTTGCGAAAAAATGGCGTATGAGTCACCGACGCCGGTCCCTATTCTGCCGCCGGTCCTATTCTGAAAAACTGAAAATCCATGTCGGGCGCATCGAAAATTGTTGATTATTTCATGACGGAATGTCGTAGAACTTTTTTTTGTGTACAGATTGTAGGTGACATTGTTTTCGATATTTTAGTGCAGTTTCCATACAAATATGTCGAAACGTATTGAAGCCTATCGACATTTTAGCCAAATCAGACATTTTTTGTCTAAAATTTGGATAGGCTTTGCACCAATAGGAGGTTCTTGTCTTAAAACTACACCAAAATGTAGGAAACAATGTCACCTACAATCTGTGCACAAAAAAAAGTTCTACGACATTCCGTCATGAAATAATCAACAATTTTCGATGAGCCCGACAGGGATTTTCAGTTTCAAGGTCGTTGGCGTATATACTCCTCTTAAGTAAGATGCGGGTTGGAATCCAGCCCTGCGTCTATCGTGCGTTGTGTTTTTGCAAAAGTAATGTTTCTTTAAAATATTTCTAAGAACCTACCATACCTTAGATTCGAAAACCTTAATTGACGCTAAAATGTTAATCGCGAAAAGAAAAAACTTATAGCACCCTTCTTTTATCAATGGTCGGTCAACTTTTTCGATCAAACACAGGGAATCGGAATCACACAAAATGCTGATAAGAAAAAGGTCAGTGGCAAATTATGTGGGTACATAGTAACTTTAGTGTCCTAGATAATAAATGTCTATCTATTTGTCTACCTAGATAAGTTTTCGAACGATTTATAGTCATTGTAAATCACCCGGTGGTTTTGTAATAATTTTGGTCTGAATTGAAGATTTTATAGTAGGACAATCGTGCACAAAAAATATACTATTTTTGTTTTACTGTAAAACGGGATATTTTAATGTCGTGACAAACTTTGATGGTAATTTGAAAGGAGGAGTTAAAAATTAAAACTGAAAAGAAAAACAATTACGGTTCATACGATACAGCCTCGTGACATACGGACAGACAGCGAAGTCTCAGTAATATTGTCCCGTTTTTACTCTTGGGCACGGAACCCTAAAAATACAAGTCCAGTAGTCAAGGAACGAGAACAGTTTTACAGTTTTTAATTTAAATATTTAGACAATCTCAGACTTTTCATTGCTACTGTATCCCTACAATGAGTTGGTAAGTAAATACGTATAATGTAAAGTTAACAGTTTGAGTATGTTCGCAATGCAAAAATATCGGCTTGCGCGACCCACAAGTCGCGGCCGGCTGGTGTGGCGGCAGAGCGGGCGCGCTGTGCACAAGATCAAACTGTTAACATTGCACGTATCTACGTAGTAACTCATGGTAGGAGTACTGGCCATGTTTCTTTTCAGTTTATGTCTACTGTTACGGTTCAAGAGATACAGCCTGGTGGCCGACAGACAGATGGACAGTGAAGTCTTAGTAAAATGGTCCTGTTTTACCCTTTAGGTACGAAACCATAAAAATGGTTTTCAAAACTCACAATAATTTCAACGATATTCAACACGATGGAGTGACGAGAAAAAAAAATATCTTCCATTTTACATGTTGGGGAGGTATCCTAAAATTACTTAATATAAAAAAAATATATATTGTAAAAATACAATTTCGTCGCGTTTCGTTTCAAATGTTAACCAACCCTATTCACAAACCACCTTTCCGCGATATTCATTCCAAACATAGATTGGCTCTTTATTGCAAAACTCGGCTCAACAAATGGGTCCTTATCACCCTACCTCACCTTACAAACACTTTTCCCTGAAACTTAGTTACACTTATTTATTTAACATCTAACACTTATCCGTACGACTGTACGCGATTACGTAAAACGATATCGTAAATTATCGCTTAGCATAGAGGTAAACACACTTAGGACACAAAATAGAGTAAGTAGTACAAAAAGACAAGAAAAGAAAAAAGGGTTAATAAAGGGTAGGAATAGTATAGTTTTATTTTGCGAAAAATGTGGACGTCGTATTGTTTGTGTAGGTATCTACCCAAATGCGCAAATTAAAACGTTATTTTGTGATATTTCAATTATATGAAGTAATGATTAAAAAAAAATTATAACAACATATAATATTTTATAACAACTTAGAATATTATCATTTCTTCTTTTAACTTTAGGACATGAATCTACAGCTTGTACTATTTATGTATTCTGTGCCTACAGTACGATCACTCTATAAGGAATCAGTTCCTTCCCACCCAATTCGCTATTTTATTTATAGTTATGTAAAATATTGAATGTTCTATTTTATAAAATTTAACATCCGTCAGTCTACTAAGAGCATACTAAAGAAAAATATGTGTATGACAACATTATATTTTATACAACGTACATATCTTTTTCCATCATTAATATAACGGTCTAGAACGCGTTATAGATAATAATTTTTTTTCTAGAACCGTGTCTAATAATAATGTTGGACGGAAATCGTGTTAGTTTAAAAAGTGTGTCACATATTTTTCTGTTTCTTTTTCAGGAGCCTTATCTTTAAATCACTCGTGCCACTCCGGGTGATTTAAATATCTCTATTTCTGCTTATTTTCGTTATATGTCGGACTTCTACGGCAAGTGGTTGAGACCACTCGTTGTAGTAGGTTGATTCACATTGAAAAATTACTTTCATCGAACGTTAATCAGTAGAAATTGAATTATTTAAATCGCTCGAAGTGGCACAAGCGATTCAAAAATACAGCCAGTGGTCTTTAAAATTTCTTCAAGTATTTTATCTCTATTCCGCGTAGTTATCGCGTTAATGGTGATACATCTTTCCTTAATGACTATAATAATGTCTATAGTGTCATTAATGCAAGGAATTTGTTACTCTTCTTGTCTTATTTAGACTTTATCACGAATTTAGTACCCACAAACTGAGCTAACCTGGTTGAGCAACGCCTGGTGCGGTAATTATTTCGATGGGTAACAGATTAACAATGCGGCAGAATACATTTTCTGTTGTATTTTGTCATGTACACACACAAGGTTAAGACCACATCTAGATAGATTTTTCTTAGATTTTTTGATGTTGTATTGAAATTAAAGACATTTTTCAAGAAGATCCTTTCTGAAGCTCTTCAGGTCAATCCTGAAGAAGGTAACCTGTAATAAAGGTCTCAAAACGTTGAGCGTTGAAACAATGCTTAAAGTAAACACCAGGCGATTAATTTCACATCTAGATATTCAAAATCGCTATACCTACATCATAATTGTGGAGTGTCAAAATAGAACTTATATTGTGAAAATAACTTATGTAAGAGAACTTGCCAATTTTTTTTATTTAAAAACAAGTCCTTACTAGCCTTTTACCTTCTTTGTTTCGGCTTGCCTGGTATCGAACTGGAACGGAATTAACCGCAGTCGCAGTTTCGAATCCCGCGCCGATCGGATTTTTAGAAGCATATTTTCAAAAACTATATTTCCTGAGAACAGACAAACTAACAAGCACTTCACATTTGGAACTATAGTGAGGGTACTGACAAGTAAATAATATTTTCCGTTTGTTTGATAAGGAGACGTATTTTATGGAACCCTAATGTCTTCCATCGTTAGGGACTGACTGCAATCTGTCAGATATTTGTACTCTACCACCGCACAATATATAATAACTGTACAGTGAGTTTGAGGGATGGTACCTAATGTATCCGAGAGGGGGTTGTTCTAGATGTCTAGGCGAACAACTTATGTTCTACAAAAAAAATAGAAAAGTTTGAAATTAAAGGTTTAGATAGATAGAAAATCTATCTTCTATTCTTCTATTATTATAAAACTGAAGAGTTTGTTAGTTTGAACGCGCTAATCTCAGGAACCACTGGTCCGATTTGAAAAAATCTTTCAGTGTTGGATAGTCCATTTATTGAGGAAGGCTAGAGACTATATAGCAAAACACAGCTCTAGAAGAAATATAAAATTCTGTAAGTAGTCGTACCTCAGGAACGATGAAAGAACTCGTTATTAATAGAAAAGAAAGGTTTGAGCACGTCATTCTATTCTTACAAATAATAGTCCTGAAATTTCTTCAGCATTTTCTACAAAGGCTTCGATGAAAAATTGCTAGTAAATACTTTTAGATTTTTATACAGACATTTATATTTTATGTTATATATTTTAAGATAGATGCCACCAGGCTGTTGATGAATCATAGGTAATAGCTAGACAGTTGACATTTTTCCAGAAGATGTATTTCTGTAGCCGCTATAACAACAAATACTAAAAAAAAATTATTAAAACAAATATTTAAGAGGGACTCCTATACACCAAACGTGATTTGGGTACAGTAAAACGCAACGATACCGCGATGTATTTTTTCTACTAGGGCCATCTAGTGATGCGAGTGATAGACTTGCGCACGTAGTAAAATAAATTTTAAAGTTCGCGTTGCGTTTACGGATTGGTTGGTCCAGTGTTCATTTTAGGGTTCCGCAGTATTCCGCACCCAGTTGTGATAGTGGTACGGAACCCTTCGTGTGCGAGTCCAACTCGCACTTGGCCGGTTTTTTTATGTTTATTATTTCAGTACCTGTATGTAGATCCGATATATCGTATGTAGATACGATATTTTTACCCGACTGCCAAGAATGGGTTATGTTTTTGCTAAAGTCTAAATTATTCGCTAAGAAAAACCATATTTTCCTAGTACCTTTTTACAGACCGAAGTTGGTCGTGAAAGCAAAAACATAGACGTTTGCAGGTTGATGGATGAGTCTAATTCCTTACAAGATATTCACTGTAAAACTTAAGGCCGTGTCTTTTGTCGTTCGTTAAGATGAATATAAAAATATGTAAAGGAATGTAAAACTTAATTTAACTTACCCTTCTCTCATACTTGTGCGTTTTAATTGAAAAACGCAATTTTTTTGCAGTTTTACCGCAGCAGTGTGTAAATTCGGTCCTTATACTAACTAGCTGAGTCCCGCGTAAGTCCTAATCCCGTAGGAATATCGGGATCAAAATGGCCTATGGTACGAGTGACCTAAGTGGCATTTCAGGGTGAATGTAGCTTTCTAATGGTGAAATAATTTTTGAAATCGGTCCAGTAGTTTTTGAGTTTTTTATAACAAACATACAGACACACATACACACAAAAATACAAATCTTTCCTCTTTAAAATATTAGTATAGATATAGATTTGGCTGACCTGTCAAATTTGCAGCCATTTTGTATTGGCCTGGATAAGTGTAATTGCTATAAAATCGACACCGTGTGCATGGTTTACAACGCAGCGTTAAACAAGGATCATTGCTCATTGCCCATGCGGCACCATAAACTACTAACGACTCAACAAAATATGATTCCGACATGTCGAAACGCTTTGAGTCGCAAAATTTAGTGGCAATACTAGTGCTGTATCTGACATGTCAATTACGCCTGATGAATGATACTGTGGGACGGATTCGGTCAAAGAGATTGTGGTCAATTGATGGAATAGTAGACTTAGGTCGTTGCGTTGAACCGTGCAGCCACAGCATATAGGGCTTTATGATTTTTAACCCCATAGATAGTGGTCAATTGATGGAATAGTAGACTTAGGTCGTTGCGTTGAACCGTGTAGCCACGGCATATAGGGTTTTACCCCATAGATAGTGGTCAATTGATGGAATAGTAGACTTAGGTCGTTGCGTTGAACCGTGTAGCCACGGCATATAGGGTTTTACTCCATAGATTGTGGTCAATTGATGGAATAGTAGACTTAGGTCGTTGCGTTGAACCGTTTTGCCACGGCATAGGGTTGCCCCATCTCTTCCCGTGGGCGTGGGTGTCGTAAAAGACGACTATGGGATCTGAGGGAGACTAGCAAACGTTTTAAGTGCTCCCCGCGTGGTGGCGGATAAACTGCTTGGAGTTTTTGTGTCAGGCAGGCGGCCGGCCGTAAAAATATTGCCGAATCTATTTGCAGATGGTATGGTCAATAATAACTTGCCTACTGTGCCGACCTCAAATAATTTTGGTATTTATTATTTTCAATTTGTTTTTACAAAACTTGATATTTTGGCAAACTAAAACAAAGTAAATACTCCGTTATTAAATTACTATTTAAAATGAAAACAACCATGTTTATATTTTATGTTTGAATATAAAAAACCATAGGTCCATGTTTATGAAAAATTTTCTATTACTTAGATACATATCATTAAGAGCTAAGTTAACACCGTGTAACTAATTTAATTAATGTACCAATTTTTTAATTTCCGAAAATAATCTGTCGTTTTGGTTCCCTTATATTTGTCACTTTTTCTTTAAAGATGTATCAAAAATCATAGTCTACGATTAAAAGATTAAAAGATAATTAGACCCAAGACCCTATTTCAGAAACTTAGATCAAAAATGAACTCAAAAAAAAACGGGGCAAGTGCGACACTCGCGCACAAAGGGTTCCGTACCACTATCACAATTAGATACGGAACCCTAAAATGGTTTACAACAACCAATTTTTAAATTTTATAGGAAAATATGAAATATTTATCTTCGATTCTTACTCCCATCAAACGACCGAATCACTCAAAAAAAAAAAAAAAAACCTTGGCACAAAGAAAATCTGAAACATAAAAGAAACTCTTTGGTAAGTAAGGCAGACTGGTATATTTGACAGATAGGGCAGCCATTTTGAATTCCATGACCAACTCGATTTGTCCTGACCAATCAGAAGGAGTTTAGCACATTGTACCTCCTTGTTATTTTTGAAACACGTTTATTGTATGGGAGCCCCTTTTAAATAATTGTTTTATTTTGTTTTTAGTATTTGTTGTTGTAGCGGCAACCGAAATACATCTTCTGTGAAAATTTCAACCTTCTAGCTATTACGGTTCATGAGATACAGCCTGGTGACAGACGGACAGACGGACGGACGGACGGACGGACGGACGGACAGACAGACAGACAGACAGACAGACAGACAGACAGACAGACAGACAGACAGACAGACAGCGAAGTCTCAGTAATAGGGTCCCGTTTTTACCTTTAGGTACGGAACCCTAAAAATGAATCATTGAACTTTCAATTTATACAAAAAGTAAATAAAGAGCTGTCACTTTCAAATAAATGTAGGTATAGGTTTTTTGTTGTCTTTTTGATTTAGGTTTCTGAAATAAGGTATAGTCGCCATTAAGTCTGCTACAGTAACTTCTGACGTATTGTTACTCTGTACATAAGATTATGATACTCAAACAGTACTAAATAAATATAACTCTGCAAACATAATATAATATTTCAATTTACCTTTTGTCCCTTTTTTGTTGAATCGGCAAACAGTTTAAAATACCTTTCTTTGAGCTTCAGAAAGTAAACGACTTGTGCAGAAACATAAATATAATTGAGCAAATTTTTATCAAATTATGAATAAAATAAAATTGCTAGATAGCAGAACCGCTTTGTCAGTTTACTCTCATAATCCTCACTAAAATACATTCTTATATATCTTCATTCGGTTTAGGAGAATTACCTCCAATATCTAATGACATTAAGTTATTACTTATTATTACTTAAAGCGATGTTGGTCTAGTGGTAAATACCGCAACTTTCATTCCGAAAGTTGGGGTTTCGAATCCTGGCCGACGCACAACAATGTCTTTTTCTATAAAAAAATATTAAGTGCGCTATGAACACGCTCTTACGGTGAAGGAAAACATCGTGAAGAAACCTACGTCTTACAGTCACGCAAAAAGGCCCAGTTATAGGGCTAGTTATGGGGTTAGGTACTACTAGACAAGTATTACGTCCCGATTCCCTAGGTCTTCCTCACAAAGCTCACACACAGCATTTTATAAATGTCCGACGTTTCGAGATCTCTACAGATCTTTTTATTTTATTTCGTCGGGTATTAATAAAATGACATCTAAATCTACGCCCTTATGTCCTACCTCAAGGAAAAAAATCTCGACGACTGATAAAAATACTAAAAAAAAACAAAAACAACGAAACTAAAACCAGCAAATGACTTAAAATTTCAGTCCAACATCGCGAAAACTTAAAAAAAGTATGTGAATTTCCATCTTTCGTCTCTAATACATAACACGTGAAGTGTGTGAGCCAAGTCCGTCCTCGGCGCCAGTTCCTGTCCCATGACTAATTGGATTTGGCTGATTATGAACAGCGTGATGGATCACAGACGGCCAATGGCCACGGAACTAATGCATGGAATTAGGTTGCGTCCGTGTCGTGATATTATGATTAATTATATTCCAATTTGAGATTTTGATTGAAGCATTAAAATGAATGGATTTGTGAATTCATTTTCGTGTGAATAGTTATCTATCTATCTATTACTATTATAAAGCGGAAGAGTTTGTTTGTTTGTTTGTTTGAACGCGCTAATCTCAGGAACCACTGGTCCGATTTGAAAAATTCTTTCGGTGTTGGATAGTCCATTTATTGAGGAAGGCTATAGGTTACTTTTGATCCCGATATTCCCACGGGATCGGGACTTATGCGGGTGAAACTGCGGGGAGCTACTATTTATTAATAACTAGGTGCATCCCGCGGTTTATCGGGACCAAAAACCAAACTGCATACGGACACACACCACACAAAAATACAAATCATTCCTCTATATAATATTAGTGTAGATGTAGATATTATACCTACAGAATGTTGGTGTTTACAGTGCAACTACTTATACAGAGTGTTCCGGGGGGGTATTAAGTCGAAAGGGGGTTGTTGTAGACGTCTAGGTGAACAACTTTTGTTCTAAGACTTAAGGAAATTCAAACTTCTTTTTTCGAAAATTTTGAAGTTGTTTTTGAAAATAAGGGCAATTAATGTTTAGATTGTAGTGGTCCGAACTATATAAAAGGACACCTTAAAGGTCAATGACATCGCCCTTAAAGAAACCACTAATTTTCACGGAAATATTGAGCTCCGTTAAAATAAATTTAAACATAGTAAATTCCTATAAAAATGATATTTGTAGTCAAAACAACAATAAAACCATGTAAGTTTCAAATCGTACCTATATAGGTAATATCAAAGTTATTTATTAACTCCCTACCTATTATTTCTAGCGATACCTATAATATTAGTACCTAGGTATTATCATGTACCTAATTTGAAAATCCCATGTCTAGACATTTATCTCATTCTAAGTAATGATTTCTTTTAGGGTTTCGTAGTCAACAAAAAACCCTTATAGTTTCGCCATGTCCGTCTGTCTGTCCGCGGCTTTGTTCAGAGACGCTTAGCACTAAGAAGCTGTAACTAGATTTTTATTCTATTTTCGTGATGTTGTATTGAAATTAAAGATACTTTTCGGTTTTACACCACGGGATTAAAACCGAAAAATGTTTTTAATTTCAAGCTGTAACTATACATATAATATTAAAAACGCCGAGAAAATAGTACCTACAACAAAAATAAAAAAGAACATTTTTAGGGTGCCTCGTCGTGCGGGATATCGTTAGATAACTCTTCGAAAAATTATTGTGAGTTTGTTATATTGATGCCCCAAAACTAGGATAAAATAATATGATTTGCATTGTTAAAAAGTTATCAGATATCATGTAGAACCAAGCTTATAACTCCACAAGTACCTTACCTCACAATCACAAACCCAACATCTTAGCCAAAATATTGTCACGTTGTGCAGGGAGCGACACACGTTGGTGCCACTTTGTCACGTTGGAAAGTCACCTTGAGGAGGTGACTCCTACTTTAGCCTACCTGCCTGTCAGATGAGCTAATTGGAAATGAAACAAGCTAGTAGGTGACAAACAATATAAGTTTTAATTATAATAGAATTAAGGAGACAACAACAATTTATCTAAGTTCCTACTTATAGTTTTTTTTATATTAATTAATTAAGATAAGTTAAGTTAAGTTTAAGTTTAATATTGTACTTTTAAGAGACAGTTATTTTAGTTAAATTGATCAAGAAGTTAAATTTAATTCGTTGAGCTAAGGGTTCGTGGTAGTCCGAGCCTTTCTGGCCTCCAATACCTCCAAGTACAGAGATGTTAGGTGTACTTATCTCAAGGTCCTCGTCATCTTTATGGTTGGGTGGCTATAGGGTCGGTCACTCCTTCCTTCATCCCATGGACATCATCTCCAGGGCCTTATCTGGAGGCATTATAGTAGGCGGGGTGTGGACCGCGTGGGTGTTCCCTGGAAAGCCATTGAAGCAGATGAGGACAAGCACCGAAAGCCCCCTTATGCAAGTCATCATGCCGGACCATTGAGATTTACAAAATTGATTATGGTTGTCTCGGCATGGTGTCTTACACAAAGTGTGGGTGAAATACATTCATACAGGTCAAGACAGTGCAAAGAAAATAACATCATGAGGTAGCCAAAGCTAAACACATCGCTTCAGCAGATGGAATATGTGTGCGAACAGAAACTCTTATTTCAATGTGAAAATACATTCGTACATACAAAATATTGCTAGGATCATCTCGTGTAAGCGTTTCTTCCTCGAGCAGCGAAGCAAAACGTAAGGATTCATTTAGCCCTAACGAGATGAAATAAGGTTTGGTAGTACGAGGAACAAACACAAGACAACCGCATGTGGGCCTTCAATATTTCTGAGAAACGGCAGTGCAGTTTTCAAAAGATTGACAGTAAAACACTCACCAGTAATGGGAATAAACTTTGTAAGTTAGTTTAAGCTGATTGTATGAAGAAAATTAATAATCGGTCAAATCGTGACTGTTCGCAAGAAAGTCTAGGAAAAAGTGGACGAGTCATGGCCGTTGTTGTATTTTTTGAAAGATCAACGTCAAAAATATTATTACTGTCAGTCTAGGCGCAGTCGCAGAAGTTTTTTCCTATTCAGCCCTTCATGCAGTGTGAGGATTTTTTATATTTAAGATATATTTTGAGTTAAGGTCGTTCAAAATATTAATCCTTGGTTTATTAATAAATAATTATGAATAATTTAAATCTATATGAACATTAGTAGTGGTATTTCTATTTTTATTTGATTTATTCTGTCGGTGAGGAATTTATGTTAATGGCAACTGTCGATTTTATTTTAAAATATCTATTTCCCAAACAGCAACACTTTCATTGGTTCACTGTCTTTGCTGTGCTACTGCTCGCTAGATGGCGCTACTCGTATCAAATTAGGCTTAAAATAAAATAACTATGTAAATATATATGTATATATGTTACAATATGTGTCACTCCGTTTCGCTACCTAGCAGGAAGGATTTTTTGTTTAGATAATGACACGGGACCCTTCTTGCGCGAGTCCCACTTGCACGTGGCAGGTTTTTTATATATAATTTCTTATGTATTTAAACATTTTTATTTCTTTAAAGGTCAAGTTCAAAGAGAACATTACGATTTCTTCTGTTTGAACTTGAAGTAATTCTATAAAACCTTATTGTTTTCTTTCACGGAAAAAATATAATTGAATATTTCAAAACGCTTTGGAATTTATTGTTTGTTAATGTCTATAAAATGTTGTATCCGACTTCATAAATGCATAAACTAATCTCGCATACCTACATACACTGCCACCGACTCATCTGTTATGCATTCTGTAGTTGGGTAGTAAAACTACAATCTGGCCCCACTCACAAACTGCCACCTGTGAGGTATCATAATTATTATCCTTTAAAAAAATCATTTCTATTTAAAAAGAAGTATAAATATCCCGACGAAGTGAGAACCTCTTCCTTTTTTGAAGTCTGATAAAAAATATTAATTTATTTATCAAGCGTCTAGAAACCTTAAAAGTTGACGTTTTGTTTACGTCTGTGCCGCGACGTCGCGCACTAGCCGTTCGTTACACCCACGGCCGTTTTGCTTAGAATTTTAAATATGTAGGTAATCAAAATTGTGATTTTTCCTCATTATTTGAGTACTACATGTTATTTACTGTCAAACTGTAAATTTTAAGTACCTATACGTTTCCGAACATTTATGAAGCCTATTTGGAATCCTACTCCAGTTATTCCAGAAATGCATTCCGTTTCAGAATTCAATGCAACTTCATTATTACTGGATTATGTGCGTATAGCAGTGGGAATTTCGAATTTCGGATAGAGGAATTGTTGCAACACTGAGTTTGTAGGATTAGGTTTAGTTGCGGTTTGGATACGAGTACGAATGCCTCCGTACATCATGGAGTTTAAGCAAATATTCTTTTAATGACCATAATGTTAGCCAGTTGCATCCTTAGGGATGCAACTGGCAACTGGCTAACATTATGGTAAAAACCATGCGTGCGGTCTTAGTACCATAGGTACTAACACTACCCAATTGTCCACATTTCGTCAGAAAATACGTGACGTCTGCCAGCCCTGGGATCTTGAAATATTATGCCAAGTTAGAACAACCACGTAGTAAAAACTGCCTTACACCTCCTCGAACATCCAAGGGGGAGAGGACGACCAAAGCCTACGTAGTGGTCCAATGTCATGAAGAAACACCTTATAACTCTAAACATAGACTTAGAGACAACCCAGGACAATGCGTCCTGGCACAAGATGTTAGGGAGACCCGACCCCGAATAACGGGAAGAGGGAAGGAAGAAGAAGAAGAGAACAATCAACTGCTAAATTGGCCTTGAATAACAGCCGGGATTAACTGATAAACGCGCCTGCCGAAGCACGGAGAGGCTCGAGAAAATGTTTTAGCAACACATTATCGGTCACCCAATTAAAGGAATGACCGCGCTAAGCGTTGCTTAACCCGCACTACTATACAATGTCTGGCGCAGCGAAGCGAAAAAAGGCTTACACATTAATCTAATTATGTGGTAGGTGTAACCATAGAATACATAATATAACTTAGACTTTACACACAACATATGCTAAGCCAAGGAGTTCGCAACAAGCAACTCCTTGTACACAGCTCCTTGGTCTTTCTTGTTTACCTTACCTCATTTTTATAATGTTTTTATTTCTTTTGTGAAATTCGAAGTCGTTTTTAAAGTCGTTTTTAGGGTTCCGTACCTAAAGGTAAAAACGGGACCCTATTACTGAGACTTCGCTGTCTGTCTGTCTGTCTGTCCGTCCGTCCGTCTGTCCGTCTGTCACCAGGCTGTATCTCATGAACCGTAATAGCTAGAAGGTTGAAATTTTCACAGAAGATGTATTTCGGTTGCCGCTACAACAACAAATACTAAAAACAAAAGAAAACAATTATTTAAAAGGGGCTCCCATACCACAAACGTGTTTCAAAAACTACAAGGGAATTCTACGATGTGAGGTCGCTTCTGATTGGTCAAGTCAAATCGAGTTGGTCATGGAATTCAAAATGGCTGCCCTATCTGTCAAATATACTAGTCTGCCTTCACTGTCCAAAGAGTTTCTTATAAGTTTCAGATTTTCTTTGAATCAAAGTTGTTGTAAACCATTTTAGGGTTCCGTACCCAATTGTGATAGTGGTACGGAACCCTTCGTGCGCGAGTTTCGCACTTGGCCGGGTTTTTTTATCTATACTTCTACACTTAATATTATAAAGAGGAAAGATTTGTATTTGTTGTGTGTGTGTCTGTATGTTTGTTATGAATAAACTCAAAAACTACTGGACCATTAGAAAGCTACATTCACCCTGAGTAACATACTTTAGATTCCGATATTCCCACGGGATCGGGGATAAAATCGCAAGACGCAGCTAGTTGCCAATAAAGGTGCTACCCTATATTATTTTATTCTACTTTAAGAATCAGCAGTATTTTCTTAGTACTTAACTCCACTTTTCAACCTGCATGCATTAACCCTTTACGTCACATTACTTCGCCCAAGGAATACTAAAAGCATTTTTCATAAAATTACTATTCTGTAAATGGCATCTTACAAAGCCCGAGGTAATAGTTTGCAAGTTTCCGCTTTCAACCACAATTCTCAAGTAAAACCGGGATTTATTCAGACATATTGTGTGAATGTGAAAGACCTAAGTAGGTACGCGAGATGGAATTGGAAACGAAAAACGCGATTTAAAATCGAATTTCCTATTCGACTAGTTATGCCCCGCGGTTTTACTCGCATAAGTCCATAAGTCCTGATCCCATGGGATTTTTGAAAAACCCTTTCTTATCGGATGCCTACATCACATAAAGAACACACTCTCTCAATAAGGATATACATAATTATATATTTATAAAGTGTATAATATACTTAATATATGTTGTAGTACCCATAGTACAAGCCTAGTGCTTAGTTTAGGGCTAAATTGCGCTGTGTGTCCTGAAATATTTATTTATTCAATTTAAACACGATCGTTTTATATTATTTCGCTATTTCCTACCACAAAACATAATTGTACGCAATTATAAAATGGCGTCATGTCCGCAAAGTAAACAATTACCGGTTCCTGTTTTAATGAGGGTCCTCTTATTACACGATATTAAATTAAGTAAACCAAATATAGGAGGAGATGTTTAGTTAATAAAAAATGTTACCGATTAATCTGTACGTAGAATTGCGATAAAAATTGCTATAGGTAGGCATATATATATATTTTTATTACGTACTAGCTGTGCCCCGCGGTTTTACCCGCGTAAGTCCCGATCCCGTGGAAAAGCCTATATTACTCAGGGTGAATGTAGCTTTCTAATGGTGAAAGAACGGTTTTGGCTGTTCGTTGATCAGTCAGTCAGGACAAAGCATTTTATAGATATAGATTTTACAAAAATACAAAATATTTTATTCAAAAACAAAAGATAAAATAACAACAGGTGTTCCCACACCTGTTGTTATTTTATCTTATATTTTTATTAACCTATATCTGTCATGACTATGCATCTACCATTTAATTTTTTTATTACTATTCTAATTATTAGAAAATGAAAAAAATCAAAAGGTAGATGCATAGTCGTGACAGAGATATACGTTTTATGGCATAAACATATTTGCTCTAATGTCTTTATCCAGGGAGTAAAACGTCGACTACGTTTGTATGGAGAAAGAGAATGGAGACTGTCCTCTTAAGATTTTGAATCTATTGTTTGCCATTGTAATTATATGACAGGAGGATAGCATATTCGATAATTCACCATGTCACGTGGGTTTCCGTGTGGCGCAGTGATAGTGCATTCGCCCGGTAAGCAATGGGCAATATTTTTGATTGCATTTCTTCTTGCAGAAAATACATATTGTAATGATGTTGAAATGAAATATTGGACGATTCTATTACAGGAATAATCTCCGAAAGCGAGAACTTTAGCATAAATTAGCTCAACTTTACTATAAACATTAAGTACACATGTTGTGTAGCGTTCTGCAATTAATTAAGTATTCATGCACAATTTTCCTATCAACAACTAAAGGTTAAGACTAAATTCAAATTCCATATCGGGTTCATCGAAAAATGTTGATTATTACTTGTTATTTCCGATTTATTTTATTTTATCGGTTATGAACCGATTATGGCCATTTGGAAATAAGCCAGTATCAAGTTATTTATTTATTTATTTAACAAAATCCACAGCTCTTAATGCTAGTAATACAAAAAAAAAAAAATTAATCTTACAGCCAATAAAGGATTTACATTTTTTATATTGTGTTGTTTAAACTGACGCGAGTTGTATCATTCATTAGTATTAGAGACTAAAATATTGTATTACTAATGCGAAAACCAGGAGTGCTTTTATGTAGATTAAACACATTCACTTAAAAATATATAAAAATATGATATGATATGGAAATATAAAATATAAATATAATATAATAATATGGAAATATAAAACGTTTAAGTAGTGTGTAGATATAAACATAAGACAGTTGTAAAGTGTGGATATGATATGTAATAATAAAAAAATAAGTAAAATGAGTTTATGAGTAAGTGTATATAGTGAGTTAAATAATTGAGGTAAGTCAATTATGTTATGTATATAAGTTATAAGTTATGCGGGTAAGTCCCAAGAATTCACGACACCCAATAGCTTTCTCTTGAATGAGAACTTACTCTCGTTAAAGATGTCCAAAGAATTAAAGCGATTGTTATATGTTCGATGAATTCTTAGCACCAATGAGTGGTGAGCATAATTAGAGTGAGAGGCAGTTATGGCAAATAACTTAGTATTTGCATGTCTAGTTCTAGTTTTTGGGCAAAAGAAGCGTAAAATTCTAGGGGATAGGTCAGGACAATCTATATAATTATTACATATACCATGGAGAAACGACATATCAGCTAATGTGCGACGATCCGTTAGTTATCCGATCCGATCTAGTTATTTTATAATATTTTCATATTATTTGCAAATACCTACCGTTACAGCTCGTGTTACTCTGGCTGGTCTCAATAAGTGATATTCAGATGGTAACTGATGTAGATAAAGGTCTAAGATGTAGCACGCTTACCTTCTACTATACTAATATTATATAGGTAGAGGAAATATCTGTATTTGTGTGTGTGTGTGTAAAAATTCTTCCACCATTAGAAAGCTACATTCACCCTGATTAACATAGGCTACTTCTAATCACGATATTCTCACGGGATGGGGACTTACGCGGGTAAAACCGCGGGACGCAGCTATAGATAATATAGGTACTAGTTTTCATGTAACTTGCTGACCTCAAAATCAACAAACACCATGGCACACCTTTTAAGTAGGTACCTTGTACATTTTTTGATATGACACACCATTTTATTAAAAACAAGATGGGAACCCGAAACCCGTCGGGCTTCGGATAGTACCCCCGAAAACAGTAACAAAATCTCTTTGAATCAATTCCCATAGAAACTTTCATCCCCAATTAAACACTCTTAGGGGTTGAATTTTGGAAAAAAACTTTTTAGAGATTCACGTACTATCCCATATCAATCTCTATGTCAAATTTCAAGATTCTAGGTCAAGCCGTTACGAAGTTGCATACAAACGTTTTACCCCATTTTTACCCCCTTAGGGGTGGAATTTCCAAAAATCCGTTCTTAGTGCTCACTTTCAACCCCTAAAGAACCTATGTTCCAAATCTCAAGTCTCTACACCCAGCCGTTTAGCCTGTACGTTGTCCATCAGTCAGTTACACTTGCGTTTTATTAAGTATGATGATTTGTATTATTTAATAATTGGATGCTCTTGGATAAAATTTAGTGAAAAACTTGGCAAAGGTGAAAGAAGGTAGGTACACACCTATTTTGGAACTATTCCAATTTTTTCTTTTGAAAATTTAATGGTTCCCGTGTACCTACTGCCGTGACGTTTTTTCATTCTTATTCTACTAACACCCTGTGTCCTGCTTTTTCACGATCCCGTGGGAAAAAAAATCAGTTGTTCCTCTACCTCCTTTAATTCTACGAACGATAAAACGAAACGATTATTCCAGAAGAAATTCTGTCATCCATCCATTGTTGGGTTTTGAAGGACGAATTAATATCCTGATTTTCAACTATCTGCATTACTAAGTTTCATTGCAAATTATAGTTGACTACTAAAGATGTAGATTGAATGAGTTTAATACCATATCACCATTGAGAAATCAAAGAAAATTCTATAGAAAATAATACAGATTTTCTATTTAGCCAGACGCATAGGCGGTTTTAATCCTCGTAGGTTTTAGAAACAAGGATAGCCATAGTTATGGACCATAAAATGTACTTACCTACCTACACATACCTACATACACAACAGTAGGTACATTTTAGGTGCTATGTTGCTGTACAGGTTGTTTCGTATCCGGCCGGAAGCAGCTGTAACTAAAGGCTTCGATATACGAAGAGGCGTAACTGAAGAAACTGATATATGAAGAGGCAAATCTGTTCAGTTTAGAGTTATGGAGTTTTGAAGCCGTTTCATTCATACACGGTACGGATTATGAGAATATTAGGCCTTAGGGACGCGACAGACGTTCACAAGGCTGCGGTAGAAGATTGTCGGGTCTATTTCCGCCGGGTAAAATATATGATTAAAAAAAAAACGATTAAGTGCGAGTCGTACGAAAGGGTCCAATTTCACAAAAAAACTAGTTTGATGCGTGAAAACCCCATTTAAATACTTGTTTTATTCTGTTTTAGTATTTGTTGTTACAGGAGCAACGGTATATTTATTTATTTATTTATTTCAGATTCTACAGTCAATATAATACAATGTTATCCATTTGACATAACATAGAACTTAGACCAAACTCATATACATAATCTGTGAAAATTTCAACTGTATAGCTATTACAGATACAGATACACAACGCTGTATTAGAGATACAGCCTTGTGACAGGCGGACAGACGAACAGACAGACAGCCAGCGAAGTCTTAGTAATAGTTTGGCTGTTGTCCCAAAAACTGTTCGTCTAACCCTGCCTTAAAGCGTTGAACAAAAGTGACTTCGAACGTTTTATTAGTAAACACATTAACCTACCTGAGGAAAAGATCGTAAAATACAGTTCCTACCTTATTTTACGTTGCTATAAACCGGTTTACATCTACACGGTTGACGCCAAATGACTTGTAAGTCATATTATGTTTTGGAAAACTTTCTTTATGTATTTTATGCCTTGATTGTTTACTGTTTTAAACAAATATACATTTTTAATTAAAGTCATTTTTCCGGGTTTAAGCATGATTTATAAATACTAGACCGGGCCGTGTCCGGGCCGGGGCGGGGACGGACTACTTTTGTATGAAGATAGCTATTGTTTTGCATGTTGTCCGTGCCGCGTCCGTGCTGTCTTCATACAAAAGTAGGTACAATAAAAGAATACAAACATGAGAACATAATTATGAAAAAACGTTTCCGTTGTGATGTTACTAACTTGTGTTAATTAAGGTTATGCAACGTTTTGTAATTCTATATTTATTTTTATTACGTTTCTTGGTCTTCACAGACCTCTTCCTCACGGGTAGACTACCCCTCTATTAAAACTGAGTATAATGAATGAAAAATGGAAAAATGAGTATAATCTCAATTCAACATCGCGAAAAAAGAAGAAAATACTAAACATACATTTATTTAAATTTCTAATCGGTTCGTGATACCTACTTTAAGAAATGAAACTCAATTCATTTTAAAAGATTTATTAAAAAAAAACGATAGAAACCGGTTCAAACCGGTTTAACCGCAAACCGACTGGCACTCAAAAAGACAATACATCACGGTAATAAGAGGCACTCGTTTCTAAATGCTTTCGTTCGTAATAAATTGAATATTCCGACGCGTTCGAAGCAAAAACTGTGATGAATTGAATTGCGGATGAATATACGGCGACGCGTCAGATCGGATCCCCAGTTCAATTACATGTGAGTGGGTAGTCTCTTCTCTATATTTATATCCTACTACTATTATAAATACAAACCGAACACACTAACGTTTGGGGACTCAAACGTTAGCATGTCGGTGTATATTTCGATCATGTATTGCGTTGTTATGCGACACTGTAAATCACATGATTACTGCAAAAAAAAACCCCATGAGTTTCTTGTGTCTTCTTCTCATTGGAGGTCGTTCCGAAGACACAAGAGATTAAATTATATAACTAACGATTCAAAGAGATATATTGTAATATCCGAATGAATAAAAGTACTGTGATTTTGATTGATTTTGATCGGTTATAGCCTCCTAAGACCCCGTGTTCAAAATTTTGGAAATAACATAATACCTTCTCTTAACAGGCCCAGTTTAAAATGGACCCTATAGTAATAAACGCCCATTTTCAAATTTTTGGGAAAAAATTGTTGAAAGTTGGCACCATAGTTTATTTCGATTCACCGGGTAAAGTAGGCATGGGTTTGTCAGTAGTGTTTTGTTATGTCCCATTTTTGATCATATGGGTTTTTACAATACTTAAAACAAGCCCAGCTGTAAAAATAAAAAAAAAAATTCTCCGTTTTATTTCATTTCGAATTAATATTTTAAAAGACCTTTTGGTGGGGACCCTATAAAACTAAAATCTTAATCCAAATAATATCGATATTAAGGTAGAAAACTAAATTTTTCATAATTTATTTTGGTATTAAGTTTGTAAGGAAATGGTAACAGTCGCCACGTTCTTGAGTCAACAAGTTTTAAGTTTCAGTAAACACAGATATAGACATATATACACAGGTATAGACAGATCGTGTCCACGATCACGAGATAAGTGTTTATTTTAGTGTTCTAAATAAAAACTGGACCACTTGTGATAGTGGTACGGAACCCTTCGTACGCGAGGCTCGAACTTGGCCGGGTTGTTTTTAATTGTAGACTACGATTTGACACATATTCCTGAACAAAAAAATGTCAAATAAAAAACAACGTCGGATAAAATACACAGAAATTAAGAAAAACGTACTATGTAAGGTAAACTGTGGATTTGCAAACATAAACAAACAAGGATCCGAAGATACCCAAAACTTTTCCAAACAATTTTGTAACCTTTGACACCGAATACTTTTCAAACATCCTGGTAACTAGAAAATGATTAAAATTATTAATTTTACGGCTCCATAGCGCCGACAAGCTTGGGAAGTGTTAAGTCTGTAACTTAAGTAGCTAAGTAACTTGACGGACAAGCTTAACTTAGGAAGTTTTGCAGATTCAAGACTTTAATCGGCCCACGTTTGGTTGATTCTTGCTTTGTAGAAGAACATCTTAATTTAACCGACTTCAAAAAACGGTGACAATACCGTTATACAATACAATACCAATTCAGTTCCAGCAATATACTTATTAGTTTTAATTGTAAAAAAATATGCAAGCGTTTTATTAATAAAAATAAATACAATGTGGAGACTAGAACCCCGAAGTCTTATACGCCAAAACATCTAAACGTCTTGACCCTTTAGTCTCACAAAGTCCACTATATCGCAATGTCCACTGTTCCACATTGCCCACGCACAACTTTTGGACATACAAACTTGAGTTTTCAAAAACTTTAAGTAAGTATAAAGTGAAAATCGGCTATTTCTAAAATATTACAAAAAAAAATAAATATGCTATTTCTTAGAGGTCATGGACCTAAAGTTTTTTTCGTGAGACCTCAAAACTTTCGAACAAAAAAAGTGATTTCCAAAAATCTTAGTACAGAAAGTTGTTCACCTAGACCTCTAGAACATTCTCCTTCATATTATCGCACACTTTAATTTTTTTTTAACAATCATAGATAAAAAAAAAATCTTTTTTTTTTTGTAATAGTGCTTAAAATATGCTATGTGATCAGAAACGATGGTTTATAAAGTTTCCATTTTCAGATAGCTCTCATTGTAAGCGGACGTGTTTTGTTTCTAATAAGCGGGGGTCATTGACCCCAGTTGCGTGCGTAAAGTCATGGATTGTAACATTATAAAGTGTAACCAATGCAATTTGGTAATAAGTGAATTACTATCATTTATTCAGAATAAGATTGATGTAATGGATGAAGTCAGTCTAATACAGAGCTTCTATCCAGGATTGTGCTTAAACCCCCTAATTTACCTGTCAGAGAATTGTCTAATTTGAAAAATGTTGTGTTGTGTGTGCCAGTGACTGCGTCTAAATACAGAAGCAAGTCATTTTTCGTGAGATCTGCTATGTTTGTGAATGGGCTGGCCACCGATCCAGATCTGGACTTATTTAGTTCCTCACCTAATTGTTTCCGAAATGCATTGGCTAGAAAGTGGTTTAAGGCTGCTTCTTAAATCTGTTTGTGTTTTTCCTCACTGTTTTTTTTTTTTATATATTTTCCTTTTTATTATAGTCGATAAGAGTCAATTTTGGTGATTGTGACTAACAAGTGTTTTAGTTTTTTATATGCGAAAGCTTTTAAATGGTGTTTAGTTATAATTATTTGTTACGTTATAATGCTATATTTCACTGTCTGCTTTCCGAATAAAATAAAATAAAATAAAATAAATAAAAATAAATACAAATTTGCAAAAGTTCTTTTACGGAAGACGAAATACTATGTGCAAAAGGATTATTGTCGCAAGCTATCCCAAACAGCAAGAAAATGAAAATGCGGAAAAACAAGGAAAAACTATAAGAGACTTAGAAGACATTATCGATTTATTGAAGACTACGGCCCCTGATTTGGTACCAATTTTCGTTGCAAGGGAACTTCAAAAGTTACCCCCAGTAACATTCGACCATGTCGATGTCACTACGTTATTAAAGAACATTTTAACATTGCAATCCGAAGTAAAGTACCTTAAAGAAAACTATGCGCCGATGAATAAAATTGAAGAAATTTGTAGAATCGTTTTTAAATACCAAGATATTCACGGGCCCATTGATAATGTAAATCCAAATAGAGGAGGATATGTACTAGATGAAAGTTCATACCTAGAAGTGGTTGATGGAAAAATACCGACTAGTAAGGGGTCAACAACTGATGCACCAGTTGTTGCTATGTCAAGATGCGAGCGACCGAATGCATCGTCACCGATAGCGCGTCTCACGCACACTGCTGCGATCGCGCATCAACCTATCTCGCTCTTGCATACGCGCGCTGAGGCGGCCGCTGTCCAGCGCGTGGAGGCCCCGACTACTGAGACGACGGTTTCTCCTTTGAGTATGCAGCTGCCTGCGTTGAAGTCGAAACCGCGGTGTGAGGTGCCCTGTGATGTTAATACCGACAAACAGGTAGCCGGTAATATTCGTTAGTGCGCCGTGGTGAACGGACGTGCCCAAAGTCGCTCCGCGCGAGAAAATCCGAAAATTGTGAAGTGGTGTTATAGTGACTGTAGACTATCTACATAACATTATATAGTATATAGGACTTATATATTTGCCTATATACTAACGTTTTGACCGTTTTAGCGACCCTTCTGGCGCAAAACAACATATTTTTTGACCACGTGTTTAACGACCACGTGTTTTTCCACCACGTGTTTTTCCACGTGTTTTTCCGACTATCAATATGGCCGGGAAACCTGAAAAAACCATGACCGGGGCAGGATCCTCAGCAGCGGGCGGCGGCCACGTGCGTACTAGCATCGGCGAGTTGGAGAAAAAGGTAGAAATGCCAATTCCGGGGACCTTCACGACGAAACTAGCTGAGGCTGAGGCGTTACACAGGTACGGCCTCGCCCAGATAGAAGATTCGCTTCGTATCAAGAAGGAAAATAGGGCGGAACTGCAGAAAGTTTTGAAGGCCTTCGTGCTGATGGTGAAACGGCTAGAGTCATCCCTGGCCGCGGCGCCGTCTCGCGGGACGCCCGATGACTCTAAACAGAAGAAGCCTACCCTCGACTCCTCTCCCAAAGTGCTAGACAGACAAGACGACATACTACGCGGAATCCAAGAGGTAAAAGAAATTCTGCAAGCAAGTTCGAAGGAGACAATGGAGTGCATCAAAGATACCGCCGAACGCGCAACCTACGCCCAAGTAGCGGCAGCGGAGGTGAGCACAGCAACCCGATACGAGAAGCCGATGCACTCCATTGTAGTTACCTCGAAACTAGGCATAGACTCATCGAGCAGTGTCGCCGAAAAAATTAGAAAAGCGGTTAAGGCAAGCGAAACGGGGATGCAAATCCAAAGAATTAGAAGAGCGAAGAATGAAGGAGTAATAGTAACATGCAGGAAGAAAGAAGAAATTGAAGAGGTTATGAAAAGGATACACGATGTAGACAAGGACCTAAAAGCGGAAAAGAAGACAAACAAGTGGCCGTTAGTTATTTTAAAAAATGTGATGAGTTACCTAACGGACGACGAAATAAAGAAGGCTTTAAGAAAACAGAATAGACAAACACTAGGGGAGCATGAAAAAGCGGACATAGAAATAAAATATAGGAAAAAGGTTAGAAACCCTCATATGTGCCACGTGGTTCTGCGGGTGCGCCCGGACATCTGGCAAAAAATGACGGCGGCCGGGCGGGTCCATGTGGACCTCCAGAACGTCGTCGTCCAAGACCAAAGTCCATTGATACAGTGTACAAACTGTTTGGGCTTTGGTCATGGAAGAAAGTTTTGCAAGCAGGCCGGGCGCAACTGCAGTCACTGCGGGGACGAACACCTCTACGCTGAATGTCCAAATAAAGGCGAATGCCCAATATGTATAAATTGTATACGGGAAAGTGATGATCAGGAACCAAATCTCAGTAATAGGCATAATTCGTTCAGCGTAGAGTGTAAAGTGCGTCAGAGATGGGAAAATTTGGCCAGACAGAGTGTGGCCTACTGCTAAAGTTGCAGCGGGCGACACTCTGAATGGACAAACTAACCTTAGTTTTAAGAATGTTATTGTGTGTGGAAAAGATGGTTCTGTAGTGCGGAAACAGAGGTACGCTTTTCTGAGGAAAGTTACCTCTGTTTTAGGTGTGTTTAAGGAGGCAGCGGGCTGGTGCGACACAGTGGAGATCCCAAAAACAGTAAGTAAAGTGGATTGTTAAAATGTTCTTTTGCTGCACTTAACCTGGGGTTAAAACGCGGAAAGTTGAAAGTAAAAATTGAAAGTAAAATTGAAAGTTGAAAGACGAAAGTAAAGTTGAAAGCTGTTGTAAAAGCGCGTTTGGGCCCACTGTGCCGCTCCTGCACGTGTGCGGTTTTCTAGAATGATGGATTAGACACAAATAGAAAATTACGGTTTAATTACCTCTGTAAAATAAGTTAAAATATAAAAATATCAAAAGGTGCATAAATAGCTTAAAAATAGTAAAATAGGTAGTTGTAAAATATCAGATAGGAAGTGAAATAAATGTAAAGTTGCACTCTCATTAAAATAGTATAAATTGGTAAATTGTAGTAATATTAGAGGTGATCTAAAATATATCTAAGCGATAAATGTAAATAGTTAAAATTATATAGGAAATCAGTGTAAATATGGCTAACGGAAATTCATAGTTTTAAAAAGAAAAGATAAAACAAACAAAAAATTATAAAAAGAACAAAACAAAAGAAAAAAGAATAAAATGAAGTTAAAAAAGGAAATAAAAATATTAAAAAATCAAAAACAAAGAAAAATAATTATAATAGGATAAGTTGGCTATATAAATAAATATTAGAAAGTAATCTACTGTACATAATAATGACTCCCCTGGTCTGCCATCAATTTTGTTTTAGTGTATTATGCTTTAGACTGTCTTAGCGAGGGCGGATGGATCAGATACATAAGTGTAGAAAAATTGATTGAGTCGATGTAAAGTTTGAGAAACCGTGTATTTTGGCCCGTCCGCCTACGTTGAGACTAAAAATAAGTTTTATATGTGAACTTTTCGGCTGCTGTGAAAACCCTCGTCATTTTAAAGTATGCAGATAGCACCAGGCTTTGCCCGGTGTCTGCGTCGCCTCGCTCCTAACAGAGCCAGGTAGAACGGGGGTCCTCACAGCACCCAAGTACTATAATTGTGTAAATACTGTACTGTTCCCTTCGGTGGGTTCATATTCATACGAAATTGAACCCACCGAAGAAAACAGATTTGATTGTAACTCAAGTGTAATAGCAGCTATATGAATTGCTGACCCTGGGTCTGTTGGCCTGGGATTTGCAAATCCGGGGTTTGCTAATCCGGGGTCAACTAAACCTGGGTTTGCTAACCCGGGGTTGTTAATCCGGGGTTTGCAAACCCGGGGTTGATTAACCCGGGGTTAAACATTTTCACCCCTTTTTCTGGTGGTGTTTTTAAACTAAGTTTTATAACCTGGTTTAAAAACCCTGCTCCTTGCACAGGGTCCAAACTCAATGAGAAAGGACTCAGTGCAGGAAGCAAAAGCAAGTTTCCTTTACTTAAAATATTTTTTGGCTAAAGAAATAAATAGCATTAGAAGACCCCCTGTTGCCTATCCGGTAGGGGAAAACTGCCGTCGGGACAAAGTTCCCGCCAAAAAAAAAAAAAAAAAAAAAAAAAAAAAAAAAAAAAAAAAAACAGGTAGCCGGTCCGAGCGAGGTGTTGGGTGGAGCGCATGCGAATATGAATGATAATGCTATTAAAACATGGGCTAATATAGCAAAAGAAGGACAATGGACTCAAGTTGGCGGTACCAAGACCAAGAAGGCGAACCGCTTTATAGGAATTAAAGGTAAAGCAATCCTCTCGCCGGAATGTAGGTTTAAAGCGGCTGATATACGTATTCCTTTTTATATTTATAACGTCGACAAAGGAGCGTCTGGTAACGATATTGCAGATTATGTTCTCAAAATAAAACGAATGTTGTTATTGTACCGGAGAAAATTGCAATGAAACAGCCTAAGGGTTATGAAGCCTATAAGTTTTTAATACCCAAACATAAACTAACAGTTTTTCTCAATGAAGGCTTATGGCCCGAAGGAGTGTCTTTCAGGCAATTTATTACTTTCCGTAATAAACAGACTCAGCAATTTGAACAAAGCAATTTGAACTGTACGAAAAAGAAAATAAAAATTAATTAATATGGCTATTTTAAACAATAATAATATTTTAAAACTTATTTCATTTAATTGTAAGAATATAAAAAGATCATTTCAATGTGTTAAAAACCTTTGTAAAAATGTAGATTTGATAGCCTTACAGGAAACCTGGTTGCTGCCTAACGATATACCTTTGCTAGGAGAAATTGATAAGGAGTTTAGTTTTACTGGTAAATCATCAATAGATGTAGCTAGCTCACTTTTACTGGGGAGGCCTTATGGTGGTGTAGCGCTACTTTGGCGCAACAGTGTCTTTAAAATAGTGTCGGTTATACAGTGCCAGAGTGACCGCTTGGTTGCGGTTAAAATCTCTTTGGCAAGTAAGGATATACTTGTTTTTTCTATTTATATGCCCACTGATAAGCAAGATAATCTGGCTGAGTTCAGTAGCTGTCTTGCAGAGATAGTCTCAATTATAGATAGCTGTGCCATCGAAACTGTTTTTATGTTGGGAGATTTTAATGCGCGGCCGGGTGAGCTCTTTGGTAACGAAATGTCTAATTTTTGTGTCACTCAAAATTGGGTATGTGCTGATTATAGGATGTTGGGAGAGCGGTCAGACACGTACACATTTGTAAGTGAGGCTCATGCGGCAGTAGAAGCTGGCTTGACCACTGTTTAGTCACAGAAGCTGGATGGAGAACGGTTGTCGATGCTCGGGTGCTTCATGGTGTGTACTGGTCTGACCACCTTCCGTTATTGATAGAGTGTAATATTGACTGTGTCATTTCCAAACATATAACAAAGGACAGACAGTCAAATAACGTTTTATGGGGAGAGCGAAGTTTATTACAAATAGAAACTTACAAAGAACTTTGTAATACTGAATTGAGGCTGTTAGATTTTCCTGATGGACTACAAAACTGTGCTGTATCAATGTGTAATAATATTAGTCACCGAATCATTTTGGATAAGTTTTATCACAGTATTATTTCTACGCTAACGAATGCCTCCATAGAAAGTTCCCATACTAGAAAGGCGAGTAGTGGTAACTGTGTAATAGGATGGAACAAGTTTGTGAAGGTTTCTCACCGGGAGGCTAGACTTCGCTATCAGACTTGGGTTTTAAACGGCAAACCGCGGTCAGGTCAAATTTATGATGAAATGGCACAAAGTAGAAAACATTTTAAGAAAAATCTGAAATACTGTCAAAATAACAAAGAGCAGTTGCGCTTGGATAGTTTAGCCACTAAACATGAATCAAAAAATTTCAAACAGTTTTGGAAGCATTGTAAAAAGATGAATCCTAGGTCTGGTATCCCGGTGAGTGTTCAGGGTAAGGTAGATAAAGCAGAGATAGCTAATTTATTTTGTGAGTACTTTAAGGTTAAATCTCCATTACCGCCAACGAGTGCAGTGCTCCGCGAAACCATTATGACTGGTGAAAAACCGATCGTAGTCTCTGCTAAAGATATATCTTTTGTACTAAAAAGTATGAGTGGTGGTAAGTCTCCAGGTCATGATGGTTTAAGTGTGGAGCATCTGAAGAACGCTGGTCCCCACCTATGTAGAGTGTTAGCTTTGTTTCTGTCCTTGTGTTGTAGTCATAGTTACCTGCCTGGCGATCTTGTGAAGACTGTTGTGGTTCCCATCGTTAAAAATAAAACTGGAGATGTCAGTAATATAAGTAACTACAGACCGATTGCGTTGGCAACCACAGTAGCCAAGGTGTTTGATGGTGTGTTGAATAACCAATTACTAAAATTTGTGTCGCTAGACGATGCTCAGTTCGGTTTCCGACTTGGGCTGCCCACAGAGAGTGCAATTTTGGTTGTGAAACACACTGTTAGATACTACACAGATCGTAAGACTCCAGTTTACGCCGCGTTTTTGGACTTATCCAAAGCATTTGACTTAGTCTCATATGACATTCTTTGGATGAAGCTTAGAGAGACTAATGTGCCTAAAAATATCATCACAATGTTGAAGCATTGGTATGATAACCAGATTAACCAAGTAAAATGGGCAGACACTCTGTCTGATTCCTTTAAACTGGAGTGTGGAGTAAGGCAAGGTGGTTTGACATCTTGTACCCTATTTAATTTGTACATGGACCAGCTGATTCGTGGGCTCAACAGCAACAATATAGGCTGTTCCATTGATAACAAAATTGTTAATAACACTAGTTACGCTGATGATATGGTGTTGTTGAGCCCATCGATCAGCGCCTTGAGGAAATTGATAGGAATTTGTGGATCGTATGCTGAGGTGCATGGACTGAGATATAACGTTCAGAAAAGCGAGCTAATGATTTTCCAGGCGGGGCAAAAATGCCCCCAACTTATACCTTAAATGGGATCGTTCTGAAAAGGGTCACTAAGTTCAAGTACCTCGGTCATGTGATTGATGAAAACCTATCGGATATCTTAGATATTGAGCGGGAACGCAGAGCCTTGACAGTTCGCTGCAATATGTTGGCACGTAGGTTTGGTAAATGTTCGATGGCAGTTAAAATAACTTTGTTCAAAGCCTACTGCCAATCGTTCTACACCTGCTCGCTATGGACCAAATACACGCGGCGAGCTGTGGAGAACTTGCGGGTTCAGTACAACAATGCCTTCAGGTTGCTGCTGGGGCTGTCTCGCTACTGCAGTGCCTCATTAATGCTTGCGGAAGCTCATGTCGACGGCTACAATGCCATAATTAGAAAGAGAGCAGCATCAATGATGGTTCGCGTGAGAGCCAGTACCAATGGATACCTGAGGGCAATTGCTGAAAAAATTGATAGCCCAATATGGGGGCGATGGACTCAAATCCATATTAAATAGTTTTTAAGTTCCTACTTACTAACATAGTTTTTAAGATCAATTTTAATTTTAATTTTATTACTAACGATTCGATGGATTTAAAGTCTGAAATAAAGATTATTATTATTATTATAGTTCATAAAATATCCTAAACCAGATGAGATACATTTTAGAAAAGTATGAATCCTATTTAAATTATAGTAACTAAATAATCGTTTAAAAATACGATAAAAAATAATGATTTTGTGACAACCCTTAGTTTTGGAACAAGTCAGAGATGCTCAAACTTTCTAATACAAATTAATAAGTCCCAAAAGAAAATTCGAATGAAGATCGTAATTAAAAATTTAGAAAGAAAATGTTTTGAAGTTTAGAGAAAAGGTTAATAGAGTTTTGAAGTTTGTTCTTAGCATTTTTGTTATAAATGAATGGGTACCTGATGCGCAGACAAACATAAAAACAGAAATACGTCACCTGTGAAAATTTTATCACGGTTCATGAGAAACTGCCTGCAGGCAGAGCAGATAGATGGACAATCATTCATTCTACACTCATATTCCTATCTGTTTTTATTAGAAAATTTTAATGTTTTGTTTGACTGGAATATCAGCATTTTAAAAAAAAACCTTAGTGTTTATTGACGCGGTTTTCCAATGTTTTCCTTTAATGTAATAAGACGATGTTAATAGCGCATATATTATTTTCTCAATACAATAGCACGTGGTCGAACAGGATTCGAAAGCACGACCCTCGTAATGAAACTCGGGGTATCTACCACCACACCAACACAGCTCCCATATCATACTTCATAACTTATTTCGATTCAAAATGTTAATATTTTTACGAGAAACTGTGAAAGTAAGAATTTCACGCACGTTCGGGTTGCATTCCGCCTAAAGGCTTTTCGTTTTATTTACGCTTTGGGATATTTAGTTTAAGCGTAGGACTTAGAGTTTTTATTTCTTCTTGAATTTTTATATTTATGCAATCGTCCTTTGTAAGTAAAAACTATTTAGAAATAAAAGACATTTTTCGAGTTTAATCGCGTGGTGTTTATTACTTTTAGCATTGTTTCAACGCTCAACGTTTTACTTTACAGGTCCCTTCTTCAGAATTGACAGGAGCCGTTGAAACAATGCTAAAAGTATTAAACATCACGCTATTAAAACTGAAAAATGTCTTAAATTTTAATACAACATCGCGAAAACCGAAGATGTTTTTTTAAAATCAATTTAATTAACTGAATATACATAGTAAAAGAATATTAAAATCCCCACAAAAACATTTTCATGTAAAATGTAGCCAAGGAGAGCGAGGTCATGATGGGCACTGTCAAAAAGTTATCAGATGTCATGTACCTAAAGCCAAGCTTATAACTCTACATGCCCCAACTCCAAAAGCACCTTACTTCACAAACTCAATATCTTAGCCAAAATATTTGGCTGGCCGTTTCGCTACCATGCATGGGTTTTCTGTTAAACAATAGTTCTTGCGGTAATGAAACGGCCAAGCCTATATATTTTGGCTAAGATGTTGAGTTTGTGAAGGAAGGTGCTTGTGGAGTTGGGGCATGTAGAGTTATAAGCTTGGCTTTAGGTACATGACATCTGATAACTTTTTGACAGTGCCCATCATGAACTCGCTCTTGTCTTGGCTACATTTTACATGAAAATGTTTTTGTGGGGATTTCATCTCTTTTTGTAGTTTGCCTAATTATTATACATTTTTTTTTCCCATCAAACAAACTTTCAGCTTCATAATATTAGTAGGGAAAGAAGGATGTATTCATTTATCATTTATTTTTTTCCTTTTTTCATTTCCAAACGACTTACGCGTCACGCCATAGCTGTATAGGTACGGCGTTTAGGCCCATGTTTCCAATGTCCCCCACTTGTTTGGCCACCACTGGTGGATAGCGAAACAACTTTTAAATATATTCTTGTTGTCCATCACTGTACGACAGCGGTAAACCTTTCTAATTATCAATCAATTTTCATACCTAAGGCACCTGTAATACACATTAGGTGTTGTGCGCGCGCTTAACTCCATCCCCTAATTTAAAGGGTAAATAACTAAAAATCCTGGTTTTCTGTATTTTATTATTTATAATAAGAAGTTAATAAGAAGTTGTAGTACCCCTAGCATCAAAATTTGCGAAAGTCTCATACAAATAGCCATTCCTTAATTTTAGGGGTTGGGGGGTGAAAGTTTCAACTTTTAGAATTTTTTAGTTGTTTGTGTACTTAAACCAACCTACATACCAAATTTTAGCTTTCTAGGACTTCGGGAAGTACCATTTGAATTTTGATGATCATCAGTGAGTGAGTCAGTGACGAAATCGGGGAGTTTTAGACATCAATTAAATCTAAACTATAGGAGCTATGTAATTGAAACTGTGTATTTTTATTAAGTCCCCTATTGACATTATACTCCGTGAATTACACTCATCTGGTATATTCCAAACCCAAGTTATGAGGGTTCAAAAAACCGACGAAACCTTTCGAGAAAAGGTAGGTAGTGCCCGTACGCTTCGCTGGCTCGTCTTGGCGGGGGCACTACCGTGCCCCCAGATTTGACTACAAAGTAACTACCGCCTGCAAAAGTTTAAAAACTAAAAACACAATGTCACAGTGTAATTTTAAATTAGTCAGAATATAAAATAGCGTGAAATATTTTAGAGCCACAGAGCGTTAGTGGGACAAAAGAGTTCCGTAGCGCAATCTACTTTACATGTTATCTTACTGCTATGTCGTGCACTGTGGTTTCAATTATAGTCAAGAGTGCGATGCAAAAGTTTAAGTTGGTGGGTGACCATGACTTGCGGTAATACTAAAGAGACATTAGTTTTACCGCAAGTCTTAGTCTTAGTTTACCGTAAGTTATTTCTTAAGAGCTGTATGTATCTCGAATAATAAATAAATAAATAAATAAGTATTTTCATAATCTAGTAGTTCTGTGAAAATAATACCTCGCGAGGATCATGTGGACACAAATGCACACAATTTTGTCTCCTGAATTGCTCAAAATTGTTCAAAAATCAATGTAGGTTATAAGATAGAAGATAAAGTTACAAAGTTTGGTGAATGTTGGTTGAGAAACATGATTTAAATGAATGAATGTATTAGTTCTTCATTGTACACACCATAATATAAATAATATACAATTTTATTAGTACAAAGAGGTACATAACTTAAAACACGCTTCGCTCGCGTCGCTTGCTCGACAGATATCCTCAATGAGATAAAATTTGTCTAGAAAGTGAGACAAAGTGTACGTATTAAAATATTATTATAATTTACATATGTACCCAGGTAATTAAGAATTTAAAAAACCGCCCAAGTGCGAGTCGGACTCGCACACGAAGGGCTTTTACGGTTCATGAGATATAGCCTGGTGCCAGACGGACGGACGGACAGGCAGCGGAGTCTCAGTAATAGGGTCCCGTTTTTTACCCTTTAGGTACGGAACCCCTAAAAATAACGATCCTCTAAATAGATTACGATTCTTATCACATCCAACATTAAACGACAAAGTACTGCATACTAAAAACCAGTTCAAATTACCAACGAAAACAAACTCATAATTTAACCTAGAAACTGTCCCAAAATTAGTCCCTCAGCAACCTTACCTTGCAAATTATGACGTCAAAACTGTCCCGGAAAATTGTGGTCACGGCACCACACCCCACTAACCGCATCTCACATTGAGATGCTACTAAAAATTTCGGAAACTTTTGGACACCCTAGTTAATACGAAGTTTGTTCGAGTGTGTCACTCGACATGTAAATGAGTTGAATGTGGTACATTAACCCTGCAAGGGTATAAGTAGGGTGACAAGTCTTCTCAGTAAGTACAGGATAGGCTTAAAGAATCACTTTTGTGTGGATTATGTCCTTTAAAAATGCGGGGTTTACCTGAATCGGATTATCATGGGGTTTTTATGGTTAAATCTGTATTAAAATAAAATTTTGCAGGTTATCGTGCTATTTTGGTTTTTAAACATCATGAAAAACAGTTATTATCTGGCATTTGACGAGATTTGAAGACTTTTTAAACAGATCTAAGGGAATTTTGGCATTTCTTTTTATTTGTAACTAGCTGTGTCCCGCAGTTTTACGCAGCGAACCCGTGGGAGTCCTTTTTTATCGGATGACTACATTACAATAAAAAGCACATTCTCCAAATTTCAGTCCACGGATTAGGCTATGCGTTGATTAGTCAATCAGCCAAGACAAAGCTTTTAATAGATAAAGATAAAATTTAATAAATATGAAATCTAACATTTGTGCCAATTTTTAGTGTTACGGGAATTTATGCAAACCTAAAATGGTATTTTGACTGAGTTATTTTATAGAATCAATTGAAAACTCACTACGGAATGCGCTGTGAAATAGCCGTTTCATACAGAATCGAGATGCAAGTCTGGTTCCGCTAACAAAATAGCCTTGGTGAATTTCCGAAAAAAAAAATGATTTGATTTGATTTGATTTGAATTGAATTGTGTATTCGCAGAAAATAAAAAAAACGAATACTGTTGTTTCTGTGAGTTTACAGTTTTACCAAGACTTTTTTCTCGTGTGGAAATGTAATACGGTATGAATTTAT
This sequence comes from Idaea biselata, assembly GCA_958496205.1. Lineage (NCBI taxonomy): Eukaryota > Metazoa > Arthropoda > Insecta > Lepidoptera > Geometridae > Idaea > Idaea biselata. The sequence goes on along the minus strand of OY292394.1, from coordinate 35,025,780 downwards.
TTTTAATGTACAGTTTCAATCCAGTTTTGGAGGAGATAAATTGGAAGAAGAGAGGAGGAGGCTATGTGGTTAGGCTATCTTATCATTGGTCTACCTGCCGATCTTGAATGGTCGAGTCGGTTAAGCAACGCTTGGCGCGGTCATTACTTGGATGGGTGACCAATAATTTGCGTAACAACAAATTTACTCTCTCGAGCTCCTCCGTGCTTCGGAAGGCACGTTAAGCCGTTGGTCCCGGTTGTTATCTCTGATAGCAGTCGTTAGGTCAAGTTAGAGGCCTTAGGGCGACCTGAAAACTCTTAAACTAGGTGAGCTACATCACTACACGAAAGACAAATATATTTATTCAATAGGAACAATGCATAAATTATACATGATCACTTTGACATGTCGATTGAATACTATGATTTTAGTGTGGTTTCGGAACGCGCCCTCCGATGAGAAGAAACCACAAGAAACTCATGGGTTTTTTTCTTTTCTGTGATCATGTGTTAAATTTACAATCGTCAAAGAAGAAGAATTCAGTTTTCACAACTTTCAAAAATATTCTATTTAAAGTGCTTAAGCCTGCACTGGGCTTTCATAGAAATATTTTAAAGAAACCATACTTAGTAAGATGCGGGTTCGAATCCAGCCCTGCGTCTATCATGCGTTGTGTTATTGCAGAAGTATTGTTTCTTTAAAACCTTCAATAATGTAAAGTAATAATAAACCTAAGATGAAAACAAAAAACAGCAGATACGTTAACTAGTCTCGGAAAATGACACGATGAAACTGCGTCTAGCTGACGCACTAGCCTCAGTCGTATGTCGAACCGTTGCCGCGTGAGCACATGCTATCACACTGCGATTATCTTTTAGAAATCCATAAGAATACATTTTTGCTTATTTACAAATGCCTGAATCATTCTTAAAGACAATTGTTTTTAAATACAATAATTTTATGAAAATGCATGTAGGTGTTTCTAGCTCATTTTTCGCATATGCAATGTTAGAATATACCGTATCTACTATTTTTTCTTTTATCTAAGTAAAAAACTGAGTAGCTGCACTGTACAGTCGCGCACATAACACAACTTTGTTTCAACCGTTTCACTCCATATCAGTTCCATACAGTACAATCACGCACATTGTAACAAACTACCATTTTATCTCTCATACATATTCATTCGGGAGCATTTTTGCACACATATTCGTTTCGAAACTCCAGAATTTGTAGAACTTTGTTGTTTTCTGACCAAATATTAGTTCGGAACTCATAAAATTGGTTCGTATTTTGCGGTGGTTTATTAAAAAACTGGTATTGGTTGTCGTGTCATGTTGGGTTTAAAGTTTTTTGTTCGGTTCCGAGTTGTTTTGATTGGGAACTTTTGTGGGTGGGTGTATTTTTTCAAAGCGTTTGAAGTAGTTGCGGCCTTAGTGACCTAAATTTTTTTGGTTCCGTACCTATAAAACGGGAACCTATTACTGAAGCAAAGCTGTCTGTCTGTCCGTCCGTATACCAGGCTGTATTTTAAAACTAGACAGTAACATTTTTCACAGATAATGTGTTTCTGGAACCGCTATAACAATAAAAATAAATCGCGGTAACGCTAATCAAGCAATCATAAAAATCATGTTTGTAATGGGAGCCTTGCTTTAATATTTTTTTTCTGTTTTTAGTATTTGTTATAGCGGCAACTGAAATAGGTACATCATCTGTAATAATTTTATCTGTCCAGCTATAACGGCTCATATGATACAGCCTGCTGACAAACAGACGGACGAAGATTGGAGTCTTAGAAAATCGGTCCCGTTTTTAAACTCTGCTTACAGAACCCTAAAAAGCATAAGGTCACAATTCCCGAAACGCAAACTTATTTATTACAATATAAACAGAAAACGTACTTTTCTTTCAATTACATTTTTGAATGATTAGTATTCCACCACGGGCCCTAGGGCGGAAAGTTACAATAACTTACCTATTATGAGATATATTTATTTTCCTTGTGGGAAATATAAAAAACACGCTGAAAATTTCGATGGAAAAAGCAACAACAGGAAACAACAAAATTATTACCTTTCTGGTTTCTTCAACCTCGATTTTGCTAAAAGCCATGGTTGTTAGAGAATCACACTAAACTTGATACGTATAGAAATCTATTAATTAAAGAGGTGTAAAATTAAAAAATGCTGCGATTGCGATTAATTGATAACATCCTCCTTTTGAAAGTCAGTGAAAACTTTAGACAAATATGTTAAACTAAAAAAAACACCTATCTTCAGCCTTTAAATAATTTCAGCACTGAAGTTAGGTAAGATTTTTTATAAGGATAAAAAAAACATACGCTACAAATTAAGAACCTTCTCCTTTTTTTTGGAAGTCGGTTAAAAAATGATAGAGCGGCCATGCCACTGGACTACACGAAAAAACTAATAAAAAAATACAACATGTTTATCATCCCTTACTAGACCTTATTTAAGAACTGAGCTATATCCCTCATTCGTCAGTCCGGAATTGATCGTTCTTCACTAACAACAGTTGCTTCTAACAATATTAGTACCTAGACTATCAATATCAGATGACGTCATTCAATAAAGCTATTGTAGGGGAGTGTCGCTGGTTGAAAAATGTGCGAATCCGTTTAGTGGAGCCCTAGAGGAACGCAATCAATCAATAGGAGAAATTGAGATCGTTGGGAAAGCCTAGTGCGGTACAAGTTATAAGACAAGTAAGTGGGAATATACAATAAAAGAATACAAATCATTTATTGATAACATAATGTTACATTTGTCACTTACATACTAGGAAAATTTGGTAATTAATTAAATCGGGATTAAAAGTAGAATTATGTTACTTAGGGTAAATGTAGCTATCAAATAGAGAAATATTTTTTGTAATCAGTCCAGTAGTTTTTGAGTTTATTCATTACAAAGATACAAATCTTTGCTCTTTATAATATTAGTATAGATGTAGATTTACTGTGTCCCAAGGTTTTTCATGCGCACAAAACGATCCCGTGGGTATTTCGAAAAACCCTTTCTTGTCGGATGCCTACATCATAAAAAGAACACACTCTCTAAATTACAGCTCCTGACTATCAGCGGTTTAGGCTGTGCGTTGATTAGTCAATCAGGGCATGTTATGCCTAGATATAGATTATAATTCATTTTTTGGTTTCAATCGCGTTTCTTTTATTAAGACTTCCAAAAAAGAAAGAGGTACCTACTAAATTCGTCGCGTTTTTTTTAGAATTGTTTTTGGCAGTTTTCAACGCCCGGGCGACGTTTTGAAGGCTTCACAGTGCCTTTTGGTCATGGCTAAATGCTAAAAATAATACATTAAACGCGATTAAAAGCAAAACTGAGTTAAATAACGAATTAGTGAAAACCGAAATAAAAAATAAAAGTTGCTCCTGTCCGCGGTTTCACTCGCGTAAGGGCTGATCACGTGGTAATATGTGAATTAAAAGTGGCCAATGTGTAACTAAGGCTCTAACATTTTTTGCGTGAAAGACTAACAAACACACTAATAAGCATTTGGATACGGACCTTAAAAATTTATCTCTAGATTTAGGGTTGATTTTTAGAATTAAATCATTATATCAATAAATTGTAATCGCTACCTCTTATGACTTGCAACCTGTCAATCAAATCCCATCAAATAGACATTTCCGTTGAACAGGGCGAACCATTAGTACCAACAAATATTTTAATAACGCTAATTTGTCGGTGAACCAAATTGAAACTTTGACCCTGTCTTTTTATTTATGTCTGCAATTGATGGAGAGAGAAGTCTAGCAAAAACACTGCCTGCTTCGAACACTCTCTATCTTTTTGGTAAAATTGTTGCCTAATATTAACGCCCCCGGTTTCACCCCCATAAGTCTTGAACCCACAGGATTTACAGGATCAGAAGTATTATATTATGTCCTTCTCCTGGTTATAAGCTACCTCCCAATTAATTTTCAACTAAATCGGTTCTGCCGTTCTTGAGTTATAATAGTGTAACTAACACACATTTCTTTTATAAATTTAGATTTTATGTGTACAAATAAAATTTCAAATTAATATAGAACAATGTCTAATTGTTATTATTTGATTTTCGACCGACACACAGGGCACGTACCTACTATGACTAAATCATCTTAACAACGCTTCAGCGTCGTTAGATTTTTTCGAAAATGATTCAAAATGAACAACAACGCCCGAAAACCTCTGGAACAACCCCTTTCCAGACAAGAACCCCTTTTCATCGAAACACAAATACCTAATCATACACAATATTTCTTTCCAAAATCTCTACCAATCACAACACAGTTGCCTAGCTACAACACTTCCGCATCCTCGTTCACGATGTGGTCAAATTGTAAAGTGGAGTGGTCTATATCTACCTATCTACCCACGTGCAAGTACCCGCCTTAGATGAAAACAAAAAACAGCAGATACGTTACCTAGTCTCGGCAAATGAGACGATAAAACTGCGTCTAGCTGACGCACTAGCCTCAGTTCTATGTCGAACCGTTGCCGCGTGAGCACGTGCTGTCACACTGCGATTATCTTTTTGAAATCCATCAGAATGCCTTCTTGCTCATTTTACAAATGCCTGAGTCATTCTTAAAGACAAATGTTTTAAAATACAATAATTTTATGAAAATCCATGTAGGTGTTTCTAGCTCATTTTTCGAATACGCAATGTTAGAATATACGGTATATTCTATATCTACTCTTTTTTGTTTTAATCTAAGGTACCCACTAGTTTCCTGGTCGGTGTTCACTCATATCGGAAAGTGTCGGAGCGAATATTTCACAATACGTTTTCCTGAATGAGTGTTCTCCACTCTACGCCTTTGTAAAGGGACGGGTGATTAGATTTTTTTACGTGTTAAAAAGGGATGGGGCGAGTAAAATGATTTTTATAAACGATGATTGGTATGGAAATGTACGCTCTGGTTCTATTTGTTATTTTTAAGTGCTTAAGCTGCACTGGGCTTTCATAGAAATACTAGCAGAATCCCGCGGTTTCACCCGCGTAAGTTCTGATCCTGCGGGTTTTTCCAAAAACCCTTTGTTCGTGGATCATCACATCACAAAAACACACTCTTCAAATTTCATGTCTCTAGGTGCAGCGGTTTGGGCTCTGCGTTGATATAAGTCAGGACTTTGAATTATATATATATTTTAAGGAAAAAATACTTTTGCGCAACGCACGATTGACGCAGGGCGGGATTCGAACTAACATCGCATCTTTACTTAATCCGAGATTACTGACTTTACCAATTAGTCCACCTGCGTCGCTGACTTATACGCTGAACCTTTGCGGCAGTATCTCACCATCTAACAGAAAATAAGGCATGTTTGTGTTGTTGCGGAAGTACCTACCTATTTTTCCTTTAAAATATTTCTACGCTATGGTTGTTATTGAATATCAATTTATTTTTGTTTTCTGAGCACATAAAAAACACACAATAAAAGCGATTGTGAGAGAAAAAAATATTCTAATCGCAAACACTCGATTGGTACTGAAATGCCCTCGATGGTGGTTATGGATAATCAAAAATAATTTTATGTTTTTCTGAGCACATACCGGAATCGCGCGTGATTGCGTTTTTTCAACGCAGACGCAAGCGGTTTACGAATAGCTGAAAACGCAGAACCGCGTATCAACATGCAAAATCAGTCACAGAAAAAAACGCTAATGCGTGGGCTTGCATAGAAAGCTATGTGTCGCATTTTTTTGCGTTTTCAGATCTACGGGAAAACGCAGACGTTTAATCGCAGTGCGTACATTGATTTTGATTAGGTGATCACCAGAGTGAAGATGTGGTATAAAGCATACTCAACTTAGAAATAGGCGCTACCGTAGTGTAGTTTTACCTTTAATTTAGATAAAGGCGGTATAAAACTAATAATAAATATAGTCGTTATCATAACAAAAAAATAAAATCTCAAAATGACAAAACTCTTAATAGCCAACTTTAAAAGTGGAAAGATTTTTCCCGCTCAGTTTCAATTTTTCAGAGCAGAATGTTTCCATCTCAAGGGAAATTATAACTCGAGGTCTCGCGTTGTCTCGACTAATATCGTGGCTTCATTAAGACGATAGGGTACCGGATGCACAGAAAATATAATTTAAAAAATATCCCGACGAATTAATAAGAACCTCCTCCTCTTTTGGAAGTCGGTTAAACAGTTGACGTATATTGATACAAAAACATTTTACTATGTAAGCTGTGTCTTGCGGTTTTACCCGCGTTCAGATCTCAGGATTTGAAAATTTTCTAATGAATTTTTATATCCTTTCTTAGTAGATGCCTTAACGTTTCAATGTAGGTTAGCGGAGCTAATGTAGGTTATCCAAGCTGTTAAAATAGCTGTATATAGGCGAATATTCGGCCTTATTCAATTATTGATTTTAGTTGTGCGTTGATATATAATATTCGTTAGGCAGCCAAGAATTAAAATTTTCTGTACGATGTTATGTAGCAATGTTCTTTATGATTTGAATCACATAATTTAATCATGTACCTTATTCTTACTACATAGACATATTGATGTTACAGCTATACTATACCTACTTTGCACAAAATTCGGGCGTATCCAGTAACCGATCAATTTCAAAAGTATCTACGGAAAATGACTCCCAGGATTAAGACGAATCAATTGAAGTGCGAATCATCAAAATCGGTCCATCCGTTTGGCCTCTGGAGCGCCACATAGGAACAAACATACATACAAACATACATACTTAGACTGATAAACACTTAACCCTTCTTTGCGTCGCGCAGTCGGGTAAAAAGGAAAGTGAGTGTCGAAATATTAATAACTAGAGATTCCGCATAGCCACGATTAATCGAACCAACTGGAAAAAGTGCTTGTGGTCCGATTAATCAAACTATGCAGTTGAAGCACGTGGCGATAAGCAAATCGTCAAGAACATTTTGGATCCAACAAAGAGTATTAAAAAAAACAACAACAGTTTTCATGTACCTATTTATATTTTATTTTTAAAAATCACATTACACATTTTTCATTTAAGTAACATCTATTTGTAGGTAACTGGTTGTAACTAATTGGATTGGCCAAAATATAAAACATTTGTCGAGCCTATTTACATTAAGCCGATATAAAAATAGCAATAAAATACAATTACAAGTAGGTAGGTCTATATTACTACGAGATATAGACAACAAAACTGGATATCCATCGTAGAGTTCAGAAATAGTTATAACAAGCAGTGCTAGTCTAGTAGTGGTAGATACCCCGACTTGCATTCCGAAGTTTGTGGTTTCGGATCGCAGACGCTCGCACACCATTGTATTTTTCTTTGAGAAAATATTTGTGCGCTTACGGTGAAGGAAAACACCATGTATCTTATCGTGTACAAAAAGCCCAATCTTCATTTGCGACCACCTGCACAAGTGCACAAAGATCTAATGGAGACCACAGGGGCCACAGAGGCTGTGGATGTGGCTGGATACTGGGCTTCTACTTTAATTCTACGAACGATAAAATGAATGATAAGTCCAGAAGAAAATCTGTCATCCATCCGTCCGATAATGTTATTTCTGGATGGTTTTGAAGGACGGTTGACTGTTTTTTTATTCGTTAGTACGTCCGTAGAATTAAAGCCCTACTTTAATTCTACGAACGTCCACAAAAAAAATAGGTACAGTACCTAAATCATTTTTTTGTGTCTTATTTTATGCCATTGACACGATAAGATGGTATCAACCAACATACGGCGATACGTATGGAAAACTCTCAGCGAAACCATTTTACCCAGCTTAACATCAACTCTTTAAACTTTTTCCTGTCCAAAAAGTTTTGCCGTAGAAATTGTCAAAATCAGGTTAATAAAAAAATTCAATTCGAATCCTCTTCGCTAGATGAATCTTTTCGATGCCGACTGTGCCTACCCATCAGCCCAGATTCGAAAATAGCTCGTTGGACATCTGATTCGTTGGACAAAGCTTTCTTAGGCCATCTCAAACTCCTATCCTTAAACTGTATAGTTTCATTTTTAAACATCGGTATGTATTTCATATTCTTCGGTGGCAATTCGTATTTACCTTGTTCAACCCACGGACTGGTATTTATCTTAGTTCTTTTAATGGCATCTCTAACCAGTTTAATAAAAGCGATAACCAAAATCACTGATAAAATGAAAACCAATCTATCCACAACACCCCAGTATTCATAAAAGAACACGGAAAATATATGCAATTTATCATATTTGTGTTGCAATAACCCTTCACATGGTGATTCTAGAACTGCTAGTGGGATTGTTAGAATCATTAGAACAGTTATAGCTGTAAGTATGGCAGAGATGGAAAGAACCAGTCTTTGGTCGAATTGAAGTGTCGGTTTGTAGATGACTTTCTTTTTCTTCTTGAGTAGAATAAGTCGGATTTCATCTTCTTTGAAGAGCTCGTCGAGATGAAAGTATTTGATAACTCTGTAACGAAAACAGAATAAGTATTATTGGGTGTTAAGCAGTTGGTTCTTGCTGTTCATACCATAAAAAAGTCTTACGTGCACCTGACTTTAACAATAGGCAACCATTAGAAGAAAGAAGGAAATGGGTGTTTCGCAGTGGTCAGACTAGTAATATTTATAGTAATAAATCTGGTGAGCAGTATAAAATATGCCTGTTAGCGAGATTTGTTTCCAAAAATGACCCACCAAACTGACTAGGATCATGAGAAGCCGTTGGATGAAGGCAGCTATGACCAGCCATTTTATAGAGGTCTTTGTAGGAAGCCATTATCCAGCAATATAGCAGTACTACCAGTACCTCTTCAGCTGGATAAAGGCTGAGATAATAAATATGATGTTAGAAAATACTCTTTTAGTCGCTAAGCTCTACCATTTTAGAGAAAAAAGCTAGTGATAGGTAGATCGATAGATAGATAAATCAGCTGAACTAAACGAGTAGATATAATAATATATATAGTCTAATAAAAATACTTTTGACTTACCTTTCTAATACAAGTCTGTAGATGAGCATTGCGGATTCTTAAATAAAACACTTTAAAAACTATTTTAAACTAAACTTCATATGTATGGGTTACACTTTTAAAATAAATATTATAATTGTTCGGAAAGCTGTTTCTTTAGATACTGCGCGATTTCAAATAAATTGTGTTATATATCTACTCGTATAAATTAATGATTATTGTCATTAGATGTCAATGATGGATATATCATTAAAAAATTAGAGATACTTACGTACTTACCTTACGTATTTAGCGAATATCCTTAATTATTAATGAGGATTTAATCACTTGAAAGATGTGTCATGCGCACAAACTGCGAATAGGGTGCAATTATGTAAAAAAAATGTCTAACTTGTGTACCTTTATTGTTGATGACTGGATTAAAATGTAACGGGAGTTTCAACTTTACGAGTAACTTTTAAACTTTATTCATTTTAACTTTGCGGTTTATTTGTTGGTCTATTTAAATGACAAGTGGACATTGCGATGTTGAAGAGTTTTGTTGAAGCGGGTATAATAAATGATTAGTTAAATTTTACTTATTACCTACTGTGTTTTAGTTTTGCAGTGGTGACAACGATTTCACTAAGGAGTGAGACGGTTTCTGTTAAACGCCTTATCTGTTTTTAAAGACATTATTCAATACTGAAGGGTACTGAATCTCTTTTTAATTAAAGACATTACTCATGCCTTTTTGTAAAACTTCAACAGAAACTTTGACACCGCTAGTACCCCGCCATTTTATCTTCGGCTTGTCGCAAAGCAAAGTATGGGGTACTCATTATATCGACTGTTTTCCGTCTCTTGTTCTCGCCGCCTATGAGGGTCACAAATTCAACAAATGGCCAAAGTAATTTTATAAACACAGATGTGCACAGTGCAACACATTAAAAAGACGTCATCCTCCATTTTCTAATAATAAATACAATTTGACTACCAACTTTTAACAGTTCTCTTCAGACTTTTTATCCTAAATTTTACACAAATTGTCCCACAGGACTGGCAATAAAAAACCTCCCTTAGTGACCCGGGAAAGTTACTATATCTCAACCAAAAAAGCTATGCCTCTCTTTAGACAGCGAGTCAGGGCGCGGGGTAAACTTTGCAACATTGAAACGATCGAAAATAGACGATGTGAAGCAAATTTCAGCTGATTTCAAGTGTCCGTCAGGATGAAAAGTCACTATTTTTTTATCGGCGTATTTTACGTTGCATTTATGCTCATGAATTGCTTCCCAATTGCTTCTATTTACTTCCTATTCTCAGAATATTGCTTCCATCGTATTTTAGAAGAAATAAAACATTTTAAGGTGACCGTTCATTCTGATGTCTGTACGGCCGGTCACCTAGGCGTAGTGTCCTTGATAATTAAAATAATTGAAATTCGTGGTGGCCATTAATTGCTTCCCAATTGCTTCTATTTACTTCCTATTCTCAGAATATTGCTTCCATCGTATTTTAGAAGAAACAAAACATTTTTAAGGTGACCGTTCATTCTGATGTCTCCACGGCCGGTCACCTAGGCGTAGTGTCCTTGATAATTAAAATAATTGAAATTCGGGGTGGCCATTAATTGCTTCCCAATTGCTTCTATTTACTTCCTATTCTCAGAATATTGCTTCCATCGTATTTTAGAAGAAACAAAACATTTTTAAGGTGACCGTTCATTCTGATGTCTCCACGGCCGGTCACCTAGGCGTAGTGTCCTTGATAATTAAAATAATTTAAATTCGTGGTGGCCATTAATTGCTTCCCAATTGCTTCTATTTACTTCCTATTCTAAGAATATTGCTGCTATGGTATTTTAGAAGAAATAAAACATTTTAAGGTGACCGTTCATTCTGATGTCTCCACGGCCGGTCACCTAGGCGTAGTGTCCTTAATAATTAAAATAATTGAAATTCGTGGTGGCCATTAATTGCTTCCCAATTGCTTCTATTTACTTCCTATTCGAAGAATATTGCTGCCATCGTATTCTAGGAGAAACAAAACATTTTAAGTTGACCGTTCATTCTGATGTCACGACGCACGGTGGATTATGTGCTAAGAACTGCCTGGTCATAATTATTCATATACATTTTGTTGTTTAAAATAGTGTTATGTATTATGTAAAAAATATATTTATAGTATCCTTTTTATCCGCATTGTAAAGTCAACATTAAATCAGATTTTTATCAAAAATAAATAGAATATTGCATTCACAATCTACTTCAGTCACATCTCCTCTTTAAAAGTTTTTGAAATATGTTTTAGCAATAGACGATCGAATTTTATATGCCTCTTTACAGCTGTTGGTGTCACACATTGTTTCATTTAAGAGCAGAAACACCTTCTTTTTTGATTTTCTAGTCTGCTTTTTTCATTTACGACTCGACATAGGTACCCAGACCTCTCCAATTCTCTACCAAACTTGTATGATCTGAGAAAATTAAATCATCTGTATACTCCTACACCTTTTTGTTAACTTTTTCCTTTTGTTCAGCTACAGTTATTGATTCTTTAGTTTCTTTTTTATTTATAATTTTATTGTTTATAATATTTTAGTTACTATTTGCGATTTTTAATATACCTACCAGTCAAAAACTCAAAATGTTTGATAATAAATTCGTCTAGGTACACGTAATCTTTGTGACTTAGTTCCGATTTGAAACAGTAGTTTTTTTTTAGGTTTTTGAAATAAGATTCCACATTTGAAGATGTGGGTCTATCTATTTTAGATTTGTATAGATTTTTTTTATCATATAGGACCATAAAGGAAACTGGTTCATCAAACGTGATAAGACATTAATTAACCCTGGAAATTTTCTGTAGAATCTTCAATATTTTTTACAGTAGAATAATATTTAGTAAAAGCTTTTAGTTTTGCTCTCCATACATAGAGCTACAAAAAGTGTAACTAAAAATCATCAAAATTGTAACCGTAACTTTAATCATATGATGGAATATTTTTAAGTTATTGCCATAGCTTTTTTCGCGGGCCTTGGGCTTTCATTGAACAAATTTCGTTACGAAAAAAATCTAATACCTACCATGTTGCCATGTAGCTCGAGCTACACGGTAACCATGGCAACGTGGTACAAAAAAATATATAATTGCATAAGTAAGTACTATTTTATATTATACCTAATCGGCCGAGCGTCAGCTCGGTCGATTTTTAGAAATAAGCTGAGCTACATCGTAGGCGGATATTTTTAAAATTATCATAATTTTTATTGAAAAAAAATCCTCTTTTTTTTAAGAGGAATTTTTTAAAATAATAATCAGCTGAGTGTTTGCTCGGTCGATTATTTAAAAAAAATTGTTTAGAAATAAGCCGAGCTACTTGGTAGTCGTAATTTTTAAAAATAATAATCGCCCGAGCGCTGAGCGTTAGCTCGGTCGAATATTAAAAAAAAAATTACAAATAAGCCGAGCTACATAATTGTATGCGAAATGGCATCTCGAGAGTCCGGGGCCAAAAAAGAAAAAAAAAATCGTATGCGATTTTTTAAAATAATAACAATCGGCCGAGCGTAAGCTCAGTAAATAATAATTGGCCGAGCTTAGCGGCTAATTAATTTAATTAATTAATTAGCTAAATTTTTTTTAGCTTAATAAAAATTAGCGATTATTTTTAACACACGTTTTTTTTTTGTTTGTTTATGTCTCTTCTATCCAAATATTTATGTTTCATTGTGCGACAAGAGATCGAAAAAAATCAAGATGAATGGACTATGCAAAGGCCCATACATGGATTTAAGATAACCTTTTCTCGCTAAAACACAAATTAACTGGTATAAAATATGCTTCGGTTAACGAAACTTCTGTTTGATGAATGAATAAAAACTCTATGGTTGGTCGTGCATTTTGTTCACAGAGTGATTTTAACCTCTTTGGCACAACAGTGCCAGAACAGATTATTTTGCAAAAAAAAAACATAGTGTCACATCACATTTATCCCTAAGGCTTAGTACACACTGCGATAAAACGCCTGCGTTTTATCGTAGGTTTGAAACCGCAAAAAATGCAACATAATTTAGCTTTGTATGTAAGCGTAGGCATTAATGTTTTTTTAGTGATTGATTTTAAAAACGCAATTTCCTACGTTTTTAAAATCAGTCACTGAAACAAATCACTAATGCGTGCGGTTGCAGTAAGCTTTTTTGGTTGCATTTTATTGCGGTTTCAGATCTACGATAAAACGCAGGTGTTTTACTGCAGTGCGTGCTAAGCCTTACTTCCTTACTAATATTATGAATGCAAAAGTAACTCTGTCTGTTTGTCTGTTACGCTTACACGCCTAATCCACATGAGTAAAGAATAGGAATACAGACAAAGCTTTCATACAACAGCGCTGCGAGCGGCCTACCAGTCTAAACATGATCGTCTTGTTTTTTTTTTCGATAGTTTTCTTGTTTTTTTGCCACTCTTAGCACCGTTGTATGAAACCTGGAGTTTCTCTGGAGTTTTTAACCGTCAGAAAACTCTTACGTAGGCGAAAAGCTAATGAATAGATGCGCGGTCTCGCACACGCACATAAACAACGAGCGAGAGCAAGCATGCGGAATAGGAACTTTCGCATATGAATTTAATTCCAGTAGTTCAAAAATACGGCTCAAGCGCCTAAATCACTGTACCGATTTTGATAAATTTTAGTATACAGATAGATAGGACTTTGAAGAAAGACTACTTTTGATCCCTATATCCGATTCGGCGATATTAAAACTTACGAGGGTGAAACCGCGGGGTTTAAAAATAAATAAACTTTTTTTTATTATTTATTTCGGTCTGAGACCGATATAGCCAATTTTGAACAGCCAGGGTCAATTTTAAAATATTTCAAGTTTCTTCTTATTATAGTTTTGGCGTCGTACATCTTGTACATCTTGCCAGTATCAAGTATTTTGCATGAAATTAGCCCGATCGGGCCTATAGTTTCAAGTCAGGGGCTATGGTAAAGCGGTGGCACTTTACTATAACCTTCAAGGACCTTCGGCGCGAACGACGGAAAGTCCATGTTTAACACTCAATTTTGTTTTCACTACACTTGTGCACATTCACGGAACTAAATTGAATAATATTCCACCAAAATTACACAATTTAACCGAGTTTACAACATAGTTTAACGAAAATAAAATTGGAGCACGACATGTTGTCTCCGATTTCCCGCCGAAAGTCCAAGAAGAAACTTGAAATATTCTAAAACTTGACCCTGGCTGTTTTAAATTGGCCATATCGGACACTACGCCTAGGTGACCGGCCGTGAAGACATTAGAATGAACGGTCACCTTAAAAATGTTTTGTTTCTTCTAAAATACGACGGAAGCAATATTCTGAGAATAGGAAGTAAATAGAAGCAATTGGGAAGCAATTAATGGCCACCACGAATTTAAATTATTTTAATTATCAAGGACACTACGCCTAGGTGACCGGCCGTGGAGACATCAGAATGAACGGTCACCTTAAAAATGTTTTGTTTCTTCTAAAATACGATGGAAGCAATATTCTGAGAATAGGAAGTAAATAGAAGCAATTGGGAAGCAACTAATGGCCACCACGAATTTCAATTATTTTAATTATCAAGGACACTACGCCTAGGTGACCGGCCGTGGAGACATCAGAATGAACGGTCACCTTAAAAATGTTTTGTTTCTTCTAAAATACGATGGAAGCAATATTCTGAGAATAGGAAGTAAATAGAAGCAATTAGGAAGCAATTAATGGCCACCACGAATTTCAATTATTTTAATTATCAAGGACACTACGCCTAGGTGACCGGCCGTGGAGACATCAGAATGAACGGTCACCTTAAAAATGTTTTGTTTCTTCTAAAATACGATGGAAGCAATATTCTGAGAATAGGAAGTAAAAAGAAGCAATTGGGAAGCAATTAATGGCCACCACGAATTTCAATTATTTTAATTATCAAGGACACTACGCCTAGGTGACCGGCCGTACAGACATCAGAATGAACGGTCACCTTAAAATGTTTTATTTCTTCTAAAATACGATGGAAGCAATATTCTGAGAATAGGAAGTAAATAGAAGCAATTGGGAAGCAATTCATGAGCATAAATGCAACGTAAAATACGCCGATAAAAAAATAGTGACTTTTCATCCTGACGGACACAAGCTCCAAAACGTAAATCTGTTTTTAGGGAGTGTATTGCTTTTGTGGCAAAGGACGTTCAGTAGTGAATTCCTACATTCAGGAAAAGTTTTAATCAAATATGTTTAAGCAGAACCATAAATACAATTTGTCTGTCAATTCGACTCGAAAGATGGGAGTTTTTGCAATAGATTTTTTACGATTATAGTAAAAGTAATTTTATTGAGTTTAGCGTTTTATGGACGGATACTTTTGGGTGGCGACTCTTAAAAGTTTTTCTAAGGCTATTAATATTTTATGATCTTTAACCGATACCTAGAAGATCGATGAAGAAGAGGCCACGATGAGAACTTTATCATATTTCAAGTTTGATTCAATTGGGGCAAATTGCTTAATTCTTTTTTTTTGTATCGACTTGACATTCACACCAACTTACTATAACTGCGTTATTAAAGACAAGGGGATCACATGTCTTTTCGTTATCTACTTATACAAAAAATCTGTTGATTTCACGTTGTCGATTAAAAAATCAAATTTCGATTTTGCATGCTGTATCTCACACCAACCTATCACTTCCAATTAGAAATATCATTAGGTAATGTTTGTGTCCGTACTCCTGAGGACGATCCCCTCTGTTTCTGGGACTTGTCCCCTGGGTGGCGCTAATCAAACAACAACAGTTGGCTGCTGTAACTATCGTATCTTAATGCGCCCTCACAGCACTCCAGTCAACTTATTTCGACAAAGATGTGATCAACTTAGTTCTGTAAAAAATCGACTGATAGGGCAATATTGGACAATCCATTTTCCTATCATTATTGATTCATTTTGAGTAAAGGCGGTTTACATTATTCCAGTCCAGCAATCCAGTAGCGCTGGACTGGAATGAACTTGGACTGGTAATTCCAGTCCAGTGCATTCCAGAAGGGGTTTACATCTTTCCAGTAGCAATCCAGCACTGGATTCGATCGCTGGACGGGAATAATGTAAACCGGTAATTTTCATTCACTGAAAAATCTGAATATGAACAAGAAGTTTAGTTTGAGGCTAGGTATATTATGCTTCACTTTTAGTGATTCACCGAAAATGAACGATAAGTGGAACGTGTAAATTGCATCATTAATCGTTCACTCCTAATACGCATTCACTAGCAGTGCACTGTCTAATATTACCCTAAGATGTCATTACAATTAATTCGTTATCTACAATACTATACAATACAATATATTAGTTATTAGTAATTAAACGTTGACCTTATTAATATAGATCTAACGAGGTACCTAATTATAATATAATCTAGTTAGTTACCTACATACCTAATATATTATAGGTATACGTGATGAATTGAGAACGTCCTCCTTTTTTTGGAAGTTTGTTAAAAAATTAAAAACCTACTCCCAAAAAATTTAAAACTGATTTTAAAAAGGGTGAAAAATAATAAAATATCGTAAAAAAAGCCTAAAGTCGTGTAGTTTTACAAAAATTCTAAATTCAAAGTAGGTACTTTGATCTGTTTATAAATTCATCTGCCCGATTTCAGACTTTAGGCGTTTTTTTACGATTTTTTAATCCGAAAAATACCATTTAACCCAAAAAATTAAAAAAGAAGATGTTGAGAACCTCCTCCTTTTTTTAGAAGGCGGTTAAAAGTAGACTTGAGAACTACTCGCTTTTAAATTCAAAAAACGGGGCAAGTGCGACACTCGCGCACGAAGGGTTCCGTACCACTATGACATTTGGGTACGGAACCCTAAAATGATTTACATCCAATTTTTAAATTTGATAGGAAAATGTGAAATATTTAGCTTCGATCCTTACTCCCTTCATACGACCACACTACTCAAAAAAAAAAGAAAAAAAAAACTTTGGCACAAAGAAAATCTGAAACTTTTAAGAAACTCTTTGGTAAGTGAAGGCAGACTGGTATATTTGACAGACAGGGCGGCCATTTTGAATTCCACGACCTACTCGATTCCCTTGTAGTTTTTGAAACACGTTTGTTGTATGGGAGCCCCTCTTAAATATTTGTTTTATTTTGTTTTTAGTATTTGTTGTTGTAGCGGCAACCGAAATACATCTTCTGTGAAAAATTCAACCGTCTAGCTATTACGGTTCATGAGATACAGCCTGGTGACAGACGGACGGACGGACGGACAGACAGACAGACAGACAGACAGACAGACAGACAGACAGACAGACAGACAGACAGACAGACAGACAGACAGACAGACAGACGGACAGACAGACAGACAGACAGCGAAGTCTCAGTAATAGGGTCCCGTTTTTACCCTTTGGGTACGGAACCCTAAAAAGAACTTAAACAAGACCGAATATGCAAAATGTTAATTTAAAATATAAAGTGTTGATATAAGTTTCGAACGCGGCCTCGTTATAAGGAACTTTTTAAAGTACTTTTTTGAGTTGAGTTTTTTTACTTTTTTAACAAGTTTCGAGTAAAGTAGACTCTGACATAGTTACTTAGGTAAAATAAAAAATAAAACTTATTATTGTTTTTTTTTGTGACAATTACAGAACGGTGTGTTTAGCTTTTTGTGTTTCTATACTTAATGTATCATTATATGACTGTATTGTAATTTAAGTTGTGCAAATAAAGCGTTCATCTATCTATCTATCTTTTATTGGTAGGTAAGCGTAAATAAATGTGATGCGGCAGAAGAGTTTACATTTTAGTTTTTTTTTTGTTACTACGGGCCAATTTAAAATTTGCAAAAAATGCTCTTTGCTAATAATAGCAAAGAGCATTTTTTTGCAAAAATCACATAAAGAACAAACTCTTTAAATTTCAATTCTCTACTGTCAACGGTCTAGGCTGTACATTGATCAGTAACTCAGGACAAAGCATTTTATAAATTAAATATAGATAGATATTTATTCGTCTTCAAATATTAATTAATCAAATACAACAATTCGGGTTAATTCAACAATAGCGATTCAAATCACAACTGAGTATTTCCATTTAGATCGGTGTCAAACAACTCCCTCGAGGTTTTACTGCGTTTTGCGAAGTGATATTGTACGTGTACCTATAGATACAGGTTTCTCGTCATTTTGATTATTAATTATAATAGAAACTAGCTTCAACCCACAGTTTTAAGGTACGAGTTAGCAACGGGCGACATGAGGCGGTAGCGGACGTCGTGTCGCGGTGACACTGTTTTCTATGTATATCTATGGAACTCCCTACGTAGTAAGCGACACGAAGCTAGCGACGCGTCGTCGAGCGAGCGTAGGGAGTTTCATAGAAATACATAGAAACCTGTAGTGTCGCCGCGACATGTCGTCCGCTGCTGCCTCATGTCGCCCGTTGCCAACTCGTACCTTTAATCGAGCAAGTTCCAATGTCGTGTGAATGACAATATAAAACGTGGCCTAAGATATTTCCAAAGATGTATATCATGTTTCTAGGTCCAGCGGTTTAGGCTGTATTTCAGCCAGTCAAGCAATCAATTAACCAATCAGTTAGGACTTTGAGTTTTATATGTATAGATTGTTTCAACTCGCGTGTTTTTGCGAAAATTTTGAAGATTAGAAGGTTTTTATTACTTGCGGCAGGATATAAGGGTGCCTAGTGTGTTAGATCTTGGTTCTAATGAAACAATACCTAAATAAAAATGATTAAGATTATGCCTAGTAACGGTAACATAGTTTACCTAATAGTCATGGCATGGTAGAAATAAGTAATAATATGTAAACTTGTCTGTTTCCTAAAATTGGGCTTTGCCAAGTCATGTGTCAAATTTCCCACATTTCCTACAATTTAATATGTGAGCTTTCCTCCAACTTATCTGAGCGGTCCCGGAAAACAAATTTGTATGAAAATTGGGCAACTAAGAGCGCTGCCAACTATTAGGTAAACTGTGTTCAAATTGACCGTTTTAAATCCACTATTTGAATAAGAAACGTCATAAAATTCTAATTTGAACAAAAGAAAATTAAATATCAAATCTTAATTCAGCAAATATTCTCCTTCCTTTATAATTACTGTGTTAAAACATTGATGTAAGGGCTTCCTTATTACTCGAGCTCTTGCATAGAAAGATTTTTTTAAACAAATGAATATCACACAAATCAAACACAAACATTACAATTATTTATTGATTATTCGTGTTTTAACCACCGTTAACGTTCGGTAAAAAGTTTTCCGATAAAAAAAAACATTTTATTAATTGTACAATTTTACAACAACTCATAACGGGATTAGGAAGCTGTTTCAATCATTTTCACTACACTCGCACGAAACTAAATTGATAAAAATAGGCTACGGGCCTTAATAGCATAATTAACATCTTTTTTAACTAGGTTCTTAAAATTTAGCAACACATTTCCTTTCCAGAGGTAAATAGATTTTAGACACCTACAGGTCCACCAAAGTTACTTTATATGACCAAAAAAGCCAACGTAAAGCAACATTAGTCTCTAGGGCTTAAACTGCGTGTAATACTCTTGCTACGCTCGGGAGTTATTTCTAGAGTCCTTCCTACGCTCTGGATTCAATATAACGACCTCTATATAAGAGCTGGGGCTCTATATAAAGCTGGGGTCTCACGGCCCACGTTTTATCAGGCCAGATCAAGCCAGACCAGACGGACAGACCTTGGGAACCGTAGCGTCCGATAAAACATGTCGTCGCGCGAGACGAAAATCAGTCGCACATGCCTTGACAGGCGTGGCGCAGGCTGGCCTGGTTTGTGATCTAACGGATCGTGGGACCCCAGCCTTATTAAGAGGTCTTCATATTGAATCCAGAGCGCAGGAAGGATTCTAGAGATAACTCCCGAGCGTAGCGAGAGTGTTACATCCAGTTTAAGCCCTAGAGACTAATGACTTTAGGGCAGGACAGGGACAGGGCTTTAGTACCTCGGTGTATAAACTACTATTATTACCTAGGTATATTTTATTCCCTATACAATAGCCCTTACCTACCGAGTTATTCGAAATTAAACGTTGAATTTTATCAGGATTCGGGTGACATTATATTTTACGCTGCTTTATCTACTGGTAGATGTGCGATTCCCCTAATGCTGGAGGAAATTTACTCTTTCTGTGACATTTAGGTGAGTCGATACGATTTTCTCAATATAGTTATCTATACCCACAGTCTATACCTATCTATAAAAGGCTTTGTCCTAACTAGTTGACTGACGGACTAATCAACGCACAGCCTAAACCGCTGATAGTAGTGAGCTGAAATTTGAAGAGTGTGTTATATTAATAATGGAGATAATAAGAAATTGGCAGATAAACTGTGGGACCCAGGGATATATGTTTATTTATATTTAATTAGATTTTTTTTAAATAAAAAAAGTGGTTATTAGTCGTGTAATATAAAATGTGTTCTTATCTCAGTCCAGAACTAGGGTAGTAAGTAGGTAAGTAGAAGGTACTACGTAAAAGGAGTTTGTTCGCGACCTTTCTCAGTGACTATATATAGGACATGTAATTAGGGCGCGATTCCATTGGGAAACTTGTATGCAACTTGCGTGGAAACACGTCATATACATATGACGTCTTCTTCGTCAATGGCACGTGTAGCTCAGGACGGCACGACGGACGTGATGCTGTGGTCGGTGCTGCGGCAGGAAAATTTATACAACATAATATAAAACTAGCTGCGTCCCGCGGTTTTACCCCCGTAAGTACTGATTCCGCGGGAATGTCGGTATCAGAAGCAGTCTATGTTACTTCTCGATAATGTAAGCTACATTTCGAGGAGTAACATAGTCGTAGGGGACTATGTCATTTATTATAAGGGACCTTCTGTCTTAAGTTGTAAAACATTACTTTTTTTTAATATTGATATTATGGTCTCTATAAGACGAATAGATAGCTATGAGGGGTAAAATCAATCAAAAAACACTTATAAAACATAATTCAAATTAAAAACTAAATTAAAACTAAAACTTATTAAAATAAAACTAAACTAAAAACTAAACTAAATCTAAATTTGCTAAAATCTTGGTGGAGGGAAAAGTGCCCAGAATACTGGCTGCATTGCCCCGTTGTATACAAATACTTATTTTCTGGGCAAAATACAAGCCAGCATTCCGGTCACCCGATGCCTCCACCAAAAGATAGCTATGATATGTTATATATAAGATATGTTAGATTAGCTAATTACGTAATAATAACTTAAGACAGAAGGTCCCTTATGTAGGGACTGAATAAAATAACCGACTTGGAATTACATGGATCTCACAACTTTTTACAGTAGAATAACTGAGTTGCGTGACTTGCTATTTTTACAAGCATGTATCAAAACATGGGTTTAATTTTTGTTATACATCCTACTAATATAGGATGTATAACAAAAATTAAACAAAAAAAATGCTAACGGTTCAAAACGGTCATGAATATATGTAGATACATTCTACTAGTAATAATAACTCTACACCGAATAAGCTCTACCTGAACTCCAACCTCCCTAAACTCAGCCTCAGGCTTTTCAACAAAATTTGCGAAAAAAAGAATTCGGATACAAAGAAAAATGTCCACAACATTAACCCAGAGGGAAGTAGGCAAAGTTTTCTCATTTCCTTTTAAAAAGATTAACACGTTGTTTCTTAAACGTGATCAGAATAAACTGAAAGTTTAAAATTAATATTCATTTTGTTTGTCGGTTTGTACTTGTGGGCATTAGACGGCAGACTAAACAATCGCCTGAGAATTTTTTTAAATTCATACGATTTGTTAACATAGTCTAACTTTAACATTTTCCTGAGTCTTAATCGCGTATTATTATTTAATTTCGTACCTCGATGTTTCAACTACATTACAATGGACTTAAGAGGACAGTCTCCATAGTCTTTCTCCATACAAACGTAGTCGACTGTTTCCTCCCTGGATAAAGACATAAATATGTTTATGCCATAGAACCTATATCAGTCATGGACTATGCCCCTACCTTTTGTTTTTTTTTTCTTTTTCTAATTTGAATAGAAATAAAAAATAAAAAAAAATCAAGAGGTAGGGGCATAGTCATGACAGATAGGTATAGGTTTTATGGCATAAACATATTTGCTCTAATGTCTATATCCAGGGAGGAAACAGTCGACTACGTTTGTATGGAAAAAGAGTATGGAGACTGTCCTCTTAAACGCGAGGGGCAAGGCGAGGCAAAGCCCGTCGTTTTAATATCAAAATAAGATGATAAATAATTAAGACTTTAGAAACTGTAATCGCCCAAGAGCCAGACGATCGACATAAACATTTAAGTGACCACTCGATTATGTAGGTATCTTTTTCAATTAGAAAATTATCGACTAACGTTGTCGAAATATTCTTGGTAAAAAAAGTATAGTTGAAACAATTTCTCGTGTCTTTATTACGAGTATAGGCTCTAACTATAGGCTCCCAATCTATATCCAAATATAGTTAGTCCAAATCCAGTTTTCAAAGTAAACAAGTGTCAAGTTCAGGGGTAGGTAAACCCCACACAAACACTTTTGGAAATATTTTTTTTAACAAGGTTAGACAAAACCACAAATACAAACGTCTATTTTGAACTTTTCCGTGGTTTTTTATCTCTATAGATTTTCGGTTAAGCGCTCGAAATTAAATTTTATTTATTTTAAATTTAAAATGTCCATAAACTAACCCAAAACAAAAATACAATAAAATAATAAATACAAGTACCTACAATGAAAACAAATTGTAATGTTCCGATCGAGTTTGATATTGAAGTTGAAAAGTATTAACAAATCGGCCGATTTCAAGTCTTTTGTTTACGTTCCTACTTAGTTAGTTACTGCGTTGATTCTTTATTTTTGGGTAATGTTTTAATTTGCGTGATTAAGATGATTAATGTTGTGGTTTTGTATTTTTTGCGCAGTTCATTACAATTTATTGTACCTATTTTATTTTTGACGGTAATCAGCTACGCAATAATGCCGCTCACGTACTGGACCGGAAGTGCTATATAACGTTTTTAGGAATTCAACATTTCAATTCAATTTCAATTCATTTATTGTTTGTAAGTCCAGGAGTATAATTTACTTCTTATAAATAGAATAAAAAGCAAATCACTAGACCTCACCTATATAATATGAGCAAAACCCAAAACCAACCATGTCTGGTTTCTCAAAAGTTGTATTATTTTATTTTATTTATTCAACCTTTTGAGATTCGTCAATTTTTGTAAATTCGACATTTTAAGAATTCAACCAAACATAATATGTATTAAAAAACGCATATTACCACAATATAGAGATTTCGATACCTATACCTTTTGATTTTTTTTTATTACTATTCTAATTAGAAAATGAAAAAAATCAAAAGCTAGGGGCATAGTCATGACAGATATGTATATAGGTTTTATGGCATAAACAAATTTGCTCTAATGTCTTTATCCAGGGAGGAAACAGTCGACTCCGTTTGTATGGAGAAAGAATATGGAGACTGTCCTCTTAAAACGCGTTTTTTTTTATCTCGGAAGTAAAACGAGCAACCTATATGTACCTAACTAGTGTACATATCTCTCTCTATCTCTCTATATAAACAGTTTCAAAGCGACATCCACATTCATAAATAAATTAGAACAGAAGTTCTCAAACTTTTAGAAAGGTAGGAATGTATTCGCGAAGCGCTTTCTCAAGTTAGTAAGCAAGTAAACTAAGTTACTTTACGGTACCTAGAGAATTTTGAAAGATGGAGCAAAAAATAAAAGTCCTTCTAAAGTTTATTTTTTGAACTAAGTATACAGCTTCTAGAGCTTAAAATAGACTGAAATAAACTACTAAGCTTACATCCAAGTTACGAATTTTATAATTACATACATGGATTAAAAAATATGAAAAAGATTGGTAGTAAAAGTACGGCTTTTTATTTATCTAATGTATCTCCCAAAATTTTGTGTAAACGGGACTAATAATTTTTTGGGGGTGATCCTTTTTAGGGTTTCGAAGTTTAACATTTGAGAACCTTTGACATAGGTAGTACCTTACGTTTAGTTTCAATTTCCCTTTACAGGACGAAATGTTCGCGTTAGCTCCTTAGTAAATATAATTAGGGCCAGTCGTAGAGATAAACTATTAATCGATTTAAGTAGACATGATCATTGGCATAAAGAGTAATAAAAAAAACACTCATATTGCAACGAGAATGAAGACCTTTAGGAGCATCGTTTATATGTAGGTAGGTACGGTGTTCTGTTCGGAATTTTCCTTTTGAATTCTGCCTAAATGCGGTGATTTTTGCTCCCGATTCTGGTTGTGAAACGGAAAAACGGTAAAAGTACTATGATGTTTGTTTGTTTGATACCTTGTGGTAGTTCTGGGTTTTTAATGACTCTGATGTTGTAGTCTCTATGAACTTATTTATTGGAGGGAGAGAGGGAGAGAGGGAGAGAGGGAGAGAGGGAGAGAGGGAGAGAGGGAGAGAGGGAGAGAGGGAGAGAGGGAGAGAGGGCGGGAGGCAAAAGCCTACCGGCCTTCTCTCCACTCTTCCCTGTCCAGTGCTAGTTGGCCCCAGTCCCTATTGTGCGAGTCCAACTCGTCCCGCCATCTCATCCTTGGCCTGCCGCGGGGTCGCCTGCTATTCGGTGCCCAGTACGTGGTGGTTTGAGCCCACATGACATGTCCCGCAGTCAACGTGCCACACCCCGAAATCAGACTTTTGACGTTTAGTTAACTACCAAGTTTGCGCTCCGTATGTGAGAGTAGGTAAGATGCACTTGTCCATGAGTTTTCTTTTGTTGAGTTTTGTTTTATTTTCTATGAACTTGATCCAAAAAATATTTCATACTGGTAATTCGAACCAGCGCGTTAGATCGCTCCACTACGAGAACTATAATACCATTCAACGCGAAATTATAATCACATTTCCTGGTATTTTTACAAGTAGAATCCCACCGACAATGGATTGTCGCCAACGTAATTACTCGACTAGTCAATAAAAGCGAATGTAAAATAGTATAAGGTGTTCACTCTATAGAACACCTTATACTATAAGTAGGTACTTTATCTCTTCTAGGACAGTCCCTCAAGAGATTTGTTTCGGATTAAATAATGAATACCCACCTAAGGCAAGGTATTCAGAAGGACAGGGTTCATGGTTTAACTAATGATTTATGCATGTATGTAGGTGGTCGAATTAACTATGTAGTTGGATGATATGTCGTTGGAGTGCCTAGTAAGCTAAGACTACATACCATTCCGTTTATACTTGTATAGTAAAGCCATGAATAGATGCTTTGGTTAAAAATGGTTAGTTAGTTTCGCTGGTATGGGCCTTTTATGCACACACCTCACAATTGGGCCATTGTACGTGATTTCTTAGAGGGGTTAACCAGTAAGACATGGAAGCTTACTCCACATTGGCGAATATGCCTTCGGACCGTGGCGAATCCTAGGTCATGTCGGTTTCCTCACAATGTTTTCCTTCACTGTAAGAGCGACGTTATTACCGCACATAACTTTTTCTCAAAGAAAAAGACTTTGGTGCGCGGACGGCCTGGATTCGAACCCACGGTTAAAAATAGTCTTGACAAAGAATATTCTTACACGACATCCGGCCGTCAATATTATTAGAACTACGGGTCTAGACTTCGCGACCACGGCCAGTGTAACGCGTTGCCGAAACTTTGAGCTAATTTAAATCATGCATGATCTACAACGCGATCTAGACTAGACTTACAGTTTTAACAATAATGATTGGCTATAGGTATTAGTATTTATAGTAACGAGGACTGGATTGAAATGAAAGAACGAGTGAAACAGAACGAAATGTTACGAAATTGCGACCGATCTTAATTTTTATTTAATTTATTTTTAGCCTATGTTGCATGTCCCAAAGAAAAAGGAGGGAGGGCAAAGGCCTCCCTCCCTTTTCTCCACTTCTCCCTCTCTAGTGTTAGTTGGGTCCAGTCCCTATTGTGCAAGTCCAATTCGCCTCGCCATCTCTTCGTGATTTTACTTCTGGTTTTACCGATATTACTTGAGTAAAACCACAGCACTTAGCTAGTGTGACATAATTACAGCTACAAATCCAACTACCAATTAAAATGTTAACTGTTGAATAAAATTTATATTCATAACGGTTATGATAGACTTCAGACAATTTCGTCGGCCGATCGTTATCATTTAGGTCTTATTTAATGCCGGCCTTCCACTGCGAGCGGAGCGGAGTTAAAAATGTGTCAGTTCAACATACAACGGTTGCTTTTATAGTCACACAACTCTTTCGCGCTATGGAAACAATCGTTGGATGTTAAATTGACACATTTTTAACTCCGCTCCGCTCGCAGTGGAAGGCCGGCATAGTATTGATAGATTACAAAAATATTATTTCTTATACAAATATTATAAAATATCGGAGTATTTATAATATTGAAGTTTGTTTTTACAGAGCTCGATATTTCGCCTGTTATTGCAACTTGTTGTTCACGAGACTGGAGATTGCGGGTAGGTATAGTGTTGTGTTGACAGTTAGGGGCATCCATATCAACTAAAATAGCCAGTTTAAAAGCAAGTTTATAATCGTATATATTCTTTCTTCTGCTATTGCATCTGCCGATGATATTATATTAAGTTTGTTTAAACCCTTAGGTAGATATTAAGCGCGTTTAGCTTCCGTTAACGACTTTTGTTTCACTTTTATAGGCAATTATTAAAATATGTCGCCAACGTTGTGTTGTTAATTTATTTATATCTCAAGATACAATTATATTATTTGAATTTTAGCCAGTAATATTATTAAAGTTATTTTCCATGTATCATATCTGGGAAGGTATTTACAAAAAAAAAGTATAATATGTAGTATTATCCGTTGTCTAGTCCCATAGGACAAGCCTAGTGCTTAGTTTGGGGCTAGATTGCGCTGTGTGTAACGTCGTGCAATATTTATTTATTTATAGCCGTGTAGCTCCGGCTTAGAATAGAGTTACCCCCATCTCTTCCCGTGGTTGTTGTAAAAGGCGAATAAGGGATCTGGGGGAGATTAACAAAACTTGATTTCCCCCCGAGCTGTGGCGGATAAACTGGTTGGTCCCTAGGATGGTTGGTTAGGTAAAAATATTGGCAAATCCATTTGCAGAAGGCATGGTAAATGGTGGCTTACCTACCTACTATGCCGACCTCAAATAACTTGGGGTTTTAGCGGACTCCAAGTTCACTTCCCTTTGGGAGCCTATTTTCGTTCTTTGTATTTGACATTTTTTCTTCAGGAATATGTGTCAATTAATCTTAGTCTACAATTAAAAACGAAGCATAGATTAGTTCAACAGAGGCATGTTTCCTTATAACACGTTAGCTGCCTTACACTTTAAACGCTCCTATATTTTACTTTGCAACAATACTAATAAGACAACTAAAAGTTCCGCGGTTATTATAAGTTGAGTAATTTCCTTGCAAGTTGTACACGTACGTGTAAGGTAACTGTCTAAGTTTCAAACTACGTTTCAAAGTATTAACTTGTGAACGTACGGAGGAGAATTACACCATTTTTAGGGTTCCGTACCTAGAGGGTAAAAACGGTACCCTTTTACTATGACTGTCCTCTACTGTTCTTTGTCTGTCTGTTTGTCACTAGGCTGTGGTATCTCATGAACGGTGATAGCTAGACAGTTCAAATTTTCATTTATGATTTTTTTGTCGCTATAACAACAAATACTACAATATACGTATATAATTTATATGATTTGAGCTTCAAGATAGATACATAGATGAAAACTTTATTGCACCTAAAATTTACAAAACAAAAAACAGCTAAATTTATTATGGGAAAGGTACAATAGGCAGCGTTATCGCTAAAAGCGATCTCTTCCAGGTAACGATATTGCTGGCTGATGCATGGGCCCAAACAATTGCACCGAATTAAGTGCCCGTGTATCATCAACACGAAAATGCATTATTTATTCAGCTTTATCATGCTCACAAGCGTGTTACCGTTGCTCTAAGAAAGTCTTTAGTCTCTACCTGTTCTTACATATATGCCACGTTCTTAGTGCTTTTCAAATAATTATAAAAGAAACATTTTGCTACCGAGAAAAACTATCGCTATAGGTACCTATTGTTTTCCTTGGTAGCAAAATAAGGAAAAACTGGTAAGTGTTCCGTTACATAGCCCAAAAAAACCGCTGATCGCCAAATCGTTTACAGTTTCTAGTCTAAGCACTTGTTTCTCGTTCATCGTCGGCGGACGGACCAGCAAGTCTACCGCGGACCGCGGATCTACCGTCGCGGTCGCCTTCAACTCGATGTCGACTCGCTCTTGCACGGTAGCTTTTTTTGTCAAAAATCTTCTTTCATTCATTCAATTGGCGTCAACATCGGTCTAAGTAATCGACGCGTCGATTTGGCATTTTGCGCAGTGCGAAATGATCAGCTATTCGCCGTCAGCTGTCAAAATGATTTCGATGATGATGACCCTAGCGCCTCACCTAGGTCCGCCATCTTGACGCGCGCTCATAGTCACACTTGTTTAATTTTCTTTCATTCTTTTGCCTTCGCTATGGTTACCTATCAAGGGAGTAACCCTTGGTAGGTAACCAGATTTATGCCAATGGGTGGTAGCAAAGCACGCCTCTGTGTAACTTCCCATCAAATAACCTTTTAAATCCATACCAATCCGGGACCGACCGAGTAAAACCACAGAACTTAACTAGTTGAAAATAGAGCGAAGTAAACTCTATCAACGCGAGGGATTCGAGGGATCATTTCTAAGCAATTTCCCTGTGTCTATACGCCGTGTAATGGGACATTTTCTTATCGGATATTATATGACTTTGATGTATTAGTGTGTCGTGTGACAGAATGACAAGTTACAAACCTGTCACGTGGTATTGACAAGAAGTCGGGACGGACGTGTCATAGATTAAGTTAAATTGGTTACTTTAAGTCATATACCAAGTTAGCTTTTAGTTAAAGATGATGTTATCGACATGGTGCGTCTCAGGCGAAGGCCCGACTGCAATGCAGAAGGTTGCGGGTTCGATTCCCCCCGCGTGCAAGTATTTATGCTAAAAAATAAATATTTGTTTCTGATCTTTGTAAATACGTGTATAATATGTAGCACATCCGTTATCTAGTATTGATACTAAGCAAACAAACTAAGCACTAGAATTTTACTATGAATAGTACAAGTAGGGTTGCCAACCGTACTATAATATATAGTATTGTACTGTATTTCAGCTCAGCGTATTAAATACTTTTGAAAGCAGATATAGTACGCAAAAATACTATATATATTTGGCATAATTTGTAAAAAATAGTTTCTTTTATAAATTCCACCCTCCTCTGCATTTACAAAGGATTGTTTTCTATGTAGAGGGATGAAAAGAAAAGCCATACAAACTGTGCTCATATTTTTTTTAATTCAAGAAAGAAAAAGTGGTCGAAAGTGTGAAAAAGGTGTATGCGACTTTGCAAAAAAAAAGGTTAAGTGCAAAAAATACGTGTTTTTTTTCTAAATATTTTACAAAACACCGCTCAAATTTTTGTACTATTTTTTTTTGGGTCGTACTATGTTGTTTAGCCACGAATACTATATTTTTCGAAAAAACTGTTGGCAACCCTAAGCCACTGTTCTGACTGATCTATATATCAACGCAGAGCACAAGCCGCTGGTTCTAGAGACATGAAATTTGGAGAGTGTGTTCTTTGTGATGTGTAGACATCCGCGGGTAAAACGGACTCTACTAGTTTATTTATATACCTACTGCCTGTGATGAGAGCCGCAGCAACCTAGTTCGGTAAGCCGGAGCATCTTGCCTTCTCCGACGTCGCAAAACGTGTATGAAATCACAAACGTAACCCAACATAAATAACCACAAGAAGAGGTTAAGTATTCAAGTTCAAAAGTCAACAAAACATATTTCAGTTAATTAACAGTGAATGTACGATAAATTCAGTTTCTATTAGAAGCGGTGACAATTAAACCCTTCACCGGCCGATGTCAACTGGACCTTTACGGGGGCTGTGGCAAGTCATTGGTTGAAGCGACTTTAGTGAAGCGCAAAGTTGGGTCGCTCATTTTACAATACTTAGGCAAGTACAGCCCCTGAAGTTGGGTCGCCCATTTTACAACACTCACAGCCAAATACAGAAACGCCACTTAAAATTTGAGGCGTACCTACTTAAATAATTGAGAAGCTTCTAAATTTAAAAATAGTATGGAATTTCTTAAATTTGAGAGGTGCTTAGTTTAAGTACAACTCAAATTTTGAGTTGCGTTTCTGTATTCGGCCGTTAGGCAAGTACAACCCCTGATACAACTGAACTAACAATATATAGCTTAGTGACAATAGTTAGAGGACCGGTAACAAAACGCAGCAAGCGAATTAGAAAGGAGGTAGTTCAATATGGAAGATCTTAACTGTCATCACCTACCCGCAATCCCCATAGTCTCGTGAACGAGCCAGTTGAAATTACTGGAGAAATATCGAGCCCCGTGAAAACATGGTAAATACCTCGTTATTTAATGTTATTTGTAGTTAAAACAACCATGTAAGTTTAAAACCGTAAAACAATATAATAGTACCCCCACTTGGCGGTCAATATTTTGACTTGCTGTACTATCAGGCCATTTTATTCTTAGAATCATCATCATCATCCGAGCGAGGTTCCCGGTTGCATCTCTCTCGAGAGCCCGGGGTCCGCTTTCCTACTTTTACGTCTCCACTTCGCACGATCTTCGCCATCCCGTGTAGTGAGGCCATTCGCACGCATATCCGCATTTACATTTTTTTCTTAGAATAATTATCTTATTAATATCGCTTCAGCTCTCAACTTGTATCAGAGGCAAAGGTCGAGGTAGCCCCGGGTCTAACCTCATTTCATAGTTCAGCCAGCTCGGTCAAACTAAGGTGTTCCTTATACAAACCTAATTTAACGCCTTCATTGCACGATCTACTAGTATTCGACGTATGTATCTAGGTATATATACTTACTGTGAACTACCTAGGTACCATGTACTATCAACAACAAAAGTGGGTACATACACCGTAAGGTCTAATTTAGCTTGCAAGGATCGAACCGCGGTACGGATTGCTTTTAATATTAAAATCAATGCAATAAGAACGCTGTGGTAACCAGGCACTTACGCATAGAGTTGAAACTTAGATACACAATAATTGTCACACGTTTGATATTTATAAATATTATCTACATCAATGTGTGAATATATGCTTATTCCACGCTCGGCGCTCGGTTCAAGCGAATCTTTCGGCTGACTGGATACCCACTTTTGTTGTTTATAGTACCTATGAGTAAATATAACCCCAAAATTTACAAAAACGAATTATTTGAATTAATAAAAGTGGTAGAACAAAAGTCGCCTAGACGTGTAGATCAACCCCTTAACTTCATGGTAACTAATGTCCAAATACGCAAACTTTTGCGTCGCAGATAGAGATGGTCAAATAAACACTTTCTATATATTTTGGTAGGTATCACCTTTTTTAGGGCTCCATACCTACCCCAAAAGCAGAAAAATCCCTCACTGGGTGGTTTGCACTTAATTTTTTAATAAAATGATCTAAAACAATTGCTTTGTAAATATTTACTAATAGGATGTCGACTCAACGAACAATTCATCAAAACGTTAAGAAAAACAGGATATTAACATCGAATAACTTTGAGAGCCTTCTTTCAACGAAAAAATTAAAGACACTAGACAAAACGGTGTAAAAATCTCCGAAATTGAAGACTATTCTGGAATCATTCGCCTAAAGTCGATTTAAGAATTTCCTTCGAAATTTTAATTTGTTTTTTTTTAATCGCTCGAATACAACGAGAGTTTACTAGCAGTCGTTGCAGTGAGGAGACAGATTAATAGATTTCTTTATATTGTTGGTTCAATTATAAGTTACTTGTGCAAGCGTCATTTAATTCCATCAGCTTTATGAAAATACTAGCAGTGTCCCGCGGTTTTACCCGCATAAGTCCCGATTCCGCGGGAATTTTCAAAAATCCTTTCTTATCGGATATACATAAAGAACACACCCTCAAAATTTCAGCCCTCTACTATCAGCGGTTTAGGCTGTGCATTGATCAGTCATTCAGTCAGTCAGGACAAAGCCTTTTATAGATACAGATTGCAAACAAATATTACAAACGTTATTTTATTCATAATTTATGGTTGGCAAAAACCGACCAAGCAAACTAGTGTTGATATTATAGCTTTATACAATTACCAAAAAACTTTAAACAACTTAAAGATCAAACAAAAGTATAGTAGGAGGTAACAAATTTTAAACTGATAAATCTCCTTCGTCTTTTTGGCGTCATGCGACTTGGAAGTCGAACAACAACTTGTAGGCGCACGTGACTTTATGTCGCACGTGCGATCTCGAAATCAACCTCCAGGTAGGGACAACCATTTGTAAGAAGTTCCATTAATTTTGTGACAGCCTTACCCAACGTCTACGGGTGATTCATCATCGTTTCTGAAGGCAAGTCATTTTAATTTTACTTTCTTTTTTTGCTGAAATATTGAATTTACTTTCTTGCTATTGGGTTTTTAAATCCATTGTTTATGTTGGCTTTTTAAATCCACTTTAAATCCAAAAACATAGACCATTACAATTCAAACCATTTGGCCACTATTGGCCACTATCGCTGGGCATCAGATAGTAGTGACGTGGTCAAAGATACTTCGTCAAATACTATAGAGGTTATTTCTGTGTTGTCCGAAATTTTATTTTATTAATTTTAACAAACAGTTGCAATCTATACCCACAAAATGAAGATATAACTTGCAACTGGACTACAATCGAAACTTTATTGACTCACTAGCTGTGCCCGCGACTTCGTCAGCGTTTTTCGGACTACCTACCCATCGCTGTGCAAAAGTCTACACTTGAACGGACGACCAGGGAAGTCTGTTGCTGAGCAGAAGATAATCATAGCAGAGTCTATTTAAGTGTAGATTTTGCACAGCGCAGCGGTAGGTAACGTGTTGCATGCTTATTCGCTTAACTTATTATAAGAAGTAGCCTTTATCGAAAATTTAAAAAAAAATCAAAACCCGACTTCGAATTAAGGACAAAACAATAAAAATAAGCTCTCCTACATACAGTGCAACCGACTTTCTGTTATGTAAGCTGAAGTCGGGTAGCTTAACTACATGATATCTTTTACGTGGGTAATGCACTGTCAGGCCACTCTTGTTGGGCTCCCTACCGTAGGTTTACCCGACAACGGCGGCCTTTCCAAGCCTCATCTCTGCCTCTGCCCGATAGACAATCCCTCTCTGTCCTCCCCTCCCTCAACACGGTCACGCCACCGTCTTGAGGTCCCCAAATCCGGTGATAAAGCCCCCCCTCCCTCACCGAGTTCACCACCAGAGGCTAAGGTGATTTTTTATAGTGGTTGTCTTCCATGCGGCCCTTTTCTTGCGGAAAGGATCCCCGAGCCCGCTGACGCGGGATTCCGGATGAGAAGCCAGGCAAGCCCGGTTTCCCACCTCTTAGCTTTCAGCTACTGAGTCCCCTCACAACGGCAAGGTGGACGACCATCTGGAGGGTAAAACGTAACGTCGTGTCCGGGACTCGGGACTCGAACGCGCAGCCGTCGAATCGGAAGCCATCACTCGGCTCGCTATGCCACCGTTCCTTAAAAAGGAAATGCGCCGGTCTGTGATTCGAACGCGGAACCTATACTCGGAATCCACAGCTGCCATCGTGCCACGTAAACTACATGCAATCTGCATCTACCCAGTAAAACTGCCCGATTACAGCTATATTTTTTTAATCCTTATTATTGAATTTCCGACTGCCACTAAAAATTATCAAAATTGTAACCGTAACTTTAATCACTGAGGAATTTTTGAAAGGGGTTTCAGGTAGTCCATCAATTTGTACCTAGTTCTTTATAAGCCGATTCTATTGATGGAAGTCCAAAAATGAGTAATTTACAGCATTGTGGGATGCTATTCTGCTCATCATTCCGAAGGTTCTCATCAGATCTTCACCAACAATTTATGGGACCAACTCGGGACTCTCACTTTCCAAATAAAAAAAGAATGATCGAAATCGGTCATACATACATATAAACAATATGCGGGTAGAATTGAGCAGATCCTCTATTTTTTAAGTCGGTTAAAACAACCATTATAAAGAATTTCCATATGTCCGAAGGATCCGGATAAATGGAGAGACATAGGTATACGGTATTTTAGGAATTTCCTGGAAAAAAAAACTGGATATCCGGTTTTTTTTTATTTTCGACCGGATATCCGGTTAATCATGTGTTGATTCCACACAACATATTTCTTCAATACAACATTCAAACTAATTAAGTAATAGCAGAAAAAACACTTTATCCGGATAACCGGACTAAAAATAAAACACTATCCGGATAAAAAATAGCCTATATGTTAATCGGGGTCTAAAGCTACCTGCATACCAAATTTGGTCAAAATCGGTTAAGCCGTTTCTGAGATTAGCGGGCACAAAGGCACAGACAAACAGATAAACAGACAACCAGAAAAACAGAGAAATGGGTTCTACTGCGTTAGTAGGTACCCCTCCAATTTATATTTTTTTTATATCTTTCAAAAACAGACACCGCTGAGTTACGATTTTATTATATGTATAGATAGATAGCTGTGCCCGCGACTTCGTCAGCGTTTTTCGGACTACCTACCCATCGCTGAGCAAAAGTCTACACTTGAACGGACGACCAGGGAAGTCTGTTGCTGAACAGAAGAGAATCATAGCAGAGTCTATTTAAGTGTAGATTTTGCACAGCGCAGCGGTAGGTAACGTGTTGCATGCTTATTCGCATTACTTATAATAAGAAGTAGCCTTTATCGAATATTAAAAATAAATCAAAACCCGACTTCGAATTAAGGACAAAACAATAAAAATAAGCTCTCCAACATAAAGTGCAACATCATCTCTGCCTCTGCCCGATAGACAATTTCTCTCCGTTTCCCCTCCCTCAGCACGGTCACGCCACCGTCTCGAGGTCCCCAAAGCCGGTGATAAAGCCCCCCCTTCCTCACCGAGTTCACCACCAGAGGCTGAGGTGATTTTTTATAGAGGTTATCTTCCATGCGGCCCCTTTCTTGCGGAAAGGACCCCGAGCCCGCTGACGCGGGATTACGGATTAGAAGTCTGGCAAGCCCGGTTTCCCACCTCGTGAGCCTCTTAGCTTTCAGCTACTGAGTCCCCTCACAACGGCAAGGTGGACGACCATCTGGAGGGTAGAACGTAACGTCGTGTCCGGGACTCGTGACTCGAACGCGCAGCCGTCTAATCGGAAGCCATCACTCGGCTCGGTAGGCCACCGTTCCTTAAAAAGGGAATGCGCCGGTCTGTGATTCGAACGCGGAACCCTCGAATCGGAATCCACAGCTGCCATCGTGCCACGTAAACTACATGCAATCAGCATCTACTCAGTGAAACTGCCTCATTACAGCTATATTTTTTTAATCCTTATTATTGAAATTTCGACTGCCACTAAAAATTATCCAAATTGTAACCGTAACTTTAATCACTGAAGAATTTTTTGAGAAGGTGGTTTCAGGTGGTCCATCAATTTGTACCTTGTTCTTAATAAGCCGATTCTATTGATGGTATTCCAAAAATTAGTAATTTACAGCATTGCAGGATGCTATTCTGCTCATCATTCCGAAGGTTCTCATCAGATCTTCACCAACAATTTATGGAACCATTTCGGGACTCTCACTTTCCAAATAAAAAAAGAATGATCGAAATCGGACTTTATATGCCGGAGTACGGTTTGAACATATTCACATACAAACAATATGCGGGTAGAATTGAGCAGATCCTCTTTTTTTTAAAGTCGGTTAAAAACAACCATTATAAAGAATTTCCGTATGTCCGTAGGATCCGGATATATGGAGAGACAAAGGTATACGGTATTTTAGGAATTTCCTGAAAAAAAACTGGATATCTGGTTTTTTTTTATTTTCGACCGGATATCCGGTTAGTCATGTATTGATTCCACACAACATACTTCTTCAATACAACATTCAAACTAACTAAGTAAAAGTAGAAAAATCACTTTATCCGGATAACCGGACAAAATATCCGGATAAAAAATAGCCTATATGTTAATCGGGGTCTAAAGCTATCTGCATACCAAATTTGGTTAAAATCGTATAAGCCGTTTCTGAGATTAGCGGGCACAAAGGCACACACAAACAGACAAACAGACAAACAGACAAACAGACAACCAGAAAAACAGAAAAATAGGTTCTACTGCGTTCATAGATACCCATACAATTTATATTTTTTTTATATCTTCCAAAAACAGACACCGCTGAGTTACGATTTTATTATATGTATAGATAGATGAATATATGGCAAGAGGTATTCTCCAATTAATTTTTTTATTGAAAATTAAGTGGGGAACAAATTTCTTGTGGCTGCAGCAGATTCAGAAGATCCTAGAAATGCTAGCTTGACGTTGAAGTGGAGACTTAAAAGTAGGAAAGCGAAGCCCGCTCTCCCAAGAGCGATGCAACCGTCAACATCGCTCGGATGATGATCTTGACATAGGTTGTACCCCACTGTAACTAAAAGACAGATGCTACGTTTCTGAACAATTAAACAGAGAGCTGACTGAAGTTATTAACTACTTGTGAAATAAACCAAACTGTGTAAATTAATACAATGCCAATCAATTTATCTTGGCAAGACAATAAAGGCGCTTGTAGACAACAGAACTTCAATCGGCTGATAATTTGCAGGTTATTATTTTGTCGTTTGTAAATTTCCTATTTTACCGTCAGGAGTTAAAAATACCTACAAGGAAAAGAAACTGTTTTTCTGGTAAACTTAACCTCAATTTTAAGGTTCCGTACCCAATGGGTAAAAACGGGACCTTAGTACTGACACTTCGCTGTCTTTCTGTCTGTCCGTCTGTCACTGTAGAATAAAGATCTTTGGTTTTTGCAAAGCTGATATGAAAGCAAATTTATTTGGGACTCTTATCCCCCATCAAGGGATACTGTAGACCAGGAGGTACTGAAAAGTTCTAGAAACTTTGGGGGTTAAAGAAATGCTAGAAATAATAGACACCACGCGATTAAAATCAAAAAATTACTTGAAGCAACCTACTAACCTTTAACCTACAGGTCTCTTCTTCAAAATTGACAAAGGCAAATTGTGACAATAAACAAGTAATTTTAATATATAAAAGAAAAATATACAAAATTTCCATTCAGGTGAAATTACTATTATTTCGGCTTAAAGGTCCTCAGAAAGACTTTTGTCTGCAAGACAATAAATTTAAGAGATAAATAATTCATGTTTCAATTACTTGGAAAATGGAGACAGCGGGATCTATGATTTGATTCTGTATTAAACTTAGTCGTAGTATTTCATATTTTGTTGTTGGGCAGTTTAGTGATTTTGTGTTTGTGCTCGTACGGTCAGCATCAAAAGTGGAGCACCACATACAGATTTTTAAAATAACTATATTATCTTATTTTATTTTTACTAATATTACCTACTAGTAGTTCTGCGAACAGTAGGCCTCGCGAACATCATGTGATGTTCTTTCTGGGGTGTTCTTATGACAGCCTCTAATTTAAAAAAAAACTGACTTATGAGTACAAAGAGATATTCTAAAGAAATAGAAAAAAATGTGATATGTTCTGTTTATTTTGCCGGTTTTAATATAATTTTACCTCAAACGACTGAAATCTAAATTGACTCCCATAGTAGGCAAAATACTCCACCGATCAAAAATCCTCCACAATTAAGAAATCTATAACATCGAAGTACCTATCTCAATTTAAGTTTCGTGAAGATCGGTTGAGAAATAGAGGAGAACCAACATCCTGACAGACAAAGTAAATATTTGCCAGACTTGAAACAGAGACGCTTCACTCACCTTGCTCGCTCGGTCAATAAATGCGAAAGTATGTCTGTTACGCTTTCACGCCTAAACCGCTAAAACGATTTTAAATAATTTTGGTATAGAGTAAGAAGCGACCTTGAAAAAGGGCATATTACGTTACTTTTCATGCCGATATTGCCTTGAGAAAGCAGTTAGTACATACATCTAGATTATTATGGGGCGTCAATGACAGACATTCGGAATATAAAAGAGAAGATGGAAAGTTATTTTTTTTAAAGTTCTGTCTTGTACTCAATTTTGAAAATCAGAATGTGGGTATCGACTTTTGAAGCCGACTGTACCTACTTACCTTACTTACGGCTTCATAAATAATTGATTTGAAACTTAAACTAAGCTTATTATGAAAATTACAAACATAGTTATTATTTATAACTAAATGCGGCCCGTGGTTTTACCTGTGTAAGTCTCCATTCTGCAATACTATCTATATATCTGCTTACTAAGTTTAATCGCAATTGGTTAAGTAAATTTTGCGTGAAGGAGTAAAAAACACAGTCGTTTACTTACTTACACACAAACTTTCACGTATGTAATTTTATTATAGGTATCCAGCCACACATTATCGGTCACTCATCCAAGTAATGACCACGCCAAACGTTGCTCAACTCGCACGAATTTTGTATACAAATGTTGTGTATACCTACTTTTTTGTTGCATACACGACTTTTGAAAAAAAAAAGTTGACTATATACTATGTTTGTACCCACTCAAAAAACTTTTAGTGAAAAAAAAGTTGAATTCCCACAAATTCTATACTAATACTAGCTGACCCGGCAAACGTTGTTTTGCCTTATAAATTATAGATAGTAGCCGATTCTCAGACCTACTGAATACGCATATAAAATTTGGTAAAAATCGGTCGCGCCGTTTCGGAGGAGTGCGGTAACTAACATTGTGACATGGAAATTTTATATATTAAAAGAAGAAGAAGATTATAGAACGTTGAAGATTTTTTTTTAACGCTCCAATCTCAAGAACCGATGATCCGATTTGAAAAATTCTTTCAGTGTTGGATTGTCAATTTATTGAGGAAGGCTATAAAATATTTTCAAAAAAAATTAGTCAAATAGGTTCATGTCTATCCCAACATAAACACAAAGTTCTCTCATTAAATAATAAAGACATTTTTAATTTCACTCGACAGGGCAAAGGAAGCCAAAATGAGAATTCTTCAGTGCTTGCAAATTACTTCCACTGAATGGGCAAAGGTTCCAGACATATTTGAACACGGATCGAAACACTCGAATGGAGATAGTTTAACGTGTGTATATTTTTAAACTTTAAATAAAAACAAATATCTTTGAAGGTAAATTAAATCCTACTAATA
This sequence comes from Idaea biselata, assembly GCA_958496205.1. Taxonomy (NCBI): domain Eukaryota; kingdom Metazoa; phylum Arthropoda; class Insecta; order Lepidoptera; family Geometridae; genus Idaea; species Idaea biselata. Next base: position 34,986,541 of record OY292394.1, on the reverse strand, counting down.
GTCTACTATGACACTAAACCTAGTTCCATAAGACTACCGGTTGAAATATTTATAATTAGTCACATTAACGAAATGGCGATGCTGCAATGTAAAAACCTGACGGCGGCGATAGTTAAAAATTAAAAAATACGCTGTCTAGTATCATAAAACTCCCAAGTTTCGTTTGTTCCTCGACACAGGGGAGGCTGGCTTTTAATTAATATATCGGTTGCTAAAGTCTACAAATGTTCTGAAACGGTTCATCAAATTAACTTCTGATTATTTAACTGAAATGGTTTGATTTTGTATCGGTTAAATACACTTGATACCGAAAATAGAAAATAGATAATTTTCTAGTAAATTTTCTGATAGGTTAAGTGTTTTTTGTGATAAAGTCCGCAAAAAAGGTGAAATGTAAATGATTTGATAACAGTTTATTGCTTTTTTGAAAAAAATGTTTTCAAAACTTTTAGTACGCAGTAAAACAGTATTTCGTTTGGTTTAACACTAAAAAAATAATGTTAACCAGTTGTTGTTGAATAGGTAGATTTTTTAACTAATTAAAATAACTAAGATCTCACAACGTTTTACAGTAGGATTGCGTTGCGAGACTTAAATTGGCATTTACGTACGTGTATGTTTAAATGGAATTAATTTTATATTCTAAGCAACGACCGACATCAACTTTACTGTGGAGTTAAATTATTTTAAATGCTTTAACTAGTCTACTCGCTCTTATGTCTCATAACAAATAGTAAATGAATTCTGTGGACAACACACAGCGCCATCTAGCCCCGTGGTAACTAGACAACGGATATAATACTTACATTTATTTTTCTTTTGTAAATACGTACATATTATATACACTAATATTTTAAAGAGGAAATATTTTTATTTTTGTGTGTATGTGTTTTTGTGTGTCTGTATGTTTGTAATGAAAAAACTCGAGAACTACTGGACCGATTTCAAAAATTCTTTCACCATTAAGAAGCTACATTCACCCTGAGTAACATATTATGCTTGATCCCGATATTCCTACGGGATCGGGACTTACGCGAGTGAAACCGCGGGACGCAGCTAGTTATATTAGAAAGACACCCAGACCTGAAACAAACATATATGTTTAAGCATAAATACTTGCATCCAGCGGCAATCGAACCCGCAACCTTCTGCATTGCAGTCGGGCATTCGCACGTCGCGCCGCAAAGGTCGACAAAAAAAATTAGTAATAATAGTAGTAAGTAAGTAGTAAAAATAAATAAAGTAGTATAATAAATAAAGTCGTCGTCGCACTCAAGTAGTTAGGTACCAACTCGAGGACGAAGATGTTTTGTGATGATTAGATACTTTAAGTTAACAACGTTTTAAAACTTTGATGTTTTCGAAAATTAAATATATTAAAAAAGGAAAAATATAATATAAACTCAAAGTTCCAAATATTTAATCTAGAAAAAGAAATGAATATTGTATTGTAACGTACTGGACCAATTTCTATGAAACTTAAGTGCGTAAATAGTAAATAAACAACCACCTGGCCCCTGTTTCATAAAGCTGACAATCCGACAGGCGCGACATAATGTCGAGAACCGACAATTTGACAATTTTTCTGTTTCATAAAGCCGACAGGCAACAAAATTGTCATGGTGGAAAATTTACAAATAAGTCAAATTGTCGCGACAATTTGACATTTTTCTGTTTCATAAAACTTTTTGTGCGACAGGTGACAGGTGACCGGAATTTGTCGGGAAAAACTTGACAATTCTGCTTTATGAAACATAAAATTGTCGTGACGTAGTGACATATTTGTAAAATTGTCCGACATTTGCGACAGGCGCCTACCCTTCTGTCTCGGAACCCGACATATTTTCGGCGACATAATTGTCGCGTTTTCTTGACATACTTATGTCGCGTTTATGAAACGCGTTCTACAATTAAAAATATGTCAAGGTTTCACCTATCGCTTTTAAATAAAATTGTCACGTTTATGAAACAGCCTAAGCGTGACAATTTGACAAATTAGTCAGTTCTTGACATAAAAGTCGGATTGTCAGCTTTATGAAACAGGGGCCTGGCCCTTTATTCTCACGGTTCTTATAGGATTTCTGTGGATGTAACCAATTTTATTTAAAAGAAACCTAAACTCATTTACACTGTTCAATAGAAAAACAACAGTTGAACTTAAATTGAAAAGCACTGGACAATAAATCCTCTATTAGTGAGAAAAACATGTTTACAGACTTTCAATCGACGACGACGCAAAACTTGTCAACATGTTTACTTCTTGTCCTGTAAGCGTCGGCTTTAATTAATTTTTCACTTCCTTGGTACGATAATTGTTAACTTAATAATGTAGAGTCTATTCTATTTATTTTTAAGTGTTTAGTGTGTGTGTGTGTTGTGTGTTTGTGTATGTGTGTTGTGTGTTTGCACTTAACTATATGAATAGCTAACTAGCGGCATGTCGTGTTAACACCCGCCTAAGTCTCGACCACGCGGGAATATTGGAACCCAAGGTCCCATCTATCTCCGAGGTACCATCTATGTCTATACCGAAATTCAGTTTCGTAACAGAGAGACAGAAAGACAGACAGAGTTACTTTTGCTTTTATAATATTAAGTTAGTATAAGTAGATAGGTACCTACTTATCGATTAAAAAGCAGAATAAACTGAAATAAATAAAATAAAAGGAAACATACAATGCTAGTCATTGGATACAATACTAGTCATAGTCCAGCTAGGACACGAACCCGCGTCTCTCAGTTTTCTTGATCAAGCGACTCACATCCAAGCGAATGTGAGTCGCTTGGTCACGCCTTACTTAAAATGCTTCGACAAAAGGATGGTACGGCCGTGCCGCTTTGTTGCTAGACTTAGCGGGGGCACTGCTGTGCCCCCAGATAATACCTTTGTAATAGAAGAATAATCACGATCGGACCTCAGACTGCTGAGAAATCCGGTAACGTACAAAAAAAACATACCTAATACATCCGAATAGATCCTCCACTTTTGAAAGTCCGTTAAAAATATGAACAATCTTATATTGAACACATAGGCCATAGTATAGGTATATAGACTAGAATAACATACAATACCTATACGCTACATTATTGATACCCTATACACAGTATCCCATTGTATTACACGTAATTAATACTGGTCTTTGTTCCTGAACAACCACTCGATGACCTCAGTGGTACTAGTCGGCTGGAAGGGGCATCATCGTTATGTTTAATCTACATTCATACTAGTTGACTTGGAGAACTTTCGACCTTAAAGGCAAAAAAAGATAAAAAATAAGTATCCCATGTCCGTCTCCTGGTTCTAAGCTACCTCCCCACCAATTTTTAACCAAATCGGTTCAGCCGTTCTTGTGTCATAAATAGTGTAACTAACACGAATTTCTTCTAGCTGCACCCTGCGGCTTCACCCGCGTAAGTCCCGATCCCGCGGGAATATCGGGATAAAAAGTTATGTTATGTTTAGTCTATATCAATACTAGCTGACGCTTGACGCGCCACATAGGTCGTTAATACTTCTATCATACGCAATCTAAAATAAAAAAATTAAAACAAATGAACTTTTATTTCAGAGCAAATTTAATGATCCATAAGGGGTTAGTAAAACACGATCATATAAACTAATATCAGTAACCCTAAAATCTAATGGATGTACCTAATCAACATGAATGCAGTCCCACCTATTTAATTCATGTATGAGCAGCCCCAGAAGCATCTGAAAATCTATGAGGGAGGTTTATGTCCAGCAGTGGACTTTTTACAGCTGAAATGATGAAGATGAGCAGCCCATTCCAGTTTTTTAAAAGCCCATTCTAGTTTCCTATAAGTCTATGCAACCACTAAAACACTTCTGTCATTCCTAATAACAATTCAAATACCCATATTGTTAAAATCAAACCCAACGTCAACGTAACAAATGAAGCCTACTTAGTTATGATCTGAACAAATGGCCCGACAGGCGAATACGGGGGATTTACCCTGAGGGAATCGAAATAGGCGAAATAATCATAGCATAGTTAACCGATATTAATATGTGTCACAATGGTCACAGAACAAAAAGGACATTTAGTAGAAGAGCTTCTTGTGTAAGGTTTCTTGTTTATCACATTCACTACCTATGTAGTGAATGTGATAAATCATATTCTTAGATAGATGTGAATTAATGCTACTAATATTATTTTATCATATCACTAGAGTGCCTAGCGGTTTCATCCGCGTAAGTTCGGGTTCTGGTAAAAAATCCAAAAAGCCATTCTTATCGGATCTTTTCATTACATACAGAACACAATTTACAAGTTTTAGCTACTATGGGCGGCTTAGGCTGTGCGTTGATTTATCAATTTATCAATCAGTCTGTACTTTGAGTTTGATGTTTAGTAGCCCACCGCGCTTTCACCCGCGTAATTCCCGACCCCGTGGGAATTTGTTAGTAGACACCTAAATACCACAAAGAACACACTTTCCAAATGTAATTGTCTCTAGGACCAGCGGTGTGGATTGTGCGTTTATATAAAGTTTATAGTCAGTCAGCCATTCAATTAACCAGTCATGACTCTGAATTTTAAGTCCTAACTGATTGGATTAACTAGTATCAAAGGACAGATAACTAACCTCTGCTACCAATTCCGTACCAGCTCCCAGTTCGAAGATCAAAATTAATAACCGGAGCAAATCCAGGCGAATCAATGGACAAAGCAATTCCCCTACGTAGGGTGACCACAATAACGGATTATCTGTCAGGGTTAATCGACGTGTCCGATGCATCTGTTGCTGTGTACACACCTTATCGTAGTATGGAGTATCTTGGATTATAAAATATTAGAGAGTGGGTGAGATGTAGCTATTGACTGACCCGACAATACAGATAATGCGAGTGTTAGATCCTCAGGACATACAATAGAAATAGAAGCATTTAAATACGAGTACTTTATTAAAAGAACCTACATAGGTATTCCAAAACCATCTTCAAAAACAAAAGAAAAACGTGTGGTACTCGGGGACTGCCGCGGTAAAGCTATTGCCGAGCTACATGGTAGACGGAGTAGGGGGTACGGAATTTCTTGATTCGGTCGCCGCGCTCAAAGGCCGCGATAAAAGCTAAGCAATAGCTTAAAACTTATTTATTTAAGTGAGAAGTTTGTGCTGAAAAGGTGGTTCTAGAAGCGCCATGAATGTAGTAGATGCCGTGTAGGGCCTGTTCTATAGGTAGAAGTCAAAAACTTAGCAATTTACTGTATCTATAAGTCGAGTTTTTATACTCACAACTTCGAAGATCCTTAGCAGATCATCACCAATTTTTTTGGAGTTTCCTGATGTGAATGTGGTTTCAGGCCGATCACTAAAAAACCTTCGCCTCCGCCCGGCCGCGGCAGATTGGGAAGACCCAAGAAGTGCTGGCTTGACGTCGTAAGATCGGATTTGCGCGCAAATGGCCTCACTACGCGGGATGCCTAAGATCGTGCGAAGTGGAGACGTAAAAGTAAGAAAGCGGAGTCCGGGCTCCCGAGAGGGATGCAACCGGGAACATCGCTCGGATGATGATGATGACTAAAAAACAGGATTTAAGGTAAGATGTCGTTTATACCGTGATCATTTGACTAATCTACATCAAATGTTAACATCTACGGTACGAAGACGCAGTTTGCATTATTACGGTCGTGGAAGGTGGTTTGTATCAATAGATAACGCACCACAATACCCGTTTGTTGAAGGCTTTCAGATGTGATTAGACGACGTTAAGTATCATCGTTATGTTTACTGATGATAAAGGATTATATTTTGTAACCTTTGTATAAATAATTTTCTGATGAGAAGGATGGTTTCAGGTGCTTCATCAATCTGTTAAATACCTAGTTAAATAAGTGCCGATTATTTTGGTTGAAATCCAAAAATTTGTAATTTATTGCATTGACTAAAAATAGCCTATGTTACTCAGGGTGAATGTAACTTTTTAATGGTGAAAGAATTTTTGAAATCGGTCTAGTACCTACTTAATTTTTGGGTTTATTCATAACAAAAATATAATCATTGGGTGACTGTGACATTAAAGCTCCCAAACGTATGAACCGATTTTGATATAGTTAATTTGTTTATAGGAGACTTATTTTAATAGCACGTTGGTATATTCATAAAATATGCATAAATCAAACTGTGCGTATACTGATTATTCCAAGCCAAAGCCCAAGTCTTCATTCAGAAGCAAGCATGAATGGATTAACATCAAGTTAAGTAGAACTTTATGCATTGAGAGGAAATGGGGGAGCGCAAACAACAAATATTTACCCCAACACAACATGAATATGCATATGGGTGTAGTCCGGGTTAAGACTTTAAGGTGCTTTAAAATATAGACTTGAGCGAAAAATTTAACGGCTCTCTTACGGTGGAACTCAAAACTTTAAATCAGCTTACTGTGTATTTTTGTTACTTTTGCTATTTATTAACTCTTATATAATACCCTCTACCCTCTCTTCCTCCTTTTATTATTTTATTGATTGTACCTAATTACCTAACCCGTTATATTTAAGGTAAAATAAATAAATAATATTGGTGGTTTTTGTGCAAATAAAGCATGTTGATTATCGTGTATATCAGGATGGCGGGTGTAGGTCTTAAAATCGTAAAGTTATATACCTGAGAGGAATGTACTAGCAATGTACTGAATGTACCTAAAATTTGGAGCAATGTACTATTTCAGTGCCAAAGTTATTAAAGAAACAAGATACACCCGCCAACCTGACGTCAGCTTGGCGGGTGTACTTTTATTATGGTGGTGGTTAACGTGTTAAAAAAAGATATTAACCACCGCCACGTCACTGCCACGTCCGCGCCTATTAGTATTTATTTTCTTTTGATGATATCTCTGTAACCTTTCGCTATATTGGGTTGGGTTTTTAATACATGAGAGTACATTGCTAGTACATTTCTTTGGCACTTTATTCCACTTCCAGAAGTGTCTAGTTGGCTCAAAATAAAAGTACACCCGCCAAGCTGACGTCAGGTTGGCGGGTGTACCTTGTTTCTTTAATAACTTTGGCCCTGAAATAGTACATTGCTCCAAATTTTAGGTACATTCAGTACATTGCTAGTACATTCCTCTCAAGGTATATATATAACTACGATTTTAAGACCTACACCCGCCATCCTGATATACACTGATTATCTATCTAAAAATGCTACTTAAATAATTGAGCGGCTGCTAAATTCAAAATAACTTTGAGATTTTTTACGTTAAAAAGCTGATTAGTTGTTTAAGTTGCCTTCCTATTGCCTATTTTAAAGCACAGTGAAGTCGCTACTCAACATTTAGTAGCGAATTCACGGTGCTTTAAAATATAGACTTGAGCGAAAAATATAATGGTACTCCTACGCGCCACTTAAAATTTAGGGGTAACTTAAATAATTGTGCAGATTCTAATTTCAAAATTAGTATGAGAGTTTTAGAGTTGAATAATTGTAGCCTTCAAATATTTTTTTATTGTGTAATATAGACTTAAGAGGAGTATATACGCCAACGACCTTGAAACTGAAAATCCCTGTCGGGCTCATCGAAAATTGTTGATTATTTCATGACGGAATGTCGTAGAACTTTTTTTTGTGCACAGATTGTAGGTGACATTGTTTCCTACATTTTGGTGTAGTTTTAAGACAAGAACCTCCTATTGGTGCAAAGCCTATCCAAATTTTAGATAAAAAATGTCTGATTTGGCTAAAATGTCGATAGGCTTCAATACGTTTCGACATATTTATATGGAAACTGCACTAAAATATCGGAAACAATGTCGCCTACAATCTGTACACAAAAAAAAGTTCTACGACATTCCGTCATGAAATAATCAACAATTTTCGATGCGCCCGACATGGATTTTCAGTTTTTCAGAATAGGGCCCTTAAACTCATTTTTAGATTTTAATCGCAAGGTGTTTATTACGTTTAGCATTGTTTCACACTCAACGTTTCGAAACCTTTACAAGTATCTTCTTCAGGATTGATCAATAGTTTACTTTCAAGTCCATATATATTTAAGGTGAAAAAGACAAAATGTACTACGACAGGACTTAAAAAAACATTGTCAGGAGTGAGGACGTCCATTTTTCTTTTTTTATATTTCATCATTTCCAACTGAATAAAATCGTTTTTGCAACGTCTGCAATATTTTAACTAAACCAATTAAACCTTTCGATATTTCCAAATATCTATTCAGCTGTCCGTTACGTGAATAAAACGCTTGCCAGTTAAATGTCAATTTGAAACTGCTGAATTTCGGAAAAGGCTTTGTACATGTTATGAGGATTGAATTGTTTTTTTTTTATAACAGATAGATAGGACGCATTATGGTTTTTACATAAAAAAATAAGAAAATGGGTATTTTAGTCTTTGTATCCCTTTGAATATACATTTGACATTTCAAGACAGATTTTTGGAGATTACATTTTGGAGAATACGTTCTCTATCATACATTTTGCAGAATACGTTCTCTATCATACATTTTGGAGAATACGTTCTCTAACATACATTTTAGAGAATACTTTCTCTTCCATACATTTTAGAGAATACTTTCTCTACCATATATTTTGGAGAATACGTTCTCCATCAAAAAATTTGGAGAATATCGTTTTCCATACATTTTTTGGGTCTATAAAGTTTCGAAGTGCTATCACTTGCATTTCAACCTAAAGTTTTCGATTCGAGTGTATTGTCTGCAATCGCAATGATGGTCAAGTAAAATTTTGACCATCATTTTGCACACCACGTAATCTGGGGCGCCATACCTTTCGTTGGCGCCATACATTTTGCCTTCACAGCGCTCTGCTAGTTGACTATGGAACTTCGTTGCTAACAAACTGCCGTTGCTACTGAAACTAGCGACTGTAACTGTAACTGTCAAATTGTATATCCTTAAAGACGTGAAAGCAACAATTTCATTAGGTTCAATTACTGAAGTTAAACTATACAAGGACGCGAACCATGGAACTAATAGTTCCGAGGTCGGTAACCATCACTTTCAATTGAAAACGCGCGGCAACAGCGCAACATGGTCCAGATCAAATAGGAACAAAATTCAGTGCGCTATGTCCTGTCCAGTTGTTATTAAGGTCAATGGAGATTTGTTATCAACTGAGTTACTTAATTAGCCAGTTAGTCGCGCGTCGGGGCGCTTCCTAATATCAAGTTCCATTAAATCGCTTGTTTCCTATTAATTGTTAACAATATAACAGAATAAATTTCTCGTACTCTATCCTAGATAGAGTAACTAGACCTTAAGCTATGTCTTGTTTTGACGAAGATGAAGTAGCATCTTGGGATCTGTAGCTACTTAAAACTTCTTGTATACTTATTGGGTACTATCTATATTAACTACTCTGGGTTAGGCCAGAGGGCCAGTTCAAAAATACTGCAAATCTAATATTATAAAGAGGAAAGATTTGTATTTTTGCATGTGTTTGTGAGTGTGTGTGTGTCTTTATATTTGCAATGAATAAACCCAAAAACCACTGTGCCGATTTCAAAAATTCTTTTACGATTAGAAAGCTACATTTGCCCTGAGTAACATAGGCTACTTTTAATTCCGATGTTCTCACGGGATCGGGACTTACGGGTGAAATCGCGGGATACAGCTAGTTTTAAATATAACTCAAAATCTAAGAACATGTTACATATTTAAAACTATAAATAACCATAATATAAATAACGTTTGAACATTCGCCAAGTGATAAATGTTCAGTAATAACAGTTCTAAAAGAACTATTATAATGCTTTTATAAATCCATGGTTGAGGAACTGAAAGCTGCTCGCACTTAATTGTAATAATAAAACGCCTTTGTAGAAGCAAAGTGATTACCTCTTTAAGTAAACTTTTCAAGTTAATTGTAGAGGTTATTAGAGATTCAAGGTAAGCTTCGTTTTTACCGAAACCGAATATTTGGTTTTCGTTCTGGTTTCGGCCGTAATATTTCTATTTTTGGGTTTTGGCTGAGTTTAAGATACTTGTGACGCAATAGACGAGAACCTTCTTGTGATGCAGAGTATCGCGGGTTCAAGTATCGCCGTGAAAAAGTTGTGTTGTCTATTTGTGTTGGGCATGTGTGTCTGGATGTGTCTAAGTATTGTGGTATGAGTATGGATGTGTTTATACCTTAAATATAAGACAATTTATTAAATTACCAGCACCATTACTAATATGACAATATGCCAAGGGTACCTACATACGAGTATATTAGTTATGAAGTACGGTTATGTTTATTTTAACGTTTATACTCTTTCCATGAAGTTCCCGTGTGACGTAGTAATAGCGCAAGCGCTCGTCAAGCGAGGGGCCCGGGTGCAGACCCCGTTACGAAACGATATTTTTTCTTGAAAATACTTGCTTATATGTATATATTTCTTGTAAGTAAAATGCCAAGAGAGGTTAAAAGAAAGATAAAAATCTGTCCCAAAAGCTATTTTGTTCTTTTAAGTAAAGAATGATTTATTTGTAAAAAAACCACCTTGATTTTCAATTATTTTTGTTACCAGCACCTACTCTAGTCATCTAACCTAACCTAAAACTTAAAACTGAAAATATTAATACCGAAAATAAGACCGAAAAGATGAATAAACCCGAAACCTAGTCACTCCCTAGTTCATTAGGTAATTCTTCTGACTGCATACACTTTTTGCTGGACTTAGCTAATTAGTGATTAAGTCGTGTTTTAATGGATTTTTTCCGCTTTTAAATTGATGCTGGGTGTTGGAGATTGTGGTTTTTGTTAGAATTAGCTTAGAAGAAATTGTAGATAATAAATTGCTGAGAGCTATCCTTTCTTTCCTACTTATTTATAAAGATGAAAGTTAGTGTATGTGTGTGTTTATTGCTCCCGCAGAACCGCTTAACCGATTGCGATGAAGCTCGGTGTGTAGATAGCTGAAGACCTGGAACAACACACAGGCTATTATTTATCCTGATATACTCACGGGATCAGGACTTACGTAGGTGAAACCAAAGGATGATAGTAGTAAGACTATTATGCCAATTAATGAAAGATGGCACCAGCACACATACAATGATGCGCTTACGTAGTGTCTGTGAATGAAGTGTGACGTTAAGCCTTCGCGCATATCCACAAACTACACAAGCGCCATGTGCGAATGTCTGTTTTTGCCAGCTTTCGCTAATTGACATGTATATTTGACATGGTATAGTCTCTCAAAGTTGATAAACACAAATAAAACAGCTCAAAAGAAATGCCTCAGAGCAATCTTTTCTCTTAAACAGATAGAAAGCTGCAAACCATATTTTGAAAAGTACCAGTTATTGACTTTACCATGTCTGTATATCTATGAAATCTCAGTATTTGCTAAAACACATTTAGATTTATTTGACACTCTCAAAAGTAAGAGATATAAGAACAAACTAGCTTATCCTCGAAACAAATTTTCTAATCTCGAGAGGAACGTGTTATGCATGATCCCTCTTGTTTATAACCACCTACCGACATCTATTATCGAATTGCAGAGTATTATAGGCTTTAAACATGACTTGAATTTTTTTTTTAATTTTTTTTTTTATAAATGTTATTACAGCGTTGACGAATTTTTAAAGGATAAATCGTTTAAATATTAGATCCTTCTGAAATAAATTTAATTATTATGACCATTTAACCATTTAATAAATAATAATAAATATAGACAATATTAACATTTTATTAAGTTATTGAATTAAATTGTTTGACAGCATTGAATAAATTTTACGTTCTAAAGTCAAAGAAATTGTCATTGTAATTGAATTGATAAATGTAACGTCAACAATAACGATATAATAATTATTGCATGCCCTATGGTTGAGTAAGGCGATTTTTTTATTTATACTTGTAACACCAAATTATGTACCCTTATTCGCAATAAATGAATTATGATTATGATTATGAAAACATGGTTCAACAAGTACGATTTCAGTACGAATTCGTTAATAACCCTGGTATGCATGAACCAGAAAGGAATTGCTTTTAGCGATAAGGTCCATTTGTACAACGTTTTACTTTTAAGCTTTCTGTGTATTTGATGTTGTTCTGCAAATAAGGCATAATATATCTATCTATCTATGCTTCTCAATAAATTGATCGGAACAGTGACCAACTCTAACAGCCTTATTAATAAACGTGACGTAAGGTCAGAGTAGTGAGAACATGCTTTGTCATTTTCCGTGATAAGAAATTTCAAAGTTGACAGACAGAAACAAAAAGTGATAAAATTACTTCGATCTTACTCCACGTTTATTAATAAGGCTGTAGGGGTTTATCTAAAACCCTAAAACGACAAAGCTCTCTTATTAAATCTGTTTATCAAAATGTTCTTACATCGAAATAGGTTACTTTAACCTAATACAGATTCTCTACCAAAGATATAGGACAATAAAGTGTATAAAAGATTAGCATTAGTATCCTTCAGGGTATGTATTCTATTACTAAGTCTCAACATCGCTTCAGCATCGTCCGAAAACGGTTCATGATTTTAAAAATATAAATTGTTGTTAGGTTTATAGTTACTAATCTAACTAATAATATAAATGCGAAAGTAACTCTGTCTCTCTGCCTGTTCGATTTCGATGAATTTTGATATAGAGATAGATGGGATCTTGGAGAAGGACATAGGATACTTTGATCCCGATATTAAATGTTAGTCTTTGCAATCTAAGATTTTGCTAAGATTAATGTAAGATTTAGTTACTTTTTAGAACAATGATAATGAAAAATTACATTTTAATGTAACCATTACGTTTAATATTAACGCGATTAAAACCGGAAAATGGTTTTAATTTCAATATTGCAAGGTTTTGCTATTTTAGTCTTAGAGTTTTTTTGCAAAATAACCAAAAATTGCTACACCATTGTCGAGAAAAATTTACGATGCTGAAGCGATGTTGACAAAATTTAGGTATAGAATACGAGCCTAGAGCGATTCTATTACAAATATTGTGTTCGGGACTGCATATTAAACGAGGCTTGACTTATATTTATTTGTATTGATTTTGGATTGTTTTTATATATTTAGGTAGGTTACACGTTACGGAAAGGACAAGTTTTAGAGGTTTCACAGAAAAACGAAAATCTATCGACATGGGAAGAAATCTATAGATTTTTCTTCTATTTTGGCGATGTTGTATTGAAATTAAAGACATTTTTCGGTTTTCGTTTACAGGCCCTTTCTTCAGGATTGACAGTCGATCCCGAGTTCTTGCGTCTACGTCTAAACGTTGAGCGTTAAAACAATGCTAAAATTAATAAACACCACGCGATTAGGAAAGTGTCACTATTTATAAATCAAGGATGGCTGAACAAGTTTTGCTGAAGATTGGTGGGGAGCTAGCTTAAAACCAGGAGAAGGACATAGGATAGTATTTTTTATTACTTTTTTTATGGCAAAAGGCATAAGGCCTCTTAGGCAAAACAAAGTTCGCCGGCTCAGCTAGTGACAACATAATTAAAGCCCTTGTGAATAACAACAATCAATCCTACGTGTTCTATTTCCAACCACTCTGTAGGTAGGTAGCAAGTAAAATTATCCTAACTAAGCTTCCACTAAGATCAGTGTCCACATTTACCTTCACAATCTTAGATTAAAACAATAAACTAAAGATACGGTACCTAGTCTCGGAAAATGAGACGATAAAACTGCGTCTAGCTGACGCATTAGCCTCAGTCGTATGTCGAACCGTTCCCGCGTGAGCACGTGCTGTCACACTGCGATTATTTTTTGGACATCCATAAGAATGCCTTTTTGCTTATTTACAATGCCTGAATCATTCTTAAAGACATGTTTTTTAGATACAATAATTATATGAAAATGCATGTAGGTGTTTCTAGCTCATTTTTCGAATACGCAATGTTTGAATATACCGTATCTACTATTTTTGTTTTTATCTAAGTTCACAATTACCTGCTGTCCAAACTTACCCGTACCTTGTCTCAAGGGTAAGTAATTAGAATCACAGGATGGCCACAAAAGCAGCCCACCTTGCTCACAGCCGTATTTATAGACAACTTTGACTCAGTAAAGCTTCAGTTATGTCACACTAGTTACGGCGGGTTGTGTGTTTGTGGATGTGATAATGTTTTTTTAACAAACTTTTATTAGATTTTTATTCTGTTTTCGTGATGTTGTATTAAAAGTAAAGACATTTTCAATTTTTCTTTTCGTTTTGAGGTCTCGAAACGTTGAGCGTTGAAAAATGCTAAAAGTAATAAACACCACGCGATTAAAATGTCTTTAATTTCAAACTACTTATATTAAAAAAAAATATGTGCTTTAATAGTATCGCTCTTAGTAAAACATTGTTTGGAAACCGACATGTCGAGTCGAAGGACTCACCGCGGTTCGAAGGCATAGGACATTCGCCAATCCGCAGTAGGCTCCCGTGGCGTCTTACAACCTAATGAGGTAGGTACACAACATTACAACTCAAAGATTCTGGAAGTTTCTGAACTCCAAGGGAATCCTGTTCCTACTAATATTATAAAGCTGAGAGTATGTATTTATGTGTGTGTGTTTGTTACTCAATCACGTAAAAACCGCTGAACCGATTACCATGAAACTCGGTATGTAGATAGCTGGAGACCTAAAATAACCCATAGGCTACTTTTTATCCCGATATTCCCGCGGGTTCGGGACTTATGCGGGTGAAACCGCGGGGCCCAGCTAGTAGGTAATGAAATGATGTTACCTTAACACCTCTAAGTTTGAAGATCAGTTTGCTTTCACCCCGCTTGCTCCACATCTCAAGGAAGGGTACCTCTTATCCGGCCGGTAGCTTTGTGTCTGGTTTGAATACTTGAATGACCGTCGGGAGCTTTGTTCCAATTTGGCTGATTGCCGTTGAGGTGAGGATAGGACCTTAATTGGAGAACCGTGTTGCATAACTATGAGACGAAGATTGGTTTTTCTTCCACTGAATTTGGGAATCTTCAAATTTAGCGAGATTGGAACACAGATTTTTTAACAACCAAAAATCCTGGTACGGCTATTCGTAATGGAAAATTAATATGGTGTTGCTGTGTATAATTTGTAACAGAAAATGAAACTTTTTAGTGAAAACATTTTAAGAAAAACGTGGGTCTTTTTTTTTTAAATTTAAGTTAAAAAATTGCCTATCTACTTAACTGTAATGTAATAATACTTAAAATTGTAAAATTGATTTTTAATAGAACAACAATGTATTTTCATAATTGGCATCTGAAAGCACTGATCTTTCCTAGTAGGTGCAAAAGTTAAAAACATTTTTTTTTAAATTTAGGTATACACCTAAGTTAGTGCAGTTGCAAAACTGATTTTGCATGTCGTGTATAACAAGAATAATCTTATGTTTTTTCTACAAGTGAACGTTAAAAAATATTATCACAGTAAAAGGCGAAAAGCACTAGTACGACCATAGTACGTTTTTATTAATAAGTCAGTGAATTTTGGTCCCAAAGACAAATCTCGACTCGACACAAACTATTTATTCTATTTTCGCATCAAAAGCATTTTCTAGTCCAAGACGAGACGAAACAGTCATGACACCAATTTCTCACAGAAGTAAATATGACAAACTAGCATGTGAGATACAAACTGTAATTTTCCTAAGCCATTTATGGCATTAAATCAAATTGTACGCTCTTAGGCAATAATTCAAAGGTTCTTATTTACACAAAAGAGTCATAAATAAGCTTAAAACTCAACAATGGGCACGTTATCAGCACTACAACCCTTGTATGAAAAACGTAGGGATGTGGAAAGGGAGTTCTGATTTGCTGCTTTATAGTAAAAAAATAATAAAATAAATAATTAGGTAGCCCGTTTATGCAGGGCAAGGGCCTCCTCTTAGAGGGATTAGGCAGTAAGACACCACGGGAGCCTACTAGGGATTAGCTCCCTACTAGCACAGCTACTAGGGAGGACTGAAAACGGCAAAGGTCCAATGCCTTCATTGGACATTTGCCGTTTTCAGTCCTACGACATGTCGCTTTCCTCACGATGTTTTCCGTAAGAGCTATGTTTTAGCGTCGACTCTCAGAATGAAAATCGGGGTAGGTATTAACCTTCTAGACCAACACCGCTCCAGTTGTGTGCGTGTGTGCGTTTGTATCGACACCTACACGTTTGCCTACCTTCTATTTATGTTGTTACCCAAAGACGCGAGTTTGATCCTAGAATAATAGTGGTCTGCTCTGAATCTTCGGAGTGATGAAGAGGAATTCTCATAGAAATCAACTACAAGGTACAAATTGGCGCACCTGGAGGGTTACTGCGGTTCGTTTTGATACGACATCGATATTGTCATACGATGATTCTACTGTCACATTCTGATAGTAGGGTGACAGTAGAACCATCGTTATGACAGTATCGTTGTCGTATCGAAACGAACCGAAGTAACCCTCCTGGAGCCACCTTTTTATCTTAAAACTCTTCAATGGGCAACAGTTTGGGGCTGTGACGGTTTAAATGTCTACTCATACTGTAGCAATGAAGTGTGTGCTTGCGAGGTCTACTATTTTCGCAGAACTACTAATTTTACCTTAAAGACCTTTGCAAAAAAAAGCCTTCTCCAACCAACTCTACTCCTAAAAATCTCTTAAATAATACTATATACACGCACGTAGACCCTTAGAAAGTACATTCACAAACAAAAGAGTTGAGCGTGACGAGACCCCAAGTGATTTACTGGTGTTGCGTGAAGCGATAGTGTACTCACTTGTACCTTACTGGAGATTTATAACACACTGCCTGATTTAGTAGATGCGATGCGTCTTTAGGTAAATAATTATATAAGGTTTGTTAATTTAGTTGGTGAATTACTACCTTAACCTCGTGGTTTCCTTGTTTTGAGACACCTGTGTCAAAGCCACAACCGCTATACGTTAGACAAGAAGAATTTCCGTACATCCGGATATACGGACAGATCCGGATATTAGCAAAATAATGATATTGTGTTGATTCTACTTAACAGGCTTTTTCGGTCACGATTCAAATCAATTTACGTTAGACAAGAATAATTTCCGTACATCCGGATATAGATCCGGATATTAGCAAAATAATTATGTATTGATTTTACGCAACAGACTATTTCGGTCATGTTTCTAATCAATTTTATTAGAAAAAAAGCTGAAAAAAAAACATAATTGGATATGTGGATAAAAAGTAGCTTAAAACTCGTAGGGCACTTTTGATTCCGATTGCTCCCTCTAGTTAGTAAGCCAGTAAAAAGTCAGTGATATAAATTAGTGACTAAGAATTTAAAATCCAACCTCTGGGTTTGTTTGACATTCTGGGCTAGTTTCTTTCTGGCCTTTCTATTTTCGGGGAATACTAGTGCTAGAGTCAATTTTTTTAAAAAGTTGCGTCGAAACACGCACCGGTATTTAGTAAAGTTGTTTCCATTAATTGCTGTGAGACTGCTTTTAGGAAATTGACTCTAAAACGCTTGCCACTATGCACTAGTCTCGTAAGTAAATCTCGCTTTTAAAAGCTTACTTTTTAGATATTATTGAAAACTCTAGCGGTTAGCTTTCTCACCACCAAGGCGAAAGATTAATTACCCAACATTAACATTTTTAATTTAACAAAAAAAAAAAACAGTCAAAACATGTTTTCAATCTTGTTTTTTAACGCGATTTTATACCTAACCAAGCGTGAAATAAAAGGTATTTTTGAACTTGAATTTCCTTACGTTTTCGAGAAATGTCTTTAATGTACCCGTATCAAATCTCCGTCATTATTTAGCTCGGCGGTAATTTCCTATAGGTAGGTAATTACTACTGTCGGTATCAGGTCACACCAGGTGTTGTGAAGCTCTGCAGACTATAAACTTTTTATTGGCTACAATTTATCTTCAGTCTCCACTCTGTGTCAGGTTTAGTGACATTTGGACACAGACATACATAATAATATAGTAGACGTCACATGTTCCTCGATTTTGTATTGAAACCCAGCGTGCCGACTTTTAATACCTACTGTGACGTCACAGTCACAGAAAATATGTTCCTGCCTTTGGGTGCTCAAAGTTTTAGGCATTTTGCAATCATGTAACGAGGCATTTTATTAGTTTTTACGGACATCCGGCCAGTTAGCGCCGACTACTGCGACGGTTGTTTTTCACCATGAAAAACCCGGTCAATTTCGCGTGTCAGAAAAACGTAAAAATTTCACGTTTTTCTGACATGAATTCGCGTGGTCTAGCTATTTGTATGTCATTGCATTTGGAGTGTAAAATATGCAACTACACTTGTCCTTAAATCACAAATTACCTATATATTTTGCATTTATCTTTCTATTTTTATAAAGATGAAAGTTTGTGTGTGTGTATTTTTGTTGCTTCCTTATCCCAAAAACCGCTGAACCAATTGCGATAAAACTCGGTATGTAGATAGCTGGGACCTAGAGTGATACATAGGCTACTTTTCGTCTAGATGATTCCACGGAATCGGGACTAATGTAATTAAATTATTATTTAAATTTAGCATAATTAGTTGAAGTATTTTATATTAATTAACTTATCGTGTAGGTAAATCAATAACCTCATTAGGTACGTTTAATACGTAATTAATTTAAACATAATTTCACAATGGTACCTAATTATTGCCTACAAATTAAATTAGGCCTTCAAATTAAATTAGCAAATTAGCTATCACATAAAACAAGTAAAATATTCGGGGCGTTTTACATTTTGTTTAGTCTTTTACAAAAACCTTTTAACCTTTTTTTTAATATTAAATGTCTATTTATTTTTGAGTAGTTTCGTTATTAATTTATATAGTTGACATTTATTTATATACAGTTTATAATTATTTCCTATTTGTCTATTTTCTATTACGTATTTTTATTAACCCACCCATCCCCTCCTTCAATTCTTTACCATCCAAAGGTTGCCTGGAAGATTATTGTAATTTTAATCTAGTTTTATGTTAAATTTTAGTAGTTTTTATTTTTTTTGTAATTTTATTTTATTTTGGTACAATGAAGCATTATCTAATCTAATCTAATCTAATCTTAACCTTTTAAGGGTTTTAATAAAAGGTTAAAACGAACTTTTAAATGTGAAAACGACCTTTCAAAGGTTAAAATAGCGTTTTAAATTTCCTGTAACCTATTTTCAAAACCCTTTAACCTTTTACCACAACCCTTTAACCTTTTACCACAACCCTTTAACCTTTTAGGGGTTTTGGTAAAAAGTTAAAAGAACTACACCTTTAGATTGACAGTTCCGCCTTGCAAAGCCATCAAATGTTGATTTCATTTCGATTTCGATTCCATCCACAGATAGTTTATTAAAATTTCGTGCGTTAATAAAATACCTGAAACTAAAGTGTCGTCAAGTAGGATTATACTCAGATGGACTATCAGCCGTTGGCCAATTTGTCGATTGCGATAGCACTAATATTGGCCCACAAAATTAAATCGACATTTGGGAAATCGTCATGGCGTCGAAATAATACCCGAATTCCACACCAGTTAATTTTGCATTACGAATAAGTACAACACTTCGCAAAACTAAAGCCGGGTTCCCGTCGCAAACGGAGTGAAGTTATTAATGATAGCTGCGTCTCACGGTTTCACCTACGTAGGTGAGTCCCGATCCCGTGGGAATATCGGGATCAAAAGTAGCGTATATTACTCCTCGATAATGTAGCTTTCTTTTGGTGAAAGAAATTTTGAAATCGATGTAGTAGTTTTTGAGTTTATTCATTACAAACATACGACACACACTCACACACAGATAAATACAAATCTTCCCTCTTTATAATATTAGTGTAGAAGTTTAGACTATACTAGGCATGCCTTTTAAGTTCTGTCGTTTGTATATTTGCCGCCAATTTTAAAATTAGAACTTTTCAAAATTGACGTTTGTTAGAATTTCGAATATCAAAACAATTGAAAGCATTAGGATTAATGCTATTGTTTAGTCACAGCGTTGGTTTGAATCTGTCAGGTCACGTACGAAAATGAATCTTACTAAGGAAAATGTTCGTGCAATAATTTTCTATAACTTTCGAAGAGGCCTCACGCGACTTCAGTGTTTCGAAGAGTTAACATCTGTATTCCATGATGAAGTCCCATGTCTGCGGACCATCGAACGCTGGTATTTGGAATTTGACCGTGGACATACCACACTTAGTGACAAATCTCGTGAAGGACGTCCAAAATCCGCCTTCACTGAAGATAACATCGTTGCTGTGAGACAACTAATCGTCGAAGATCGTCATGTGACATATCGAGAGATAGAGGCGTTATTAGGCATCTCAGGGATAACCATTCAAAAGATATTGCATGAGGCGCTTGGTGTGAGAAAACTAGTTTGCCGTTGGATTCCGCATTTGCTTTCCGACGATCATAAGGCGGCCCGCGTCAGATGGTGTAAGAAAACTCTTCAGAGGTTCAACCGAGGAGAGTCAAATCACGTCTACGACATCTTCAGTGGTGACGAATCTTGGATCTATGCCTACGATCCTGATTGCAAACAACAATCTACAGTCTGGGTTTTCCAAAACGAGCCAAAGCCGACTAAAGTTGTTCGCTCTCGAAGCACTTCAAAGAAGATGGTGGCTACGTTCGTGGCGAAAACCGGTCATGTTGCGACGATTGCACTTGAAGATCGTAGAACGGTTAATGCGGAGTGGTATACCACAGTTTGTTTACCACAAGTCATCGCCGAACTTCGGAAATCTAGCCCAAAGCGACGCATCATCCTGCACCATGACAACGCAAGCTCACACACCGCTCGTCAAACGATTGAGTATTTGAAGCAGGAAAACGTAGAAATTCTTGACCATCCTCCATACAGTCCTGACCTAAGCCCTAACGATTTCTTTACATTTCCTAAAATTAAGAAAACTCTTCGTGGTCAAAGGTTCCAGTGCAGTGAAGAAGCGGTCGACGCTTTCAAGTCAGCCATTTTGAACACCCCCACTTTGGAGTGGAATAAATGTTATAATAACTGGTGGAAAAATGTATTAAACTTCGTGGTGAATACTTTGAAAAACAATAAAAGGTACTATAAGGTTATATAGTTTTTTTTTTCTTCAAACGACAGAACTTAAAAGGCATGCCTCGACAAACCATGGCGTCGTCGTGTGGGGAAGGCCTATGTTCAGCAGTAGACAAATAAGGGCTGAAATGATCATTATAACGTCATTATTGTCCGGTCAATAAATGCAACAATCCTCTACAGGGAAACCTATTTAATTTCAAAAAGTTTGCCTCCACAAATGTCCACTCAAAAACTTCATTACGATGTTGTCAATATGAGAAATTGAATCGCGTTAAAATAGGGTTGATACTTTGCAGTCAGAACTGAAGTTACGACCGTTGGTTTTTTTAAGCTTTTAGGTTTTGTTTTCGAAATTTTCATGACTATTTTAAACTTTTGTAGCGTCTAATTTCGCGATTTTGTATTGAAATTTAATACAATTTTCGGTTTTAATCGCGTGGCATTTATTTGTTTTTGCATTGTTTCAAGACCTATACAAGCCCCTTCTTCAGGATAGACTAGGTACATGCAATGCTAAAATTAATAAATACCACGCGGTTAAAACCAAAAAAGTCTTTTATTGCGCATAACTTTATTAAAAAATTATGTATCATAAAATGACTTGTAGTAAGGTTACATTTATCGTATTTAAAATTACGGTTTAGGGTCATAAAACTTTATTGCATTTTGCGGAAATGCACACTTGCTCTAACATTCGTATTTATAGTAAATTCTAAGTAATTAATTGTCTAAGTAATATGTCTGTCACATTTTCGCTGACGTTGAAAATCACTAATACTTAAGAGCGAGACAGGGCATTACTTAGCCAAAGTAATCACTTAGATTCGGCTATAAATACGGGGGTAAAACTATATGCGAAATATGCACTCCTAAAGGCGGAACCAGACATCGCGAGGCGTGCGTCGCGAATGATTCGTCACGCATGCCTCAACCTGAGGCATACGTGATTACAGCTACTTCTATTTCCTCAAAAAAAAATGCAAATTTTATAAATGCAAACTGCACTATTTTACCTGAAGAAAACTACATTTTTTGCAATAGCATTATTTATTAATATACCTAATACAACTAAATTTTCAAGTCATTATGTTTTCTAAAACACAAAACCCAATATAATTCCGTAATACAAAACCGCGGCGGCATGCATTCACAATTCACATGGACTTTATTACATTTTACTCAAAATAAAATAAAAACCCAGCCAAGTGCGAGGCGAACCCGCGTAGGTACGGAGGGTTCCCTACCATTATCGTTACTGGGTACGTAACTCTAAAAAGCCAAGCTGCAGGCCTATTATGTACATAGTGAATTTAACTGTTGTGAGTGGTTTCATTCACTTCAGTGAAATTCACTCTCCTCAGTGACTTTTGTAAAAACGCGATTACGTAACTACAATTCATAGCGTTTTTCAAAAGTTAATTTGGAAATTTTGACAGTTCAAACTGGCAGTAGTGTTGTTCTATCGTTTATAATGATTTTCAAAAGTCATTGACCCTCAAATTCACTCAATTGGGAATCGCGATTTGAGAGTATCGATACAAAAACAAATGTCAAAAGTTATGAAAGTGACGTCATAGTGACTATGAATTTAGCCCAGTGAAGTTCATAGCTTAGGTAATACGAAAGTAGGTGTTTGACGTTTCAAAGTTGCTAAATCAAGCGTAAACCACTCACAATAGTTAAATTCACTATGTACATAATCAGGCCTCAGACCAAGCGAAATCCGCGAACGCCATGGTAAGGCGTAAAAATAAATCGCTGAAATTTTGCGATTAAAATTTAGTCTTTTTAAATTTATTAAAAAAAAAAAAAAAAAAAGTAGGGTTAATACTACTTTTTTTTTTTTATTTTTTTTATTTTTTTTTTTCTTATAAAATACTTAAAAAACAAAATGCAGGCCGTAAATCTCGAGGATTTGTCTGGCGTGCTGATAATCGTCTAGGTATTAAGACTAGACTACATTCGCAATTAATTCTAAACAAAACATCAAAAGAAATACAATGCAAAGTTTTCATTAAAAACATTTAACTTACGCATCACCATACAATAATTTTTCGAAATTAGGTAAGATCGGTAGGTAGGCACAACAAAAAGCCAACATCTCATAATTAGTGTGAGTGAGACGACCGATTTGTGAGGTAGGTTTGTGCAGGTACACTGCGCCGAGAGTGAGCGAGTAGTGTTTCTCCGCTTCCAGCTAATCGACAATGCCCGGTGCGGGCACAGCGGCCAGCGTCAGCAGAAAACTGGTTGTGCACTTACTACAGGGTGTCAAGGAAATGGGCTTTTAATTTGTTTTTTATATTGGCAGATGAAATTGTATTTTTAAGAGTATTGTCTAAGCTATTTAATAAACGGGGCACTATATACGCTGTTGTTCTTGTACCATAAGTATTATTCGGAGCTGCACTTATAATTAAATCTTGTTTTACCATTTTCCGGGTCGTGATTTTATGCCTTATTTTATGTTGTATATCTAAATTAAAATACTGCTCCTTTAACATATTATAATTAAATTTGTACTCCATTGGTAAAACACAACAGTGTTTGAGCAATTTTTTATAATCATCAGTGAATTTATTTTTAATATTTGGAGAAACGGTTTTTTTAATAATTCTAGTCTGTAATTCTTGTATTTTGTTTATGTACGTTTTATATGTTCTACCATAGCTAGTAATTCCGTAGCTTATGATCGAGTCAGCAAGGGCATTGTACAGCATTATTAAGACGTTATATGGAATTCTATTCTTAATAATAACAATATTAGCCAAAAATGCTCTTAGTTTATCGCAAACGGTATTTACATGAGGAAGCCAGTTAAACTTATAGTCAACAGTTAGTCCTAGGTATGTGTGTTCGTGTACACTTTCTATGGCAGGGCACCTGCAATTTCTGAGGCTAGCATGAAAGCATTTGTGGTCATGAGCTATTAACTTATTGCTTGTATCACAGTAGTTCTTTGTATAAGGTGATCTGATGTGAATAAGCTTCGTTTTTGAGGCATTCAAAACTAAACCGTTATCGTGACACCACTTATTCAGTGAATCAAAATCAGTCTGTAACCTCTGAAGGGCACTTTTCACATCTTTCGCAGCACTTACAAGGCAAGTGTCATCGGCATATTGATAGGACTAGCAGGACTTTAAAACATTGTTCATGTCGTTGACGTAAGCAATGAAATGGAGTGGGCCTAACACCGACCCTTGAGCGGTTCCTTCTGTTACTGGCATTGTGTCGCTTACAGTATTTGATATTTTTACCTGATATGTTCGATTTTTTAAATAGTTTTGACACCAATTTAATAGGGGGCCTCTTATACCAGTATTACTGAGTTTAACTAATAGCATTTTATGGTCAAGAGTATCAAAAGCCCTAGAAAAATCAATAAATAGAGTCAGTACATGCTTTCTATCATGCAGGTGCTCATTTACCTCGTCAGAAAATTTAGACAGCAGAGCCGTGGTACTTAAATATTTATTTGCGCTATAGCAACAAATATGTATTTGTTGCTATAGCGGCAACATCTGTGAAAACTTTCTGTCTGGCTACCACGTTTTATGAGAATCTCTGTAAATATATCTGATACACCCTGGAGACAGACAAACAGGCTGAGTCATAGGAATAGGGTTCCGTTTTTATCCATTGAGTACGGAACCCTAAAAATAAAACAGCGAAATAAGCGCGGATGTCACGAAAAAAAGCACGGAACACAATTTGTAAAAGCTATTATTTAAATTAAACCAATATACTGAATGGTTATTTGTAAAAGAATTGTCGAGTTAGCATGAGATTCGGGTTTGAATTGTTGCCTCGTTTTTTTTCTCGGTGTTTTATTGTATTTACGTTTCGTTGTTTGTGTTTGAAAACATGATATTTTTCGCATTTTTAACCTATTGGCTGAGGGCTGAGGGTAATACTCTTGTCAAAGTTTCAAAGACTTTATTTGCATAGGCTACATACCACGATGGTCGTTGGGGCCGAAAAGTTTTCGAATGGAGACCGCGGATCGGAAAGCGCAGCGTTGGACGTCCACCAACGAGATGGACGGACGACTTGGTTAAGGCCGCGGGTTCACGGTGGATGCAGGACGCTTATAACCGAAGCATCTGGAAATCTATGACGGAAGGGTTATGTCCAGCAGTGGACTTCTTACGTCTGAAATGATGATGATGATGACATACCACGTTACGGCTACAGTTTGTACCTAGCGAAGCCGCAACCGTAAAAGATTTTACCGCAAACCAAAGAGGGCTCGTTGATACGTTATACACTAGAATCTCGATATGGTATCACGGATATAGAAACAATAGTCCGAGATCCCTGGAACATTTTTTGAAAACTTGTTTCTTAGATAATAATATTTCATAATTTAACCCTGAAAACATTTCTTACAACTATTACAATAAAACTAAAACACAAAACATATCCGCTAACTCTATAATATTTCCTAAAACTTACTCCGAAAGCAAAAAAGATGAGATCCGTTCTTTCATGAAGTTTGGAAAATATTAACTTTTTGTACAAAGGAAAAGAGACCTTAAAACTTTTCATGTAAGAACTATATTTCCTTCATGTTTTGCCATGTGAGTTTTATGTCGACGCCTCTGAGACAAAATGGTGGTAAGGCTGAAAGTTGTTTATTCGAGTTATAAAGTTTAGACTACATTATTGTTTGATATGATCATGTTCAACAACAGAATAAATATTTCGTTAGAATTTTGGTGAAAATTTTTGAAGTAAAACTTAAAAGCCAAATCCAAGTTGGACGCGCGCACGAAGGGTTTCGTACCATTCTCACAATTTGGTACGGAACCCTTTTTTTTTTTTTTTTTTTTTTTTAAACGAGGGGAATCTAATTAAGACCGTCAGGCCGCTCCCGGGGGAGAGCGGCCCGGTGTGTGGGGGTCCCCCCGGCCAAGATGGTGTGCGGCCAGGGTATACCCACTAAACCCCTCGGTGTCCTTCGCGCCGCAGTTGCCAGAGCTTGCCGGAACCTTTCGGATAACTTCGGCAAGCTCTAGCGGCGGGTGGTCCGGATGGACCCCGTCTCCGAGCCCAAATGGGCAAAACCCTCTCAAGAGGCGGCGCGGACACGCCGCCGCCATCTCGTGGCTCAGTGTTTGGCGACGAACTCCCCCGAGTCCGCCGCCAAGAGCCGTTTAGGGGAACCAGGGATGTCCGGACACTCCTGGTTCCCCTGCGACGGGTGAGGTCTGTGGCCCCGTCGCCGACCACTTTTCGGCTGCAGGGGATAGGGCGAGCGGCAACGACGCACCGACACTCCTCTTCCCCTGCAGCCCCACCGCGTCCGCCATCAACGGTGGCGGCCCCGACGAGGCCGCGGCAGATAGGGAGAGCGGCAACGCAACACCGACACTCCTCTCCTGCCGCGGCCCCGAAACCCTCAGCCGCGAGCGGCCCCTCCTCGGGTGGGTTCCGCTTGGTTCACCGTGGGTGTCCAGGCCACGGCTACTAAGCCCCCCCGCCACGACAAGGCGGGAACCCTTCGGGGGGGTGGTACGGAACCCTAAAATGAACACTAGACCAACCAATCCGTGAAAGCAACGCGAAAGTCAAAATTTATTTTATGACTGGCGCCGGTGGTAAAAATACATCCTTGCGTTTTTATGTCAAAAATCACGTTTATTGTATGGGAGGCTTCCATACAATTCTTACATATTTGATTTATTTTGTTTTTAGTATTTGTTGTTATAGCGGCAACGGAAAATGCATCATCTATAAAAACAACTGTCTAGCTATTACGCTTTATGAGATTCAGGCTGGTGACAGACGGATAGACGGACAGACAGCGAAGTCTCAGTAATAGGGTCCCGTTTTTACCCTTTGGGTACGGAACCCTGAAAAGTGCTATAGTATATAAAAGTGCTTCTTAGGTATAGGTTGTTCGATCACAAACAAGCCGGCACGTTATAAATGGATTAATACACCACCTTGTAACACCTGATAATTAATTACCTACAGTTCCAACCTATTGGTAGGTATATCTGTATATAGATGATAAACCGAGAAGGGATCTGGTGCGGGAGCGTTCTGTAATATCATTAAGTTATACCTACATTGTGTTTTCGCGGCGGAAATAGAAGAAGAAAGGGGGTTGTTAAGGGTAAAAGCAGTGCCTGCGACTTCGTCCTCCTATTTTTTTATAAATATAATATAGCCTTCCTCAATTTCAACGCTGAAAGAATTTTTCAAATCGGACCACCGCGCTGGTCCGATTTGAAAAACAAACTCTTCAGCTCTATAATACTAGTAAAGATTTAAAAAAAAGAGTTTAAAGGTTATTTGAAACTCAACTTTTTCTTAAAGTGAGAATATATACGTGTATTTGTTTTAACACAATATTTTATGTTTTTATGTTATTTATGAAATCAAGGCACACCGACACCGCTAGCTGGGCCACCTCACAGCTGGAAGAAGCGAATTGTAAAGAAAGCATACCTGTTTCGACCAAGCGGCCAAAGATTGGTCGGACTACCAACATCACACAGCGCCATCTAGCCCCGTGGTAAACTACTAAGCTTGTTTTACGGTGTCTAGACATCGGTTATAATGAAATCGTCGCGGGCGCATGCAGTTCGCAATATTCTAAATGTGAAAGTTGTAAACATTATTTCTTAGTGTTAATCCACACTTAGGAATACTGCTTTTTGAAAAAATGCTTTTAAAAACTTTAGTACCCGGCGGGATTCGAACCCGCGACTATTGGTAATCCGAACCAACGCGTTAAACCGCTTCCCGGACCGCTTCGCGGGGCTACCCGTGGCGAAGCGGTTTAACGCGTTGGTTCGGATTACCAATAGTCGCGGGTTCGAATCCCGCCGGGTACTAAAGTTTTTGAAAGCATTTTTTCAAAAAGCAATGTAAAAGTTTTTTAGAATTCAGATATACCTAGGTATCTAGATATACACAGGTACCTACCTACTAGTATATCTAATGCATGTCACGAACGTTATTACGTTAGGGATTCTGTTTAGCGTTAGTGTAGGTATATTTAGTAGGTGTATATAACCAATCTGTTTGTTTACATAATCTGAATTGGCATTAGCAGTGTTAAATTTGATAAGTTGTGGAAGTTATATATCACAATTTTTTGTAAGGCTAAGGATTTGTTTTACTTGACATAGAAATAGGTAACTGATTGCAATTTCTTTATGAATGTAAAAATTATTTAGATACTTACCCTATTTGTCACCAGATTCTGATACATTTCTCGTTTTGTATAGTTTAGGTAACTACCTATTCATCTGATAGAGCGGCTTTGGATATTCATCAATTGGTTCCATTGGATATTACAATAGGATGCACTTAAAATGGAAGAATAGAGAGTTTTGAAATATGTAAT
This sequence comes from Idaea biselata, assembly GCA_958496205.1. Classification (NCBI taxonomy): domain Eukaryota; kingdom Metazoa; phylum Arthropoda; class Insecta; order Lepidoptera; family Geometridae; genus Idaea; species Idaea biselata. Next base: position 34,958,183 of record OY292394.1, on the reverse strand, counting down.
GCATTTACGTACCTATATATTTAGATAGTTATTCATTAAATAAATTAAACTTGAAAGTGTTGTTTATATTTTTTGTTTACATCTAAACAAATCTTCGAACTGTACGCTGTTTGGGAGCTCTGGGCCGCCAAAACTCCAAATTATTTGGGACTGGCACAGGAGGCAAGTCATCATTGACCACACTTATACTGCAAATAGATTTGGCAATATTTTAGCAGTTTACCCGCCACCGCGCATGAGAACTTCAGCTTCGTAATCTGCCCCAGATCCCGTCTCCTTTTACGACACCCAAGGCAAGTTTGCATCTAAAAACCTAATAAAAGCTAACCATTTGTTTCAGTTACTTACATTCGCTTGCATTTCTAAATTAAAACTTACAGCCAACACGGAGCTTATAGCTTCCTCAAGATAAAACAAATTTACTCGGTGATAAAATTGCTTTGGCCTAATTAAGTTACGTGGCTAGCTTAGAAACGACGCTAGGAAGTACAAGTTGAGTTTTATGTTAGAGACTTATTATTGAGTAATTATTTCAAGATTATTTTTTAGCTCTTAAGGATAATGTCATTTCATTATACTTCATTATCTTGGACAGGATAAATGGACGAGATCGGTAGTCAATTATGGATCTTTTACAAGTTGGCAATTACTGAGCTTGCTAAACGATGGCATTTCAGTGGGCCACTCACAGACATATAATGGAGTAGGTTACGCAAGTGTATGCTTTACCTTGCGTGTCTTATTTGAAATCTATTCTTGACAGTATATCAGGATTTGAATTCGGTTGAATTCCTGAGTTAGAAGGCGAACGGTCCCCTTTGAAACTGAGACCGGGGCCCATTGCAAAGATTCAACGATGCACCAATCGAAAAATATAGAGTGAATCTTTTTTTTCATATATTTAAAACAAGTTTAATATTTAATTAACATTCGAAACACCAAAAATCACTAAGATTTGTCTGGTCTAAGAATTTGCGTGCAGTAGAAATTATATACTAGTAGTTCGCTTTGAACTGAGACCTCACGAGTTTTTATTTTCACTAAATACTTTAAATACTTAGTGTACCTACTTAAAGTATTTCACACTCTATCTTGTATCCCTAGGACCGTAGGGCCGTAGGGCCACCTTCTGGATGATAGGGATCATTACACCTTGTATAGTAGACGGTAAGAATTTATAGATTATGTCTTATGGTAACGATTTCAAGGAGCTCAAAAACGCAATGAATGTCTTGCACAGAAGATAAGTTTTTTCCTCTAACTTTATTCATGGTTTTTTGTTTGGGGGTCGCAGTAGGTAAGTCGTAATTGACTATACCTTCTGCAAATAGATTTGGAAATATTTTTACGGCCGGCCGCCTGCCTGACACCAACCCACCAACCAAGAAGTTTATCAGCCACCGCACCACACGGGAGAACTTAAGGTTTGCTAGTCTCCTCTAGATTCCTTAGTCGCCTTTTACGACACCCACGGGAAAACATGGAGTTAGCCTATTCTATGTAGGGGCTGCACGGCAAATGAAAAGCTAATTAAAGCTAATTTTATTATGATCGACTAATAACTTGTGAAGATTAAAGATCAACATTATTGGCTCACATCTTCGAACTGTGACACTTTTGTTAGTCTATGTGTCCTATGTCCAAATATGTCTCGTTGTGCGACAAGAGATAGAGAAAAAAATAGCGACGGATGACTATGGCAATGTCTATACAATTATAAGCAAACTCCTGTGGCTAGGCGGTTATCATGTATGTTACACTCGAAACTGCCGTCCAAAACAGCTAACGAGCTCCTGTGGATACCTTGCAGCTTCATCATCAGATCTGTTCCATGGTACCTACCATAGTAGGTATTGTCACCGATGTGACGCTCTTTCATTTGACACCCCACTTGGGTATAATATAGTTTTCATCCCTCCCTTTCACCCCCTATCTCCATTACTACCCGGCCGATCCTGCTTATCTTCGAACTTAAAAAAATTATCCACCCTTAATATCCACACACCAAAAATCGTGACGATCGAAACAACGGTACTCAAGTTATCGTCGAACAAACATACAAACATACAAGCGCCCGCCCATCTCAACTCGTAACCCTCACTCGCTTCGCTCGTTCGGTCGATTAAGTAGGGATGGACAGACGGACTGATCGATAGCGGAGTCTTAGTAATAGCGTCCCGTTTTTACCCTTCGGTTACGGAATTCTAAAAAAGAAAAAAAAGTAAAGCAGTGAAAAAAGGCACTCTGCGATTCCATACATTTTGAGGCGGAAGTGGTGTAACATATATACATATATATTTACATAGTTATTTTATTTTAAGCCTAATTTGATACGAGTAGCGCCATCTAGCGAGCAGTAGCACAGCAAAGACAGTGAACCAATGAAAGTGTTGCTGTTTGGGAAATAGATATTTTAAAATAAAATCGACAGTTGCCATTAACATAAATTCCTCACCGACAGAATAAATCAAATAAAAATAAAAATACCACTACTAATGTTCATATAGATTTAAATTATTCATAATTATGCTTCGCTGCTCGAAGAAGAAACGCTTACACGAGATGATCCTAGCAATATTTTGTATGTACGAATGTATTTTCACATAGAAATAAGAGTTTCTGTTCGCACACATATTCCATCTGCTGAAGCGATGTGTTTAGCTTTGGCTGCCTCATGATGTTATTTTCTTTGCACTGTCTTAACCTGTATGAATGTATTTTACCCACACTTTGTGTAAGACACCATGCCGAGACAACCATAATCAATTTTGTAAATCTCAATGGTCCGGCATGATGACTTGCATAATGGGGCTTTCGGTGCTTGTCCTCATCTGCTTCAATGGCTTTCCAGGGAACACCCACGCGGTCCACACCCCGCCTACTATAATGCCTCCAGATAAGGCCCCGGAGATGATGTCCATGGGATGAAGGAAAGAGTGACCGACCCTATAGCCACCCAACCATAAAGATGACGAGGACCTTGAGATAAGTACACCTAACATCTCTGTACTTGGAGGTATCTGTTGCTGGCCAGAAAGGCTCGGACCACCACGAACCCTTAGCTCAACGAATTAAATTTAACTTCTCGATCAATTTAACTAAAATAACTGTCTCTTAAAAGTACAATATTAAACTTAAACTTAACTTAACTTAATTAATTAATATAAAAAACTATAAGTAGGAACTTAGATAAATTGTTGTTGTCTCCTTATTTCTATTGTAATTAAAACTTATATTGTTTGTCACCTACTAGCTTGTTTCATTTCCAATTAGCTCATCTGACAGGCAGGTAGGCTAAAGTAGGAGTCACCTCCTCAAGGTGACTTTCCAACGTGACAAAGTGGCACCAACGTGTGTCGCTCCCTGCACAACGTGACAGTGGTTTAAAACTAGATATCTTAATCTGTGAACTCACTGGTTTCATGGCATCGAAAACCGGCAACGTGTGTACGGACCATCAGTCTTCATGTTCAATACATTCTTTCATTTTTTTTATTTATTTATTCACAAAAGAAGTAACAAAAAAGAACTTATTATATGCATATTGGTGCCTCAAAAACTCTTTCGAGTTGTACCGTGCACCATACTTAACACATACATCCTTACTTTCATCTTTAAATCATTAGTAGTAACTCTGCCGATTGGCAGCCCTACAAACAGATGCAAAGTTTATATTAGTCTAGAAACTTAGGTAAAGTTCAAATATAATGGTCAACCTCAAGTCTGGTCGGTTTAGCTCAAGTTGAACCCCGCCTTGAACCTAGAACAGGTGTTCTGTTTGGACGTGACTTGAGGAATACCTACCTTTTAAGGATTTTTGAATCTCCCTATTTTCGTGTAGAGCTGTGTCCTACTGATAGAGTTGCCAGTTCTCCCTAAGACATCTAACTTGACCTAGCGCGGTAGAGATAACAACCGTGACCGATTAAAGTAATCTTAAATAAACTTGGATCTTTTGATCATCATGTGAGTTCATAGCCAAACAAAAAAAACGGGACCTATAAAGTGGATGTGGTCGTGGTCGCTTAAATGCTAAGGCACGCTCTTAAATTATCTTAAGGGTTTATTTTGTTTATTCAGATAAATCAACAAACTACGAATCTATACTAATATTATAAAGCTGAAGAGTAGGTTTAAACGCGCTAATCACAGGAACCGCTGGTCTGATTTAAAAAATTCTGTGTTGGAGTCCATTTATTGACAAAGGCTATAGGCTACTTTTGATCCCGATATTCCCACGGGATCGAGACTTACGCGGGGAAACCGGGGGACGCAGCTAGGTAAATAATAAATAGCCCGAGCCTCAGTACAGTCTCTACTGAGCATGCTATTTCTTGTTATCATGGCCACTTCCGTACCTACTACTAAGAACGTTGAAAGTTTACCAGCTAATAATAAAAACTGTTCGTGCAAAGAGAGCTATTTGAAACAAATTAACTTTAACTTTAAAACTACTTTGTTTAGTTATTTATATTAATTGGTACGAGATACAAAACCAGGCAGCGCTATAAAGGCGAACTTGTTGAAAACTAATCCAGTGTTTACCTGCAAAAGTGTTTTGTATTGTTAAACAGAGGTTCTGAACATTTCGATTTTTATTGTTTGTTTGAAAAACAAAGTATCTACGTGAATTTTGGTTTCTGAGCGTTATCGTCTAACTAAAGGAAGAAGAAAGGAAAACATTTATTCGGACAAGTATATTATGGAGAAAACAATCCTACTTATATTAAAAATGTATGTTTGTTACTCCTTTACGCAAAATAAACTGAATCGATTTCGATGAAACTTGGTATGCATATAGCTAGAATCTGGATTATTGCCACGGGATCGGGACTTAGGTGGTTAAACACAGCTAGTGACATAAAACAGATAAGGGTACAATTGAAAAAAATCTCTAAAACACAAACAAAATGCCACCTTGCACTGCTCACTGTGAAGATTCGCCGTAGATGAGCCTTTTCGCCACGTATGCCTCTTGCGTTGGCACATGCCGCACAGTATCTGTACGCACCTAAACCTAGCCTTTACTAAGTAATTTTACAATCAGACAACATAGTTACTAACCAGAAAATGTTTGAAAACTTCAGAACCTCTCCATTTCCCAAGCCTTATGGACCTCAGCTACGAACATATCCAGCGAAATCTCGCAGTAAGCACACCCGTCCTAATCTCACGAGGCATACGTGATAACCCATTTTGCGAGGCATGCGTTACGAACCAAACGTAACATATGCCTCGCAGTGTCTCTACGCACCTCAACCCAGCCTTTGCTAAGTAATTTTACAATCAGACAACATTGTTACTAACCAGTAAGTATATGTATAATATGTATGTATTTACAAAAGAAAAATAAATATAAGTATTATATCCGTTGTCTAGTCACCGTAACACAAGCTTAGTCGCTTACCACGGGGCTGGATGGCGCTGTGTGTTGTTCACAGAATTTATTTATTTATTTATTTAAGTACTTAAATGTTGGAAAAGTTCAGAACCTCTACATTGCCCAACTTTATCGACCTCAGCCATTACAAAATAGAAGTTCGATGAAAAGACAATACGGGTTGTTATTCCAAAAGTAATAGGATAATGAAATAGTTTAAAGGTAAGTACTGTCGAATATTAATTGGGAGTTTAAATTAGTTTCCAATTTTGTGTTGTTTTAGGTTGTTGCGATTTCAACTTCAAATAAAACTATTTTTAATTTAACTAATTGATATAAATATGGTTTCTATATATTAACTCCTATCCTGGGACTATCTGGGACTGATATTATTAATGTGAAAGTTTCTATGTAATGTAAGTTCTAAGCTGTTAGTAAGTATGTTTGTTACTTTTTGATTTCGTGCATGTGTAAACTGATTATTTTATTGATTTAATTTCTGATGAACTTCTTTTATTTCTGATATTTTCTAAGTCTGGATAATTATCTAATTTAACGGCAATGTAATGCAATAAAAATGCCTACCTGTTAAATTTTGCATGTCTGTACCAATGTACAGACATGCAAAATTTAACAGGTAGTCAATACTAAAGTTGAGAAACTTTCTATTTTATAAGAACACCTTTGTATCTACTTATGTCAAATTGTGCCAACTTTTATGCAAATAAAGAGACTCAAACTAAATCGATGGCACTGAAGCGTGCTAAGCAGATAAATAGAGATATGGATTAACAAATAGGCTCTTCGCCTCGATATTTTCGTAAGACTTAAAAATTTTGAATTTTGAAATATTAATTAGTTAAAATATGGTTAAAATCAAAATTTCTGCAAGTTAAAAGCGAAATTTTTCAATACAAAATTTGCTATATTTTGAACTCTTCGGTAGATATCCACTTTCAACCCCAACTGTAAGTAGGTACATCTTGAAATTAAAGACATTTTTTGGTTTGAATCGAGTGATGTTTATTACTTTAGCATTGTTGCACCGCTGAACGTTTCGAGACCTTTCCAGGTCCCTTCTTCAGGATAGACTGTCTATCCCGAACAATGCTTAAGTAATAAACACCACGCAATTCAAACCGAAAAATATCTTTAATTTCAATACAACATCGCGAAAACAGAAGAAAAATCTAGGTACCTACATCTTATCGAACCCCTATTTACGCGTATTGAAAACTGTTCAATCGTTTTTTATACAATATCTGTTATAGATAATTGAGCCATTATATTTTATATCCAACATCTACGCACACATTAAGATAGTGTAAGCTACACTTGGAACGATAAGTTGGGGTGCTTGTGTAGAGGAAACGTGACACGACAATCTACTAAGCCTAAGCCTAACCTACTAAGCCTGTTAGACTACTAAGCCTGGTCAGAGAGTCAATGCAAAATATACTTTGTTTATTATTGTTGACTATGATTTGACATTATCTTCCTAAATAAAAAAGTCAAATACAAATAACTACAATGTCAGATGGCAGTCTGAAATATTAAATAAAAATTGGGGGTTATGCTAAACTGAAAATCTGCTGTGTAATATATTTTGTATAAAATATCTCAGTTAAAAAAATGTTTACTTAACCTTATAAAATAGGTTCCGAGTTTTAGCATTATAATTATGATAATTTAAGTTTATTTTACTTTAGATCGCCTCCGGCTTTATGTAATTTTGCTTTTTGTAGGTACCCTGTGTCGTTATTTTATATGGACTCGTACAATGGACTTAGTTTCAATGTAGGCTAGACTTGAAATACTTACCTAACCTACATATCTGATATTGTTTTTTTATGAAATTGTAGTTCAAAATGTGTGTTTGTTTGCTTTTTACCCGGCTGCAAGGAAAGGGTTATTAATATGTTTTTCGCGCCTATCTTGTATGTTTGTAATATTCTTTTTTATATGTATAAACTATTAAGAAAAAATATGATATGAATGAAACAATAACATAGTCATGATTGTATAGATTTTATGGCCCAAACACATTTTCTCTAGTGTCTTTATCCAGGGAGGAAACAATCGACTACGTTTGCAAAATTTGTATGGAGAAAAGAGTAGGTAGACTTTTCATGTCGATGTCTTCTGTGACCGTTCCCAACAACAATATTATTATATGCAAAGTTGACTATTAACGAAATCAATCCCAACGCAATAATTATCTACCATTTAAAAAACTCGAGTTCTGTGCCCTTAAGTTCCAATAAAACTATAAAGAATATAGGTACGAACAATAAATCCATTTGTTTCAGTAAAAAACTCATTGTACTACAATTTCAATTGAAAACCATGCACATTTCAAAGGTACAATAATTCTCATTCTGGGAAATGTGGATAATGATTTTAAAAGCTTGCTGCAGACGAAAAATATTTTAAAATAAAACAAAACAGATGCACCTGTTTTGTTTTATTACTTACAAAATTTCTACAAATTAGACCATTTCGTTAGGTATACCTACCTAAGTAGAATACAAAAAAAAACATTACTTAGGTAGCTATTAAAACAAAGATCGTAACAACAAATTAAGCAACATCACCTTAAGAGCCCTATAGCCGCTAAACTCAAAATCCCTGTCGGGCTCATTGAAATTGATTATTTCATGACAGGATGTCGTAGAACTTTTTTTGTGTAGGTATGGATTGTTAGGTGACATTGTTTCCTACATTTTGGTTTAGTTTTAAGAGGATAGTCTCCATTCTCTTTCTCCATACAAACGTAGTCCTATATCTGTAACCTAACCTATATCTGTCATGACTATGCATCTACCATTTGATTTTTTCATTTTCTAATTAGAAAATTAAAAAAAAAAATATTCCAAGTTTTATGGCATAAACATATTATTTGCTCTAATGTCTTTATCCAGGGAGGAAAACGTCGACTACGTTTGTACGGAGAAAGAGAAGGGAGACTGTCCTCTTAAGGTAAAAATCTTCTATTGGTGCAAAGCCTATCCAAATTTTAGACAAAAAAGTCGGTTTTGGCTAAAATGTCGATAGGCTTCAATACTTTTCCACATATTAGTCTAGAAACTGCATCAAAATGTCGGAAACAATGTCGATTACAATCCATACACAAAAAAAAGTTCAACAACATTCCGTCATGAAATAATCAACAATTTTCTATGAACCTGACATGGATTTTGAGTTTAGCGGCTATAGGGTTCCTTTTTTTGTCTATTCAGAACGATGTGTACGGTTAATTATTACTTCGATGAAGAATGAAAAATACGAGATTAGAATTGAGATATTATGTAGGTACTACCTATAAAATTATACCTTTAATTACAAAACCTTAAAATTATACCTAAGATGGAGTAGGTAAATGACGCCCTAAAGGCGGAACCACATCGCAAGGCGTGATCGTAAGGTCTCTCCGAATAGCACTGTCCTGGATCACTTAAAGACAGATCTAAGGTTAAGATCAATGGAAATTAACATCGAGCGATTGTATGGTAGGTAATGATCGGCCGATAAACAATGTCCAGTCAACAGATACGTCTAAAATTCCGCCGGTTTAACAACGAGTAAAGACAAACTACCAGCTTTTTGTTCACTAGATGAATCGCGTATTCCAATGCAAAGATTTTCCCATTTCCATGTTTGCTTTGTGTCCGGCGAATGAAATGGTTCAAGTTTAATTTACAGTTTTTAGTTTAGAAATAATACAGTTTTCACGATAATTTATTAAAATAAAAAATGGATTACTACTTTTAACTCCTACTGTTATAACATAAGTTAAAATTTGAAAGTAACAAATTCAAATAGGAATTGAAACTAAACTTATTTTTCGGTGTTAATCGAGTAGTGTTTATTGCTTTTAGCATTATTTCAATGCTGAACGTTTCGGGACCTATAAAATGAGTTTATTTTCATTTATAATCAATCATTCATAATAATTGGACAGGTAACCTAATTTAAATTTATGATATTCCACTGAGAACAAATTTATCAAAAGTCTAGATGTCTAGACATTTGAAATCTGTCTGTCTAGATAAAGATATCTGCCTATCAAAATGTATCACAATCGAATAAAGCAAAATATCGAAAAAATTCAAAATTAAATTATTGCAAAATTAAAAAAAACTTTCGAGAGTTTGATTTCTCTTTGATGATTGTGATATTTTACTAGGGTAGTGTTACATTTAATTGGATGTATATCCTTATCTAGGCTAAATTAAATGTAGTTTTGTTGTTAAGAAAATAATAATATTATAACATATTCACAAATTTTCATTAGCTAGGCAACTTTAATACTAGTACATTAAAACGGCAGTAAATTGAAACAGAACACTTACCACTTTATCACACCAACACTGCCACCTTAAACACTGCAGTTCTTATTAAAATTTAAATTACTTTCTTCATAACTTCCAAGTTTAAAGGTGTTCTAGCACGGTAAAGACACACACGTTTTAAGGGTCGATCACACAACAGTGTGGCAGTGATAGCGCTAGCAAATTTCGGAGATCAAGCCATTTTTTATATTGTAGGTAGGTATCCTACTAATATTACAAAGCTAAAAGTTTGTGAGTATGCATGTGTGTGTTTGTTATTCAATCACGTAAAAACCGCTGAACCGATGACCATAAAACTCGGTATGTAGATAGCTGAAATATCACATAGGCTACTTTTTATCCCGATATTAACGCAGCTAGTTTTAGATATTTCTAAGTTTTACTACATGTGTGCCGTTATAAGTAGCAAGTTATTCGCAAAATCAGGGAAAATTGAGAATGGCGAACTGTTAACGCGACGCAAAGCGCTCTATAGACCTAGAAATAATACAATGTATCTAAGAATAATGATACACTGTAAAACCACGTCTTGATTTAAAAAACATTTTAAAAACATTGTAATTAACTCTAATAAAACTATCCTCCCTGATGGTACTTTCTTACTTACTTACTTTTATTCAGCTATTGCATAGCTTTTATCGCGGGCTTTGAGCGCGGCCACCGAATTCCGTAACGAAAATAAAAACTAACACCCCTCTCCGTCTATCATGTTGCCATGGTAGATAACGCTCTGCCGAGCTACATGGTAACCATGGCAACATGGTACTTGATGGTACAGATTAAATAAATAAATATGATTGCATAAGTTGATAAAAAATGCTATGCAATAGCTTTACCGCAGCAGTCCCCGAGTGCAACAAGTTTTTTTTATTTTTCTTATCGCGTCAAACAATTTGCCCGTGCCCGAGTTGCTTTAAGTGATAATTTACAAACCCAAGTACCGTAGAATATAAGTTCCATGAAACTGTCCGTAAGTAAGTATATACCTACATACCTAGTTTATCTATGTTATACTTCGGTACCGCACACAATATCTTAAAAATATAAATTCTTGGCGAAATATTGAAATGGTATTTTAAAAGACTTTTAAGGCGTACGATGTTTTTACAGCATTTGTATTGTGGCAAAATCGGAAGGTATAAGCGGGAAATGATCTGCTGGTAAAAAAATATGTTTACAATTTTTAAATTGGTTGAGGACTCCCGTCCCAAGCTATGTAGAGCTAGTGAGCCTTTAGTGCCAATATTTTGAATCCTTAAAATGTCGAATTCCTAAAATGTTGAATTCGCAAGACATGCAAGATTTGCATTCCCACATTTAGATTGATTAGGAAGATTTCTGACCAAAGAACGTAAGTATGCATTTTTAACACTAAAACACAATAATAAAATACACATAATTTTATTTTTGTTTTTTAGTGTTAAAAATGAAAAAATAATGGTTGACAGGTAGTAACATCACGAAGGCGATTTTTACACGTTGTTTTTGCGATGACAATAAGACTACCTTATTTATTACCATCGCGAAAACTGCGTGTAAAAATCGTTACAAAAACGTGCCATATAAACAAATTACATGTGGTACCCACTCGGGAATAGTTTGGATACGGATATTTTGCAAAATATATTTTTTTCAGCAGCGCACACCGCGGTTTTATACGCATGAATCCAGATTGCAGTTCAAAATGAAAACAATAAGGTCTTCTATTCATTCCCTGGCTTAGAGTGGGTACAAACTAATTGGTGACTTTTCATTCTACAGTTAAAAGATATGTGTCGAATAAAATGGAACACAACCAAATACAAAAGTCTTCTAAAGGTTGAATTATTTAAAAAAAAATGTTACGTTTTTATTTGGTGGTGTTACATTTTATTGTATACTTGTCTAGAGATTGAAAAATCAGCCCTTCTTATTCTTTTCGTACCTATTATTATAGTGGTTTGGCTCACCTAAGTGTTAGAGTTTTTAGGTTGCCCTAAGGCCTCTAACTTGACCTAACGACTACTATCAGAGATAACAACCGGAACCAACTGCTTCCAAAGCACGGAGTAGCGCTAAAAATATTTTTTTGCCACACAAATTATCAATCACCTATCCAAGTAATGACCGCGCAAAGCGTTGCTTAACCCGCGCGACCTTTCAAGATCGTCCGGTGCCGCTAAGCCAATAAGCTATCCAACCCTAAATTATGTTGATTATCTTAACCTTGACTCAGAGATTTATGACCATGTAGTCCTTGTTCCCGGCTAACAACCTATAGCACAAGCATTCAGAGTAGGAAAAAAGAATATTTTCCTACCCTACGTAATCTATCTAGGATCACGCCATTCGTATGTACCCCATTCTTGTCCGTGCTTGCACCGACTGCACAAGTGTTCGCTCAAAGTAAAAAATACCTAAGTTTTTTTGCGCTTCACTGGTAAAATGCCGAAAAGGAAACATGAAGAAACTAAAGAAGAACGTTGGGCAAGAAAAATGAAAAAATACGAAGAAAAATTACAAGAAAAAAGAAAGCGCCCGCGCCGTCGCGATTTTCGGCGAATTATAATTTCAAGTGACGAGGAAGTGATTGAAAGTGATGTGCAACGAAGAGGTGATTAATATCCAATTTACGATGATTTTGCCACCTTTTTCTTTCTCGTTGAATTCTGCGAGAGACTAATTTTAAATCCCATTGTATTCTTTGGGATTCACTTACTTATCCCGTTGTATTCTTCGGGATTCAAACTGCGATCATTGCTAGTGAGCTCGATCAATAATTAATTATAAAACAAATCAAAAGGAGTAGGTACCTAACTGATTAAAACCTACCCACATTTTTATCATAAAACGTGACAAAGGCATATTTCATTCTAACTTTATTTTTTAATAACTTCTAGAACATCTGGAAACCTATGATAATCTATCCCACCCCGAGTCGAGTGAGGTCCATGAAGGTGAAGTACCCACGAAGTCTTCATCGGTTGTCGTGACTCCCGTAGTCGACGCCCCAGTCATCGAAGACCATGTCGTCGAGGTCCCAGTCGTCGAGGTGCCTGTAGCTGAATCCAGCCCAACGGATGAATATGACGTAACATTATTACAGTCTAGGTGAAGCTGAAATCGAAACTATCGAATTCGGCGACAACATTCATTCCGAAATTGCCTCACGGTTGCAAAATGTACTAGTTTCTGGTCTGACAAAGGAATCTCGAGAAGCTCTTATTAAAAAGTACCTTATTCCTAAAAACTTACCAAACCTAAAAGCTCCTACTCTAAATCCGGAAATCGAAGCCATGCTGGTTGAGACCTGCCGTCAACGAGACAAACGCCTATTTACAAAGCAATCTCAACTTGGTAGGATACTGTCAGCTTTAACTATTAGCATGACAGATCTTTTGAAGAAGAATCCTAATATTACGGAGGTGTTACGCACTCTAAACGATGCGGCAAAGTTGTTGGCTGATTCTCATTACGCCGAGACGGATACCCGAAGGGCCGTTATATTACCTCTAATTGACAAATCTTTGACAGATGCCTTTAAGAATAACAAAAGAGACAGCCTTCTATTCGGCGAGTGTCTTGGTGAATCTGTAAAGGTATCTCAAGGTATAAAAAAGACAAGTCAACTTCTCCAGGCACCAAAAAACTTCAAAGGCCCATCGATCTCGACTCGAATTCGTCAACAGAGGGTAGCCTACCCGCAACAACGAGTCGGTGGGCAAAGAACGACGACAACTTTTTACGGGAATCGGCAGCGCTCGGGTCCACCTCCTGCGACATCGCAGCACCCCCCGCACCCGCCGCCCGCGTCTCACCGCCGGCCGCCGCCCGCGCCGCCTGCGAGACGCCAGACGCAGCCGTCAGCACAACGGCCGCCATTCGACCGCCGTCGATAGATACACATACACAGGTATATGCTGGCCGATTAAAATATTACTTAGATGAATGGCGTAACATAACTACCGACAAATTTATTTTAAAGGCCGTATCTGGCTACTCGATTCCATTTCGTTCTATACCATGTCAAACTCCTAATCAATATCCTAAAAGAATTTATTCTAAATCAGAATCACTAGCTATGAGTAAAGAAATTCAACACTTATTGGGAATAGGAGCTATTATGGAGTGTTCACCAGTTAGTGACCAATTCATTTCTGATATTTTTCTTATTCCAAAAAAAGATGGTAGTATGCGTTTTATTTTAAACCTTAAAAAGTTAAACAAATATGTTCGTGCAGATCATTTTAAAATGGAGATGGACTTCAGAACAGCAACTAAACTTATGACGAAGGACTGTTTTATGGCTACTAAAGATATACAAGAGGCGTATTTTTTAGTTCCTATAAAAAATTGCCATACAAAGTTTTTACGTTTTTATTTTGGTAAACTTTATGAATTTACAGCTCTTCCATTCGGTTTATGTTCCGCACCTTACATATTTACAAAAATTTTGCAGCCAATTATAGGTAACTTAAGGTCACAGGGTTTCCTGTCTGTAAGATATTTAGACGATCTATGTTTATTTGGAGATTCTCAATATACTTGCTTAGATAATATTAATAACACAATACAGTGCCTTACGAGATTAGGTTTCGTTATCAATTATAAAAAAAGTAATTTAATACCTCAAAAATCATGCCTATTCTTAGGTTTTCTGCTAGATTCAAGTTCAATGACCCTACAGCTTCCGGAGAAAAAGCGAAATACTATTTTAATGAATGTAAATAAATTGTTGGACACTAGGTCTATACGTATACGCGATTTTGCTCGAATTCTCGGCTGTATTACAGCGGCATGTCCCGCGGTTGCCTATGGGTGGTTATATACGAAGTCCCTTGAACGCGCTAAATACCTATCTCTCCAGTATAATAACGACAATTACGATGCGTTCATGTCAATTCCAAATAATTTAGGTGCTGACTTACAATGGTGGAAAAATAATATTCTTGCATCTATAAATCTTATCAGGCAATATAGATATTTATTAGAAATATTCTGTGACGCGTCCACCACGGGCTGGGGTTCCGCATGTGATGATGAAAGAATTGGTGGTTTTTGGACTGATTCTGAAAGAAGTAACCACATAAATTATTTGGAATTGTTGGCAGCTTATTTTGGACTTAAATCCTTTGCCGAAAATTACAGCAATTGTGAAATCCTTTTACGTATAGACAACACGACTGCTATCTCTTACATTAATAGAATGGGTGGTATTCAGTACCCCCATTTAAATGACATTGCTAGTGAAATTTGGAAATGGTGCGAATACAGACAAATTTTCATTTTTGCTTCATATATTAAATCGTCTGATAACTTTGAAGCTGATAGTGAATCTAGAAAAATGAACGTAGACACAGAATGGGAGTTAGCGCATTATGCATTTTCAAAAATTACTACTACCTTCGGCAAACCAGACATAGATCTTTTTGCCTCGAGGACTAATGCTAAGTGTTACAAATATGTATCATGGAAAAAGGATCCTTTCGCACACAATATTGACGCCTTTACTATAAACTGGTCTTTCTTTTTCTTTTATGCCTTTCCCCCATTTGCAATGATTTTAAAAGTTTTAAACAAAATTATTATTGACAAGGCTACTGGGATTTTAGTTGTACCTTACTGGCCATCGCAGCCTTGGTACCCTCTTTTCATGACATTAGCAATAACTAAAGTAGTTATATTTTCACCTAACAAAAGATTACTTTCTTCGTCTTTTAGTTCGTTCCATCCGCTGCACAATCAACTTTCCCTGGCAGTGACTACATTATCCGGCAAGGTTTTTTCAAACAAGGAATACCAGAAACAGCGTTCAATATTATGATTTCTTCTTTGTCGAAAAATACTCTTTCGCAATATACTTCTAGCCTTAAATTATGGTGGTCATATTGCAACGATAATAACAGCTGCCCTTATAATGTTTGTGTTAGTTTGCTTTTAGATTTTTTGACAAAATCTTTTCAATCAGGAAGCTCTTACGGAACTTTAAATAATCATAGATCAGCAATTTCCTTAATTTCTTCTACTGATATTGGAAATGACACTAGGATAAAAAGATATTTTAAAGGTATATTTAAGTTAAAGCCGTCCTTTCCTCGTTACAGTGTAACTTGGGACCCTATGGTCGTTTTGGATTATTTGGGTAATATATCAAATGATTCTAGCTTAGATATTTTATCACGAAAATTGGTCATGTTACTTGCACTATGTACTGGTCAAAGAATTCAAACTTTATCATTAATTAAAGTTTCCAATATTCAGGTTTTTAATGATAGAATTGTTATTCTTATATCAGATATAATTAAAACCTCCGGTGTTGGTCGAACCCAGCCAGTACTTAATTTACCATTCTTTAATCAAAGATTTAGTATTTGCCCAGCAACTACGTTACAACTCTATTTAACAAAAACTTCTTTGTTGAGACCGCAAAATGAGGATCGTCTTATTTTGACTTGTAAAAAACCTTACCGAGCTGTAACATCTCAGACGATAGGTCGATGGATTAAGAAAACTCTTCAGGAGAGTGGCATCGATACTTCTGTCTTTAGTGCCCACAGTACTCGGCACGCTTCAACCTCCGCCGCTGCCCGCGCCGGCATTAGTATCGATGTCATTCGAAAGTCGGCGGGCTGGTCTCAACAATCTGCTGTTTTCGCTAATTTCTACAATAGATCTGTTATTGATTCATCATCTAATTTATTCAGTCTCTTTTGAATTTTTTTAAGACTGATTGGAGCTAAACTTTTAATAATAAAAGGAGTACTTTTATGTTTCGGTTATTTATTGTATTAAATAGCTATTTACGTTCTTGTTTTGTTTAATTTCTTAAAAGCAACATTAATGTACCTATATTCTCTGAACATCTACATGGTCATAAATCTCTGAGTCAAAGTTAAGATAATTTAAAAATCAAACGAACTTCTTGAAGTGAAGTTCGATTATAATTATCTTAACTTTGATGAAGAGATTTAAGGTCCCTCCCGACCCTACTAGCGATTGAGTACCTATCGCTCATCCCTAATAAACATCAATGTTACTTTTTTTATACTTCTCTAAAATAAATGAGGTACATACGAATGGCGTGATCCTAGATAGATTACGTAGGGTAGGAAAATATTCTTTTTTCCTACTCTGAATGCTTGTGCTATAGGTTGTTAGCCGGGAACAAGGACTACATGGTCATAAATCTCTTCATTAAAGTTAAGATAATTATAATCGAACTTCACTTCAAGAAGTTCGTTTGATTTTTAAATTAAAAGCGAAAGAAACAACAGTAGCACACTAAAACATGGCATAAAATTTATCCATAAACATTCTCCTGTCTTCATATAAGTACTTAGGTATATAAGTTCCTAAATAAAAGCTCATATTTTTCTTTTTCTCGCAGATATATTAAAACAAAACATCCTATAAGACCGCGGCGCAACGTTCTTCGGGTTCCGTCCGCGAAGATTAAAAACGGGACCATTTACTAACATCCGTCTGTCTTATCTAGGTATACTAATATTATAAAGAGGTAATATAATACTAATATTATAACGTTGGTAACGTGTATGAGTGTATGTTTGACAATGGAGAGTAATCTCCGAAACCACTGGACGGATTTCAAAAATTCTTAAACCACAGATGCTTAGTGCTTGCTAAGTTAAGTGAGTGCTTGCTAAATAAAAAAAAGCGAACCAAGAATAACAAATAAAAAGTGATGAAAAAAAACTACTCATTTAGAAATTCATAATTATAAATTTTAAAGTCAATAACTCAGTTCCAAAAAAACCCGCCAGAACCCGCCAACTTCGATCCTCGTCTTGATGAAAATAAGCAATTTGCCAGAACAAGTGTTCAGTGTTCACGTTCGTTGAGTGTTCAAAAGTGTTCAGTGTTCACGGTTGAGCGTGTCCGACGCTTTTCAATTATCTTTGCAAATGAGTGTAGCTCCTTTGAAACTACGAAATGTTGGGAAGAGGGAATTTTTGAAGAAAACGCGGAACAGCGACTTTTTATCGACCTATTTTAACGCAATATCTAGATATACCTAGAGCCATCTGCCCCTAAACTGAGCAACTAGGCTTGTGAAAGATAACACAAAAAAAAATAGAATTTATATTTTTAAACGAAATCCAACCAATACCTATTATAAATGCGAAGGTTCGTGTTCAATGTTCACGTTCGTTGAGTGTTCAAAAGTGTTCAGTGTTCACGGTTGAGCGTGTCCGACGCTTTTCAATTATCTTTGCAAATGAGTGTAGCTTCTTTGAAACTACGAAATGATGGAAAGAGGGAATTTTTAAGGGAAAAGTGGAACAGCGACTTTTTATCGGCCGATTTAAACGCAAAATGTTGCACATTATTGTACGTACAATCTGGCCCTTAACTTAGCAAGTTGGCTTGTAAAAGACAATACAAGAAAGTAAAATTTATATTTTTAAACGAAATCCAACTAATATTATTATAAATAAAGGATTTGGCTGAAATTTGGGACGTAAGAAGTATCTCATGTGAAAACGTGGAACCTTATGTGGGAATACCTGTGTATAAAGTACTAGCAGTGCCCGCTTCTTCGTTCGCCTAATTTTTTTTGAAAATATAATATAGCCTCTAGCCTTCCTCAATACCTAAATGGACTATCCAACACTGAAATATTTTTTCAAATCGGACCAGCGCGAGCGGTTCCTGAGATTAGCGCATTCAAACAAACAAACTCTTCATCTTTAAAATATAAATATAAATTATATACCTACAGGTATTTTCACGTAAATGGAAACTGCACGTGGCATAGCTTTTAGACTAATAAGTAGCTTAAGTTTTTCGGATCAAAATAAAAACACCCCTTACGGTTAGACTAGCTTATCCAACAATTTGACTAATAGGAACCCCAGTTTTTTTGCCCAGTCTGCGAATCATCTACAGTTCAGAACAAAGTAATGAATATTCCAAAAACTGAAGTATAGATTAAAAAGAGCAATATAAACTTCTCAAAGGCGGGGATCGAGAACTCCTACAATAAACTGGTTGGAGATTAAGCGATCTCTCTTAGCATCTCGAGTCGCTTACAGCAGTATTCATTTGTAACGTTACTTTCCGAAGTATTTTAAGATGATGTTTGGTGTGAACTGTAAGAATTTCACTTCCTACTATCGTCTTCTTCTTATTTTCGTGTAGTAGTGTGACTCATCTTTTCAGGTCGCCTTCACGCGTTTGTTTCTACTCGACGGTGCGGAAAAGGTGTACATCTCTCTGATACGTAGGGTCAGGTCCAGCTCCAATACCATCCTGAGTGCATTTGCAGACAGATTTGATTGTCTGTACCTTAATAATTGCTGCACAATTCACTTGCTTTCCTCAGTTCTTTTAATTATGGTTCCGGAAAATTTTAGTTCGACTAAAACATCTTTTTTTAAAATTAAATGTTTACATTTTACGTAGGTATTTTATTCAAAAGAAAAAAGTTAACGTCGATCGCCTTAAGCTTGAAAATTAAAATGTTTTTATCCTAAATACAGTACGAAGGTTATCAAGCCACAAGTTTCGAACTGTTATTTCTACTCATAATTTCCATCTGAAAGCGTTTCGTCATGATCCGCAGTTCGGTTCAGTCAGAAACTTGAACAATTAAAAGATTTTCAACAAATTCGAGTTCAAGAATGGAAGGCTTCAGGTTATTATGTTAACATAAAATACTTATAGCCACTAGAATTATGATAGACTACTCTCTAATTTAAAAAATAATAATTTTAAAATTCGCTCGGTATACAATAATAAAATAGGTATTACCCAATATTTTTAAAACTCTCTCTACGTCGACTGCCATTACGCCATCTTCCAAACTTTTTTAGGTCTAGATAATGCATTTAATTGCATCCCTACCACCTCCGGGGGGAAGCGATAGGGTATGTAAGGTTCTCCGACCGTGAAGTGGCCGGCCTACTCACTAAAAACCAGACCGGTTCCTTTCTCGCCATGTTGTCAGAACTACGGGTGCATATTCGTATTCTAACGCCATCTTCCAAATACGTCGACTCCCGCGACGTCTTAAAAATGTAGCTTAGAACCTTGAATTGTTGTTTAAGAAAAAGTATTTTAAATTAGATAGATAAGTTAGCTTATCACTAACTTACCAGATGGTAACTCATAATGGGTCTGAAATGTGGCACGTTCATATAAAAAATAGGAAAACGGAAGTGAAACAACTTTCGACCCGCATTCCTATGTGGCTAAACCGACCTATATACGTAATGTAATATGCGTCTAAGTGCCGTTATGACTTAGTCCTTTAGATGGTGGCAAGCCACGCTACCACTAAGAAAACGAAAGATTAACTAAAAAGTTACGTCTATCTTTATCGTCAGTATTCTATTTCTACATTTATTTTAGAAGTCAAATATACTTACCTAACCTGAAAGTTGAGTAAACTTTTATTCATTGGAGCTTGATTGTTTTACTTGTGTAAATTGTAAGCGGGGTCCAGATAAAATGAGAAAATTGGGTCTTCTTTTAGAACTAGCAGACATTTTGATCTTGAATTTGTCTTTCAAATAGTTTTCATGAAATTTTCGTGTTATATCATCTTGTGGAGGTGATTTCTTTGTCCTACTGTAGACGATGTGTGTATTAGAGCGATATTTTATAATACACATAATTGTTTCTTGCTCTGAATTATGTTTCTGTCGATGATTCTTTCTTGATCTGTCGGCTGGAATTCGAAATCAACGACCCTCGAAATGAAATTCGAGACAACTACCACTAGACCAACACCGCTCTACATAATTATTCACCGATTGACATAATAATTGTAATTTACAAAACCTTAATACCTACCTGTATCTATACACATATTATAAAAAGGTAACGTTGGTAATATTTATGCCTGTATGTATTTTCCACTGAACCGATTCTAAAAATTCTTTCACCAATAGAAAACTACATTACCGCGGAGTAACATATGCTACTTACTATCCCAAATTTACCACGGGATCGGGACAATACGCGGGTGAAACCACGAGATTTTACTAGTAGGTAAATATTAACATTAATCTTAAACAAAATACCAACCTAACTTACAAACTTAATGCAGTTCGGGAAACATTCTAAATTCCAAAAGTGGGAGTCTGTGCAAGTTGTTTTACTAGACAAGCAAACTCGGGCCCCGAAGCTAGTCCACTCTAATTACTTAAGAGGAAAACTTTGCAGATCTCCAGTTAATAGCAAGCACTAACGAACCTATATTTTAAAACTTAGCCCTAAGAAAACTTAACCGGTTGGTAGAAACCGCTGTTGCAGAATTACTTCAAAATGTTTTTCGGAAATGGAGACCGATATGCGACGAGTCCTATGTACCTATTTAATAAATATTTTAACAATCAATGCAAGAGAATAATTCAACCATAAAACATAAAAAAAAACAATCACAATGTTTTTAAATTTTAATTCATCCAATTCAGTTCATCAGTTGCGAAGTTATTAAATATTTTGAATCTAAAAGTTTTTTGTTTGCTTATTACTTGTAGGGCCCACGTGCACTAGGCAGCTATGAAATCCAGGCCAGAACAAGCCGTAGCCGAAGCCTCCTACCCATAGGACTGCAAAAGTATGCCTTGAGTTAAAAATAAGTACTTCAAGAAGTTTGATCTTCCTCAAGCTTCTGAACGACAGGAACAAATAAAAAAACGGTAAAAACTTAACTTAAGTTGAAGTTTTTATCACGTTTTTACCAAAACGACCCAGTTATACGTAACTGGATCGGTTTGCATGTTTTGCTTCACCGCAAAAGCGATGTTAACAGCGCACATAGAAAAATATATTGGTGCGCGTTCGACCGGGATTCGAAACTACAACCTTTCCGAATGAAATTCAGGGTATTTACCACCGCACAACAAATAAAACAATGTACTACAAAATATAATAGCCAAGATTTAATCTAAACATTCTTTACATTATTTATGGTAGATATTTGATCTAAAATTTTAATAGAAAACTATTTCTAGCTAGAACTAATAAAATAAATCATTAACTAGAAAAAATTGGTTTATGGTTTAAGACGATTATTTTTCTAAAAGAGTTTTACAAATACGCTTAAAGAGAAATACAAATAATATACACTTATAAAGTGAGTATGCAGAATAAATTCGCTATGTTTTGTACATTACAAGCTGAATCTCATATTATAATTCAATAATCTTTTACATATTTCTATGGATTATACCTGGAGGGTTACTGCTGTTCTTTCGAATCGTTTCGAAAATCAAATAACCATTTGACTGGAACAAGGGAACAAACAGACAAATTTTCGGTTTTTGTAATCTACACCTATTACACCTATAGTTTGGTTTATACTATCACGGTTTACATATAGGTAGGTCGGACACGGTACCTTTGTTTAGATTTTTTGGGCTTTTTTTTCCTTTATGGTGACTGAATACGGTGTGTTTCGGGAAGACGGTTATTTAGGCCGAAAAAGAGTATGTCGTTATTCTTCACAATGAGGCAAATAATTTTTATTATTAAAAATAACAAAAAAATAATTGCTTTTGGAAATCCTTCCAGCTTTTAAAAAAATATCAAAGTTATGTATGACTGGAAAACAGCTGTTTAATAAATAAACAACCCTCTGCTTGGCTTTACTATCCTCGAAATACATTGTTTATGATCTGTGACCTACATCGCGTAAGATCGCTAAATAAAATCGCTTGTATGAGTTTCTTGTGTCACAAAATCAGACGATAACAAAACCGCATTGCGGCTAAATTCAAATTATCTAAATATATATTAAATTAAAATGAAAACCGTACAAATTTACCTAAACAAAAGTGAGTATCTATTTTAGATTCAGTATACATACAAAGTAGCGAACAATGTTTAATTTAAGTTTACTTATCATTCGTGCTTGTGCTTGTGCATGAAATGCAACATTGAATATACGCATATATTCTGCCTCGTATACGAAATATTTTTGTTCAAAGATTTCTTTTATTATCACTTTGAGATTTCTAGTAGGTATAAAGAACAAATTGAATTTAAAAGTGAATTTTTAAAACTGTGTCTCGAAACCGAATTCAATTAATATTATAAGGCTTTACGCGCACTGAAAAGTTGTAGAATAGGCGCGTCGCAAATTAATTTGTGAATATTGCCTTTTCTGTGGTTTTGTCTAAGAAATGTCGCGAAGCTACTGTGACGCAACTCCGCTTAAAATTATTGCCTAATTTACATATAAGTTTACACAACTTTTGTTAGTGCTAACTACCTAACTATCTTTTTTTATTTCAACCTTTTTCACAGTCCCTGTACTAGTTTCAGTATCATTCGACGAACCAGAATTCGAATGTTCCAATTTGCTATCACTTTTACACTTATCACTACTCTTTCTTAAACTCTTGCTTAAGATTAAAGGCTTTATGCTCTTCTTTTGTTTAACTTTGACGGCCTTTTCTGGAGGCCTATTAATGCTATCTGTTCTGTGTTGTAGTTTATTCAAACCGAAGTTTGGTTTGATCTGTGCTGTTTGTTCAACACCACTTATATCAGGTAAATGCAGATCTGTTATACAAACATAGTCTTCACTCTTTGCTATTACGTTCCCTGTGTTAATAATAACTGGAACTATTTCAACTCTTTTGTTGAAAATTGTATCAGGTCCTTTTGAATCTAAAGGATCATCCATGTTAGTAGGAGATTCTACGCCTCCAACTAGCTCTTGTATAAGTTTGTCTTCCGCAATGTCTTCAAGGAAGTTTATCTCGTCGTCCACATCATCATCGTCATCTGAATCATCATAATGTGATGAGAATGAAGCTATTGAACCAGTTGTCGTAGAATGAAAGTCATCTGGCAGTCTCACTCTTGGAATGTTAGCTGGTATTTCGACATTACTTGTAGAAGGTTTTATCACAATTGTAGGCTCTGATGCCGAACTAATACTAGATGCAATAATCACTTTGGGAATTTCCCTGTCTTTCGTCATAACTACTGTTGGTTCTGTTGTAATACTTCCTTTGACATTTCGCTCAAAAGATCTATTCCATGGAGTTATATCGGGGGATAATGTGTTGATGTTTTCATAATTTCCAATTGAATGCGACTCAGGAATTTGTTTTTCATTTGAAGCTCCGAAAGATGATAGGGGCTTTGAGTTTTTATAAGCGAGACGTCGGTCTAAAGTAGTCGTTCTAGGTGGAGGCTGAGGGGGAACTTTAGAACGCTCCGAATTTTCTGTGCTACTTGAATAGCTGCGAAAAGTTTGCAAAGTCGAGGGTTGCAGTGACAGCCGCTTTTGAGCTCGAGGCAAATCCGGAAGCACTTTGGGAAAGTTTCTACGCTTAATTGTCAGTAAAGCTTCTTCAGCTGTTAATGGTTGATTTAACGAGCTCTCATCTTTTGATGTCACGTTTATGTCATTTCTAAAGGTCACTGGAGGTAGTATATCTATTACTGGTGCACCAGATTCTAATTTTTCTTTGAAAATCTTGTCATAGTTGATGTCACTAACGGGGTCCGATCTCGAATGCTTGTGAGATATAACTAATGGTTTTGGTTTACTCTGAACAGATAAGGTTACTTCATTCGTAAATGTTTTTATTTCGTCTTCTTTACCCGAACTATCTTTGGTCATTTCACCATCGGTTTTAGATTTCATCAATTGACTTTTATTGGAATGTAGATTACTATCGCCGTCAAAAGACTTTGAAATTTCAATAGGTTCCTGTTTCAGTATAGATTTCGTTCGAGCGCCTGGTGTAGCATCAATAGCCACAGAAACTTTTTTAGATTTAATACTTTCTGTAGCCTTGCTTTTTAAAGAGTCACTAGATTTACTAGCGTGTTTAATACTGTTATGGGAATGCTTATTGCTGTTTATTGAAGAATGGGATCCCAAAGCCGAAGTTGAAGTAGTTTTTTCAGAAGTTTTCGCTCTTTCGCTACAGTTTTTAGAAGATAGGCTTTTCGATACACTGTCATCAACTTTCAACGGGTCCTTATTCGATCGTTTCGGCTCTGATAGCAATTCCTCCGATCTGGTAAAAGGTTTCGCTACGCTCACATTTTTATCATTATTGATATCAGAATTAGATTTCCTCAATATTGCCGGGGAGCATCTATGCATTACTTCGTTGGCGATCCAATCTCTAACCTTGGTGTGAGCGTCTAACGTACTCGTAGACAAATGTCTTCTTAGTTGGAACCTTTCTCGGAAACCGCCCGAGTCATCGGATTTCGGCGTTTTGCACACGTCAGTTTTTTTCTTAGTTTTCTTCAAGCTATCGCGTTTTTTGTTGAAACTCATCGATTTTATAACACTACATCCATTTTTGAGTGTTTGCAACGCACTCTTATCATCCTTACTTTTTTGTCCGATTAAGTCCACTTCGCCAATTTCGGCACGAGTTTGCCTCGAGGTTTGATGAGGTTGTTCGCGTTTGCGCAGTTTTCGCTTTTTCAAATAGAGAACCGTGCAAATAGCTACGTCGACGACGAGAAATAGGACCCCTAGGGTTATAATTAAAGTGATGGTTGCGCTGGATGTTTTAACGGGTATGTTGGTTGGTTTTGCGGTCGTGGCTTGCGTTGTGGCTTTTTCCATTAAACCGGATGGTACGGGTCGTGATGGTGTTTTTATGGACTGTATTTGTCGGTAAATGGCATCGGTATCCGGCCGCGGCTCCGGAGCGGAATAAGGTCGAAGTTTACCAAACGTTGAGGGCACATAATGAGGAGCCGGAGCCAACTGCGGTTGCCAAATTTTTCTAATGGTATCTGAAATGAAGATGGTCATTTTACTTAATTATTATGAGAAGGTATTATGGACCTAGGAATTCGTTTATACTCTATTTTATTATTCTTAACCACATTCCTGACTTCGACATAGTTAAACGCTTGCCGTTAAATTGAATGAGTTCAAAATGTTAACCATTCTTACTTAAAACGATACATTAAGTGCTTCCACTACCATTATTTTCAATCTAGAGAAATGTAGACAACGAAACTATGATTGGGCGATAGTTCTCTAATTCAATTTCACTAAAAACGGCTAATAGGCTGGTTTGCTAATAATAGTAACGTTATTTTGTCTGTGCTCCAAAAAATAAATCAAAAATAGATAAACTAATATTCCACGACGTTACATACATCGCAGTCTAGCCCCAAACTAAGCACTAGTCTTGTACTATGATTACCGGATAACGGATATACCACATATTACATTTTTTTATTTTGTAAATACATACACATGATACATAGAAAACACCCAGACCAGAAACAAATATTTATTTTTAAGCATAAATACTTGCACCCGGCGGGAATCGAACCGGCAACCTCCTGAATTCCAGTCGGGCCTTCCCCCGACGCGCCACAGAGGTCGTCTATAAAAGCAACGATAAAATAAACCAAAATGGTTAGTGTTGGTGAGAACATTATTTTAGGAAAGTTTAGTAACTATTACGTGCAATGAATTCGAGTATTTAGAAATAAAAACCTTCATTAAAATATGTTTAGGATCGCAAAAACCGAAGGAATATCTAGGTTGTATTCTTAATTTAAAATGATTAATTCATTCTTTAGAAAGTATAACTGTTGAACGTTTTTTAATTTCACACTATAATCTGACGTATTGGTTTCTTGTATTTCACATTTTACCTTCAGAAAAAATGTCAAATACAATAATAGAAAATTCTGCGAAAGTGACTAAATTTGCTTGGTGACATTTTTGCGATAGTGATAATATTAATTAATAATATTAATTATAGTAATAATATTTTTACTTTCTGCTTCAAGACCAAATTGTGAGGTGTATTGAGTGGCCACAAGTGTACCTAACAAACTATCATCAAATAAACTACTTTTATGTAGCCAAGTCAAAGGGAAATGTTAGAACTTGGTTAGAACAAACACACATATACCTAGATACTTCGTGTTATAGTCATTTTGTTCAACTTTATAAAAAGTTGGAAGGTTAGTCTACTCGGTTTAGTACCCCTACCATGAGTTACTACGTAAATAAGAGCATTTGCGATACATTATGTAAACCATCTATTTTTCCCTAAATACACATACAATAAATCATTTCATTTTGATCTCAACCATAACACTAGATATGACATCAGAAGTAAGACAGTTGTAAAGAGCCACTGCAGTAACGTTACCACAAACTCAATGATGCTTTTGACGCTTTAATCGTCAGTCATTGACTTTATTTATCGCCTATAGCAATCGAGGTACCTCGCATGCCTCATACCTCGCATACCCGAGGCATGTGTGATTACATTTATGCATTCGTCCCACACGACACATGTTGAGCATGTGCTGAGCTGAGCACGCAAACAACCACGCACAAGGTTCGTCATTCCTATTGTTCCATATAGAAAATCACCCATCCGTCCACACGGAGCGCACGGCTCGCACTGAGGCTGCGTTTGCGACGATCGTATGACGCGAATACTCACTATGAGCACACATGTCTACACAGCCCGAGGCATGCGAGTCGAACCATTCGTAGCACATGCCTCGCGATGTCTGTACGTGGCTTTGCGTAACGGACATGCCGAAACTATTAACAGTATTTACGTATCAACTCATGGTAGGGGTACAGGTTTAACTATCGTTTATGGAGTTGTAGTCAGACAGTAACTTTGGTATTTATTCATTCGATTTTTATTCATAGCTTAGTATTTTCACGTCTTTAGACGGCGACAAAAGTATTTAATAAAGTTTTCAAACTTACACAATTTGTAAACGTATTTAAAAAAACGCGATGCATATCGCGATTAAGACCCGGGTATAAAATTATGAGTTCCAATCGTGTTAGTTTAAAAATATGTAAAGCTTACATACCCCATTATTATATTATTAGAAACAAGGGTCTAGATCGCGTTTTAGTTATAATTTTTTAAAAATACATCTTCGTTTCGGCAAGAGGGTCATACTGGGCCGTGGTCCGTGACCTCTTTATTTGCAAGTTCGCGCACTTAGCTAGTTCTTAAAGTAACGTTAAAACAATAACTGTAAAACGTCCTTTACTAAACGTACCTTATTAAATATGGAACCCAGCCCGATAAAACTGATAACTTACCTATATTTCTAGTAGGTTTAGGTTTCGGCGTAGTTGTCGGTGTGTATTCGAAGAGGGGGTCTATGACGTAGCGACTCATTTTCTTGGGAAGGGTGTCGATCCAAAAATTTGTGAAGTTCGATCGGTAGAGGCTGCTTATTGATGGGGGTATGTCTGGAAAAAATATGTAAATTAAGGTGATGCATTGAAACTATTTGAAACATTTTCATCTACAATCGCGAGGTCCTGTAGCTAGCCGAGTTTCGACGTTGTCAGTCTACTTACTCTTTTCTCCATACAAACTTTACAAACGCAGACGACTGTTTCCGTCAACTGTCGTCTACCGTGTTGGATAAAGATATTAGAAAAAATATGTTTATGCCACTTATGGCATAAACATATTTTTTCTTTAATAATGCTGATATAAGACTTATCTTATATCAGCCATGACCATGCCCCTACATTTTGATTTTTCCATTTTCAATTAGGAAAATGAAAAAAAAAAACAAAACGTAGGGGAATGGTCATGGCAGATATAAGTTTTATGGCATAAACATAATATTTGCTCTAATGTCTTTATCCAGAGAGGAATCAGTCGACTAAGTTTGTATGGCGAAAAAGTAGGTAGACTGTCCTTTTAAAATCGTCCCGATCCCGAGAGATTTAAAACTACAAAACCTATGGCCTGCTTTTTATCCCCATATTCCCGCGGGATCGGGATTTACGCGGATGTAACGGAAGGCCTTTTTATCCAACTGCGCCACGCAAAGAAGGGTTATGTGTTTATCAGTCTATGTATGTTTGTTATATTTTTAACTTACCCAGTCTCAAATAGGGTTGATTGTTGAGGTCGTATTCTGGCCATTCCACGTTGTACCTGTTCCAATGTTTGTGATCCAACGTGTAATATTTGTTCACGCTTTGTGTGTTTGGTGAACTGAAACGCAGAAGAAAAACAACTGTTATTTCGTTTTTGTTGTAACCTGACGTTTCTAAGCGATTAGCTAATCGCGAAAAGCTAATTTGAAATAGTTGATGAGTATTGGTAAATGAGAAGCTAATAATTTATTGATTTAGGCGTTATTTTTCAGAACTCGTATCAATTATGTTTAAGGTGAAGCATGGATAAACAAGAAGCTAGCTAGAGTTGCGATGTCAGTGAACAGTGATTTCTAGTTTAATAATTAAAAGAAAAATGTTAATGTTACATGTTTTAACTGCAAAAATAATATTAATTGAATCACTCTACGTTTACAAAACTAAATAATCAGATACCACTTCATGGGTTTTGTTAGTTTAAGCTTGAGGGACTATTGATAACTACCCAAGTAACAAAGAGTGATATAAATCCAAAATTATAACTCTAAACAGTGACACAAAGACTCTATAAGATTCTTTATATCGCCTTTTTGCGATGTATCTGAATTCATATTGTTATTTAACTCTATAAGCCAATTAGTAACATATTTAATGATATAGTGCTTTATGTCACTAATAAAGTTACAGCTTTGAAGCTGCATTATAATGTTTTTCAATAATACCGTTTCATTACTGCTTGTCTCTATAACTGCTGTCCAGTAACGGGGCTATAGGTCTAAATAGCAAAATTATTTCAGTTATGTAACTTTTATAGTTTAGTGATGTATTGACGGCGGCGCAGAGCAGATTGGCGCTATAACATGTTATCACGTCACCTTTTGTTTCTAATTGATTATATAATATTCTCTTGTTCACTTGTATAGTTCAGGCATTATATATCTGACATTTTAACTTCTTTATAATGCTAAGGAGCTTTCTGAGAGCGGGTTCAGAACACTTATAGTTCTAGATTTTTATAGTGTCAAAATGAATTTATAATTGAAATTATTGTGCTAAACTGTAATAGATTGTTAGTAAGTTCATTACTTATAGAGCTTATCCGTGTTACATCAGTTTTTTTCTGTACCTTTTTATTATCTGTTGCCTCCATTACGCAGTGAGGGTTCCGTAGAAAATGCATTGTTATTTTATTCTAGTGAAGACGAAATCAATCAATTTTAAATTTAATTTAATTTAAAAAAAAATTGTATTAATAAAGCTATATTTTCTTTTTTTAATTTGAAGTGTTTCGGCAATTTTACACTATTAACGTGTCCACAACCAACACAATTTTCAGATAGTGTAAAATGAGTTACTTTCCACGGCCACTCCAACAAGTTAAGGGTCAGATGATCCTTCGTCAAAAAACAGTCAACGTCCATATACATAATAAAACTAGATGTGTGTGTATAAACGAATTAAATTTTTATTTAGAAGTAATGCTTAGATACTACATACATTTATTAAGAAAAGAAAACACAGAATAAACAAACAAAATAAAAAAAAATAAAAAAATTACAAAAAAATCTAACAATAACAATAAACAAAAAAACAAACACAAAAAACTTGTCAAAAAGGCCCCCCCCCGGATTGCTCCCGAAGCAAAGGATCCCATCACACTAGCAGCTTTCGCGCGATGTGTGTATTCATGTAACGTGTTATCCTCCTGAAACAAGAGTGCTAGATTAGAAAAGGACAAAACAGTAACTGGGAAAAGAGAGGAAATAAACAGTAAAATACAATGACGATTACTGTAGTCGGTACTGCTTTTCTCTAGGAAACCCCAATTCCCAAAACACGTTATTATCATGGCCGCTATTAGTGACAAAGCAATCCCATATAGCACCAACTAGTGATATAATGTGTCCAATGATAAAAAATATAAATTTTTACTTAAACTTTGTAATAAAACTATGCCAAAATTGAGGCGCATTAAAATTTTTGCATATATAACCTAATAGTTACTCAGTATAATTCATACCGCATGTTTTATCACCTTACAATCGTGAAACGACACGTGCTTAAGTTTCTACAGTTAGCGCACGCCATTTTATATAAATAAAAACACAACACTCACCGTGGTAAACACTCCTGACAGTTTTTTTGTTTCATTTGACTTCCGAACTGCGATATGTTCGATCGTCCTTTTTCTCTTGTCCCATATTGATGTTTTTGACACTGGATTAGAGCCAAGTAGCTCTGTAATGTGGTCTCGGTGACCAGTATAACGCCATATTCCGATATAAAGACCTTTTTATCATTATTTTATCACAGAGTAGTGGGAAGCTGTGACTGTTTATCACTATTATAGAAGCTACTTGTAATTCAACAGAGCTAGTATATCACCACAACATCACTCATTAGCCACCTAATGTGCGCCTTTTCTCGAGGATATAAGCGCTTACAGTATTAATATAGAGCTCATTCCATGGACTTTTTAGAGGCGTCAACTCGCTTATAAAGTTTATATGTAACATATTTTTGTTTCTTGGGTAGATTATATCAAATATATCCCGTATCGTAGTAAAAATGAAAATCTCTGTTTTTAACTTCTTGTTTAAAAAAATGTGTTATTAAAGTTTAGTGAACTAATAGTGTAAAAGGGTTAATTAAATACCAAAATATTGTTCCGTATGTTTTATAATTACTAACACACGAAAACCCTTATAAGAGATGAGAGCTATTAATATTGACATCCACATCTACAAATTCTTCAAGTCGCGCTCTTGACTTTTTAGTTTATCAATGTGTCACCATATAATTACTTACCCAATTTTAACAAAGTTGGTCCAAAGTCTCATCATAACTTCGCTGAGCAGCTTCTCTTGTACCGTATATTCTGAGGGTAGATGTGTGATGGCACCTCCTAGCGGAACTCCCAAGATGTATGGTAACTCTTCACCGTGCACGCTCTTGTTTAACTGCAACAAAAATAAAACTACTTGCTAATATCTGGTTCAAACTAATTGTCGGTGGAAGTTTGCATGGTAGGTAATGTAGGTACATCATATATATTTTTTAAGTTATATTATTCTCTTATTTTAGAAGTGACAGGGGTGACACATTTAACCACTTTGGAAGTGTCCTTTTTGAAGTCCTACCCTATACGTATAAGTTTGATGAAAACAATTTTTTGAGTTTCAGTTCTAAGTATGTTAATTGGGGAACCAACAATTTATTTATTATTTCTATTTTTGTGTGAAAATTTTAATGCGGTTCACAGAATACTTCTATTTACCAAGTTTCAGTTCAAACAGTAATAGTTAAAAATAAAAAAGAGACGCCCTCTTTGTTTTATTTCAAAAACATTCGCCACGTAGATACGAGTAGGTACAATACGTCAGAATTTCTTTCAAAAATATTTCATTCTAGCAACACTTTTTGTTCACGGTCCATTTTACAGAACACCTGTTGAGAGGCGAGCGCTTTTAGGAGAGATATAGACGTTCGATTTTCTGAAATAAGTGCATATTGGTCGGATTTGTACGAGAAATTGACATTATTCAGATTTAAATAATACCTTGAAACGTTGGACGTTGAATAATATTTACTTAGTATAATAAAAGCAACTCAATTAAAAGCGTAAAAAATAGTTTTCGTTCAAATTAACGTAGCGAAAACTCTGATCCAGGCTTGTATGAAATTTACTGTTGAAAATTTTCACATTATGTGGGCCCTTCAAACACGGCTCTGCTAAGATATAGAACGTTGCACAAATCGATAAAAGCGATTTCTGCTTTGGTTGTTTAGTGTAAATTATTATGGGTAAGTAGGTACTCTTGAGCTGTAAAAGTTATTATCGTATTTACAGATTATTTTAATGTCGTAGTTACATCATTTTCATATTTTTATAAGTATTTTAAGTTGTACCTGTTAACTGCTGAAAACACACACTTTGTATTTGGAATTATAATTCAGCGATTTGCGGTTTTTTCAGTTAAGCAATTGGTTTTGCGATGATTTGCGATTTTATTGTCAACAGTTGTTAAAATACTCATCCGAATTTCCAATGGTAAGGTTCGAACGTATGTCATTAGCCTTAAAAACTTAAATATTCGTCGCTCCGTGCTTCCGCACCGTTTTTTCGTCGATTTGTTTCGAAGCTCGAACAAAGAAAAGTTGGAAGCTTGCGAAGTTGTACACGGACTTAATGAGTGCCGATTTGTTGAAGACAATGCTCAAGTGAAATTAAATTTCTGACTGTACAATGTACTTACAACGAGATTTAAATGGATATTTTAGTTCAGATAACATTATAGTAAATTAGTACATTTTTCCCGCTCTACCTTTACTATGATTAATGACTCGTTGATGATGAGGAGCTCATTGGCCTAGCTGTTCCTGCCGATCATGAACGGTCGTGCTGGTTAAGCAACACTTGGCGCGGTAATTACTTGGATGGGTTACTAATAATTTGTTTGGTCAAAATTCATTTTCTCGATCTCCTCCGTGCTTAGGAAACAGCACGGCACGTTAAGCAGTTGGTCCCGGTTGTTATCTCAGATAGTAGTCGTTAGGTCAAGTTAGAGGCCTTAGGGCGACCTGAAAACTCTAACACCAGGTGAGCAACACCACTAGACGAAAAGAAGGAGAATTACTGGTATGCTGTAAGTGAAGTAAATGTGTGTATGGGGCCCACTAAGATCGTTGGGCCCAAGCCAACCTCACCTGCTAGCCGGTGCACCTGCTGAAAAACGGACGAGGCTCTGGCGCAGACTTTCCCTACGGGGTTGGGAGTCAAAATTTAGCCAAATCTAGTATGGAAATTCGAGAAAGATATGGCCACAGGGATAGGGCGCCGCCGCATAACGGCGCGCAGGAGTTTCGCCTGACTCCTGTGGCAAGTGGACTAGGGCTACCGTGCCACGGGCGGGCACGGTTAAAGACGCGAGCCCCGAAACTCCGCTTCGCAACATGGAACATTGGCACGCTAACCGGACGCGCGAGGGAGCTAGCCGACGTACTTTCCAGGCGGAAGGTGGCCGTGGCGTTCCTGCAGGAGACTCGATGGAAAGGCAGCAGATCCCGGCTCATTGGAAATGGCTACAAGCTGATCTACACGGGTGCACCTGATGGAGAGAACGGGGTGGCTGTGGTGCTCGCTGAGGGGTTGCATGACGATATCTTGGAGGTGAATCGCTTTAGCGACCGACTTATGTGCGTGAAGGTGCTTATTGGAGGGGTTCCTACTCACTTAGTAAGTGCTTACGCGCCGCAGGTCGGTTGTAGCGACGCTGATAAGAGGTCGTTTTGGGATAAACTCGGCGAGGTCCTTGGGGCCATCCCGTTGTCACAGGGAATCGTTTTGGGTGGTGATCTGAACGGTCATGTGGGTGAGATGGGGGTGGAATTTGAACGTGTTCATGGAGGCTACGGGTACGGCAGTCGGAATGCGGAAGGGGAAGATATTCTGCGTACGTGTGCCACTGCCGACCTGGCACTCGTGAACACATATTTCAAAAAGAAGCCCGACCACTTGATCACCTATAAGAGCGGGGGGCGCGCTACCCAAATCGATTTTCTAATCACTAGGAGACACCATATCGGCAACGTGGCCAACTGCAAAGTCATATCCGATGAGAGTCTCACTGCCCAACACCGTCTCCTTGTCATGGATCTCTGTGTAAAGACCAAAGACAAACGACCGGAACCATGTCAGCGCCGAATCAGATGGTGGATGCTAGATGAAGTAAAGTCCCAGATGCTCGTCTCAGCAATCGGCGACAAATGTGCTAATGCTGAAGGCGATTCGGTACAGGAACACTGGGACAGAATTCAGGTGTCTATCGCTGATTCGGCGCGGTCGGTCCTTGGTATGTCTAAGGGAGGACGCAAGTGTGACAAGGAAACTTGGTGGTGGAACGACACAGTCCAGGGGGAGACTAGGGTGAAGAAAGCCCTCTTTAAAAAGTGGCAAGCGTCCAACTCTCCTGAAGATCGCGACGCGTACAGGTCTGCCAAACGTGCCACAAAGGGAGCAGTAGCCAGAGCCAGACGGGACCACTTACAGCCATTGTACGATAAGTTGGAAACGTCTGAGGGGCAGAAGCTTATTTATAAGTTGGCACGTTCTAGGATCAAAGCGGCACAGGATATATCCAAGTGCCGCTGTGTAAAAGATCCTAGTGGCAACCTGCTATGCGAGGACCTCGCGGTGAAGGAGAGGTGGCGCTCTTATTTCCACGAGCTGCTCAATAAGCAGTATAAAGAGGTGCAGCCACCGGAACTCCCTCCGAATCTAGGACTTGTGCCACTGATAACGCCTGAGGAGGTGCGCAAGGCTCTTCGCTGCATGAAGAATCGGAAAGCTGTCGGCGCCGATGGAGTCCCCATCGAAGTATGGAAAGCTATGGGTTCTCGTGGTGTGGGCATCTTAACCAACCTTTTTAACCGCATACTCGAGACCGGCAGAATCCCCGCCTAATGGAGACTGAGTGTTATCACTCCAGTGTTCAAGGGCAAGGGATCTGTGCAGGAGTGTGGAAGTTATCGTGGTATAAAGGTCATGTCCCACACCATGAAGCTCTACGAGCGTATAGTTGACTCTCGGATCCGGCAGGAGTGCACTGTCTCGGAGGGCCAGTATGGTTTCCGCCCCGGTCATGGTACCATGGACCCTGTTTTCGCCCTAAGGATCGTTATGGAGAAATACAGAACGAAGTATACGCCTCTGCATTTTCTGTTCCTGGACTTGCAGAAGGCCTTCGACTGTGTTCCTCGCGGGATGATCTGGTGGGCGCTGCGGTCCAAAGGGGTGCCCGAAACTTATATTGGAACCATCAGGGACATGTACCGAAATTCCGATTCTGTGGTGCGAACTGCTGTTGGTGACACTAAATCTTTCTCCATTACAGTCGGAGTCCACCAAGGATCCGTTCTAAGTCCGTTTCTGTTTAGCGTAATACTGGACGCACTGTCCGTAATCATCCGAGACGCACACGAGCAGCCCCCGTGGATGCTCATGTATGCTGATGATATTGCGCTAGCGGACTCGGATAAGGGACGGCTTGGAAGGCGTGTAAATGCGTGGAAAGAGTCACTTGAGAACGGCGGTTTGCAACTCAACGTAGCGAAGACCGAATACTTGGCTAGCAATACCACAGATCCCACACCTGTCTGCGTAGACGGTCACATGGTCGAGCGGACAGACCAGTTCAAGTACTTGGGATCTGTGCTTCACGAGTCCGGCGACATCGATTGTGA
This sequence comes from Idaea biselata, assembly GCA_958496205.1. Lineage (NCBI taxonomy): Eukaryota > Metazoa > Arthropoda > Insecta > Lepidoptera > Geometridae > Idaea > Idaea biselata. The sequence goes on along the minus strand of OY292394.1, from coordinate 34,922,374 downwards.
CGTGAATTCCCGCATTTCGGCAGCTTGGGCCAAGTGGCGAGAAGTAACTGGTGTCATATGTGACCCGAAAATGCCGGTTAAACTGAAGGGACAGGTCTATAAAACGATCATTAGACCTGTCCTTTTGTATGGTAGTGAGGTGTGGCCATTGCTTGAGCGACATAAGCAGGAGCTGCGTGTCACGGAGATGAAGATGCTGCGCTGGATGTGTGGAGTGACGCGAAAAGACCGCGTCAGAAACTCCCGCATCAGGGGCAGCCTTCATGTCCGAGACATTGCAGACAAACTGCAAGAATGCCGCTTACGGTGGTACGGCCACGTTCTACGAAAACCGGCTAGTTACGTGGGAAACAAGTGTCTTGCTATGGCGCCTCCGCCCGGCCGCGGCAGATTGGGAAGACCCAAGAAGTGCTGGCTTGACGTTGTAAGATCGGATATGCGTGCAAATGGCCTCACTACACGGGATGCCGAAGATCGTGCGAAGTGGAGACGTAAAAGTAGGAAAGCGGACTCCGGGCTCTCGAGAGAGATGCAACCGGGAACAACGCTCGGATGATGATGATGTAAGTGAAGTAAATATTAAGAAACACATTTTTCGGTTTTAATCGTGTGGTGTTTATTACTTGACAGAATTGTCTCCTGTCGCGTTATTTTGAAGAAGAGACCTGTAGAAGTCTCGAAACGTTGAGCAATAAACAAAACGCGATTAAAACCTAAAAATAAGTTTAATTTCAATCTTCTTCTTCTTCTCAGGGTGCCTCCTAACTAGTGACGGTTGGCAGCCAGTTCAGCATATTTTAATAAAACCATGTAAAAAGAAGGAAGGTAGAAGAAAAATCTAAATCTTTTACCGCTGCAAAGTCACTGCTAATAGAGTTATGTCCGAAGACATAGAAGTAAGATTGTCGGTTCGCTTTGGACTGGTAGTTCGCGAAACGGATGGCTGGAGTGAGGGTGCGGGAATCGCTGAAGAGGTTCAAGATGACGTCGCGGTTGGCTTCCACCGACCACCGTTGAGGGTCGAGTTTGGATGGAGAATATCTGAAAGGGAAAATATTTTTTTAATTAAATCTATACCAATATTATAAAGCTGAAGAGTTTGTTTGTTTGAACGCGCTAATTTCAAGAACCGCTGGTCCGATTTGAAAATTTATTTAAGTGTTGAATAGTCAATTTATTGAGGAAGGCTATAATAGGCTATATTATATTACACAAATGCGAACCATTTGTATACAGATTAATTTTAATTTAGTGTGGCAAAATGGGCAGCCTTATCCTAGAACCATTTGTTCTAGTCAAAAAAGCGGGCTCTCGATAAGGATGCAACCGGAAATATCGCTTAGATGATGATGACTAAGTCGTAAAACTAACCTGGGAATTTCTTACTATATTGTTAGACTTTTCGATAACCCAAACCCTCAGAGCACATGTAAAACATACACTTACTCTTTCAAAACATCCTTGAGTGCCTCTTTCTCAGCCCCTTCATAGACAATCTTAGCATACTTTGTTATGAAATCGTCCCGTTGGTTCTCTAAGATTCCGTGGTCCAGTTCGATGACTCCAAACTCGTGGTAGCTTTCCAGTTCTGTTACCCCGCTGAGCAGTTGGTATCTGGGAGAGGGAAATTTTAATTATGTATCCCAATAATTATAAACATTTTGGTTCATTTCATGGTAAATTTCAGCTTATGCTAGATAATTTTGGGAAACAGATTTTTCTTCTAATTTCGAGATGTATTGAAATTAACGACATTTTTCGGTTTTAATTGCGTGGTGTTTATTACTTTTAGCATTGTTTCAATGCTCAACGTTTCGAGACATTTCCGGGTCCCTTCTTCAGGATTTACTGAATCTGAATGAATAAAGGGACCTGTACCGGTCTCGAAACGTGGAGCGTTAACACAATGCTAAAAGTAATAAACAGCACGCGATTAAAACCGAAAAATATTTTTCATTTTAATTTTAGGAAATTAAAATTTTGGAAATACTTTATTTTGGGAAGTTCAACATTTTGAAAATTGAATATAACGAGAAATGAGACCCTATGACAACTATTTCAGGAAGAACGGGGTAAAATATTATTATCAAAATAGAGAGCCGAAATATTCAATGAAATTATAAATGCAGACTATTATCGAAAGGCTAAAAAAAAACTTGCAAAAAATATACATATTTATCGAAACATCTCTCACATGTTCACTCTTCTCTTTATTTTTCTATACAAAAGTGACCTAAAAGCCGCTTAGGTACGCACAATTTTTCCCAACCCTATTGAAACAAGATGACTTCGTGAATCGACACTATCGGCTTCCGAGACACTATGCTTTTATCGATAACTTTAGTTTATATGTAGGGGAGTGAATTCATGTCACTACTACCTCTCCGTACAATGGAGTGATTGACAGTTTTTGTGATAAAGTTTTGTGTGAATAAGTGTGGAATAATAATAATGAACGTATTGATTTTTCTTCTGTTTTCGCGATGTTAAATTGAAATTTAACTCATTTTTCGGTTTAAATCGCGTGGAGTTTATTACTTTTAGCATTGTTTCAATGCTCAACTTTTCGAGACCAGAAGATCTACCTGTTGGAAACAACCTGACACATCTGATCTACCTACATTGTGCCGTCTAGAATTGATATTCATTAGTGAAGGGTTGATAAAAATCACGATTTTAGCATCACATACTCAAGATGTAACTGAATATTATGTTATAGCGTCTCCAACGTTTAGGTAGGATGGATGGATAAATGGATTACCGCTGTATCGCTGTACCGCACTTCCAAGAGCTACCATCCGGGATCAGTCATAGATAAATCTCGGACCTGGTGGATACAACGCGAGAAAGATATAGCCATTCAGCGTTCAGCGTCTAAAATGCTGGCGTAAGCCATTCAGCGTGGCATACGCCAGCATTTTAGACTCGCTGTTAGGTAACGATGACTTTGTCGTATTATGATAAGTTTTATTTTATGACATGACATTATAATATGATATCATTCACAAGTATAAATATAGATAGATGTATTCAAAATTGTTGTAGAATCATACTTGCTCAGTAAGTTAGGGAAAGCGTCCATTGTACTGGACGGCTCGCTCGGTATAAAGGAACCAGCTACGATGGGACCCAATGGAGTTTCGAACTGACGCGCCAGGATCTGAACTTTCTTTATCTCTGATAACCTGAAATTTACCACAAAATAATATTAAAATACAATAATGCAAGCATTTTAAGGAGCAATTTTGTTCATCACTCCGAAGATCGTTAACAGGTCCTCACTAAATACTTAGGAGACCACTTGGAAGCTCCCACTTTTCAATTAGAGAAAAGAATCAACTCAATCGGTCAAACTGTCTTCAAGTAATCGGTGAACATCTCTAAAAAAATAATACGAACTGAGAACCTCCTCCTTTTTTTCGGTTACGTGAAATTTTCTCCTATACAACAAACGTGATATTTTAGTTTTTTTTATCTACACTTTTACACTAGTCCATACACCGAAGTTTTTCAAGGAAAAATAAAAATATTGGTAGTTATTTTTCCTTTCATGGCAGTTTTCTAAGACGGCTAAAAGTGAAAATAAGCCATATTTTCATGGTGGACACATTATTTATGATTTATAGCACGAGGAAGTAAGAGTAACGGCGGGGACTGCTGAGTAAGTAAGTATACACTTTGCTTTGTTAGACATTTTCTCTTAAGAACGAATATACCACCTTCCCAATAAATACTTAAGCGTCTTTCAATTATAGATTAGGGGGAATCCGCAAGGAAACGGACGTGTTTTGAATCGGACACTATCGATTTCTCAAGTTTTTTATTAAATGTTTGTTGGGTGTTGGCACCATTGATGACCATTGATCTGATGGAATTGCTATACCATACAAAATGACATTAGATCTTTGCTCCGATCTGATTGGCGCCATGTTGCCGCGTTTTCTATTAAAAGTGATGGTGACCGTCCATGGAACTAATAGTTCCGGAGACGGTCACCCGTCTCCGGAACTATTAGTTCCATGGACGTACATGAACTATTAGCCTGGCGTAAATCCCTCAAATACGATATAAAGGTGCTATATTAGTAGTAAATACTTTAACTTTATCCTTCTAAATGTTTTATGGATATAATTCGGCGTCACAAATAAATATGATGTTACCTATCTCTACCGTGCCACACATCAGACTGTTAGTTATTATATATCTAACGCAATGAAAAAAATAAAAAAAACAGTAACATACGCTTAAAAAATTAAAAAACCTTTTGAAAACTCATTTAAATAAGTAAAGGAGTGGACCTACTTATTATAATAATAATTTAGTGTGCTATTACAAGGAACCATTGCCAATTTTATCCCCTTTCACGACAACGAAGAGAACAAACAAAATAAATCATTTATTATTTATTAGTTTGATTAACGTCCAATTATAAATCGTAGCCGATGCGCGTTAGACTTGACCTAAAATACAAAGATATCTAAATGGAATCCTAATAGAGAATACAGAGTTGAGAGAGTTAAATGATGATTCTAGTGCGTTAATTAATTTAACAAGCTAGGATGCGAATATTGGTGTAATTCAATGCCATCGGGGTGTCGCAAAACAAGCCTAAGTTGTAATAGATAAAGAAATACTTGCGAAAATACAGCGTATGAGTCACCGACGGCGGTAGACTAATTGGTTCAAGTCGTGCTCCCGGTTTAAGTAAGATGCGGGATCGAATCCAGCCCTGCGTCTATCGTGGGTTGTGTTTTTGCAGAAGTATTGTTTCTTTAAAATATTTCTATGAAAGCCCAGTGCTGGCTTAAGCACTTTTAAAAAAAGGATTTTAAGTTTAGTTTTAGTAAATTAATTAGATTTCTTTAGATGTCATTTTGAAAGTAATGAAATAGAAAACTAAACTCCTAATGACATTAACTCCTAAAGGATGGGAGTCAATCATGAAAATTAATACTTTTATCACACCTATTTTAATTCGCAAAATTGGGTATACCAGAGATGTTTTCTCTATGCACTAAAATATTGTTAATAAAATATCTTTGTTAAAATATGGATATCGGGTTATCATATTGCGACCTACTTTCAAGAGGTTTTTGTTTACATTGTAAATGATAGGTATTGGAAACTGGCTGGTTAAAAGGTAATAAAAAGGCCTGTCAATTAATTATTACCTAAATTCACGATATTTTTTTTAAATATAGAGAAGTGTACCTACCTACTCCACATACTTCGTTTCTCATTAAATTCGCGCCGTTATTTCTTTTTTGAGCAGAGCGAGAGGATGGAATAATCAGGCATAACTTTTATGTTATATAACCGTGCTTCATCTCTTTAATAAAAAACTAAACGTATCTAAAGAAAAAACGAAAAAAAAAACCCTTAAGCGTGACAATAATGGTCAAAAGCCGATCTATGCAGATATAAGGAGGTATACCTAAATTGATAATTTAGGTATACCATCGTTACATTCCTAGATAAAAAAACCTACATAACTAGATTGACATTAATCTAATAGGCCATATACGAAAATCAAGGAGTCAGCAGATTTCATACCTTACCTTCGATCAATGATTTTGTTTTTATAAATTTTTTGAAGTAAATCTTCGTTTTCAAAAACACACCCGCGGCAAAGCTTGAAATCGCGTCTTTGGGTCAGAACCGCAAAATCTATACCAACTAGACCACACGTGTTCCTCGAGATTTAGGTTTATTTTCCTTGTCTCCGTTTTCAATTTAGGCTTGTTTGAGCTAATCTACCCACGCTACACGAAACCACTTTCCAGTGGCTTTGCCTGCGCGAAAATTTTGTATGTCCCAGATTCGTGAAACGAAGTAGGTATAGAGGAAAATCACTTACGGTTTCCTCTGCATACAGGCCATCATATTCCTCATGCTAGGGTTGCAGCCAAGACTCTGAGCCACTTGAAGAGTGTACTGCGCCGGGTCTCTGGTCATGGCCCAGTCCGAGAGAGCTGATCCTGACATCAGGATAGCTCGGTGGAATAATCCTGGAATTGAAACAAACATTTGTACCAATATTGTGATTATTTTTATTAGAATTACGGGTCTATATCACGTTCGTTGATAATTATAGATTCAAATTACGTCGACGTTTTGGCACGAGTTACAGCGGCCGTGGTCGTGAACCGACTCACTTGAGCTTTGTTAAGGCCACAGCCGCGAGCACTCATTTGAAGTCGTAGTGAGTGCTCGTACGGTCGTAGGCCGTACTCACTTGGGTCTGCTCGTACATACAACCATCGTAGTTTTTTTTGGGTTAATGGTACGGAACCCTTCGTCCGCAAAACCAATTCGCACTTGGTCGTTTTATTTGTAAACAAGGAGGTAATCGAGTGTTCAGAACGCACAAAATTATAAGTCACCTATCAACTAAAAAAAAAACTACATTGAAATCGGTTCATCCGTTTGTGAGATGCGATGCCACAGACAGACACGTAAAACTTATAACACCCCTCATTTTCTGTTGGGGGTTAAAAAAACCCTGTGTTAATTGAAATCATTAATATCTCTGTTAAACTAACACGATTGGAACTCAAAATTTTATATTTTCTTGGTCGCGAGGGGACCAAGGCATTTGTAACATGATCGAAACGTCGAGGGAAGAGAATTAAAAAGTAAAAATCACGCGATTAAGACCAGGGGAAATATAAAATTATGAATATCTCTGTTATCTCTGACAGCAGTCGTTAAGTCAAGTTAGAGGCCTTAGGGCGACCTGAAAACTCTAACACTAAGTGAGCTACATCACTTCACAAAATGAAGAAGAAGAATGAAAATCATACCATTAGAAATGGGCGACATCATCAAATAGTTGATACAGGCTGCCCCAGTCCCGTGGCCCATCAGCGTCACTGAATTAGGATCACCGTTCAAATCTTCTATATTGTCCTTAATCCACTGCAGTGCAGCCAACTGATCTAGCAGACCGTTGTTCCCGTACTCGTGCTCTGTTAGACTTGGCTTTATGAATCCTGGAAGTGATATATTAATAGAAATATTTGAAAGGAACAATACTTCTGCAAAAACACAACGCATGATCGTCGTACAATCGCATTATTAGTGATATGAAATACATTTTCCTTGGAAATTAAACTCATTTACCGGTTTCAATCGCGTTGCTTTTATTTTAAAAAAAGTGGCTGTGACATAAGTACGGACAGATAGACAGACATGACGAATCCATAAGGGTTCCGTCTTTTGCCTTTGGCTACGGAACCCTAATTAAGCATTTTATCAATGGTCTACGATACGAGATCCTTACAGATCTCTTCCACAGGGGTAGACTAGGGGTAAACGTCGGGGTATACCCCTCCGCCCGCCGGGATGACCGGAGGTACCTACTCTTAAATCGTTACCAATGAAGTGAGTTGCGAAAGCCCTTTGCCCAGCAGTGGGATAGAAGATAGATTGATTAATTCTTTATTGTAGTACCAATATAAAACAATAATTAAAAGAAAAAACTTGAACAATTTAAATCTAGGTGACACAATAGGCAGCCTTATCGCTTAAAGCGATCTCTTTGAAGCAACCGTAGGAGGGAAGAAAGATGAAGGAAAGGGTGTTAGTCAGGAGAAAAGGAACTTGAAAAATATAATAAAATAGTGTGCTAATAACATGGCCTATTACCTACATCACTATAATAGGCCATGTTGTTTTCATCCGTAAATTTCTCAATAGTTATTTCCGATCCGGTGGTGTCCTTGGTTGCCTTGACTTAGTATTCACTTCATAGTTTGCGAGTAAAATTGTTATTGAAAAGGGCCTTTACATGTTGGCTTCTGCTCCACGCAAATGTCCAGGAGGATTACTGCGGTTCGTTTCGATACGACATCGATACTGTCATACGATGATTCTACTGTCACATTCTGATAGTAGGGTGACAGTAGAACCATCGTTATGACAGTATCGTTGTCGTATCGAAACGAACCGAAGTAACCCTCCAGGGCTCCATAGGCCCGTGACACATACAAATAGGATACATATAAAATAGGTTGATACAGTATACCTAGATTAATTTAAATAAAATATTTACCCAAAATTCCAAGTCTAAAGTTAACAGTAATAAACATAATATTCCCGTAGGAAGACAGGATTCTTCCATCGTACGGGTTTCCGGAGCTCCACTCGAACGAATCACCATGTATAAATACTAATACTGGAAATTTCTTCGACTTTTGCTCTGAAAATTAATTAGAATTACATAATCAATGAACATTTACTTAATAAACATTAATTACCTACATACATTATTAATATGATTTCATTAATTTCAATTTGATTTAAATTATTTCTATGTAGGTAATTATGGAATAACACGAATAAAATAATCTATACCTACCTAGTATGAAAATTAAAATCCTGACTGATTCACTAACAGACTGACTTATATTAAGGCACAGCTTTTTAGGGTTTTTAGACCCTAGAGCTTCCGGCCACGTGGTTCGACCGTAAAGTTCGATCAATCGAACTACGTGAACTTTTTGTTCCAATTGGTTCGATTAATCGAACCACGAGTAGCCCGGGTCTAAAAGAATATGACATTGGTATCCTCTGCCGGCCGTAAAAGGCGACCAAATGCTGTTTCTTCGTAGGAGGCTTCGGCCGCTGCTTATTACCACCCACCGGCCTGAGTCGTAGCGCTAAGCGGACTTGGCGGTGCAGCCACCAAGGAAGACGGGTCGGATCTTGTTCCACTGCCGTCTTCTAGACGAGCATGCTACATGTTAGACCATATTTCATACCTCCCCTAATGGTGAGATAGTGGTCAAAATCTCATGGATTGGATAGGAGTGTGTTCTTTGTGAAGTGTAGGTATGCACTAAGAAAGGGCATTGGAAAACTTTGGATCAGGACAGCAGCGTAACAAAGCTAGTGTAAGTACTAAAAAACGTGAATAATAAAATTATGTTTAATTACAATTTGTTACGACTAGTGACATCTTTGGGCACAACTCTGAATTAAAGGTATGTGTTTTATTTCAGGAGCGGCCGAGGTTTCAATTTTGTTTCAACCTAATGTTGGCGACATCGTTTTAGAGTATGCAGGTAGATGGCGCTGTTTTAAAGGAAAGAACATTGATGTATACTTAAATTAATACTTATAAACATATTTTGGGTTAAAAAATGAGAATATTTAAACCATATTAAGAATACCAGTTTTACTTTTATTAAAATATTGAAAGTTAAGGTACCTCTACGTATCTTGAAAATTTCCTAGAATGTCAATAAAAAGTAGTAAATGCCAAAAAATCTTTGTAGGACAAATCCCAGCCCACTAATATCATAAATGCGATAATTTAAAATATGTTTGTTTGTGTTTACATAATGTAAAAACTACTGAACCGATTGCGATGAAACTAACTATGCAGAGAACTGGAGATCTGGATTAACTGCTCTTCATCCCGATATTCCAGAGGGATAAGGAACTACGTGTGAGAATCCACGGGGCGCAGCTAGTCTTTTAAAGTCAAAACCAACTATAGACAAAATAAGTTCTTATACCGTGCGTGCAATAAGTTTAACAAGCTTTGTGGGGAGATGGATGACGATGATTTGTTCAATATGAACTTCGTAAAGCTAAGGCGTATGCTTAGTCAGCTGTTCTTTTCTTTTGTTTGATTTTGTTTCTATTGATTTTTAATACGTAGGTATATGTTTCGTGCATTTTTGTTTTTTTGTTTATTTAGCTATGTATGACGATTCTATGTATTTATATTTTATGAACTAGGTATATATTTAGGTAAGTAAAATATTTATTTGATGTACTTCTGTAAGCTGTCTTTTACACTATATTTTGTTTCTATTTGTGACTATCCGTAATTGGCTTTCTGTTTCTACTTCCTGTATGTATCTCGTATTATAGCTGTGGATTGTTCTTAATAATTAAATAAATAAAGCACTTTTTCATTTATGTTTTCCGTAATGTATTAGTAGATAATAAATAATTATTTCACGCCGTTACATATATCGCAATCTAGCCCCAAACTAAGCAAGCTAAAAGTGTAGTGGACTAAGCTTGTACTATGGGGTACTATACAACGGATATACCTATTACCTATTGTCCTTTTTTCGTAAATACATAGTACATAATATTATGATACATATAAAACACCCAGACCAGAAACAAATAATTATTTTTAAGCATAAATACTTGCACTCGGCAGGAATCAAAAACGCAACCTTTTGCATTGCAGTCAGGCCTTCGCCCGACGCGCCACAAAGGCCCTTTTATGTTAGGTATAGGTATATACTAAGTGTACCTAAAATAAAACAACAATCTTGTAATGTAAACAGGCACTGAAAATACCTACTTACAGAAGAAAAGACAAATCTACCTACATTTAGATGCCGCTGGTTTTAATTGGCCCATCATTCAGCACTGACGGAACCCTGTTTACACCTATTAGGGATCCGTGGAACAACCCTCTTGTCAAAGATAAACCGTTGATCATTAGGTTCAGTGGGAAAGTTCAAGGATGAGCTGAATATGCGGGAAAATTTGAAGAAATATTTTGTTTTAAGAAAGATTGCGGCGTAGATGTTGGGTATTCTAACTACGACGCGACGTTCAAATTTTGATCAATCTTTTTTAAAGGTGTGTGAGTAATTACCCGAATAATTTGACTGTGAAAGACACTTTATGGTAACTTCACTGAAATATAGGAATCAATGTCATCTACACACTTTTAAAACTTATACGATTTCCGTTATTATTAGACATGGGTCTAGATAAATCCCGAGAAGACTCCACCACGGCCGGTATAACCCGTTTGCCGAAACGTCGAGGTAATTAAAACAATGATTACCTATAACGCGATCTAGACTCGTGTCTAATATCAATGTCATCTACATTTACAACATTATAAATTAGAACAACATTCTGTCATGAAATAATCAAAACCCGACATAGATTTTCAGTTTAGCTCTTAAGAGGACCTACCTCTACTCCATACAAAACTACCTACTCATTCTCTATACAAACGTTATCGACTGTTTCCTCTCTATGTAAAAAACATATGCAAATAATGTTTATGCCATATTACCTATATCTGCCTTGGCCATGCCCCTACGTTTTTTTTTTAATTTTTAATAATTAGAATAGAAATAAAATTCTGAAAATATAGAAAAAGAAAAAAAATCAAAACGCTAATATAGGACTTATATTTTTACAACATATTTTTTAATAACTTTATCCAGGGATGAAACCGTTTAAAGAAGTTTGTATGGAGAAAAGAGTAACTAGTTGAAATACCATTTTGACGGTAATATTTTTAAGTTAACCGTCTCTAAATTGTGACAAAATTATATTTAGATCTTAGAGTTAAAAAAATAACTCAAGCTAGCGTAAGTGGCTCTTAAAACTAACCAAACTTTTAAAATACGTTACCAAATTAAAACTGTTTTACAAAACTATTCTAACTGCGGAACTTCTAAATTTAAATAAACGACATTCCTGAACCGAAATAAATGTAGTTCACACTTCTACAAGTCGTTCAATGGGGAATATTTTTAACTAAAGAATTTGGACAAAGACGGTTGGAGTTAAAATTGGGAGGCCAATGTTGATAATGCATTGTGGAACCTTTTAGGATATTAAAGTTTTTACTGTGGATTTTCACAACTTCGCGTAAAATTGGGCGTTTTTGCGGGACTTTTAAAACTTTTCTAAGGGGATAAGTAAGTACTATAAAGGGCTGCCACAATAGATCAAAATAAAGATGGTCATGGCAGATATAGTTTTTTTTCATAAACATATTTTCTCTAATGTCTTTATCCAGGGAGGAAACATTCAACGACGTGTGTAACGTTTGTATAGAGAAAAGAGTGGGTGGGCTCTTTCTCCATACAAACTTTTTTTTCTTAAGGGGTATTAAGAGAAAAAAACGACCTTTAAAACTATTAGGCACTCATGAAATAGTTTTTTTGTATTATTGTTTCATGTTAAGACCTAATTTTCGAAAGTCTTTTTCATAAACAATTCCAAAAAAACACTGTGTGTTAGCAAACCCAGGTGTAATTTAACCCAACCTGGCACAAGCCCGCCGAAGGAGAAAACTCTATCGTAACAATTTTTCGCTTATAACTGCGAAAAATTGTTAAGATAGAGTTTTCTCCTTCGCTCAAAAATTACTAAAGCGATTGCGATGAAACATGGTTATTTTACAAATAATTACAATTATTTCAAAGAAATTAAATCATACAAATATACTTTGTATGCCGGTCGTAATTGAACCCAGAATAATCAACGTCGTAGCCGAGTATTCGCCGACGCGCAATAGTGGTCGTCATTAAAATCCCACTGAGGAAATCAATTAGTCAAGGAAATCAGATGGCATCTCACTATTTTCATTTGGCACAGTATAAAGAAAAGTACACAGTAACGAAGATTTAAAAATATAATAAATAAAAAATTAAAAACCTACTTCAAAAAATCATAAAATTACCTTATTTAAATACAGTGCCACCGACTTATCTGTTATGTAACCTGAAATCGGGCAGCCAAACTACAATCTGGACCAACCCAGTAAAACTGCCCGACTTCAGGTTACATAACAGGTAGGCGCGGACATATCCACATATTTACAAGAACAATATAAGAGTCGAATTGAGAACCTCCTCCTTTTTTTGAAGTCGGTAAAAAACCAGTAGTTTCCTGATTTTGAATACCCACTGGAACTTTTGGTAGATTTATTTATTTTTCGCTTCGATATTCCTCTTTCGCACTACGAGAGATTGGAATCAGTTGACTGAAACTGTATTCCCTGGCGAGTACAATTTACGTGCTTCATCTTAGACCGCATCATCACTACCATTCAGGAGGGATAGTCGTCTAACGCTGGTCAATATGCTTTATAAAGAAAGAAAGGAATCAGTATTGTAGTTTTGCACAGTTTAGAATAGAATAAAATAGAAATATTATGTACCATGTTACCGAGCGTTAGCTCGGCCGAGCTACATGGTAACCATGGCAACATGGTAGGCGGAGTGGGGGGTGTTAGGTTTTATTTTCGTTACGGAATTTCTTGATTCTGTGGCCGCACTCAAAGCCCGCGATAAAAGCTATGCAATAGCTAAAACTTTTAGTATTAGCTCAAAACACACGACACATTAGAAGACAAAAATAAGACAGGATAATAAATAGCATAAAAACATGAAAGCCGCAAACCAATTGAAAACGCGAAAGTGCGACCGAGACTGAATTGACGCAGGTGTAGCCACCCAAGCGAATATTGTCACAACAAATTAAGGGGTTTTTCGCGCCAGTTTACCGACATCACCCTGATAGTTACACAGCCTTCGACAGAATACTACGCGTTGCAACGATCTACCGGGCCACATACACAGCGTAAACCTTAGATAAAACCAAATAAGAGTAGATACGGTATATTCTGACATTGCGTATTCGAAAAATGAGCTAGAAACACCTACATGCATTTTCATAAAATTATTGTATTTAAAAACATTTCTTTAAGAATGATTCATTTATAAAATAAGCAAGAAGGCACTCTGATGGATTTCAAAAAGATAACCGCAGTGAGACAGCACGTGCTCACGCGGCAACGGTTCGACATACAACTGAGGCTGAACTGAACTGAAACTGCGTCAGCTAGACGCAGTTTCATCGTCTCATTTTCCGTGACTAGGTACCGTATCTTTGGTTAAGGCGTAAACACGAATATTTGCCGTAGCCCGCTAATGAAGCCCATCATTAGCAGCTTCGGTACTGTATTCTTTATTTAAACTGTGGCTTTAGCAGCGCATTTATTGAGCACACAGATTTAAAAATGACGCGCCAGTGACCTAATTGTTTGAGTAGATAAATAGACATCCATCAATATGCTTTGGGCGGACTACTTTAGTTTCAAACGCTATTATTTAGTGACTAATTGAGGTGCACAACTGCTTAGTAAACCGTGGTTTTGCTTTTTAACCCCCGACGGAAAAAGAGGGTTATAAGTTTGACGTGTCTGTCTGTCTGTCTGTCTGTGTGTGTATCTGTCTGTGGCATCGTAGCTCACGAACGGATGAACCGATTTCAATTTAGTTGTGTTTGATCAACGTAGTTGCTAGACGCTGCGTTATAGTATCGTATCGTTATAGAACGTAAGGTACCACATACCTACTCAGAGACATGAAATTTGTTTTCGGCTTATTATTTTTGCCGTTTTAAAGTTTAGTTTTATTTTAACTTGGAAGATTTTTTAAGTCGGGGGTTTTTTAATTTTAACAATTCATTGTATTTATTTGATTTTAGATGGTGACACCGATTCTGATGGTAGGTGCATAAAGTTTAAGATTCTCAACTAAGTCAAGTGGACTGACATGCGAATACCTTATACCTTATCTAAAGACGAATATTAAAAATAGAATATTCAGAAATATTTTTTAGAGAAACAATACTTCTGCAAAAACACAACGCACGATAGACGCAGGGCTGGATTCGAACCCACATCTTACTCAAACCGGGAGCATGACTTGAACCAATTAGTCTACCGATGGCGGCGTCGGTATATGTATATTTCTATGAAAGCCCAGTGCAGGCATAAGCACTGAAAAATAGAATATTAAGAGAATATTTGTTTCTTTGTAACGAATAAGCTACAAAACAACTGGACCGATTTCAAAAATGGAAACCAATGTTCACCAATGAAAAGCCACATTATTGAGGAGTAACATAGGCTACTTTTGATCCCGAGATTCCCACGTCATCGGGGCTTACGCGGGTCAAACTACGGTACCCAGCTAGTTATCTAATACATTAGTTAGTGAGTAGGCTTGCATTTCACCCGATGGAAAGGGACGTCGATGAGGTCGACGATGTAACATGCTTGCCTAGAAGAAACCTATTCTGACTTGAAGACTCTAGGAGAAGAGGAAATATTGATGCGGGCATTGAGTCGACCAATCTACCTACGACGAGTTTCTTCACCGAGTTAAAGTCAAATTATCACCTAAAAGTGACGTCACAAAAGTTCTTTTAGGAAAATTTGCTGGAATATGCCGATACTTAGCTGTATAATTTGGATTTTTACTATTGATAAACTTTTTAAATTCACACGATTTGTAAAGGATTCGCGCTTTTTTGTGGAGTTTCTAAATATCACAAGGCTGGACCCGGGGGATATTTTGGTGAGTTTTAATGTGGAGTCCCTTTTCACCAAGGTACCGGTAAAGGACTGTTTAGAAGTGATAAGAGCGAAACTCCGACAGAACAGTATACCGGAGGGGTACATGACTCTGCTACGAAATTGCTTGGAGGGGAGCTATTTTGTGTATCGGGGGGAACACTACCTCCAGATTGATGGGGTGGCCATGGGCAGCCCTGTGGCGCCGGTGTTGGCCAATATCTGGATGGAGCATATCGAGACGCTCATAGATTACCAGTCGCATGCAGTGCGTGTGTGGAAGAGGTATGTAGACGACGTCTTCTGCATCATGAAGGGCGGGAAATCGGAGGTTGAGCAGTTTTTGGTACACCTAAACTCAATACACACAAACATCAGGTTCACCTATGAGTTGGAGAGTGGCAGGGTTTTGCCGTTTCTGGATGTCAAGGTCATAGCGCAAGAAGACGGTTCCCTGAAGCACACTGTCTATAGGAAACCAACACACACAGACAAATACCTTCACGCATCCTCTCATCATCACCCTAAGCACCTTCTTTCTGTGGAGACATCTTTAGTAAATAGGGCACATGCATTATGTGACCCAGAGTTTTTAGATGAAGAGTTGTCCCATGTGCAGGAGGTGTTGCGGAAAAATGGTTACACCGCAAGGAGGAAACGACCTTTTCGGGGTAGTGAGAGAAAACAACCGGATATTCCTAGGTAGCTGGCATTTTTATCATACATTAGGGGAGTAACGGACAAAATTGGATCTATTTTGAGGTCTTATTCCATTAAGGCCATTTACTCGCCAATGACAAAGATGTCGCAGCAGTTAAGGTCACCGAAGGACAGTATTCCATACCAGATGCCAGGTGTATATAAGGTTGATTGTAGCTGTGGTAGCTCATATATCGGCCAAACGAAACGAACCATCGCTGAACGGGTCAAAGAGCACATAGCTGCAGTCAAGAACCGCCAGGTGGAGAAATCGGCGATTGCAGAACACCTCCTATTATCAGGATCAAACCATTGGATTGAGTTGCATGCACCCCGTGTCCTTTCCACTGAACGACGATACTACTCCAGGATTGTTCGTGAAGCGGTTGAAATTAAGAAACATAGAAATTTCAACCGGGAAAATGGATACAAGCTCTCGTCTACGTGGAATCCGGTAATAGGAATGTGCAAGTGTCGGGAAAAAACTCCGGTCGTTTCTACGGATATTGTGAGTGTGGTATGTCGTGCCCCTTAGTGTGCGCGTGGTGTGTCGCGCGCCTTAGACTTTGTTTACGAACTATGACGACAAAAAAATGTGGGTTGACCTACCCGCGGTCTGTAAAAGTGTGGGTAGTTTCAATAACGGTCCACAAGCAGAAGTATATAAGGAGACGTCGCCCGCCGCTGCTCCAGTCCCCTCGCGACCAAGACCATTGTAACATGGTTGAAACGTCGAGGTAAGAAAATAAATAATACGCGATAAAGACCCGGGAAAATTGAAGACCTCAGTGGCGCGTCGGGGGAAGGCCCGACTGCCCGAGGCCCGACGGTTCAATTCCCGTCGGGTGCAAGAATTTATGCTTAAAAATAAATATTTGTATCTGGTCTGTGTTCTATGTATCATATGTATGTATTTACAAAAAAAAAAGTATGATATGTAGTATATCCGTTGTCTAGTACCCATAGTACAAGCCTAGTGCTTAGTTTGGGGCTAGATTGCGCTGTGTGTGACGTCGTGCAATATTTATTTATTTATTTTTTAAAATGTAATTATTTTTACTATTGGTTAAAGAAACTCGTCGATTCGACGAAACTTGTAACATTTTTTCTGCCGATAAATCGTATTTTTTTTTAATCCAAACAAACATAAACTTTCGCATTTATAACATTAGTGGTAATAACACATGAAAGTCTTAAAATCTATGGAACATTTTGTGTAGAAATCATTCTATTTTCTTTACTTTCACACAAAAATACAGAGATTTCAATGTTATAAAAGATCAAAGGAATGTTTTTAAGCACAAGTACTCAAAGCTCAAAGATTTTGATACTTGAACGAGATCGGTATCGAGATATTATGATTGATATTTGATACTTTTACTTACCTAGTACTTTGAAAGGTTCGTTTATTTTATACTAACTGTGCTACACAGTTTTGCCTTCATGTTTTTATATCTTTTAGTAGGTATAATATTAGGATAAAAATGTCTATAATGTAAAGAGCCAGAACTATACGGTATACATTAAAAAAAAACTAATCTCGCCGAGCATGATTTTTAGAAGCATTTTGATGTGAAACATCTATAGGCGAGGGTAAACCTAACTGTTGGCGTGGCGATACAGACCGTGGCGACGCATCCCTATTCCATATAATGGAATATATTATGTACTATACGTAGCGAGTCGATGTTTCACATCTGCCAGGCGTCCCCTAACGGCTCACATTTTTTTATTTAAACATAAGATTGGTATTTCGGTGTATCTAACGTTACTTATTATAAGTATTATTATCAATAAATAACGGTATAAGTACTCACCTCTATAAGGAACGTAAATGTTCAAATACAAACAGTCTTCGGACTCGTTTTTCAAAAATGGCTTGATCTTGTGTAAGTAGTTTTGTCTCCCCATCGATGGGGGATTCCCCTTCTTTATAGGGGGTAGCGATTGGGGGCAAACAGGGGCAAAATGTGTAGCCATTCGCACCCCTGACCATGGTGGAGCACTAACTGTAACAAGAAAAAATAGGACATAAAAAATAATAAAGTGGTGAGATTCGGCGTTTTGGCGTGAAGTACCTAGTAATAATAATTGTCGCCTATCTGTACAATTAAACGATAAAAGATATTTGTAATGAAAAATGATTTCTGATTGATGAAAAGAAAACACAAACAACAAAATTTTTATTGTAAGAACTAAATACTCAAGAAATGAGTTTTTTTTTGTTGCCATAAAAAATTACCTACTCTATTTTTCACAAATGTATTGACTGAAATATTTAAAAAAAAACCTCACTTGTTAAAATTTGTTTTTTTGTCCCTAGTTTTTGTTATGGCTCGATATAATAATTGGCCTTTTCATCTATTTTTTAGATGATTTATACAGCGAAAGCAACTTTTAATCCATGCTATTTATGGCGCTGTAGTGCCCGGGTCATTGTGAGGTGGAATAGGCTGCCCAGCACCTGTACCACCCTCCCAGCTTAGTCAGCCATGATCAGAGGAAAGAACAGGTCAATACGTCTGGAGCAAACTAAGCCGTGGGTTTCCTTACGATGTTTTCCTTCACCGTAAAAGCGATGTTAATAACGTACATAACTTTTTCTTAAACAAAAAGACATTTGTGTGTGATCGGCCAGGATTCTAACGCATGATCTTCGGAATGAAAGTCGAGGTATCTACCACTAGATCAACACCGGCTCGATATACATTCACAAATTTTCACGTTCATGCAATTAATACATTTCTGTAGAATGATGCGCGGCATTGAATGAAAAGAAAGATACCTAAAATAATTAAAAGTAAAGAATTGTAAAAGAAAAAAAACCTAGTATCTGAATTGTTAGAGACCAAACTAAACAATTCCAATTATTCACAAAAAACACAATTCCAAAATGAAATAAAAAATGAGGTCTTTGTGTGCGATTTCACGAAAACAGTAGCCTATTGTTGGAACCGACCGTTTTACAATTCTGATTCCATTCAATTTGTCGGCCGAAACTTTTTGTTTAATTCAGAAAATTGTATCACAAAAATATAGGTTTCCCGAATAGTTGCCGACATGTTTTATTGTGTTGGGAAATTTAAACATACACATTTTACTTGAAATATTTTACAAGGAGAAATTAATGCCGACATTTGTAGACCTGTGCAAAAAGATTTGGAAAAATTTTACGGTCGGCCGCCTGCCTGACACAAGCCCTCCCAGAGACTAAGCAGCTTGTCCGCCACCGCATGGGGAGAACTTAAGGTTTGCTAGACTCCTTCAGATCCCTTAGTCGCCTTATACGACAGCCACGGGAAGAGATGAGGTTACTCTATTTTATGCCGGGCTACACAGCATATTATGCCGCTGTGTTTTTAATCGTTTGTTAAAAGTAATCTATGAGGTCAAAATAAAAAGCAAGAATTGACTGATTTCACAGATTCGACGTCATTTTTAGTCGTTTCGGTTACACCTATAAAATCTTGAATTTCTTAGATCTTATGAATGTCAATAAAACTGTCTAATAAATAATCTTTCGTGAAATTTGAAAAAATATCTGGATAGATTAACCTCGCAAACACACTGTAAACACGGGACCTGCTCATTGGAGGTCGCGTTCCGAAGATAAAGTAAATTGCTGACGTTCAAATAACGTTTAAAACGATCATGTGAAATCTTATTAAACAAATATATTTTGATTCCTGTTGGAACGGGACAATATGAGCCCCGTTATTCCCACGACTGAAACTGTCTGTGTACCAAATTTTAACCAAATCCTGTCAGCAATTTTTGCGTGATTGAGATACTTGAGCATTCATAAAATTAGTGGATTGAGTCGGATTTAAAAACTTTATATTTCGAAGTTTTTTTAATATTTTAGAAATTTTCAAATCATAGAATATATTTCATTGTGTCCATCGTTTTTTTAAAACTAGTTGAAGCAAACAAAACTGACTACATCTGAAAGAGGTATTTTCTTTCTGGAAAGCGCAATATATAATAATATATAATAATAATAAAAAGACGAGCTCTGTGGCGCGTCGTGCGAATGCCCGACTGCAATGCAGAAGGTTGCGGGTTCGATTCCCGCCGGGTGCAAGTATTTATGCTTAAAAAATAAATATTTGTGTCTGGTCTGGGTGTTCCTCTATGTATAATATGTATGTATTTACAAAAGAAAAATAAATATAAGTATTATATCCGTTGTCTAGTCACCGTAACACAAGCTTAGTCGCTTACCACGGGGCTAGATGGCGCTGTGTGTTGTTGATACAATTTATTTATTTATTTTATTTATTTTATTTATATTGGTTTCAATTTTATTCAGTTACTATCTGCGATCCGCGGTTTCACCCGCGTTAGTCCCGATCCCGCCGGAATATCGGGTTAAAAGTATCATATGTGTTATTCCAAGTCTCCAGCTATCTACATATTGCATTTCATGGTAATCGGTACAGCGGTTTTTACGTGATTGAGTAACAAACACACACACATACATACATACTTGCAAAATTTAAGGACGAGGCGAATCTTACCGTTTCCATACAAACTTAATACCAAAATAAATATAACATTCAAATAGAACGGAGAAACATTTTTCAATGAAAAAATATTTTTCCGTTTTATTTCATTTCGAATGAATATGTTGGAATACCTTGTGATGGGGACCCTTTAAAAGTAAAATCTTAATCCGAATAATATCGATACTAAAGTAGAAAACTAAATTTTTCATAATTTATTTTGGTATTAAGTTTGTATGGAAATGGTAAGAGTCGCCTCGTTCTTTTAAGCTGTATAATATTAGTAGGAAAGGATAGGATAGAAAACCAGGTATCAGAAAGTTCCATGGTTATAGGATCCATTAGAAAAAGACTCAACCTGTTTGCATGAAAAAATACTGCTACCAAACTATAGAGGTAGGTGAAAAAACCTATTAATTATAGACACGTAAAATTAGAAAAAAAACATAATTTACCTGGAGGCATAAATCGAAAACTTCCAGTAGGCGATGCAGCATAAGGTATTCCCAAAAACATCTCTATCGGTTGTAAATCATATTGTCTACTAGGCTTTACAATCAAACCCCTAATCGCACCCTGCCTCAAATGATATTCCCTCGTCAACCTTCTTCCCGTATCATCATTCAGAAAACTCCGTCCATCTTCGGAGTACGAAGCTTCAGTTTCGCCAACGATCGGCAAAACGAGCGAGACGGCAACACAAATAAACACACCGTTTATAATCGCAAACTCTCTTTGGTTCGAAGCCATTTTGTTTATGCCGTTTTCTTGTTTTATGAGCGTCGATCCTAAAATACTCGTAGTGTTTGCACTATAGGTTTTATTATAAACTGTTTAATGAGTCATCTGTGTGATGGTTTATTTATCTACCACTTCCTTCTTTATGTTGAAATTTATATTTAGTATCACTAAATTTCTAATAGGTAAATATATTCATTCACAATTTTGCTAACCCACTTTTGACACACTAATAAAATTTCCACTGTTTTAATAAAACACTTATCTTATCCGTACCAAAACAAATACATTAAAAATGTTGTTCATGTTAATTTCCAAACTTTTTCTACACGAATGTTTTAACCAGAAATCGCAAGTACATTAGTTAATTATAAACACGATCTTAAAATAGTTAAAGTTGAACCAACGATAAAAGCTAGCGATCGATGTGTGTGCGCAGCTTTGGCGTGTGTAGGCAACTGGAAGCGTTCCAAACTTGTCGCCGAGTTCGAAGAGGTAGCACAGACAGCAGATTAGAATCGGTCGATCCTATCGATCAGTGCAGTCTCATAACAAAAACACGAGCATTGACATTATGAGCCTGCGTGAACAAGTGACTTTTTCAGGATGACAGTTGACATAGAAGTTGTTTTTCTACCTTGACAAAAGTTAGGTAAAGTTAGAAAGAAAGAAAATAAGTAGGTATGTTTAATCGAACATGCCTATATCAACACATCAAGAAAAATAAAAAAGATAAGTATAAGACATATGCATGTGCGCCCGCAGCTATGGAAATACCTAACGACGACTTAGGTAACATATTTGTCACACATATTCAAAAATGCCGGTGTCGACTCGGCAGCAGATAAAAATGTCGCCCATTTCAAAAGAGTGATAAAACAGCCTCATTGACAAATACGAGTATAGTACATTGACCGCATCATCAATTACCATCAAGTTAAAAAGTCAGATGGCTAGACCTGTCTCTGACATTAATCGATCGACTGTTTCACCACGATCGGCCAATCTCCAGTTGGTGGTCTGTATCGCTTCTAATACTGAAATACTACGGCATTCGGGACAGAGGGTATAAGATTCTTAAGATACCAACACGCGTGACGTTTTAAAGAATTTTCGTGGTTACATACTGTGTGCAATGTATGTATATACCTACCTACTTACCTACATACGTAACTTTTTGAAGGTATACAGAACTGAGAGTATAGGTATACAAATATACGATTTTAGACTAACACAGTTGTAGAAATTAAACTCATTTTTCGGTTTTAGTCGCGTGGTGCTTTTTAGCATTGTTTCAATGCTCAACGTTTCGAGACCTTTGCAGATCCCTTCTTTCTCTAGCTTTCCAAATTAGTTTAATTTCAATGCAACATTGCGAAAACAGAAGCAAAATCAACTAGTTGTTTTCACTAGAAATAGTATGAGGCTAATAACGGGGTATTCACCATGTTTTAATTTCTCGAGGACAAGCCAGTTGCAATTACTGGCAAAATATCGAGATATCTCGTTATTTAGTGATATTTGTTGTTTACAAATAGTTTAAGAGAAAGAGAGATAAGTTTAGGTTAGATGCGCGTTCGTGGGTTTTATTATATCTATTCAAATATACATTATTTTGCCTTTACATCACCTGGTTGTAAGTGCCTATGATGCCTGAAACCTATCTACTCTATACTTGAAGACTACGAGGTTCAATGGTATTTTGAAAAAATAACGACGTGATCTAAATTCCTAGTAGGTTTACTACTCGTTTAAGTGGTTTCTGGTTGCTTTTTTAAATTTCCAAGCTATACAACTAAGGCAGGTTACTAAGCTCTAATTATAAAAAAGGTCATCAGTTCACATGTTTTTTTTTACTGGGTCACTAAATAAAGCATAAATGAAGATGCTTTATTCTACCAGAAACACAAATGACACCAAGAAAAACTTAAAACCGAAAAAAAAGTGACACATGGGCGGCCTTATCGCCTATAATCGTCCCAGGCAAACAATTGTAAAACAGCTTTCAAAGCAGCACCGTGCGAATGTCCCATTAAACTCCACGAACTAATCTCAGGCGTACAGTGCGCGGGCGCATCCCGCAAGATATTTCTGTCTTGACATGTGCTCACAGTAAACATCCGGATACACCGGTAACGGAAACTGAACTTTATAAGCGTTTAAATAGGTATCTACTGTTAAAAGTTTACCAGTTTTAGGTAAATTGTTTCAGTTCCTGGTGGTAAAATATTTACAGCTTTTACAATAGAAAGTACAGTCGGCATCAAAAGTCCACGTATTCAGATTTTCCAAATCGCTGTAGCTACTTCATAATTTGTGGAATCTCAAAATTACTGACTTTTCGAAAGTAACTCTCTATTCTCTGTAATTTAATTCGTTTTACCGGTTTTAATCGCGTTGCTTTCCTACGTTTCTATAGGTCTTTCTAGACCTCTTGCTCATCCAACAAAAATCTTTCTCTGTCTTCTCTTTTTTTTTAACTTATTGTGTCCCACTACTCGGCAAAGGTGTCTCTTACTTTCCTCCACGTCTTTCTATCCTACGCCAGGTCCGTCCATTGTCCCTGGAAGGCATCGAGTTTGTGACGCCATCGTTTCCGTCTATTCTTAAATTTTCAAAATGTCTATCTTGTTTAGACACCTGTTTAGTAGCAATTTTGAACATCTGAATGTGGTCACTAACACTACCTACTATCTACTTTTGATCCTGACTGTACGAATGAGTTATGACATTTTTGTCAGAGTTCAAGCTAAATAGATCCTCCTTTTCTGAGCAAGCTGCTCTCTGGAGCCCGGGGTCCGCACAAACACAGAAGGTGAGTCTTATTGACCATACCCACTGTAGGTAGATTTAGCAATGTATGTATTTAAGGTTGGCACTAACCTTCCTTGAAACAAAGCACTATTCATTCACCTTTTACATGATATTCCCAAGCTTGTCGATTGGGTTAGAACTCGTGTGGTGTAATTGGTTCACACGTTCGAGGCTCACCATGTGAATTGTTAAATGTGTTTTATCTTAAACTAGCTGACTTGACAGACGTTGTCCTGCCCGTTATATTAAAAAAACCTACAACCCTATACTACTCCTACCCTACTTCTACCCTACCCTACCCTACTTCTACTACCCTACCCTACTTCTACTACCCTACCCTACTACTACCCTACCCTACTAATACGACTCTCTAATAGTTATCTATCTCCATACCAACATTCATGAAAATCGGTTTAGATTTGCGTTTAGCAACATATTCAGCGATTCATTTTCGTATTAAAGAAGATAGATAATGGCTGTTTATTTTTCAAGATAAATAAATAGATCAATCATTTGGAAGAGAGGTTAATGACCAAAATTTATTTACATTGATGTTTCATAATAACAAAGGTTCTAGAAAATATTTTTACAAGGAGAAATACATCATCAAAAAACCCTCCCATGACAGGATTCGAACTTGTGGCCCTCGCTTGCCGGGCACAGTGCCTTGAGCAATAAAAACATAAGAAATAACAAAGGTTCTCCTATGATTCTAAAGAATAAAACCCGCTACGCGTCAAAGTATTCGCTTACCTACTACGACGACGTTGTAATATTTCCGTCTCGAAAAAGAAAGAAAAGAAAACATATTTTGCCGTAGTTAGCGAATAACTTCGGGTTAGTATTTCATTAAATTATTCCTACCGAGCTTTGCAATCTTCGTGTTTCTATTTCTATTAATAAAATATCATAAATAGTTGCATAGAAGAGTCACTTTAGTTCGCCACTTGGTCATGGTTTTTATGGTTCCGTACCCAATTTATTGTTTTTTCCTAACTAAGTTCTATTCTTTGTTTTCTTTCTTTTATTGTACCTACATTTTTTTTATATATTTTGTACAGTGTGTTTTTGTCAATAAAATGTTTGTATTCTATTATTTTTTAAAGGGCAAAAACGGGACTGAGACTTCGCTGTCTGTCTGTTCGTCTGTCACCAGACTGTATCTCATGAGCCGAATTAGCTAGCTTGTTGAAGTTTTAACAAATGATGTATTTCTAATGCCGCTATAACAGTAAATTCTAAAAATAGAATAAGGAAGATATTTAAAAGGGGCTCCCATACAACAAACGTGATTCAAAAACAGAAAAACGCAACGATACTGCGATGTATTTTTTCTACTAGCGCTATCTAGTGATGCGAGTGATAGACTTGTTCTTCTTTGGGCTTCGCTGTCTGTCTGTTCGTCTGTCACCAGACTGTATCTCATGAGCCGAATTAGCTAGCTTGTTGAAGTTTTAACAAATGATGTATTTCTAATGCCGCTATAACAGTAAATTCTAAAAATAGAATAAGGAAGATATTTAAAAGGGGCTCCCATACAACAAACGTGATTCAAAAACAGAAAAACGCAACGATACCGCGATGTATTTTTTCTACTAGCGCTATCTAGTGATGCGAGTGATAGACTTGTTCTTCTTTGGGCTTCGCTGTCTGTCTGTTCGTCTGTCACCAGACTGTATCTCATGAGCCGAATTAGCTAGCTTGTTGAAGTTTTAACAAATGATGTATTTCTAATGCCGCTATAACAGTAAATTCTAAAAATAGAATAAGGAAGATATTTAAAAGGGGCTCCCATACAACAAACGTGATTCAAAAACAGAAAAACGCAACGATACCGCGATGTATTTTTTCTACTAGCGCTATCTAGTGATGCGAGTGATAGACTTGTTCTTCTTTGGGCTTCGCTGTCTGTCTGTTCGTCTGTCACCAGACTGTATCTCATGAGCCGAATTAGCTAGCTTGTTGAAGTTTTAACAAATGATGTATTTCTAATGCCGCTATAACAGTAAATTCTAAAAATAGAATAAGGAAGATATTTAAAAGGGGCTCCCATACAACAAACGTGATTCAAAAACAGAAAAACGCAACGATACCGCGATGTATTTTTTCTACTAGCGCTATCTAGTGATGCGAGTGATAGACTTGTCCCACTATAGGGCAAAGACCTCTTACAGGATCGGACGGATCCGATAGGGACAGATGGGATAAGAAAGTCGGGTTGGATTTTTTTCCATTGTAGACTTCCTTCTTCTAGATAGGCGTTCTACATCTTAGACCATATCATCACTTACCAGCAGGTGAGATGCTTAAATCTATAGTTAATTAAAAAACGAAATGCAGAAATTTCGGGTAAATTCCGGAAAAGGCTAAGTTACCTTACCAACGTAGGTGTTATTTGATTTTCTCTGCAAACTTTATGTCGCCTTAATTAGAGAAAACGATGTTTTTTAAGCAAATAGTGTATCCTCTGCACTCAGTTTTTACTCTATGCGTTTCTCCATATTTAGCCATTTGGCGGCGGTTTTCTCGGAACTTGGAAGACGAATTGACTAAGTTCACAGATTGTAGGAATTATAAATCCCTTTTATATTATTCTAAGCTCTAATTTAACGCGTAACATTTCAAAGAGTTTATGAAACAATATCTGTGAGATTATGAACTACTAAGTATCTAATTATATTTTACATTTAACGATATTTTAGTTGCGTAGAAGTTTTTTCAGGAAAAAAAGTGTATAATATATGGTTACCCCATCTCTTCCCGCAGATGTCGTAAAATGCGACTAAGCAGGAATATCTAGGGAGAGTTCTCCCCGCGCGGTGGCGGGTAATCTGTGTGGTCAATGTTGACTTATATTAAATAATTTAGGATTTTAGCACACCCCGGGCTCCCGAGAGGGGCGCAACTGGGGACATCGCTCATAGATACATAGATATAACGCTTTATTACGACACTAAAATTTCATTTACTCAAACAAGAGATGAAAAAGAGGAATTAAAGAAGAGGGAGAGGGGAGTAGAGTAGGTAAAACATCATTTTTCATCCTATCATTATAATGTTAATGAAAAATAGTATTTTTCCCAAAAATATACCTACTGAATTTTTCGTCTTAAATATTCTTGTCACACGAATGTGGTACCAAATTCCACCCTTTACCTTTATATCACACCTCGAAACCTGCAAAGGGCACACAGGTCGAATCAAACATTTCTTTTTGAAGGCAGAGGCGTGACAAGGAGCTTTGAATGTGGCAGAAAAGCAAGATAGATGGTAAAAGTTCATAAGTCATATCACAACTTCAAGCTAAGAAGTAAGGATGATCGTACATCAACATCTAATTGATTGATAATATTAATTGTACTAGAAACGTCCCTCGGTTACACCCGCGTAAGCCCCGATCCCGCGGGATATTCCAAAAATCCTTACTTAGTGGATAACTTACACACCACAAAGAACACACTCTTCAATGAGTCTCTTCTTCTTCACTCTTCTTCTTCATGTCTCTAGTATCAGCAGTTTGAGCTCTGAGTTGGTAATAGGTCAGTCAGGACTGTATTTTTTAAGTATAGAAGATATAGATAGATAAAAACAGTACGTGAAAAATAACATAATAGTAATCTATTACTATTATAAAGCGGAAGAGTTTGTTTGTTTTTTTGTTTGTTTGTTTGAACGCGCTAATCTCAGGAACCACTGGTCCGATTTGAAAAATTATTTCGGTGTTGTAATTTATAAGGCAAAACAACGTTTGCCGGGTCAGCTAGTATTTAAATAAAAGTGTTTAGTATTCCAATATTCGTGAAAAGAGTAAAAATTGTGTTTAGAATTTCTGTCCGAATATAAATGTTTATTTTGCAATGTTTAATTTTATTGTGTCTATTACTAATGTGTTTGTAAACGATGGTGTTTATTTATTGTGTAAATAGTGTTTGTATAAACGTATTTTCTAAATGATTATATTGTCTAAATGGTTTACTTATCTAAGTAAACTTTTGTATCTCTGTTTTGTATTTTTAATATTTCTACACTAATATTATAAAGATTAGTATTTTTGTATGTGTGTGTTTGCGTCTGTATGTTTGTAATGAATAAACTCAAAAACCACTAGACCGATTTTAAAAATACTTTCACCATTTTCTAATGACGAAAGCTTTCTAGTTACATTCACCCTAAGTAACAGAGGCTAGTTTTGATCCCGATATTCCTACGGGATCGGGACTTACGCGGGTGAAACCGCGGGTTTTAACCGCGCTAGTTAAAAATAAGGTTAAACGTAATTATATTAATAATATACTTTATTATATTATTATACCTACTTAATAATACACTTTAATATACCTACTTAATATTTTTAAGACAATATGTCAAATATAATTCAAACGAATAGGTATCTAAATGAAATGCTTTAAAGTTTGAGGTTTGAAGTAGGTAGACGTAGTAGGTAGTAGGTGGATTTTAGTTAGTTTTAGTGGATAAAATCTCTCAAATTCGAGAATAAAACTTGTCAGACTGCTGCTATAAATAACTCAGACATGTACGTACACATCAAAATGGTGATTTTGACAGCTGTCAACTGTCATTCTAGTGTCACCGCTGTAATAAGTGGCTAGATGCGGCGGCTTTGAATCACTAATTTGCGCAGTTTTTTTTAGAAAATATGTAAAAATAACTGGCGAAGTGCGAGTTGAACTTGCGCGCGAAGAGTTCCGTACCATTATCACGAAAAAAACAACACGTTTGTTGTATGGGAGGCCACTTAAATATCTATTTTACCAATTGTCTTTTTAGTATTTATTGTTATAGCGGCAACAGACTGAAGTACATAATATTGTTAAAATTTCAACTAGCTAGCTACCGCGGTTCATGAAATACAGCCTAGTGAGTGACAGACAGATATACCTGACGGACAGCAGAGTATAATAGGGTTCTCGATTTTACCCTTTGAGTAGGTAAGGAACCCTAAAAAGGTCTTGTAGGTATATTTTTTTAATTCGTAGTACTATCTAAAAAATAAAACCAGGTATTTATCAACAAGAATGAGAAGTCTCCATCCATCTAGGTAAATAAATTTCTGAGCAGGGCTGCAATTTAAAGATAAATTTTTCCTTTGTTTTTACACAAAGAAAAATGCATGAAGGAGAACGACTGCTTTGATATAAAATTCTTTGAATGAATGTTCTTTTGAAAATGAATTTTTACTATCTTAAGGTACGAGTAAGTATCTAATTTGCTGGGTTTTACTGCTGAGATTAAAAGTTCGTTGTTTTTTTTTAATCTTGATATTTTTGATTTATTTGAAGAAAATGTTTTTCAAAAATTGCACCCGACAGGACTTGAACATTTTCTTCAAATAAATCAATTATCCAAGTGTAGGAAACACTTTAAAATAAAATCAAGGTCTTGATATTTTTGTTAAAATTTAGTTACCTATAAATAGAGTATTTGTTAGTAAAAGTACCGTAATAATTGATTTTTCTTCTGTTTTCGCGATGTTAGATTAAAATTAAACTATTTTTTTCGGGTTTTAACCGACTTCTGTTAGTAATTTCTGAAGTCGGGCAGTTTTACTGGGTTGGTCCAGATTGTAGTTTGGCTGCCCGTCTTCAGAAATTACATAACAGATAAGTCGGTGGTACTGTATGTAGGTTATTATATGCTTTTTTTATGACGGTTTAATTTTTTTAAATATTTTTTTAATAATCGGGTGGTGTTTATTACTAGTAACATTGATGTAATGCTCGTTTCGAGACCTTTACAGATCTCTTCTTTAGGATTGACTAAAGAAAGAAAACTATTGGCAATCCTGAAGAAGAGACCTGTAAAGGTCTCGAAACGTTGAGCATTGAAACAATGCTACAAGTAGGTAATAAACACCACGCGATTAAAACCGAAAAATGAGTCCAACTTTTAGGTAATCATTTAGAAATAAAAAGTATTTCCCAAACGTTTGATTTAGCAGTACCAATTTGAAGTCAGTTAGTGTCAGTAATTCGAAACAGATGACTCATAAAATCCACTTACTTCAATGAAATTCGCGTTTTGAGCCAAACGACCTCTTGATGCGTAGATTTGTAGCTCATTAAGCAAGATTTTATCGCCGGCACGTGCCAATGGGGGAGAAGCCACGGGAAATAACTAGTATAATCTGTTTCGAAAGCTGTGAAAATTTGTAAAAAACACGATACGAAAAATGTACCTATTTATCTACTTAACAATTAATTAAATGCATATAATTTTTGTGACGTTTTGAATAATTTCTTCTAAGTTGTATGTACTTACATAAGAAAAGGTTTTTTGTGAAAAGAAAAAGGCCGACTGCTATTTCGTGCGTATCTTGTACCTATTTATGTACATTTCTTTATTATTATTAACTTTATATATTACTAGCTGTGCCCTGCGGTTTCACCCGCGTAAGTCCCGATTCCGCTGGAATATCGGGATAAAAAGTAACCTATGTGTTATTCTAGGTCACCAGCTATGTATATTTAAAGTTTAATCGCAATCGGTTCGGTAGTTTTTTTTTTTTTTTTTTTTATTATTATTTATTTATTCTAAAGAATCAACAGCACTTAATATTAGTTTAAAACAGCTCTTAGAAAAAACAGACTGCCAATAACAGATTCCTACTTTAAAAAAAAAAACTAAATAACGGTTTTTCAATCAATCAATCAATCAATCATTTATTGAGAATATAGGTATAAACATGGTCTTAAATAATAATATAATAAGTGACAGCTATATTCTGCCTTTTCGGCATTCAATAATTTTACATAAAAATAAAAAATAATGTCAAAATGGAGAGATTAAAATTCATAATAAATTAAGTATAAAAGCGCTGTCATTTAAATCATTTTTCATTCGTCGCTTCCAAGAAAACTACTTAAATAGCGTGAAAGAGTAACAAAATCACATACATACATACGTACAAACTTTTGCGTTTATAATATTGGTAGGATTTTTAATTTCACACAATAATCTAACGTTTTGTTCATTGTACCTCTATTTGACATTTTCTTTAGGAAGATAATATCTATGTCAAATCATAGTATAGATATTAGATAGTTTGAATAGCACCTGCTGTTTAAACTGTGGTATAGATGCCGCAAGTGTTTGTACCTTGAGTAATTAATCTTGACTCAAATCTTGTACGT
This sequence comes from Idaea biselata, assembly GCA_958496205.1. NCBI lineage: Eukaryota > Metazoa > Arthropoda > Insecta > Lepidoptera > Geometridae > Idaea > Idaea biselata. The sequence continues at coordinate 34,891,322 of OY292394.1, read as the reverse complement.
TTTGATGTGAAAACAGGTTTTATCTACATCTACACTAATACTTTAATGAGGAAAGATTTGTATTTGTGTGTGTGTGTGTGTGTGTTTGTATGTTTGTTATGAATAAACTCAATATTACTGAACCTATTTAAAAAAAAAACACCATTAGAAAGCTAGATTTACCCTGAGTAACATAGGATACTTTTGATCCCGATATTCCCACAGGATCGGGTGAAACTGCGGGACGCAGCTAGTATCTAGATATTTTAGTCTGTGGTGACCCGACTTTGTTATATAGGTTTTGTCAACAATTTAATTTGATAAATTAAATAGGAAACTCTAAACTTAGTTTGCGTTAATCTTCTTTAACCTGAAGATGATTATTCCTGATTGAAACCATTTAATTTTAATCGAACATAGCAAAAAAATTGAAGAAAAATCTATTTAGCATTTTAAATAAAGCCAAAGGCAAACACTTGTATGCAGACTTAAAATTCGCGCACTTTTATGCTTTTTTTCCGCTGAAACTGTGAATGCGTCATTAAGTTTATGTCCAATTAATTTCTGGGAGATAATGGTATCGACACTGAATTGGTTTTTACTTTTATGGCCCATCCCTGAAAGGCTATCTGACTAGATTGAAATAATTACAGTAAATGAAAATAAAAGTGGTAGGTAGGTACAGGTAATTTGGTATGTAACCAGATGAGTATTATTTTTACAATAATTTAAATAGAGTTTTCGCTTTGTGAGATTGAAATTAAACGTTACTCTTTTTCAGTTTTAAACGCTTGTAGCATTATTGAATGATGAATATTAATAGCCTTATTCAATGAACGTGGAGAAGGTAAGAGTAATTTTACCACTTTTTAGGGTCCCGTAGCCAAATGGCAAAAAAACGGAACCCTTATAGATTCGTCATGTCTGTCTGTCTGTCGGTCCGTATGTCACAGATACTTTTTTCCGAAACTATAAGAGCTATACTTAGGGTTGCCAACAGTTTTTTCGAAAAATATAGTATTTGTGGCTAAAAAATATAGTACGACCCAAAAAAATATAGTACAAAAATTAGAGCGGTGTTTTGTAGAATATTTCGAAAAAATACGTATTTTTTGCACTTAACCTTTTTTCACACTTTAAAATACTTACTCTTTCTTTGTAGAATAAAAAAAATGTTCCCGACATTCAATGTTTAAATTATGAGCACCTTTTTTATGGCTTTTCTTTTTTTCCCCTCTACATACTCGTAGAAAACAGTCCTCTGTAAATGCAGAGAGGAGGAATTTATAAAAGAAACAACTTTTTACAAATTATGCCTGAAATATAGTATTTTTGCGTACTATATGTGCTTTCAAAAATATATAGTACGCTGAGCTGAAATATAGTACAATACTATATATTATAGTACGGTTGGCAACCCTAGCTATACTGTTGAAACTTGGTAAGTAGATGTATTCGGTGAACCGCATTAAGGAAACTCACAATTTAAAAAAAAAAACCTATACGTGTGGGGTATAGGTCTTTACAAATGATGTTGACGTTTCTAATATCATTTTTTTTTCAAAACTGAATAGTTTGCGCGAGAGACTTCCAAATTGGTAAAATGTGTGCCCCCCCCCCCCCCCCCCTGTCACTTCTAAAATAATGTGATGATAAATCTAAAAAAGTATATGATGCCCATTACTATGCAAACTTCCAACAAAAATTAGTTTGAACGAAATCTAGTAAGTAGTTTTATTTTAAACGTCAAAAATCGTGAAATGCAATTTACCTATCAAAACAAAATCTGTTGTATAGATAATGGTACGGAACCCTTCGTGAGCGAGTCCGACTCGCACTGGGCCGGATTTTGTATCTGTCTGTTAACTTCAAAAGTTCTTCTCACGGAAAAAGACAAAGCATGTTTTCACTACTCCTTGCTCCACGTTTATTGATACGGCTATCACTAAGTTGCGATATTGCATAAGCCGTTCCAAAAGAATTTTTGAAAGAAATTTGATTGATAAAGATTTTTTTTTCTACCGAGATAAATGTAATTAGTCTGTTTCTTTGTAATTTTGCATCCTATAACTCAGCATGATGTTTCTGAAATGCTAGTATTTTAGAGATTTTGAATCACAAATTGAAGTAGGTATACTCCAATTCTATACTGTTACGACGACATTCCCAATGAGAATCTAAAAATGTATCAACTGATTCACATTTTAAACCAGCGGCTCATAAAGCTACACGGCGTACATATAGCTTGAATCGGCAGAATTTGTGAGAGAACTGAAAATATAACTGTCCCTCCCAAAAGGAGCAGCAAAAAGTCGAACGTTTGTCGCACATCATGCTTTTTGTGGCCACGTTCCGAGCGTTGCGAAGCTCTAGAGAATAATCAAGACAAACCGTGATAGTCGAATACGACATCTAGTTTTGAACAGCGCCGCGAGGGTCTCATAAATATTTTTGTTTACACGGACAGGGGGCAGGCAAAAGGTTATTACACTATGTATCCTCGGCTTATTTATTTCTATATTTGACGATCTTTGTGGCAAACATTTGGCTTTGACGCACGCATGTTATTGTAAGTTCGATTACCTTTGTAACAAATTTATATATTTATATGATTTATCATTAGGTATTTCGTTTGGTTTTGATTGATTCTACGTGTAGTAAGTAGATTTCGCTATATGCAACGTCCTGCAATATATATAACTCTGTTTAAAATTAAGATTTATTAATTGGCTAAGAAATATTCGTTATTTTATTTTTACCTAATAATAATATTTTTGTTAATCGCTTTATACGTGCACCAAAGTCTTTTTCATTAAAATACTAGCTATTCTATTACGATTCATAAGATACAGCCTGGTGACAGACAGACAGCGAAGCCTCAGTAATAAGGTCCTGTTTTTATCCTTTGGTTACGGAACCCTAAAAAGTAGACGCATAGCTCTTATACGGTACCTAAGGGAAAACATCGTGCGGAAACTGACCGACATGTCTTAAAACTTACCACGGAATGGAAGTAGGCTTCCGTGGCGTCTTACTGTATAACTAATAAGGCAGATACGCGACATTACAGCCCAAAGAATCTAGAAGTTTCTGGACTCAAAGGGAATTGGTAATGTACTATAAAAGGTTGCAACAGTTGACCATAACTGTTCGATGCTGCATCTCAATTAGCCTACAATAATAATTTGACAGAAAAAAAATAGGATTATGCTGATGACAGAAAATCATTGTTCGCTATAACGAGTGAATAATACACTGAGTCATGGCCCATTGCCCTGCTGCAATACACACATGTTGTATTTAGTTTTAGTTGTATATTTTAAGTATTATGTTTTGTTTTTGTACAATAATTATGTGTGTGTAACTTAAGAACAAATAAACTTTTTTCTATTCTATTCTAATAAATAATCGCTTTATATCTAGCCCCGCGCTAAGACGGCACAGCTGTTATGTTCCAGAGATATCGATTGCAAAAAGTACAGACGGACAGACAGGCAGATCTAACGATGTATGTACAATTGAGTAAGCTTTTTGAGAATATATTTATAGTTAATCCGAAAGTCTATGAAAAGGATAAGGTATAAAGAAGGTCCTGAAGAAGGGACCTGGAAAGGTCTCGAAACGTTGAGCGTTGAAACAATGCTAAAAGTAATAAACACCACGAGGTCAAAACCGAAAAATGTCTCTAATTTCAATAGAACATCGCGAAAACAGAAGAAAATGTATTTAAGTAGGTGTTTAATCATCAATAGGTGTCATTTACGTTGTCTAGTCACCATAATACAAGCTTAGTTGACGTTTGAAGTAGGTAGGTATCTACATACGTAAAATGTATTTGTCCTTTTTAGGCTTCTGTACTCAAAGGCCAAAAACGGGACACTATTACTGTCTGACTTCGCTGTCTGTCTGTTTGTCTGTCACCAGGCTGAAGGCTGTATCTCATTAACCGTGATAGCTAGACAGTTGAAGTTTACAGAGAAGATATATTTCTGTAGCCGCTATTCTCCTCAAATACTAAAAACAAAATAAAACAAAAATCCAACTCTCATTACCCCGGTTATTAGGGTTCCGTAGCCAAATGGCAAAAAACGGAACCCTTATGGATTCGTCTTGTCTGCCTGTCCGTCCGTATGTTACGCCCACTTTTTTGTAGAAGTATTAATGTTCTTTCTTGTATTTGTATTAAGACCAACAGTACTCGGAGTTCTCCAATCAAATCAAGCACCACAATAAACTTGAGGAAATTCTGACCACAATCCAAATTGCTCATAAACAAACCTCTTATCCAAAACTGTCATACCCTTTATTAGAACAAGATTCCTCAATAATTGTAAACGGAGCCTATGGCTGCTGTTCACATTAGAGTGCGACAACGACAGCGACGTAAAATAGTGCATAGGTTATGTGGGCATAATCCCGTTAGTTATATTTTTTAGCCGGACTATAGTCTTTGAAATAAAAACTTCGCTGGCTAGACTATCAAAAATGAACACACTGTAGTTCTAGTTAAAGTAACAATGAAATAAAAACGAAACAAAACACGATCAAAATTAAGTGTTTTGTTGTTGATAGTCACATCGCCGCGTGGCGAGTTTGACGCCAGTGGAGTTTTAACAACATACGCTGTGCAGGCTACAGAGATACTCAACTTTTTGCTTTCGCTTTTGCACCTGTCTGTGTTTGTTTGTATTAAAGGCACAGTGACGGAACTCAAATTAACACAAATACATAAAATAATACCTATACCTACTTAATTAGAGAATAAACCAGTGTGCTGTACTTGTTCGCTTACTTTCCCATGAACTTTTATCATGGTTTTATATGCCATTCTGAGCTTTTTTCTGAATAAAAAAGTACTCTTTCTTTCAGAAAGTCTCATTTAGAATGAATCTTTTTCAAAGTAGGAACTTACTTTGTCGTTATCGCGAGTTGCTCCATTATGGACAAGGCCTACACGAAGTGAAAGAGGGAGGGGGGCACAATAAATATTTGCACTGAGATTAGAACAGATGCGTCGTAGGCGTCTTTGATATGAAATAAGGGTAGCAAGAAACGTCTTGTTAGGTACAGTTGACAAAAAAACAACGCTCCCAACCCAAATCTTATTCCTAAGAAATAAAAGCTACAAGACGTATGAAAGTTTCTTGCGCCCTTTGTACTGGATTACTCGAATCTAAGCTCGTCTTTTTCAGATGTTTTTGCAGATCGTATTCGTGTTTTTTTTCCGTTGGTAATTGACAGATTTCTCCGAACGCTGAATATTTGATTTCGTAAGGCAAATGTTTTGTGCTACATAGGTTATTATATCGGTATTGGTATCTACTTGATGTTATTAGATAAAGTACGTGTTTCCGATACGATTTTGTGATATGGTTGCATAGATACTATTCTTGGCGTTTTTCCGATCTTGAAATGTGGGTACAGTGTCGACAAGTGACGTTAGGTGTCAATGATGAAGGGACCTGCAAAGGTCTCGAAACGTTGAGCGTTAAAACAATGCTAAAAGTAATAAACACCACGCGATTAAAACCGAAAAATGTCTTTAATTTCAAGTGACTTTAGATTTTCAGAGTTTTGTACCCAAAAAGTTTAAACGGGACCCTATTACTGAGACTTTTTGTCTGTCTGTCCGTCTGTCCGTCCGTCCGTCCGTCCGTCCGTCCGTCCGTCCGTCCGTCCGTCCGTCTGTCCGTCTGTCCATCTGTCACCAACCTGTACCTATCTCCTAAACCGTAGGCCATTGTACATGATGTTGAGGTGCAGGTTTCCTCGCAATGTTTACCTCCACCGTAAGACATGACACGAAATACTATTACATAATATACATACAATTTATATTCTCGTCAAAATACAAAGTTTCTTGCTGAGACTTACCTACCAACATGGCTGTCTCTACAATCTTGAGATTACATAAAATGAGTCATTCGACATGTATGACTAAATTAGTAGGTATGTCCTGAACTACGACGTCTGTGAGTGTCGCTAATTTTAGATGTAGGTATGTTGTGGGTAGGATAGGTACCTACCTACGTATGATTATGTTTATTTAGACTCGACTTGAAATATCTTAGGTTTATAAACTTTAAACAAGTCTAAATTAGAATCGATTCCGAAAAAATGAGTTTAAGTTCATACCAGCAGCATCATGAAAACCTAAACAAAATCTAGGTGTAAAAAAACCTTTTTTAAAAAATGCTTCCATTAATCCCAACCGAATCGTATCCGCCGGGATTCGAACCCACGACTAATGTTAACCGAACCATTGAGTTGACCGCTACGCCATGGGTACAAACCGCTAAGTCGAAATTAAGAGGAGTATATACGCCAACGACCTTGAAACTGAAAATCCCTGTCGGGCTCATCGAAAATTGTTGATTATTTCATGACGGAATGTCGTAGAACTTTTTTTTGTGCACAGATTGTAGGTGACATTGTTTCCTACATTTTGGTGTAGTTTTAAGACAAGAACATCCTATTGGTGCAAATCTATCCAAATTTTAGACAAAAAATGTCTGATTTGGCTAAAATGTCGATAGGCTTCAATACGTTTCGACATATTTGTATGGAAACTGCACTAAAATATCGGAAACAATGTCGCCTACAATCTGTACACAAAAAAAGTTCTACGACATTCCGTCATGAAATAATCAACAATTTTCGATGCGCCCGACATGGATTTTCAGTTTTTCAGAATAGGGCCCTTAAGAAAGCATTTCGTCATGTTTTTGCGAGGGCGTCCGTAGAGCTCGACATCTACTAGAACCTTTATAGTTCAAGTCAACGTAAACAGCTATTTATGTTTTATTAGATAAAAGATTAAAAAGGTAAAAGATTAGATACCTAGCCATTGGTAAAATTTCAAAAAAACTGATACAATAAATCCTATTCTAAAAATAGTATAAAGCTGAAAGTTTGTGAGAATGTACCTATGTGTGTGTGTTTGTTACTCAATCACGTAAAAACCGCTGAACCGATTACCATTAAACTTAGAGACTTGGAATAACACATATGCTTCTTTTTATCTCAAAATACCTGCGAGATCGGGACTTACGCGGGTTAAACCGCAGGTCGCAGCTAGTAAAATAATATTAAAAGAAAATAATTTCAACCGGTCAAGATTCTTCCCTTTACGCGCTCGTTTGAAATACGACTAACTATTATTTATTATGCTTTATTTCGTTTCATTTTAACGGAACACCTACTGAACGTTGATAATCTAGTGTTGGGTTAGTTTTATTTATTTAAATCGGCAAGACCAGTCCATTATTTAGCTTTAGTCCCGCGGTTTCATCCGCGTAAGTCCCGATTTCGTGGGAATATCGGGATCAAAAATAGCCTGTTACTCTTTGATATTGTATCTTTCCATTGGTGATAGATTTTTTAAAATCGGTCTAGTAGTTTTGAAGCCTATTCATTACAAACAAAAAAATATTTTTTTGTTAATAGTATTAGTATAGATGATTAACAGTAGGTATATTGCTTGTCTTTTACTGTACATAAAAACTTATACATGATGATTAAGTTGTGTAATCATTATCAAATTATTCGTATGAAAGTTATTTTTATTTAGTAAATATAGCGTGTAATGCTGTTGGTGTTCCTAGTATAAATAAATAAATCTCTACATTGTTAAATTTACTTGACTAAGCAGTTTTACCTTATTAAAATTTTAACAAATAAATAGAACACCAAAATGATAAGGCATACATTTCTGTCTTTCTGTCTTTCTCATACTGAATCGTGAAATTGAGGCACCAGTTTATTTAAAAAAAAGTAATAAAGAAACAAATAATAAAGTAATAAAGGACTTTTACGGGACGACGGCAAGAGACCCGATGGAATGACTCTCGTTCCTTGGAAGATGGGTAGGCCCCTAGTTTGGGATGCCACTTGTGTGGACACGCTGGCTTCTTCCCATCTTCCAGTGACCACGGTGCGGGCAGGAGCTGCCGCTGATAAAGCTGAAAACCTTAAACGGCACAAATATAGTAATCTAGATAGGGGTTACATGTTTGTGCCGTTTGGGGTGGAGACTTTAGGTCCGTGGGGGCCGGCCGCTCTGGAGCTGTACAGAGAGCTAGCTAAACGTTTGGTGGAGGCATCGGGTGACCGGAATGCTGGCTTGTATTTTGCCCAGAAAATAAGTATTTGTATACAACGGGGCAATGCAGCCAGTATTCTGGGCACTTTTCCCTCCACCAAGTTTTTAGCTGATTTAGATTTAGTTTAGTTTTTAGTTTAGTTTTATTTTAATCAGTTTTAGTTTTAATTTAGTTTTTAATTTTAACCGTGTTTTATAAGAATAAAATAAAGAAACTATTTTTCACCTTTATTTTTTTAACAAAAAATTCCCATAAGAATATAAGACAAGACCGAATTTCCAAGACTTCTTACTCCTTCGCACATCACTATCCTACTTGATATTCAAATAGTATTCTGCAAAAATGATAAGAAGGTCCCTAGAAACGAGGTGGCAACAGTTCTACAGATATTAAGACCCCATTAAACAGCAAACCGCTATAAAACAGGGAGAGAATTTCAAATGTACCATTAGGGGAGCACTTTTTGTGTATTTATTCAAATTAATTGCTTTTTCATTGTGACGACGAAATCTCGGATTATTTATTTACGAATTATTTTGTTTTTGATGAAAATTCTGCGTAAATATTAAGCTTAGAGCATGTGTGGGGCACGCGGGAGGGTTTCGTGGCGGGGGTAGGACTTTCAGTTAAAGGTTCTATGCACCATTTTGCATAGAGCGGTCTGCATGAGTCGGCTACTGTAGGCTTAGATGAAAACAAAAATAGTGTGTAGTTACTATTTTTACTTCGATTTTTTTTAAGCAGGCCGTGTTCCGTAGAATACACACGGCCTAACTACAAAACTCAATTATATTAAGAGCCCTTTAGCCGCTAAACTCAAAATCCATGTCGGGTTCATCGAAACTTGTTGATTATTTTATGACGGAATGTTGTTGAACTTTTTTTTGTGTATGGATTGTAATCGACATTGTTTCCGACATTTTAGTGCAGTATTGAAGCCTATCGACATTTAAGCAAAAACAGACATTTTTTTTTCTAAAATTTGGATAGGCTTTGCACCGATAGGAGGTTTTTGTCTTAAACTACATCAAAATGTAGGAAACAATGTCACCTACAATCTGTACACAAAAAAAAAGTTCTACGACATTCCGTCATGAAATAATCAACAATTTTCGATGAGCCCGACAGGGATTTTGAGTTTAGCGGCTATAGTGCTCTTAAATAGCTCAATCAAGCGTTAGCGCTTATAGGTATACTAGACAACGGATACACTACCTACTATACGTTTTATTTTGTAAATGTATGTATGTAACATATTATACATATTAGCGAGACCCCCAAACTATAATCAAATATTTTTTAAGCTTAAATACTGGCCCCTGGCAGAAATCGAACCCGCAACCTTCTGCATTACGGGGCACTCGGCTGACGCGCCACTGAGGTCGTCAATGACACTATACCAACCAAACACACATACAATCATAACATTCATACAAGTTTGACAGTCGGAACCGGAGGCAAACTATTTTCACTTCCAGTTCCGATTGTCAAACCGTTACAATTTCTACTAATAACTCAGCACCCCAATAGCCGTGTTGAAAAATTATTTCTTTCTAAAAATATGATTCTTCCAAGAAAGAACCTTGTTTTTTTCGGCAAAATGATTAATTTATTAAAGTATCCAAACTCGAAGATGACAAATTCACAAACAATAAACTTAGTTTACTGTCAATAAACGGAAAGCTATAAAAGTTAAACGTCATCAAGCGAAGATAAAGCGATGACAGACCGAAGACTATAGAACTCGATCGGTCGATAGTTTGCTGAGAGACCATCCATCCGAGCGATGTTCCCGGTTGCATCCCTCTCGGGAGCCTGGGGTCAGCTTTCCTTCTTTTACGCCTCCACTTCGCACGACCTTCGGCATCCCGTGTAGCCATTTGCACGCATATCGGCCCTTACGACCTCAAGACAGCTTTTCTTGGGTCTTCCCAATTTGCTGCACCCGGGCGGAGGTGTCATAGCAAGACATTTGTTCCCCACGTAACTAGATGGTTTTCGTATAACGTGACTGTACTACCGTCAGCATTATTTTTGCAATTTATCTCCAATGTCTCGGACATGAAGGCTGCCCCTGATGCAGGAGTTTCTGACTGTCAAGCTGACTGCAGGACGTCTTTATGACTTTGGTCTTATGAAACACGGGTCGGGTCTAGTTCCACTGCTATCTTCTATCTCTATCTTATCTCTATTATAATAAGTGTGAGGAGCTCATTGACCTGTATCTGCCGATCTTGAAAGGTCGTGCAGGTTAAGCAACTAGTAATTATTTGGATGGGTGACCGATATGTTGTGTGGCAAAAATCGTTTTCTAGAGCTTCTCCGTGCTTGGGAAGGCACGTTAATAAGTTGGTTCCGGTTATTATCTCAGATAGCAGTTGTTAGGTCAAGTTTGAGGTCTTATACGGTCAGTCGAATCGGCCGATCAAAAAATTGTTACACTGCGTGTGTCCTAAACGGAGAAGTTGTAACGATTTCCTCTCTTATTAATGTTTATTAAATATTTGAGTTGAAATATTAATTTATGTATTTAGTATTATTACGAATTTTGTGTATTTATCGTGTTTGAAACTCTCCGAACAATCGCGAACAGTGATTAGCGTCGATTTTACTTGATGTTATGAACTGACTAGCTTTTGGTACGCGGTTTTTGTTGCAAAAAACGTTATTCTAACCCGCTCCTGTATATTGTTACATACTGATAGCCTTATTAATAAACGTGGAGTAAGGTCGAAGTAGTGAGAATATGCTTTGTGACAAGAACTTTCAAAGTTGACAAACAGAAACAAAAATTGGTAAAATTATTCCGACCTTACTGCACTTTTATTATGAGAGTCTACTATAGATAGATGAAAACATCAATCCTCTTATATAATCGAATAGGCGCCTCTGAACGTTGTGTTCGTTAACAATAATATATACAAAAAAAACATGCGGAAAATAAAATATACTTCAAGAAAACCTCATTACGAGAACTGTATTCCAATTAACAAAACAAAAGTAAGGTAATGTGCTAATGCGACAACAGACTCACAGACTGACCCATTTCTTCGCGGTTTATTTATTTACGCCTCTGTTCCCGATGGTTGTGTCTGCCGTCTGCTGCTAAGTAGTTGATAGCAAAATTAAATTATCTTCAGGAACGATAGTTGAGCGCGTACTGGGGATTTTTGTATCGGTGGCAGGGAATGTCGGTGTTCTGAGATTACAGGGAAGCCAAAAGGATGAGTTATGTTTTTAGCAGTCTATGTATGTATGTATGTTCCACCGTAGTGTCTAAATTACTAAACCCATTTTAATGAATGAGGTGTCAATAGATTTGTAATAATGACTTGGGTGTTAATAAGCTGGATACATTTTTATCAAAATAATATTTGTCGGAATTTAAACAATAGATATGTACTACACACTTTTTAAACTTACACGATTTCCGTCCATCATTATTATTAGCCACGGGTCTAGATCGCGATATGGATAATCATTGCTTTTAATTACCTCGACGTTTCGGTAAACGGCCGTGGTCCCGAGAAGACACAGATAGGTACTAACCTTGAAAAAGAAAAAGTTTTTTGTTTACGAGGGGAATCTAATTAATACCATCAGGCCGCTCCCAGGGGAGAGCGGCCCGGTGTGTGGGGGTCCCCTCTGGCCTGAGATGGTGGGCTGCCAGAACCCACTAAACCCCGGTCGGTTTCCTTCTCTCCGCATGTGTCGGGGTTGACGGGAAAACGCTTCCGCAGAACTGCCGTTGACCGCGAAAGCGGTTGGTTTTGATAGGAAAACGTACTCTCGAGAGGCGGCGTAAAAACCATCAAAAATGTTAAATTTCATAATAAGATCATTTTTAAGAAGACCTAAACTAAACTTGTTAAGTTATTTGCACAAAAACAGAATCACTTTGACAAATTACGTTCTCATTTAGCATCTAGCTCATAAAGCACGTCTTTGCACCGAAACTCATAAATTTACAAACATTCGCAACCATTCACAATACACTTGCTAATTAATTTTGGGAAAAGTGGCTTTAGTTTTTGAGTAATGGAATTTAATATGTTTCTAGGAATTATTTCTGTTTTATATTTGCTTGGGAGGCTTCAGCCGTTAACAAAAGCTGGCACAAACGTTGCACTTCACACACTCATACTTCATTCACAGACACCGATACTACACAAGCGTAAGGAAAAAAATCTTTAAAATTTTCAATTAATTTTTTATACATATTAGAATTTAGGAAGTCCAACAGATATACCTATTACAAAAGTATAGTTTCCGGTTTTTATTGCGTTGTTTTAGAGTTCCGTACTCAAACGGCAAAAACGGGACCCTATTCACCGAGTAGGATTAGATACTCGGTGCCCTATTACTGAGACTTCGCTGTCTGTCTGTCTGTCCGTCAGGTCGTCCTGGTGACAATACCTGGTTGTATCTCATGAATAGACAGTTAAAAATTTCACAGAAGATGTATTTCTGTAGCCGCTACAACAACAGATGTGATTTAGTTAGATAAAAACGCAACGATACCGGGAGGTATTTTTACTACTAGCGCCATCTAGTGATAGACTTGCGCTAGTAGTAAAATAAATTTTAACGTTTGCGTTGCGTTCACGGATTGGTTGGTACAGTGTTTATTTTAGGGTTCCTTACCCAATTGTGATAGTGGTACGGAACTCTTCGTGCGCGAGTTCAACTCGCACTTCTTAGCCGGTTTTAAATTTTTACGTCCTACATTGTTGAATAGAAGTCTATTCGTGTAAGCAAAAAGTCGGGAAATATCTCGAAACGTGGAGAGTTGAGAAATGCTTAGTATAATATTAAAACGAACGCAATGAAAAATAAGTTGAATTTCAATATCAAATTCAAATGAAAAATACAGCTAGAAGGGACATATCTCGCGCATTATTTTTTAGCCACCGATGCAGAAATGTCGATAGGTTCTCGTTTTATGTGAGAACCTAAATTCGGTAACGATGTCAAAGGCAGCTCAAGCGCTGGCTAGTTGCCAAAACAAATTGATGAATACAAACAAATTGGTTTCATGTAGGTTTAGGGAGCTTTCATAGTGAAACGGCGACTATGGTCATCATGGCCGAAACTAATAAATAAATAAATAAAAATATCTTTATTGAATAAACAAAAATGGTACAGTTTCAAAAAAAAGATCAATCTGCAAAATTTACTGACATTCGCCCAGTCGTGCGACTGTAAGCAGAGTGCCAGCATCTTATGTACTAAATTATCTAAAAAAAATTGAACTGTAATCATAATAATGGATAGTCTATGTCACCTATACTAGGAAAGCCTGTACTATAGGTGAAACTATTTGATTGCTTACGTTAAAATCGCAAATCATCGCAATCGCAAATCAAACGCAAAAGCGAAAAAAAAACGGTCGAGCTCGCGCTCCGAGGGTTCCCACAGACAGCCATGTATATTTAAACTGCATGAACTAGAAGTAGTGTTGCCGTTCGATGGTTCACTATCGATAACATATTGATAGTTGTGGCAAATAAATAGTATCATTTAGCTAAGTTCAGTACCTACAACAGTATCTAAAAACTGCCAAACTGAAGTCGATTGTTGTTACAATAGTCAAATCCGATACTTTAGATAATAATTTCGATATTGAGCGTTGATAGTCGATACTACCGACAACCGGAAGAAGGTACTAAATATTTTTTTTATTTTTAAGGTTAGTACAATGGTATCGAAAAACGTATTGCAGTTTTTCGATACCATTGAACTGAACTTAGCCATCGATAGTATCGATATTGTCGATACTATACCAACCTTAAATATATAAAAAATATTTAGTACCTACTTCCGGCTGACCTAGATTTGTAAATTTTGGTAGAAAGCAAGGTACGAGCAAGGATTGAAATAGGTGCGGAATCCTAAAAAGTTTGTGTGTATATAATAGTATGTGTAAGTAAGTAAACGAAAATGTGTGTTTCACCCAAATAAGGGGACAGTCTCTTACTCTTTTCTCCATACATCCATGTCCTTTTATGTCTTGAAGTCCTATTCCATCAGGTAGCATGAAAAATACATGATAAACTCTCGCTATGCACGCGCCTACGGTTCGTAATTTTATAGTTGCACAATTTTCAATGTTGCGTTTTATTGTTTTCATATAATTATATTTGTATAACTCTATTAAATTTAATACCGGATACGCTTGATTAGATTATTTTAGTTTACGTCAACATTTTAACTGTAAAATTAAACTGGCTATTTGACACGTTGTTTCCACCCCTTGACATTATTCGATTAAACTAGGATTATATCGTTAAGTGGTAGAAAAACTGTATTCTGTGTCTCTACTCTCATTATTATGATAGCTTCTCCATATAACAATTATAAAAATAAAAGAATAAAGAAAATAACAACTTATTAAATCACCCGTATCTGAGAAAATCGTAGGTGCTAGACAGACGGATAAGCTAGTAATCGTACAAGGGTTTATTTTTACCTTTTAAGGTACGGAACCGTTAAAACAACGCTTCGACTCGCTCGTCAAATAGTTCCTTTAAAAGGACTCTTGGTCAAACTTTGTACATATATGTAGTTTCACGACTGAAGTGACGCTTTTTAAGCTATTGCATAGCTTTTATCGCGGGCTTTGAGCGCGGCGACCGAATCAAGAAATTCCGTAACGAAAATTAAACCTAATACCCCCAACCCACCTGCTATGCAATAGCTTTACCGTTGCAGTCCCTGACTGCCATATTTTTTTTTTATAATTTAACTAATATTTTATAGTCGGTTTTACTTTTTGCTACATTAATTCTAAAAATCTAATTTATTTTAAAACGGAATCAATAATATTTAATCAAAATACAAAAAAATAGAAAACGAAAAACGTTAATTGAAATTTACAAAAAGTCGCCTTAAAAATGATTTATGACTGAGAAAATTTTCCTCTTAGTAAAATTAACACGGTTGCCTAATCCGTGGTACCCTATACCGGATCACGCAGACTTGCAACTTTTTTAACTATTTGAGCGACTAAGTTGTGAAGAGTGAAAGAGAGTGAGAGTGTGTATGTTGTGCTGTGGTTTGTGTTTTTTATAAATTATAGCTGCGTCCCGCGGTTTCACTCGCTTAAGTCCCGATCCCGTGAGAATATCGGGAAGTAGCCTATGTTACTCAGGGTGAATATAGCTTTCTAATGGTGAGAATTGTTCAAATCGGCACCGTAGTTTTAGAGTTGATTTATTACAACCCTACACACACACGCTCCCACAAATATACAAATCTTTTCTATTTATAATATTAGTGTAAATTTTCAAAAGTCATGTGCCAAATTTCCTACATACCTATTTCTAAATGGCCTTTCCTATAAAGTTATAGAAAAGGTCAGAAACTTTAGGAATATGTGGAAATAAGCATGTTCGCATGTATGTATGTATGTTCGCATAAGTATGTGAACTTTCCTACAACTTATGTGACCGGTCCCAGGAACCAATGAAAGCAACAGTAAAGGTCATAGCCCACTTACACGACTCTGCTCCCAACCGGCAAAAATAATATAATTCAAATATGGGCTTTAAATATTGCTCTTTAGATATATTTTACATTGGCATCATAAATTAGCAGACAGCTCGCTTTCAGCGAGCTTACCGCCGTCAGACTACTCGGGAGTTGACGCCTCGCTGGCCGCACATTGTAGACAAGCGGTCTTCCAGCAGTCGCCGCGCGCGCCGTCGCGGAGTGTTGCCAACCATACGATTTAAATCGTATTCGCGAAAAGCGAGAGCGGTAGGCGGGTGGACAGCTGGCCGTCTGCTAGCTGTCGCCGCGTGTACTGCTGGTTGCCTGCTAGCTGTCGCCGCGTAGACTGCGAGCAGTCGTCTTAGTTTAGGGCAGTGTTGGATGGGAGCGGTGTTGGAGCAGAGTCGTTAGTGTGCTATGACCTTAAGACCGCCGCGCGCTGCTAACTACTAAGTATACTGTGTTGTACATAGTACAACTGAAATTCCTTACAAACTTACTGACTAACAGAAATTTGGAGATGTGACTTTTTTGTGTAGCTTCTAAACGCTCCCCTCAGAGACGAGACGTTTAATAATTACTGTAACAATCACTAAGTAAATAAAATATTTTAAAATGAAAATGACTAAAATGAATGCCGCTAGTTTCGCAATGTAAACCCCGCTAAATGAACTCGATTTCCTATAAAGTTTGTCGTCTGAAGAACCTCATAATGCGTAACTTTGCTATTGGATTTTAATTATCTTATCCTCATTTTGCTTTTTAAGTTGCCGCGGGTTTTTGAGACATCCTAATTTAGGTAACTTTAGCTTTTTGTTTCAATTGCTTTTCTACTTCTTGAGATTTTATTTTCAATTTTTATTTTACTTTAGAGTTTTCTTATTTTTTCTTAATTTCAACTTATTTTATGGTTCCGTAAGTACTACTTCGTTGCCCTAAACTAAGTAACTAGGCTTGTACTATGGGCATTGGATATACTACATATTTTAGGCATTTTTCCAGTATTAACCTACATAATATAATACATAATGGATGACAGTAAAAAACAACAACAAACAATTGCGGCGGGAATCAAACCCGTAACCTTCTGCGTACCAGCCAAGTTTTTGCCCAATGCGCCATAAAGGCCGTCAACGTCAAATTAACTAAGTCTAGATTCAAGATAAAACTAGCTAGACCTATATTTGTTGGACACTTTGCTTATCTACTAACAAACTTAGGGTAAAGTAGGTCTGATGTTTAAACATAACGTAAGTACGTACTAAAGTGTGGACTAGAGACTTATGGTGCATTTACACTGTAACCCTCTTACTTATAAACAATGACTAAGTTTATGTAACGTTTATCTCTGTCTGTTAACTTTGAAACTTCATGTCACAGTTAAAGACAACCGTTACGTAAAATTAGTTATTGTTTATAAGTAAGAGGGTAAGTAGGTGCAGGGTTTCACCGTAAGTCCCGCTTTATTATGTAAATAAATAGTACCTAGCCCATTTGTGTAACTAGGCACGTCTCCATCTATATACAGGGTGTCCGGAGACCAGTGGATATCCCTGAACGGGCGGCTGGCCGGGAAGGGTTGGCCGCCCAGAATACGTTTTTTTTTTTCTATCCAAACGGTTCGAGCTGTACGTCACTTTTTAGTAAAAATTGAAATATATCTACTTTCTTGCACATTTCGGGGTATCACGTCCACAGATTAAGCGATAGCATTGTTTTTTTTTTTTTCGCCATGCGTTCACTAATATTGATTTTTGAATACTATAGTTAGTAACTTACAGGATGTCCCCAAAGATTGATTTAGTTTTATAAACTTTACTTTCTGCTAAGTTTGAGCATCTGTGGTGTAAAAAAAATGTATGAAACCTGTCTGGCCGACTATTGAAAAAAATTGCCTATTTCAAAAGGATTCTAAAACAGTATTATACTAATAACTTTTTGTCATAAGCTACTAAGCTAGTGTTATGAATGCATCGAAGGTACTATCTTACATGAAAAAGTTGAAACAAGTATTGTACAAAAATACTTTAAGCCGTGCGAGTGAAAAACTATTTAAATGAAAGTTATCCAAGAAGATGGATTGGCCAATTAGGTCCAATATTGTGGCCTCCACGTTCGCCTGATCTGAATCCACTTGATTTTTTTTACTGGGGGTGTTTAAAAGAACAAGTATACAAAAAAAATATTTTATACAAAAAAGTATTTTTGTACAATACTTGTTTCAACTTTTTCATGTAAGATAGTACCTTCGATGCATTCATAACACTAGCTTAGTAGCTTATGACAAAAAGTTATTAGTATAATACTGTTTTAGAATCCTTTTGAAATAGGCAATTTTTTTTCAATAGTCGGCCAGACAGGTTTCATACATTTTATTTACACCACAGATGCTCAAACTTCGCAGAAAGTAAAGTTTATAAAACTAAATCAATCTTTGGGGACATCCTGTAAGTTACTAACTATAGTATTAAAAAAAAATTAGATGATTTTCAAACAACAATATTAGTGAACACATGGCGAAAAAAAAAACAATGCTATCGCTTAATCTGTGGACGTGGTACCCCGAAATGTGCAAAAAAGTACACATTTTTCAATTTTTACTAAAAAGTGACGTACAGCTCGAACCGTTTGAGATAGAAAAAAAAAACGTATTCTAGGCGGCCAACCCTTCCCCGCCAGCCGCCCGTTCAGGGATATCCACTGGTCTCCGGACACCCTGTATGTACCTATTACCAAGTTTTATTGCAATCGGTTAAGTGGATTTTGCATAAATTTGTTTAAAATCGTTAGGTTTTTTTATACAATAAATAAATAAATATTGCACGACGTTACACACAGCGCAATCTAGCCCCAAACTAAGCATTAGGCTTGTACTATGGGTACTAGACAACGGATATACTACATATTATACTTTTTTTTTTGTAAATACATACATATGATAAATAGAAAACACTGAAATCCCATGTCTTCGGACCGTGGTGAGTCCTAGGACATGTTGGTTTCCTCACGATGTTTTTCCTTCACCGTAAGAGCGATGTTATAAGAGAGAGAGAGAGCAAGAGCAATTAATTAAGTATACCTACGCCGATTTTAATATCTTGTCCACGATCGCCTTTATTGGTTTTATTCATAATTCCGAGTACTTCCTAGTAGGTATCATCAATTGTAATGCATAATTTATGCAAAATTACTTAAAACAATGGCTTCAACTGAGCGACAAATTCCTATCTATAGAAACTTTTAAGTGGAAATATTTACGTGGAAAAATTACATCCGGTAGCGGTCTATGAATAAAGACAGTTTTTAGACACGAGTCTAGATCGCGTTATTATTTACCTCAACGTTTCGGCAAATAACAAGTAGCCCCTTTTGTGGGAGAAAAACCCCTCTAATCAAAAGAATCTACCACTCAACATAAAAATCTAAATGCTAATAAAACGTGTAGGTACATATACTACAAACGCGATTAAAACCGAAAAGTGTCTCTAATTTCGATACAACATCGCGTAAGTAATCAGAAGAAAAATCTACTAGGTATACACTAAGTTACAGAAATCTTGGTATTTTTTCATAGAACCTATTTGTTCAATGGATGGTAAAAAGGTTTGAACACACCTGTAGAGGAGAAGCAACAAATGTTACTATAGTTATGACGAATATTTGACATAGTTACATTTTACAGGGTCTCCTCGCGACCAAGACCATTGTAACATGGTTGAAACGTCTAGGTAAGAAAATAAATACGCGATTCAGATCCGGGAAAACGTAACTATGTTTACAGATCGTGTGAATTTAAACATGGTTATTATAAAATGAGTTTTAAGGCCAGACCTGGTTTAAACCATGATTTAGGCATAGTAAATCATGGTTTAAACCAGGTCTGGAACTTAAAACTTGTTTTATAATAGCATGGTTATAGTTTATTCAATGTTCCGACAGCCTGGAAAACGAACCCGATAGCCGGTTTCGAATTACCGCTCTGTATTTCCATACTTTGATGAAACAAAACAACATAATAATGGGTAAAGTCCCTTTTAAATAAACGTTTGGCTTCAAGTTTTATTACTTTGCATAATATTTTGGAATTAATTATTACCTGGTTGTAATTATATTTATGTTGGTTACTTGGTTGGAAGATTTCGGAGTTGAATTCGAACGAATCAGACTGTAGTTAAGTGAAACTTAGATAGATTTCGATTTTTCTTCAGTTTTGAAATTTTAACTTAACCATAGTAGCTCGCTTCAAATCTTTATTTTGATGCCATATCTACTATTAAGGGGAAAATATATTTACTCTTTCCTCTATACGAAATTTACAAATTGAGTCAACTGTTTTCTCTGTGTGTAAATATAAATAAAATATGTTTATGCAACAAATCCTATATCATCCATGACCATTAACCATGCCTCTACTCTAATATTTTTTCTAAATTTTATTCCTATTCTGAAATAAGAAAATGAAAAAAACCAAACGTAGGGGCAAGGTCATGGGAGATATAGGATTTATGACATAAACATAATTGCTCTCATGTTTTTATCCAGAGAGGAAACAGTCGACTACTTTTGTATGAAGAAGAGTAGGTAGCTAGACTTTCCTCTTTAAGAACGTGGGTACTGTCACAATTTCCATACAAACATAATACCAAAACAATTTATGAAAAATTTAGTTTTCTACCTTAATATCGATATTATTCGGATTAAGATTTTATTTTTATAGGGTTTTTTCACCACAAAGTTTTCCAAAATATTCATTCCAAATGAAATAAAACGGAGAAACATATTTTTCATTTTCTAGCCCTATAAAAATAAAATCTTAATCCGCAAATAATACCGATATTAGGGTAGAAAACTAAATTTTTCATAATTTATTTATTATGTTTATATGGAAATGGTAACAGTACCCACCCTCTTAAGTCGAGATTCTAATTAAAATAAACGTAGGTACAAAATATAAAAAATCGTATCACATAATGTTTTCTATCTACTTACTATGCCATTACAGACAAAACAGCAGTAGGTAAAAGCAAGTTTATTCGATACCAAAACTCTTTCTGCCATTAGGTAATTCTAACTTTGACTATCACAAGTCGGTAACACATGTAACCGTAAATACAGACTGCTTATAAATGTAAGTACTTGATAATAAACAAGCTAGACTTGGTTCATTTGTTAGGTGGCTTTAGTTTGGAGTGAAGAGGTTAGATTATTTCACTTTGACCGCATACGACACTTGAGGTCAACTCAAACTATGTTTATTCATTTGATTATTGTTAAGGGCTCTATTCTGAAAAACTGAAAATCCATGTCGGGCGCATCGAAAAATGTTGATTATTTCATGACGGAATGTCGTAGAACTTTTTTTTGTGTACAGATTGTAGGCGACATTGTTTCCGATATTTTAGTGCAGTTTCCATACAAATATGTCGAAACGTATTGAAGCCTATCGACATTTTAGCCAAATCAGACATTTTTTGTCTAAAATTTGGATAGGCTTTGCACCAATAGGAGATTCTTGTCTTAAAACTACACCAAAATGTAGGAAACAATGTCACCTACAATCTGGGCACAAAAAAAAGTTCTACGACATTCAGTCGTGAAATAATCAACAATTTTCGATGAGCCCGACAGGGATTTTCAGTTTCAAGGTCGTTGGCGTATATACTCCTCTTAAATAACACTTTGAATCGTCGTCGGTAGGTATGCTAATGTGTCTTCGGAACGCGACCTCCAATGAGAAGAAAACACAAGAAACTCATGGTTTTTTTTGCAGTGTCATGCATGTGATTCACATTGTCGCATATTTACTATTGAGCAATAGTGGAAGTGGAGCAATAATCTATCTATAATATAAATAAATAAATATTGCACGACGTTGCACGACGTTTGTAAGCGAATGGTTCCCTTCGAAACTGAGACCGGGGCCCATTCGCCCCTCCTAAATTTGTTAGTGTCGTCATTTTCTTTGTTTAACATTTTTGAAGCTTGTGTACCGAATAAGCAAAGCAAAACAAACAATAAATCTCGGAAACTCACTTCAAATTAATAGCGTAGAATAATAAAAAATAATAGTTACACCAAAACCGCAATCCCGCGTTTAAAATTAAAAAATCAGGAGCGTAACCAAAGTCTTCCCTTTTCACAATAATTATTCGGAACACGCGCCCTTCCTAATTGCGTTTGCACTAAACACAAACGGTTAGTAATTAATTCTAGATTAAGCCAGCATGATGCCGCATTCCTTAGCTTTTACTTTGATAGTTTTCCAACAGCCGTGGTATGTGAGTTTTCACGCACATTTTGGTTTATTATGGCCATTTTAACGGGGGAGGTATAGTAGTATTATTCGGCAATTTTAAACTTAAATGATGGAATTCCAAATGCTATATAAGTACAGATCTTTGTTCCCGCTACATGTTCAAACCAAAATTCAGAAGCATTTTATGGTTATTTAGAGTTGCTATGCTCAAATGGGCATAATATTGAATGATAATTTTATCTGTTACACCATTCTGTACACATGATTTGCAATAAATAAACTTGAGACTAACTGTTCCATACCCAAAGGGTAAAAACGGAACCTTTACTGTTAAGACTTCACTGTCTGTCTATCTATCACAGGTTCTCATGAATCGTTATAGACAGTTGAAATTTTTACAGATGATGTTAGATGATGTATTTCTGTTGCCATTAATCAAGAACTCATTACTGACTTACTTACTGACACTAATTGCCTCACCCAATATTTTTTTTAAAAAGGTTTCAAATTTCGACAAATGTATAACGATAGTAGAAAGAAGTTGTTTGTTCGTTCGAAAAAAGATAACCCCCAGATCCAGACGTTTAAGTATATAGTATCTACTGTACGTCTGCAAGACTTCAGATTAAGTTCGTGATATTATTTTTTTTGCTTTTTTAGCACTTAAACTTAAGTTCAGCTTTTAAACTTTATTCAAATTTTAACCTCATGATTTATTAGACGAAATCTGTTTATTATTTCTCCGAAATCATAATATTATTAGAGAACAAATGTGTGTGTACTAAATTAAATAATTTAGCACAACTAGACACATTATTTGGCCACATGTCCAAAGGACATGTGACCAAATATTAGATTCCACGAGGCCATGTGCTATTCCATGATTTACGACCTATTTATGTTTCTATAAACTACTAACTAACTTAATTGAGTGAATTAGGTATTGTGACTAAAGGATACTGGTTTTTTCTATATACAAACGTAGGGAATCGACTGTTCTTCCCTGGATAAAGACGTTAGAGCGAATATTGTTTATACCATATCACCTACAGTTTTTAAGTTCGATGTTATTATCTTAATTTCAAGATTAATATGAAAAAAAAAACGAGAAAAGAGGCATGGTCATGGCAGATATAGGTTTTATGGCATAAACATATTCTCTCTAATGCCTTTATCCAGGGTAGAAATAGTCAACTACGTTTGTATTGAGAAAGACCCGGTATCCTTTCCTAGTAAGTTTAAAGCTAAGTAAAGTGTTTGCAGGTGAATTTAAGTACAGAATAGTCATCTTTGAGCTGAAAGAGGAAAAAGTTTTGATGCGTCGTTTACCCGACAATTTAGTTTTGAAAACTTACCCAGCCCTCGTCGACCTAGCACAAACATAGGGCGGCGTCTATCCACAGTAATAACTATAATAATCAATAATAATTGTTTTTTTATTGTTTTGTATGTATTTTTGGAACAAAGTTCCTTATCGCGCGTTGCGAAAGGGACGGACAAAATTAAGACCAAAAGTTGTAACGACACTTCTGAAGTTTTTGTTTCACAGTAGATGTGTAGAGTAGTATATTCGTCTCTGTAATAAAGCCTGTCTTAGTCTTGACCGGATTGAATCCCACGCTTCACTCAAAACTCAAGCTACATCCATCACTTCGCTCAGGACTAAAAAAATTAATACCCTCGCTACGCTCGGAAGGTAATTCTAGAGTACTTCGTTAAGCTTTGAATTTAATATGACGCCCTCTACATAAGACTGGGCTCTAGTACCTCGGTGCATGAACAACTATTAGTTATTATTCTGCTAGAGTGGGATTACGACTCTAAAAGGCATTTAGGCCGAACAGTAGAGACCACACAGTACATTATACATACATGTACCTATATAGATAGAGCTTCCTTGGTGCAAAATATTACGTTTGCGTCAAAGTCAAAGTGAAATTTATTATACTTATTTATTTGATTCATGTATAAATTACATGATCGTTTAGAAACGTCGAGATTTTAAGTGTGGTTTCGGAACGCGCCCAAAGCGTGCAATCCAAACAAAGATATACATAGGTGGATAGATAGATAGATTAAATTACTAAAATACACCTAGGTACCTTTGTTAGCAAACAAAATACAACAAGAAGAAAACAAAAAAACTTTAAACTAGGTGGACAGGCCAAAGTATGCCGCAAAATACCATTTTGCCCGTCTTTGCACACTCATGTCTGTTATACCCTGTGGTTATACACTAGTGTACCGAGTCCTTGACAGTGTGATAGTCACTTTAACAAGAAAGGTTCAACTACAAACATCTCAGTAACAATGTTACCCTTGCAGGTTTACTTGCCCATAAAACTACCCTACTCTTTTGGCCTCAATACAAACAAGTTACTGGGACGGTTACGCTGTGTGTGTACTTAGGTGCTAGTAGGTACAGAATTTGTTTCAGTTTGTTGTATGCTTTGGCTGTGGCATGTTACCACCAATTGGTTTATCTACCTCTATATACCTCTTGTTTTCTAATTGCTAATTATGTTATATAATCTCAGAATTATGCTTAAGTGTGTATGTGTGTATTTGAGTGTACTGACAGTTACTAATGTTACCGGGACGGCTCTAACGGAAGACCAGCGCTAGTTGTGAGACTGGCATATGCTGAGTTGGAACCGTTTCGCAACAAATCTAGTATTTACTTTGTTTATTTTTCTTCTTTTTATACCTAGATTAGTTCAATTGTTGCGAATAAATAAATATTCTATTCTATTCCTATTCTATTCTATATTATGACACTAGCTACGTCCCGCGGTTTCACCCGCGTAAGTTCCGATCCCGTGGGAATATCGGGATCAAAAGATGCCTTTGTTCCTCAGGGTGAATGTAGCTTTCTAATGGTGAAAGAAGTTTTGAAATTTGTCTAGTAGTTTTTGAGTTTATTTATTACAAACATACGACACACATACACACAAAAATACAAATGTTTACTCTTTATAATAGAGACGAGAGACGAACCTGCCCGCTGCTGTAACTGCCACCTGGAACATCCGGCCAATTTCTCACAATGTGCCGAAAGATTAAAATATCTTGAACGCTTACAATCAAAACGTGAAACACTACGTAAGTCAATCATCACAAATATCGTGCCAGCTACTTCAATCAACACGAAACAAAGCAAATTCACCTGGGCCCAGGTAGCCGGAGCACGCAAACGTAAACCCGCCGAAACTCCACAGTCTAATGGTAACCATATGTCTGACACTAAATTGAAGAGCAATCTTCCTACGAGTGGCAGCCAGGTAGTTGCTGTTCATAACAATGAAAAACTTACCGAGCGCAATTCGCCTAACACAGCAGTCATCGAAAGGACGCACACTCAGGACTTAGCCACGGCCGAAATGTTAGAAATCTTAAACACAATCAAGTCAGTCAAAACAGAATTTACCAATTGCAAAACTTTTATGGAAAAGGTTATATTAATACTAACTCACATGGGCCATTATGTTTGATAAATCCTACGGCCTTAGAATTCTTTACTGGAACGCTGTTGGTGTTCACAATAAGCAGCGGGAGCTTTCAAATCTGTTAGGAGAGCTAAATGTTGACATTATAGCCATATGCGAAACACTACTAACAAACCGTCTTAAACTTTACATACAGGGGTTTACTTGTTATCGCCTAGATAAACACATTAGTGGTACTGGCCGGGGTGTAGCAATTCTTGTCAGAGGAGACCTCAGTCATTCGCTTGTCCCTACCCCACCCACGACTTATATCGAAGCTGTCGGCGTCTCTGTCAATGTATCTAGTAACAGAAAAGTCGTCGTCATATCTGCATATCAATCCCCGAATAAGCCATTTCTTACCAGGGACATTAACTTGCTTATGGAAACTGGTAATCAAGTGGTTGTCATGGGTGACTTAAATGCCAAACACCCGTATTGGTCGCCAGGGCCACTGAACCACCGCGGTCGTGTTCTATATGATCACATGCTTGTCAGTGACCTTATAGTTCATAGCCCAATGGATCCAACCCTTGTCCATTACCGTACTGACTTAACACCGAGTACTACAGACGTACTGCTTACTAAAAACTTTAATTGCTTAAACAGAATAGTCACAATACCGGCTTTATCGTCGAACCATTTTCCAGTCTTCGCAAACTTCACTACAAACATTTCCCGTAAACCCATAGTGAAATTTAATTATCTTAAAGCTGACTGGGCCAAGTTCCGTCAGCTTTTAAATAAAAACATTTATCTGTCGTCGCGCGTCTATCATGATACTAACGAGATAGACTCCGCAATAAAACACCTCCAAGACTCAATAACTATGGCGAGAAACGACTGTGTTCCTACTTCCAAATTTGAACCCTGGCGTCCTTCAGCAATACCACGCCGTGTAAAGCGACTTATACAACAAAAAAACCGTCTTCGTAGGTACGCCGCTGTTGAAACCGACACCACTATTCGAAAGCAACTTAAAATTATAGTTAACAGGAAACAGCTAGAGATTGATCTTGCCCTTAAGTCCTATCATGACAGTATCTGGAATAAAAAACTAACAAAAGTTGATAATCCAAGTGGGGACCTATGGCGTCTTGTCAGAGGGTTAAAATCTAATACTAATTTAACCATCCCAGCACTAAAGACTAGTAACAATTCGACTACCAAAAACCAACAAGACCAGTGTAATATTCTCGCAGATTCATTCTTGAACAACATGTTATTGACACATAACTGGCATAGCGACGAACAGGGGGCTGTTGACTGTTCCATAACTGCTTTAGATACCCAACCACCGGACATAATCACGCAGTGTGACGTTCGTCCTTCTGAGATAAGAAAACAAATATTGAGACTTAAGTCCCACAAAGCCCCTGGTGACGATGAAATTTCCAATATTCTTTTAAAAAACATACCTCAGAAGGGCGTAGTTCTACTGAACAAAATTTTTAACGCCTGTCTAGCTCATAATTACTTTCCCAAAATCTGGAAAACCGCAAAAATGATTCCTATCCATAAACCGGGTAAAGACCCATCTGAACCATCTTCTTACCGTCCAATAAGCTTGCTGCCTTGCCTAGGAAAATTATTTGAAAAAATCATTTATACCAGATTAACCCGCGCTACCGAACACATGCTTCCAGATGAGCAGTTCGGCTTTCGTAGTAGCCATTCAACTGTACAACAGCTGGCAAGAGTGGCTGAGGCTGTGTCTCATAACTTGAACCTTTGCAATTCAACTGGCATGTTCCTGTTGGATATTGAAAAGGCATTCGACACAGTCTGGCATGAAGCCTTATTACATAAACTAATCAGCGTAGATACGCCTATGTCACTAGTGAAGATAATACGATCCTACCTTGCGGAGCGTTCCTTCAGGGTCCATGTTGGCGGTTACTCATCCTTCTCTAAATCAGTCCCTGCAGGTGTGCCCCAAGGCTCAATTCTCGGCCCGTACTTGTTTCTGGTGTTCCTCAGCGATATTCCCATACAGACACGCACTAGGTTGGCTTGTTTTGCTGATGATACAGCCTCTTTTACATCATCTGACGACATCGAACTGATAATCGGAAGACTCCAGCTGTCGATCGACCTACTATCCTCCTATTTCAACAAATGGAAACTGAAAATTAACGCGACAAAAACAGAGGCTATCCTTTTCTCTAGAAAACGCTCACTTCCCGCACGGACAATTAAAATCGACGGCTTTAGTATACCATGGAGTAAGTCTGTCAAATATTTAGGTTTAATACTGGACAACAAGCTGAATTGGACAGAAAATACGACAAAACTTTGTCAAAAAGGTGCCAAAGCCCTAAACGCTCTTAGCCCAATTTTAAATAGACGGTCGTGTCTTAGTAGCTTGACCAAACTACGCACATACTGCACCTTGGTTCGTCCCTGTATCACATATTCATGCCCCGTGTGGAGTAGTACTTGCGCCACCAACATTAATAAATTGCAAAGAATTCAAAATAAGGCAATCAAATGCTCATTTAATACGCCTCCATATACTAATCTTAAAAAACTACACGATAAAATTTCCTTACCCACACTAAATTCCTATATTTACAAATTATCAAAAACATTTTATTTAATTAGAAACCCTAAGAGTAAAAATAAACTAATAAATAATATCTGTAAGACACGTAAACGTAACTTAACTTATATCGATAAATACAATCGATATAAACTTCCCCATCACTGGTTCCTGGCCGATGAATAGATGAGGTGCAGTTGTACTTATTTGCGCGTCTGATGCGACACATTGACCGGGGGGGCGCGCGCAACATTCGCCCTTGTATCTAGTGCTGCATGGAGCGGGGTTGCGCGCGCGCTTGCGGACTGTGACGCGCGTCCGAGCGCATTATTATAATAATAACTTGGTTACCTGCGGATTCGTGCTGCTTGTTGTGAATCACCGTTTCTGCTCGAACAGTGGCTGTTTTTCTTACTACCGCCTACAGTGGTTGTTATTATCCCTTTTTCTATGATTTTATGTCTAAAAATGGATGCTTCTACTAAAGTAATACGTAATTTATGCAATTTAATGATTATTCCTTGTATGTAAGTATATTAATCTTGATCAGTTTTAATTTAGATTCATCCCTCCAGAAAAATGTTTTAAAGGACTAGCAAGCCATAAAACGTATAAAATTGTATTATGTTGATTTAATAGGATTAACTTACACTATTACATCAAATGTTTTCTTAAGTTCATTGTTAATAAAGATATTTAAAAACAAACAAACAACAACTCTTTATAATGTTAGTATAGATATATAAGTATAGATGTAGGCCGCTGGAGTCACACTCTGTAAAGATTTCGCTTTCTTACAAATTGACGGGTTATCTTCTATTTACTACATTTCAGATTTATCTAACTTTAGTTTTATACAATGAGAAGTTCATTGGCCTAGCTGCACCTGCCGATATTGAATGGTCGGTTAAGCAACGCTTGGTGCGGTCATTACTTGGATAAGTAACAGATAATGAGTGGCAAATAACATTTTCTCAAGCTCTTTTGTGCATCGGAAAGCACGTTAAGCAGCCGTTAGGTATTGCTTCAGACCTTAGGACGACCTGAACAACTCTAACACCAGGTGAGCCACACCATTATACGAAAATAAAAAATCTTATCTGATTAGCCTACCTACTTTATACATGAAACGGCCTCCAGATTACAGAATAACCTCTAGTAATCTAGAGGTAATTTTGGAATAACTAAAACAATACAAAAACAGTCCATGTAGCTATAGTGCAACAGATCTATTCAGTCCGAATTGATGCAGGTTTACTAGTTCAGTTTCATCTCTCCGCATTTGAAAGCTTTAAGAGCAACAACATGGAAACATTGCTCCTACTTTCATCTCTCTCAATTCACTTCGCCACACTATTCCAACCCAAGTACCAACGAGATATAGTACATCTACTAGGTACAGTAAATGTTAACATCACTCAAGGTTATTTCTCAAGGGGATCTGAGCACGTGTCGTCTAGATAAATGTTTTAAACGATGGTTGCTTGGGGAATGATTGTCTTCGCCGAGATTCTAGGTCGTATTTCTGCTGAAGAATTTACAAAAAGGTTTTATTACAATTTTTTAAATAGAAGTTTAAGACAAAATTCCTAGTGCGTTTGGTTTTATTTGGCAATGTTACGGCAAACCTACAAAATTAACTTACAAAAACAACCTCATTCTTTCGGAAGTAGGGTGCCAACAAGGTGACCCCCTTGGGCCGGCTCTTTTTAGTCTAGCAATTCATCCGACCATTAAAAAGTTAGAGTCAAAATTCAATGTGTGGTACCTAGATGACGGAACTATAGGAGGCGATATCAACTCGGTATACAATGATCTAAAATTAATTATCTCGGAATTTAAATCATTAGGACTTACTTTAAATTCTTCAAAATGTGAAATTTTTGTTCCTAACCAATTGATTCAAAATACCGCATTAACCCTTTTTAACAAAATTGTACCAAATATAACATTACTAAATAACCAATCACTTCGCCTCCTAGGATCACCGATTCTAGACGAATCGCTAAAAGATTTCATAGAAGAAAAAATTCAAAATTTTCTTTCAGTTTCGGAACGCCTCCAAAAAATTAACATGCATGTGGCTTTTTTTATAATAAGATATTGTCTTTTCGTGCCAAAATTCATGTATTCTCTTAGATGTTGTCAGCTTTGGAAACATCCCTTGCTTATACAACAGCTTGACAACATCATAAGAGATACACTCACCACCATTTTAAACACTTCTTTAGACGATCGCGCTTGGCAGCAAGCCTCACTGCCAATAAGATTTGGAGGTCTCGGTATTCGCAAAATTTCTAGTGTATCTTTGCCAGCTTTCTTGTCTTCCATATACAGTACTTCGAGCTTAGTACACACAATTTTAGAACCTATAAGTCCAAATTGCCAGTTAAACTATTTAAATGAAGCAACAGAAAGCTGGAAAAGAGCCTGCCCAACGGAGTCGTTACCAAAAGCCCCTTCGTCTCAGAGGCAATGGGACGAGCCGCTCTGCACGTTAGAATTCAATGACCTGATATATACTTCAAGTTCTTCTGCAGAGCGTGCTCGTTTACATGCCGTTGCTCGATGGGAATCGGGTCTTTGGTTACAGGCGCTGCCATCCCGTAATATTGGTAATCTTTTAGACAATAACACATTTCGGTTGGCCGCATCTCTTCGTGTAGGTGCTTTCTGTACAGCTCCTCACCGGTGTGATTGCGGAGAGCCTGTAGACCGGCTCGGTCACCACGGATTATCCTGCCCAAAGAGTGCGGGCAGGATACCACGGCACTCCAGCCTGAACGATGTCGTCCGTCGGGCCTTCGGCAGTGCCGGCGTCCCGTCAACTTTAGAACCTAACGGACTTTTACGGGACGACGGCAAGAGACCCGATGGAATGACTCTCGTTCCTTGGAAGATGGGTAGGCCCCTAGTTTGGGATGCCACTTGTGTGGACACGCTGGCTCCTTCCCATCTTCCAGTGACCACGGTGCGGGCAGGAGCTGCCGCTGATAAAGCTGAAAACCTTAAACGGCACAAATATAGTAATCTAGATAGGGGTTACATGTTTGTGCCGTTTGGGGTGGAGACTTTAGGTCCGTGGGGGCCGGCCGCTCTGGAGCTGTACAGAGAGCTAGCTAAACGTTTGGTGGAGGCATCGGGTGACCGGAATGCTGGCTTGTATTTTGCCCAGAAAATAAGTATTTGTATACAACGGGGCAATGCAGCCAGTATTCTGGGCACTTTTCCCTCCACCAAGTTTTTAGCTGATTTAGATTTAGTTTAGTTTTTAGTTTAGTTTTATTTTAATCAGTTTTAGTTTTAATTTAGTTTTTAATTTTAACTGTGTTTTATAAGAATATTAATAAAGTAACTACTGCTATTAAAAAAAAAAAAAAAAAAAAAAAAAAAAAAAAAAAAAAAAATTGCTTTATTAATTCAGATTTCACATGAGTAATCGTTTTGAATTGTCTTACTTTTTATTAACAACTAGAGGCCTTAAGGCAACCTAAAAACTCTGAACACTAAGTGAGCCACCACCACACCACTATACGAAAATGAAGATCTTAATACCGTAGTGTCATCGAAATCGGTTAAAAGTATTTACTTTTTATCCCGTTATTCGCTCTGGATCGGGAATTACGCGAGTAAAACGGGGGTGGACCTAGTATAAATATCAATCCTTACAATGGAAGCTTATCCAAAGACGAATTAATCACGATTAGCCAAAATGTGAAATCCGAAATTGTGTGAAAAATCAAGAACCCTAATGGTCAATATTCGGGCTAAAGGTCCAAAATTGATTTTTCCAAGACATAACTCAATAAGCGCTTGGATCATTTACGGCACAATGCAAGACAGACCGATAAGGGTGAGTAATTTATAGCGCTTATGAGCAACTTATAAGTATAACTTATAGGTACGTTATAGTAACTTATGATTTTAAACTGATATGGTTGTTTTCACTATAAAACTATTATATTAAACTAGCTGCGTCTCGCGGTTTCACCCGCGTAGTTCCCTATCCCGCAGAAATATTGGGGTAAAAAGTAACCTATGTGTTATTTCAGGTCTCCAGCTATTTACATACCGAGTTTCATGGTTATCGGTTCAGCGGTTTTTACGTGGTAGAGTAAAAAAACACACACACATACATAATCACATACTTTCAGCTTTATAATATTAGTAACATGAAAATGTTATTTGGGGGTTTATTCTTTAAAAATATTTTTAGTACATTTGAGATATAACCTAGAGCATTAAAAAATCAAATTACGAAATATAATAGTTTTTTATTATTTATCAAGTCTCTACACCCAGCCGTTTAGCCTGTACGTTGTCGATCATTCAGTCAGTCAGTCAGTGAGTTTGTTACACTTGCGTTTTTGTGTCTTTTTTGTGATATGGATTAGGTAATTTATATTTTCGGTATAATGCTATTGATCCGAAATAAAGAATTATTATTATTATTATTTATTATGTATGATTAATTTCACTTCAAAATCGAAAAAAGTTCGAATTTCCAAAAGTCGTAAAACAAAAAGTTATTTGTTTCGAATTACCTCTTGTACCTTTTTTGATCGGAACCCTGTATACCCACCCTATACGCCATCGAAAGTCGATCTTGTAAATACGCTCGTATAAACTCTTGTCTGACGCGCTCAGAAATTATTTCAAGCCTCGTGTGGAAGTTTTCTCGTGTAAGTCTAAACCGCAAACAAAGACGGGTACCTACAGGTATACAAGACACGTAGAATGATGGATAATGACAGCTCTTTGTACAATATATCATGCAACTCCCATTTGAATAAAATGTTGATTTTAAATGTATTCGGATAATTTATTGTATTTAATCTATTATCTTAAACTAGCTGTGTTCCGCGGCTTTACCCGCATATGTCCAGATCCCGTGGGAATTTTCAATATTCCTTTCTTATCGGATGCCTACATCGTCGTAAAGAACACATTCTACAAATTTAAGCTCTTTACTGTCGGTTGTTTAAAACAACCGGGCTATGCGTTGATCAGTCAGTCAGTTAGGACAAAACATTTTATAGATATAGATAACTAGCTTAGTTTCGCGGTTTTTCCGACCCCGTCGGAAAATCGAAATAAAACTACTATAACTAGGTACTTCTACTTTTCTCCAGCTATCTGCACACCAAGTTTTATCACGATCGGTTTAGTAGTTTTTGCGTGAAGAAGTTTCAAAAATACTCGTTCACTTACTACCTAATTTGAGCCTGAAGCTTACATTGATCTTCTAATATCAACTCATAGTTGTAAGATTTATAATTAAGAAGTTCAACATTATAGATTAATCACCTAATGAACAAAAGTATACATCAAATATCTGAGTCTAAATGTTTTGTTAGTAATTTTCGTAGCATGTGAGATAAGTTACCTACGAGGCGACCACTATAGGGTGCCAACTTTTCGCTGCTGTAAATTGTTCGTAAACTAATGTGATTTATAGCTTGTACTGGAGCTCTTTGCTCTTTGTAGTTAGTACTATTTCTACCTTACTGATTCGTTTTGCAGAATAACAAGTGGGGGCAAAAGTGAGGGTAGCTCAGAGAAATGTTACCACAGAAACTTATTTTAACAAAAGTGTATATCAGGATGGCGGGTGTAGGTCTTAAAATCGTAAAGTTATATACCTGAGAGGAATGTACTAGCAATGTACTGAATGTACCTAAAATTTGGAGCAATGTACTATTTCAGGGCCAAAGTTATTAAAGAAACAAGGTACACCCGCCCGGTGGTTAATATCTTTTTTTAACACGTTAACCACCGCCACGTCACTGCCACGTCCGCGCCTATTAGTATTTATTTTCTTTTGTTGATATAACCTTTCGCTATATTGGGTTGGGTTTTTAATACGTGAGAGTACATTGCTAGTACATTTCTTTGGCACTTTATTCCACTTCCAGAAGTGTCTAGTTGGCTCAAAATAAAAGTACACCCGCCAAGCTGACGTCAGGTTGGCGGGTATACCTTGTTTCTTTAATAACTTTGGCCCTGAAATAGTACATTGCTCCAAATTTTAGGTACATTCAGTACATTGCTAGTACATTCCTCTCAGGTATATAACTTTACGATTTTAAGACCTACACCCGCCATCCTGATATACACTAACAAAATGGTGAACAAATTTTCAGAAGCCGCAGCAAGCTTCAGCCGAAGACAGAAACGCCACTTTAAATTTGAGAAGTACTTAAATAATTGAGCAGCTTCTAAATTTAATTTTAGTATGGTAATTTTTGTGTTAAGGAGCTGCTTAATTGTTTAAGTAGAACTCCAATTTTGAGTAGCGTTTCTGTATTCGGCCATTAATAGCATCTTATTATTTATTTTCTTACCTCGACGTTTCATCTATGTTACAATGGTCTTGGTCACGAGGGGACTGGGAGATAATTACTTAAATACGAGAAGAGTATTTATTTTCCAGTATAAATACACTTCAAAAAACACTAAGCAAAGATATATTGATAAAACTACCACGGGAGAACAGTGCGGTGGTCCATTTTTGCAAAAAAAGTTTGATTTCTCAAGGGAGAAACAGATAAATATCGTAACCAAACATCAATGGTTTCTTAAATAAAATGTTGGTATCTTTTATTTTTGTAGGTACTGGTACCATTTAGACGATGCCGATTGAGTCACTACGCTAGGCAACTCACCTGGTACATTAGATTAAACAAAAAGCTAAGGATACGGTACCTAGTCACGGCAAATGAGACGATAAAACTGCGTCGAGCTGACGCACTAGCCTCAATTGTATGTCGAACCGTTGCCGCGTGAGCACGTGCTGTATCAATTCACTGCGATTATCTTTTTGAAACCCATCAGTAAATAACCTAAAAAGCAGCCTGCATGGTTTTTGCCTGAAGTTAACCTAATTTAAACTATTTTCATCTTAAGTTTATCCTACTTTCTACCTTCCTTTACATCTTCTCATCAAGTAGTTAATCCTATTTCTCTCTTAGTAGGGGAGCCGAAGCGGGGGTTTGATAAGTCATTCAAGCGCGTCAGGTTAATAAATATCTTGGACCCTGTAGAGTATATCCACCGAATATTTGTCCTTCAAATTGGTGGGTACTTGTATATACGTGTAGGTATGGTCGCTCGAATAAATCTAACTATCAATTTTTATTCCGATCGGCGCACTTACAAGTAGCAATGAACATAAAGTGCTAAGATTTGGTAGATTTAATCCTCATGCCGACGTGCTTAGAACTTCACAAATCCCCATTTCGTCTTCCCTACTATCTAGTTCAAACTAAACTTATAATAATGTATGCAGGTATCTAGTTGTAGAATGAGATTCACATGGATCTTATCTTTGAAAACTACCTGAATACTAACATTGAAAGTTTGACACTACTTCCCAACTATGGTTCTAGTAAGATTCGATCGAGTTTTAAGTGAGAACAGTGTCTCATTTTACCCAAATAAACTACTTGTTAACGATAATTAGGTGACAGCCGAATACAGAAACGCCACTTTAAATTTGAGGGGTACTTATATAATTGAGCAGCTTCTAAATTTAAAATTAATAGGAGAATTTAAGTGTTTGAAACTCTGCGCACTGCGATTAAACGCCTGCGTTTTCCCGTAGGTCTGAAACCGCAATAAAATGCAACACATAGCTTTCTATACAAGCCCACCCATTTGCGTTTTTTACAATGACTGATTTTGGGTGTTGATACGCGGTTCTGCGTTTTTTATTCGTAAACCGCTTGCGTTTAATCGCAGTGCGTTCTAAGCCTAAGTATGGATGTTTTTACCTAATAAACTTTTTAAACTAATACGATTGGAGCTCATATTTTTATATTTTCCCGGGTCTTAATCGCGTGACTTTTAATTACTTTTTAATTTTCTTACCTCGACGTTTCGACAATGTTACAACGGTCTTGGTCGCGAGGGGACATGAGGGTCGAGGTAAGAAAATTAAAAAGTAAAAGTCACACGATTAAGACCCGGGGAAATATAAAATTATATTTTTACCTGTTCGTATATTCTATTTAAATTCAAAGAGAGAAACTTAATTTCCATAGTATGGTCCAAAGCGTACGCTAGCGTCTTGTTCAGATTGTAAACATATCAACTTTCTTGACTCCATAATAGAAAGTTGTTAACTTCTGCTACGAGTACCCACCTACCATAGTTTCGAACGAATTTCACTCAGTCGGTTCCTTCTGAATAGAATAGCCCAAGTTTTCAAGTGATAAAATTACTTGAGCTTAACGAGTTTGACGGAGTTCTTTGACAATGTCAACTTAGTAACTTGTTTTGGGAACTTAATACAAACAAAATTATTAAAATTAACATTTGGGTTACTAAATCACATTGAAAATCAAAAGTCGGTCATTTGTGGATTACGTTATTAAGAAATAAATTCTGTGAACACATCTTACCCCATGGTAAATTACTAAGATTGTGTTATGGTGACTAGATTTCATCATCATCATCTTAGCCTTTATTTATCTACTGCTGAACATAGGCCCTCATACGACGCCACAAACAGCGATTCCGAGCAACCTCCATCCAACGACTCCCCGCGACCGCTACAATGTCGTCGGAGTAGGTGGCCTTACAGTTGAATACAGAAACGCGACTTAATATTTGAGGTGTACTTAAATAATTGAGCAGCTTCTAAATTTAAAATTTGTATGAGAATTTTCGAGTTTGAGAGGTGCTTGGGTATTTGATTAAGTAGAACTCAAATTGTGAGTAGCGTTTCTGTATTCGGACGTTAGTGACTAGGCGTATACCTATAATACTTATAGTATTACTAGCTGCGCCCCGCGATTTCACCCGAGTAAGTCACGATCCCGCGGGAATATCGCGGGGCTAATATTCTTATGTACCTAATCTATATTTATTTTATAAATTGCTTTGTCCAGCCTAAACCGTTGATAGTGGAGAGCTGAAATTTGAAGTTTGTTCTTTACGTAACGTAGGCATTCAATAAGAATAGGTGTATCGAAATTCCCAAAGGATCGGGACTAAGGCAGGTGAAACATAGAGACACCCAGACCAGAAACAAATTATAATTATTTTTAAAAGCTCATCAAACCCGCAAACTCCTGCTTTGCAGTCGGGTATTTACCTCAGCGCCACAGAGGTCGTCAATAAACCAGCGATATCGAATTTTAACAAAAATATTCGTAATGGCATCAGATTTATTTTTAATACAGTTTTTTTTTGTAAAGGGAAATCATTTCTGGTGTAAATAAAATTAACAAAAACCGGATATCGCAAAATTTAACGACGGAAACACGGTAACGACAATGAGTTTCGAGTTACCCTTTCAATAACACCGGGTATAATTTTCCTCTTCGTTTATTTTTGAACATTTTCCTCGAAAAATGTAGGTAAGTGTGATTATTTAAGGGATTAAAGGAAACCTCCTCACATCAATCTAATAAGAGTCTTCGAAAGAGTATCGAATACTTAGATATTTAGGTAATATTTTGCAGAAATATGTAAATTTGTAAGTATCTTATGGCCAAATACTGATACAATGGAGTTGACAACTAGTCAAGTCTACAAATTGTGTCAATTTTTCAATTCTTCTCCTTCTTAATTCAGCTAAAGTTTCTAAATTCAACACCAGTATGCGATTTTTTAGGTTTTTAAGCGCTGCTTAAACCTAAAAAAATGCTAATTTGTTTAAGTAAAGTAGCCCTCAAATTTTAAGAAGCCATTTAGTATTCGACTACTAGATATTTTGGCAACATATGTAAAGAAGTATGTCAGTTACATTTAACTGGGCCAGAATCGCTTATTATTATTTATTTTACCTTAAAAATCGCATTTTCTCAATCGCACACTTTTTAATGGTGCTGTTTAGAGACTACTACTAGACCTCGCCTTTATTCTTTAACATAATTTATATTTAATTTAAAATGGTTAAATATTTTTACATACCTAATCTTTACTTGCATATTTATAAAAATAGAACTAATCAAAATAAATCCAAGTCGACACTTGGCAGGGAGCCCAAAATGATGGCCGCATTGCCACGCTGAATGACAATGCTAGAAGGTCAAAATAGGTTTCTTGTTCGCATCTTCAAAAGATCGTCTAAAACAAAAGCTTCAAATTAATGAAAAGTTAGTTTAAATTTTCAATGCAACTAAAAACTCTACGTTAGCAAGTAATGGCACATGACATATTTGCTATTCCCAACACTTTGGCCGATTCGTTGCGAGGCACGTACGGTGTCCCATATGTCGGTTGAACTTTGAAACTTTTTGTTTTAGATGTTTTTAAGGCAACCGCAGTGAAGAGAGAAGAAACCTAGAACCGCTGTGGCTACGAGACAACATTCTTAGAAGACTTTGCTGAGATTTAATGAAAATAATAATTAACATCTGCATTTTTTTCCATTGCTTTTATTCCTATATTCCCGCAGGATCGGGACTTATGCATGATTCATTACGAGTCACGTACGGTGTCCCACTTGCCGGTTTACTTTGAAACTTTTTGTTTTAGAGGTTACTTTAAGACAACTAGTGATTAAAGTAACCTCTAAAACCTCTTAATATTCGAATAACCAACTATTTATGTTCTCGAACTTTGACAATTTAAATAACTTCACCAATTAACTCTGAGAGTATTTTTTGCATTGTGGGTGTGTTGTTTTTATTATGTTTGTCGTTACTTGAAATATATTATTACAATGTGTGTTAAGTACAATATTATGGAATAAAACAAATAATGTATGCTAATGAGGAATGTACACCCAAGTCAAACCCCTCCAGGTTTTGTGGGTGTTTAATGTTTTTTAAGATATTTTATTTTTAAAATAAATAAATAAAAAAAAAATAAAAAAATAAAAAATACTTTTGCCTAGGGAAATAGTTTCATTGTTAAGGGGACAGTCTACCTACTCTTTTGTCCATACAAACTTTACAAACGTAGTCGACTGTTTCCTCCCTGGATAAAGATATTAGAAAAACTATGTTTATGCCATAAGTCCAATATCAGCCATGACCATGCCCCTACGTTTTGATTTTTTTCATTTTCTAATTTGAAGAAAAAAAATCTATTCTATATCTAAAATCTATTCTATTACAGTCATGGCAGATATAGGTTTTATGGCATAAATATATTTAACATAATGTCTTTATCCAGGGAGGAAACAGTCGACTACGTTTGTATGGAGAAAGAGTAGGTAGACTATTCTCCTCAGTGTTCCATTCTAAAAATGATACTATCTATCTTCTTTTAATATTTAAAATTTCCATGTCACAGTGTTAGTTACCGTACTCCTCCGAAACGGCTTCACCGATCTCCACCAAACTCCACATACGCATTCAGTAGGTCTGAGAATCGGCTACTATCTATAATTTATAAGGCAAAACAACTTTTGCCGGGTCAGCTAGTAGTTTTATAAATAACAAAACAAAGCGTAACAAAGTCAAGAATTTGTAACAACGCCATCTATCCAATGACGATAGAACTTGATATAACACGGTCACGTTTGCTTAGCTTTAGCCCAAAGCTTTGGAATCGTAAATTGAGTAACGTTCGCAACATCCGATATGGTCTAGTGGCTAGGATACCTGGCTCTCACCCAGGAGGCTCGGGTTCGATTCCCGGTATCGGAATTCTGTTTTTGTCGATATTTATATTCTCTATTTCAGAATTTTAGATAAAAACTAGCTGACCCGGCAAACGTTGTTTTGCCTTATAAATCTTCTTATATATAAAATTTCCATGTCACAGTGTTAGTTACCGTACTCCTCCGAAACGGCTTGACCGATTTTTATGAAATTTTATTTTCGTATTCAATAGGTCTGAGAATCGGCTACTATCTAAAATTTATAAGGCAAAACAACGTTTGCCTGGTCAGCTAGTTATAGATAGTAGCCGATTCTCAGACCTACTGAATACGTATACAAAATTTCATAAAAATCGGTCAAGCTGTTTCGGAGGAGTACGGTAACTAACACTGTGACATGGAAATTTTATATATTAGAAGATATATATAAGAAGATGTAAACAGAACAGTCAATATCAAAGGAAAAATTGAATAAAGAGCTTTCACTTTCAGATAAATGAATGAGTTTCTTGTTTACATTTTTGATCTAAGATTCTGAAATAGTAGGGTGAAACTGCGGGACACAGCTAGTGTGAAACAAAATTTTAGTTTTGCAAGAGGTTCATATAAATTTTGTTCAATTTCATACCAATTTTCCTATAATAAATAATTAATTAAACAGATATGGACGGCCCTAACTGTCATCCTACCCGTAATCTCCAGTCTCGTGAACAAGAACAACCGAGACCATAGCGTCCCCTCCCGACCAAGACGTCGCCGTCTAGGTAAAAAAATAATTAGACTCGGGAAAATGTTACTAATGCGTCTATTTTGTATCAAATAAAATTATATTTTTATGCATGTGTTTACAAAAAAACGTAAGATATGTAAAATATCTGTTAGTTAGGCTTGTTCTATGGGCACCTAGCCATAAAACAAGCCTAGTCGTTTAGGGGCTAGTTGGCGCTGAGTGCAATTACCTGCAAATACTTATTTATCTTAATTTTATCTATTTGACATATTTATTTATTTATTACTAACCATTAAACCATGTCACTCGAATAACAACCCTGTGTTCTACAAAATAAGACTCAAAATGCAATACTTAATCGACAACGGAACATACAAATCAAATATTTATCCAAATACTTGAAGGATTCAACATGTTTGCATACATCGTCGTTGCCTTATATCAAATATCTTGAAATATTGACGGGAAATGTAAATAAATCTAGAAAATTTGTAAGATATCGATATTTCTTCACAAACGGCTTGAGTCTCGAGGATTTTTGAAGACCTACAGGCTTAACAAACAAAATGGGACGTACCATGTGTATGTGGTCGTGGTCGAACGCTTACGCTCGCACAAGCGGTTATCTATACTAATATTATAAAGAGGAAAGATTTGTATCTTGTGGGTGTGTGCGTCTATATGTTTGTTATGAATAAACTCAATAACGACTAAACCGATGTCAAAAATTTACCATTAGAAAGCTACATTCACCCTAAGTAACATAGGCTACTTTTGATCCCGATATTCCCATGGGATCGGGACTTACACGGGTGAAACCATGGGACGCAGCTAGATCATAGTATACTGGTAAGTCGCTTGTATTAAGTACATCTTCTGTCTTGGTAAATATGGTAAATTGGTAAATTGGTAAATAAATAAGTTTTCTTCTTGTTATTATAATAATATCTTTTCCCTAACGTTGGTCAAAATTAATTCTAAAACTAATTTCGAAGGTAAAATCTGAAATACATTGTTCTTTTAATCCACAACAGAATTACAGCTAAAATTAAAAAGTGAGCCGCGAGCCCGAACATAGACATAAAACATACTTACTGCTATTAAGATAAAAAAATAAAGGACAATATTTTCCGAAAAACTATAAAACCGAATGTCAAACCTAACTTAGTTTTTGCACAGTTTTGTCGCATAATATCCTTTAATGAAACTGCGCAAATGGCATTGCGTTTATTTACACTAATTGTAATTGTTTACGTTTTCCGCAAATAGACCTCCTCAAATTGGGTCCATTTTGCGTGATGGTTCATTTTGTTAGTGAGAGAACCAGCCCAGCTCATCCATAAATTTCCCCACTAAAAGTGGTTTATTAAAAATTTGTGGAAGGCTTTTTACGTCACCAATAGTTCCTAGTCTAATCTCCGCCGATGCAGGACATTCCAAGACATTCCAAATAAATATGCGCGCCCGTCTCTTCTACCTCTACACAGGCTCTGCACAGTGGGCTGTATGACCTATAATAGCGTTAGTAATTAGTCGTACACGCGTTCTATTAAGATTTAGCAGGCACTTAGTAGGTTTTGTATTAAAGCCTGGAATTGCCAGTTTGGTCTGCCTCCAGCTTTCCAGACTGATCCATAATTTGCGAAGTCTTAGTTTAATATATGTAGTTTCGAATCCATGTTCTAGGTTGGTTTAAGGGAATTGGGAACAGTAGGTACTTACCAGCTCCCTTAAACCAACCTAGAACATAGATTCGAAACTGCAGCAACAACAACAGCACTGTTGGCAACAGTGGTTGCGGACCGTAGTTGATAGTTTCCGCCCCCCTCCGTGCCAGCTCGTCTGCCGCATCGTTGCCTCTCGAACCGCTGTGGCCCTTGATCCATTGTAATGTTACAGTGTTCTGTTCTCCAAGTCTGTTCAAGGTTTGGTGGCACTCATGTATTAGGCTTGAGTTTATAAAATGGCTATTTAGAGCATGGAGTACTGCTGCACTGTTGGAGAGAATTCGGATGTTGAAGCCAATAATATCTCGTGCCAGCGCGGCCCTTGCAGCTAGAATGATGCCTACACATTCCCCTGTAAATAAAAGATGTGAAGTGGAGGGATGTCACTCCTTCCGTCTGGGCCACCACATGAGGGCCCCATAACTGATACATGCTCTGATGATTGATGTGTAAAACCACTATTCATAACTCAAGAACGGCTAAACCGATTTAGCTGAAAACTGGTAGGGAGGTAGCTTAGAACCGGGAAAATAGTAATAGTTGGGTAGAGTAGGGTAGAAGACAAGTGGTAGTAGGGTAGGGTAGTAGTGGTGTAAGGTTTAAAAATGCAATGGACAGGGCAACGTCTCTCTGGTCAGCTAGTTATTTTTAAATTTGTATTTTTATCTCTATACTCAGGACTGGTACTTGCAATCTCGAACAAACCGAGGTTCATATTTCAGAAAAACCATTCTAGAGCGACCACTGTGCGGGATTTTTTAATTTATCTCCTTTTTAACGTTTTATAGCACAATTTCCGTTAGGTATATTATTATTCCGTTTGATAAATCTAAATACATATAGTACTAGCATCGTCCAGCGGTTTCACCCGCGTAAGTCCCGATTCCGATAGAATATCTGGATAAAAAGTAGCCTCTGTGTTAATCCTACTCTCCAGCTATCAGCACACCAAGTTTCATCGCAATTGGTTCAGTAGTTTTTACGCGAAAGAAGCGTACGTTGTTTAACAAACATACTCGTTTACTTCACATTTAATAATAATTATAATTTCGACAAATTAGAAGATTGTCATAATATTGTCACACTTTGACATCTTTTGGTCCCCCTGTCATCATCATCATCATTCAAGCGATGTTCCCGGTTGCATCCCTCTCGAGAGCCCGGGGTCCGCTTTCCTACTTTTACGTCTCCACTTCGCACTACGCAGCTTTTGGTCCTCCTGTATAAGACCTTAAACACGTTTAGGAATCGCCGTCAAGCCTAAAACGAAGTAGCCTACATATAAACAAATTTAATGAAACAATATTCTTAATTAGAAATGCCTCATACGTTATAACATAATAAAGGTCCCCACGCACGGGCGGATGTAGAGTAAGTGGGTGCGGTTAGAATACGGCTGCGTTCACTAATGAATTGCTTTTAGTGACTCCAAGGCTGGTTTCCACTGTACGGCGTCAGCCCCTTATGGTTTCTTTAAGACGGGGTTAAATGATAATTACCTGTCCTTTTTTGGTTGCATAGGAATGAGTGGGATAGAATTGTATGAAAAAAAAAAACGATGATTACTCGTAAAATGTATTCTATCATTATTTTATCAAAGCACGATGAAGAGTACCTGAGTGAGTAATATGATTTTATACTATGTATTAAAATATTGAAATTAAAGATTTTTTTCGGTTTTAATGCGTGGTGTTTATTACTTTTAGCATTATTTCAACGATCAACGCTAAAAGTTATGAACACCACGCGATTAAAACTATAAAATGTCTTTATTTTCTATACAAAATTGCGAAAACAGAAGAAAAATCAATTTTTTATTGAAAATTAGACGTAACAATGTATTTTTTACTTTAGATGTGGGCCCAGTCGCCACTGCAAAATTTTTTGTTGGCGTC
This sequence comes from Idaea biselata, assembly GCA_958496205.1. NCBI lineage: Eukaryota > Metazoa > Arthropoda > Insecta > Lepidoptera > Geometridae > Idaea > Idaea biselata. The sequence goes on along the minus strand of OY292394.1, from coordinate 34,847,558 downwards.
GACTGGGCCCAAGTTTACTTAGGATGTGGGCTCAGTCGACGCCACCAAAAATTTGGAGTGGCGACTGGGACCCGGTCCCAGTTTTGAAGGGGCCCATTCGCCACTTAACTCTATTTTTTATTGTTTAAAATGTAAAAGCTTCATATTTTCCTTCTGAAGAGGACATTTTAAGTATAATGGTAATCTATAAATATAAGAAACAAGTTATTTGTGGCTTATTTTGGCGTGCAAAAATTGTATCTAAGATCGTCATTTCAAATAGGTCGCGCCGGGTGCGGCTGCGGCTGCGGTTCCAACAGAGATGTACCGATGCATAACTGTGATGTGTTTGCTAGAGGCGAACTAACAGAATCCTAGAAGGAGAATATTGGCCTAGCTGCACCTGTCTGTCTCAAATGATCGTGCGGTTAAGCAACGCTTGCGGCGGTCATTACTTGGATGGGTGGCCGATAATTTGTGTGGCACTAAATCATTATCACTAAATAATTAGACTAAGATACCTATGGGACTTATCCTGAAATAAAAGACTATTATTATTATTTGTTGTTACCATTACGGATACTCGGGGCTATGGAGCACCCGGACCTTTGGAAGGCGTGCGTGGGGCCGAAGCCAACACGTAGAGGCCTGTTTTAGTAACATTTTAATTTAAATTTTGTGATGGACACCAAACCGGCGGTTATCCCTGTCTACACTATAAAATGCAACCAAGGACAACCCCCGGTTTGGATAGAACTATTGTGTAAACTACGGGTGAAAAACTACTCGGGCTATGGAAATGGGTTGGTAGTGGATTGGATACTGGGGGGAACTATGGGGACTATGGCGCCTGCCGTAACAATGTTCAATAAACATGTAAAAATGGCAGGCGGAGACTCGCCAACTCACAAACTGGGCCACCCTAATTAAGCCGAGCAAATTACAGCCAGGGGGCAACAGGGGCGTGAGTGGCTGAAGGATGGAGCAACCTCACCGGATTTTAAACCATCCTAGGTAATCCTGTGGAGCGGGCCAACTCATCACTGACGTGAGGTGTCCATCCTCCGAGCATTTCTGCTCTCGCGACTCCACTCTGACCGGCCGGTGAAGGCAAGCCAGAGGCGGGGGACCGCTTCCTCGTCAGTGTTCACTCCGACCAGCCAACTAAGGCAAGCCGGAGGTGAGGAACGGTGGTTTCCCCCTGGAGCACTCGGGTAGCCGCGGGGTCGCTACTCCCCGACACCTCGTCTCAAGGTGCCCTGTATTATTATTAAATGTTTCTCTAGCTCCTCCGTCGGAAGGCACGTTAAGCAGTTGGTCCAGGTTGTTATCATAGATAGCAGTCATTAGGTCAAATTAGAGAACTTAGGGCGACCTGAAAACACTAACACCATGTGACCCATACCTCTAAACTAAACGAAAAGAAGAAGAGATCGGGTACATTTTTCTATAGCATCGGTTTTCCTGTGACCGATTTCACTTAAAGAGCTACCATTTAATGAGTTTAGAAATCAGTTTAAACATTTTCTTTTAGGCAAAGCCTACTATTCAATTGCGCGTTTTTAAACGAAAGATAAATTTGTAGGCCAAATCAGATGATGAGGCAGATCACAGCGGACATCTTTTATTTTTATCATTGTATTTCACATCTATCTTTGTATTATATCTGTGTATCATGAATGAATAAATGAATTAAATCGAATTGACCTATTCACTCGTAGCCTTATTAATAAACGTGGAGTAAGATCGGAATAATTTTTCCACTTTTTGTTTCTGTCTGTCAACTTTGAAAGTTTTTGTCACGGAAAAATACAAAACATGTTCTCACTACTCCGACGTTACTCTACGTTTATTAATAAGGCTTTCGGAGGTTGGATTCTGTTGGAGAACTAAACCATTGCATTCGTGACTTTTACTTGACTACGTTACTTGTTAAGTAACTAATCAACACTACACTTGATGGTGAACGTAGCCCATAATGTGTTAGAAAATAACCAAACATTTAAAAAAAAAATAGGACTAGTTTTACCAGTCTAAAAGAATTCATAGGACAGGTATTAAAGGACCCAAGTCAATACATAAATATGTTTATCATATTTACGCTGCTGACCCTACATATTTATATTCGGAATCAATAGCTCGTTTAGATTCTGTGTACCTTCCTTCCATATTTTATTTGTTCGTATCGAAATGATAGGATTGTGTCATATTTTTTTCGACAACGACACTTTGCGGATAGTAAGAGGGTATTTTTTTTTGCTATCCGTACAATATTTTTCTAGAAGAAAGGGTTTGAAAGATTTTTTGATGAGTTTCCACATCTTTTGTTCGTTGACACTGTCAACTTATTACGATTGGTTATTATATTATATTATTATTATATAAACTACATTTATTACACTCATATTGTTCCATTTCGATTGTCTTTTGTTCCTACTTCGATCTTCTTTTGTTTCTGTTTCGATACTGATTTGTTTCTTTTTCGATCTTCTTTTGTTTTTAACCCAATTGTCTTTTGTTTCGACTTCGATCTTCTTTTGTTTTTTTTTCCGATTGTCTTTTGTTTATACTTCGATCTTCTTTTGTATCTGTTTCGATAGTGCTTTGTTTCTTCTTCGATTTTCTTTTGTTTCGATCCCCATTTGTATCATTTTGATCTTCACTTGTTTTATTTCGACCGTGTTTTTTTGGTTTTAATCATTTCTTTATTGGGTTGATTAGGGCCTGACTTTAGATTGGCTGCTCGACTTCAGATTACATAACGGATAAGTCGGTGGCGCTGTATGTAGGTATTTAGTCCTTTTTTGAAGTCGGTTTTTACTATCCTTTTTTAATTTTACTTTTATCATTTAATGATATTTGTTTTATTTTCAAAAAGTATTAAAATATTTATTATAGCCTAAAACTTTTACATTAGCAATATTTTTTCTTCAACCATCAGCTGTACCAACAAAATCAGTAATATTACCCAAACGTCTGGCGTCTAGTAAAAAGTAAACAGACCACGTTGTGCCTACACAACACAGACAAACGTACCTATCGGTTAAATGGGCTATTTCTTTCTGAACTAAGACTGTATTATTTTACTCTTTCTTATCGGTTAAGAAAATATCTCCACTTTTACTGCATTTTCCCTTACAGTATTTAATTTCATTTAATGAAACTGATAAAATAATTATTAAAAGCCGCCTTCGAGTAATCTGCAAATATCCATAAAAATAATATGGGTAGGTAGTACTAATAAAAATAGCTAAAACCGATTCGAAAATTTCTACTTGTTTAAACTTACATAGTGTATTTCACTAGGTACACATAATATTATTAAATAACGGGGCTATTTACCATAGATTTTTCTTCTGCTTTCGCGATGTTGTATTGAAATTAAATACATTTTTCGGTTTTAATAGCGGGAGATCATTACAGGATTGTAGTTCTTTTGGATTGGTCAATCCTGAAGAAGAGACCAGTATAAAAGGTCTCGCAACGTTGAGCATTGAAACAAAGCTAAAAGTAATAAACACCACGCGATTAAAACCGAAAAATGTGCTAAATTTTGGTCATATAATATTGTCTATAAATGGATATCTATAAGATAAGTAACACGTGAGTACAAAACTTTACCTAACGCTGTGCAAAAATCTCTGCTATGATTCTCTTCTGCTCAGCAACAATACTTCCCTGGTGATCCGTATAAGTGCGGAGTTTTGCACAGCGATAGGTAGGAGTTCGAATAACATCGCGGACACAGCTTGTCAAAAATAGGTTTTTATGGGAATAACTTGGAGCTACTACAGTACCTACCTACCTAATCTTTGTTATACCTTTGCTTAGATTAAAACAAAAAACTAAAGATACGGTACCTAGTCTCGGAAAATGAGATGATAAAACTGCGTCTAGCTGACGCACTAGCCTCAGTCGTATGTCGAACCGTTGCCGAGTGAGCACGTGCTGTCACTCTTTTTGACATCCATAAGAATGCCTTTTTGCTTATTTACAAAGCATGAATCATTCTTAAAGACAAATGTTTTTAAATACAATAATTTTATGAAAATGCATGGTAGGTGTTTCTAGCTCATTTTTCGAATACGCAATGTTAGAATAATACCGTATCTACTATTTTTGTTTTCATCTAAGTACCTATGTTTATTCTTGCTCTAGTTCTATACAAACTCTATTAACCCTCCTCCAACACCGAATTCCCTAACCAAATCAGCAAAGGAACTAAATAATCTCAGGCCCCTTTACCCTTCAGCAAAAAACCGGCCAAATTACATGTCCTACTGATTAATTAAGCGAAGTTATGTTCGTAGCTCTGACCACTGTTTAATTTATGCGGGCCCGTACCGTGTGAAGAATTATTTAGGGGTTATACTGTTTTGGGTATAGTTTAGACTTGATGTGATAGAGGAATAACTGCATACGTAATAGCACAGTTTACCTAGTAGTTGGCGCCTTGGCACTTATATACTTATTATGAAAGCGAAATCGCTTTCAGCGATAAGGCCGCCTATTTGTGCAACTTAATTTTAAGCTTATTTATTATTTACATTTGTATATGTATTTTTTGTTTTTTCTCTGTTTATGTTGTGCAAATAAAGATCTATTTATCTATACATTTGCTCACCTTTCATACAAACATGTTTTTCGGAATAGAGGTGTGCTGAAACATAGGTTGACTAGTAGGACACATACATTCATACTAAAAATCATAACCCCAGGAGGTCAGCTATAGGTACGAAGTTTCTCTTTTTACGTGTCTTGCTTTGATTTCTTAAAACTTATAGAGTCACAGACACATTATAATCTAACAGCATACGCTGATACGCACGCGCACGTACACAATTTTTCCCCTTTACAATCATCATCATCATCATTCGAGCGATTAGATGATCATTCGAGCGGTTAGATGATCGGTGTTATAGAGTAGTAGACTAGATTGGCAATCTTAACTTTTATACTCTTTATGGGCAGCATACCCCCAGAAACTTTCTGTACAAGATGACATAAGTCATCCTGGGCCGTGGCACCCCGGCTTAAAATACAAAGTAAACAGTGCAACTATTTACAAAATGGACCCCTACGGAATCGCTTTTAGAAAAGTTTAAAGGATAAATTTCTATTAATTTTGTATGTAGCTCAAGGCTATTTTGTTTAGAAAATTTATTTTCAAGGAAAAATAGCATTCAAAAATTTTCACTTGCGGCGAGGCTTGAACTCGCGTCTTTGGGTCAGTACCCCAACGTCCTTACCAACTAGACTACGCAAGCTCACGTCCCGTGCCGTGAAAACTTCCAATGCTATATTCTCCTTTGATTGTTTACGATTAAGGCTCGTTAGAGCGCCATCTATCTAACGCTACAGGAACAACTTTCCAGTTGTTTACACCTGTGTTTTTTTTTTCCTTGAAAATAAATTTTCTAAAGTTTAAAGGGATAAACATTTCAATATATTTATAAAAGTCTGTTACTACTGTATAATGTACAAATTATTTTACCAAAATTAAATTTGGTCTACTGATTTGAACACTATAAACATATTTTAGAAGCTACTGAGGCTGAAAACCGTGAGGCACAGTTACTACACAAGTAAAACAGCAGGACACAGCAAGTGACGACAAAACAAACAACGTAGTTATAATTGAACCGATTCAGAAGTTTAACTTATTGTTGTAAGAACAAAGCGAACAAGATTCTAATACGCAATATGTTCCGGCATGTTGTTCAAAAGTTTATAATATTCTGGTGAAGATATTTAATATCTTTATCACAATAGAGATACAGAATAATATACATTTGAATCAACAAACAATAATAACTTTATTCAAACTAAACTAAATCTAAAGAAAAAGACAAAATACTAAACACAATTGAGAAATATTTATTACTATACAAACAAAATAGAAAAATTGTTACATTGGTTACTGTATCAAATCAAACATGGTATAATAATGAATGGGAAGAATAACATTGTGGTAGCTAACCGGGCCTACAACAGCTATTTCAACATTATGGGAATTCAACGTTTTGATATTCAACATGATATTTAGTCCTAAAGGAATGTTATGACTACCTCGTTAGTTAATTTTGGCTAAGCAAGAAACGTTTCGACTGAGACTTCGCAAATTACCATTTACATTTTTTAAATTGTTTATTTATTACAATAATGTCTATTGACCTTTGGAATGTTAACAAAATAATCTAAACTAGTCCTTCTGCAAACAGTAAACCTCACGAGCACAAACTTTATTGCTATGATCTTACTACAACCGTTACTGTTACCCATTGAAAAGTGTAAAAACCCCGAAACATGATCCCATTAGTTAGACTTATGTAAATAACTAACGGAATTAAAAAGTAATAGTCTTATTTTACAAGCACTTACCGTTTTTATTTCTGGCCTACATAACATGGCGTTACGTATAATAAAGGCTTAAATAATGTGATGATTGTGATGTTGTATCTATATCACTGTAATTTAAATCTCCTTGAATGGTTGGCAATACAGAAGTTTATTTCGCTTAACTTTTATTACAAAATGTTAGATAGAAAGATGTAGTTTGGGCTACTTTGAGAAAATTGTGCAATAAAACTGTTGTTCAATGTCATTGTTACAACCAGACTTTTCGATTGCGGCAAGTTGTTGGTACAAGTGTCTTAAAGTATATACGCGGGTGAAGAAGACTAACAATATTATTTTGTAATCGAGTAGAGTAATTACTTGGAGAAAGTAATGTATTTGTCCCGCTCTTGTCAGTGATTTTCAGCGTCAGCGAAAATGTGTCAGTCTTTACTTAGTTATTCTGACTAGTTATAACAATGATTTTTAAAGTGTCTTCTATACTTGGATGATTGATTATTTGAAGAAATGTCTCAGTCGTAAGCGAGGAGAGATGCAGTCCATAATTTCATCACGACAGAACCTGTGTCTTGATGAAATTATGGATTACCTGTGGCGCAATCGGCTAGCGCATTACACGCAATGTAAAGGTTGCAGATTCAAGTCCTATTTGGAGCAAATTTTTGGAAAGCATTTTTTCAAATAAGTAGTTAATACAAATTACAGATGTATAGCTGCTTTGAAAACCTTATATACCTACCTGCCGGAAAGAAATGACCTTGGCAACGCCAAGGTCATTTCAATATATGCAATATAATTCAAAACTGTGTAAGCGATTTACCGAATATTCGACCCATATTCGACCCATAAAGCCGGATATGACCTCTTACGAATTTTCCTAAGAAACTACTCGTAAAATTTCCTATTAATATTATAAAGGTGAAAATTGGAGACGTAAGAGCAGGAGGGTTACTTTGGTTCGTTTCGATACGACAACGATACGATAATACGATGGTTCTACTGTCACCCTACTATCAGAATGTGATAGTAGAATCATCGTATTATCGTATCGATGTCGTATCGAAACGAACCGCAGTAACCCTCCAGGAAAGCGGACCCTGGGCGCCTGAGAAGGATACAATCGGGAACATCGCTCGAATAATAATGATGATGATTATAAAGGGGAAATTTTGTATATGTTGCTCTTTCACTCAAAAACCGGTATACTGCTACTGTATGTTTTATAGCTTAGCAGAAATACATCTTCTCTGAAAATTGCACCTGTCTAGCTAGCTAGTTATTTATGAGACACAGCTTGGTGACAGACGGACAGCGAAGTCTCAGTAATAGGGTCCCGTTTTTACACTTTGGACTCGGAACCCTAAAAAACGGTTACAAAATGATGCTTGATCTGTTCGTGAGCTACGCTACGATGTCACAGACAGATACACAGACAGACATCTCTAAATAGCACTCTTCTTTTTCTGTTGGGGATTAAAAATAGGACGGGGTTGAGTTAGCCTATAACTTTATTTCAGAATCTTTGATAAAAATATTAACAAAGAACTAGATTTATCTTCTGTTTTCGCGATGTTGTATTGAAATTAAAGACATTTTTCGGTTTTAATCGCGTGCATGCGATTTATTACTTTAAGCGTTATTTCAACGCTCAACGTTACAGACCTTTACAGGTCCTTTCTTCAGGATGTGTTTTGTCTGAGATGTAATAAACACCACTCGGTTAAACCGAAAAATGTCTGTAATTTTAAACAAAGAACTGTCAATATCAAAGGAATTAAAAAGTAATAGAGCTGTCACTTTCAAATTAATGTCTAAATTTTTGTTTACATTTTTTGATCTAAGATTCAAAAATAGAGTAAGTACAGGTCTTTACTAAAAAAAGACAATTAAGTAAGTAAGTACTAATATTTTAAAGAAACAATACTGCGGCAAAACACAACGCACGATGCAATGATGCGATGATTTCTTGCAGAAGTATTGTTTCTTTAAAATATTTCTTTGAAAGCCCAGTGCAGACTTAAGCACTTAAAAATAGAATATTAAGTAAGTACTAGGTATATAAATCAACATTTACTCGTACATCTACAAGTATATTCTAAAATTATAACCGTATAATGTACAACTTGTTTGGAATTCAATTTTGGGCACCGGATGTATGATATGAGGTATAATTTCCCTAGGGGGCGTTGCGTCAAATTTAACGCCTAAGGCGCGGAGTAAATACGTAGAGGAGACGAGTGGCGGTGACGTGGCGGCGACGAGACGTTAGGGAACTTGCATATCAACAGATTTACATTTACAGACACATATATTATGAGCGTGTGTGTCTTAAAGACTCAAGAGTGTCTCGTTTTTCTCGTAACGTTTATGTAATATAAATAAAAGAAATTGACATAGTATAGATATCGACACCGAAGGATCAATTTGTGAAATTCTTTATTTTTCCTGTTTCAAAGCTGTTGCTGATTAGAAAAATCCATTTAAATTAACTGACAAATTGGGAATACAAAATCGAAAAATTATGAAACATGAAACATATAGGTATATTGTTTCATTCCAAATGCAACATTTGCAACATTTTTACGGAATCAACTAGCTGACGCCGAGTAATCTGTCAAAATAAAGAATTTGTCATTGTCATGTCAAATTCCTTACTTTTTTCGCAAATTCTAAAATCAGCTGTATCACATCTGCCAATATGTAACATAAAGTTATTTTGGATTTTAAACATGAGGTTCAGGTTTAATTTGACATATTCATTTACTTAGTGATTAACTTTATATAGCGTTTGTAAGTAACATTTTGCCTTAATCAACTGCTATTTAATGCATAACAAGTTATGTTAGGTCATGAGTTTTTTGCGGTTTCTTCTTCATGAGCTTCTTGTGGTTTCTTCATATCGGAAGGCGCGTTCCGAAACCACAGTAAAATCTCGACATTTCTAAACGTTCATGTAACGTATACATCGTTCTTAAAGAATAAATGTATTTGATTTGAGTAAGGGGGTTTATCTTTTCCTTAAAGTCCGTTACCAATCGTGAGCCTTAAACGGTAAGAGGTAAGGAAAATTCAGATAGTTGCTTTCGTGATAGCAGAATTATTACGGTTTCGATGATATTAAAAGGGCTGTGTTTGTTAGGTATTCTATTGTTGTAGAGAATTGCTCTTCCAAGCCTACAATGGAATTTCTAATAGTAGTCTGACAAGGATGTTTTTATGTTTGTGAACTTAGCACAGCATTGTTCAGCACATCAAAAAATAATGTGAGTTCTATTAGCATGCAGTCGAGTTCTATAGTTCCTGATACTTTTTATAAATAGTTCTGGCTCTATTGGCTTAAATTTTTTTTTTTTAAATGATGTGCTAACTTCTCGGTATTTTTCAGCACATCACAAAATTATTTGATTTTTATTTGAATAGAGCTTAGTTCTACAGTTCCTGATACTTTTTAGAAATAGTTCTGGGGTTTTTCGTCAAAAAAATCAAATATAAAAATTCGACAGTCATTTTGTCCAGCAAATCTGAATAGTCGATAAATACTATTGTCGTCGTTCCATGTGCTGGCAGAGGCTTGAACTCACGCTGTTTTACTAAATTCGGGATAGCACTTCGACTTACAAATCGATTCCAGTCCGGAACTCACATTTTAACGCCAGCACAGCATACCAAATCATCAAAGTAGACAAAAAAAAAGTCATTCTGCCAAATTCGAGTATTGACAAATTGCCATTGTTTTCGTTCCAAAATTGCAGAGGGGCTAGAACTCATGCGATTTAAACAGATCTTGGACTTTACTTCGACTTACATATCGATTCTAGTCCGGAACTCACATTTAACTGCCAGCACAGCATACCAAATCATCAAAGTAGACGAAAAAAAAGGGATTCTGCCAAATACAAGTATTGACAAAATGCCATTGTTTTCGTTCCAAAATTGCAGAGGGGCTAGAACTCATGCGATTTAAGCAGATCTTGGATTTGACTTCGACTTACAAATCGATTCCAGTCCGGAACTCACATTTTACAGCCAGCACAGCATACCAAATCATCAAAGTAGACGAAAAAATAGGGATTCTGCCAAATTCGAGTATTGAAAAAATGCTATTATTTTCGTTCCAAAATTGCAGAGGGGCTAGAACTCATGCAATTTAAGCAGATCTTGGACTTTACTTCGACTTACAAATCGATTCCAGTCCGGAACTCACATTTTACTGCCAGCACAGCATACCAAATCATCAAAGTAGACGAAAAAAAAAGGGATTCTGCCAAATTCGAGTATTGAAAAAATGCTATTGTTTTCGTTCCAAAATTGCGGAGGGGCTAGAACTCATGCGATTTAAGCAGATCTTGGACTTTACTTCGACTTACAAATCGATTCCAGTCCGGAACTCACATTTTACTGCCAGCACAGCATACCAAATCATCAAAGTAGACGAAAAAAAAGGGATTCTGCCAAATTCGAGTATTGACAAAATGCTATTGTTTTCGTTCCAAAACTGCAGAGGGGCTAGAACTCATGCGATTTAAGCAGATCTTGGACTTTACTTCGACTTACAAATCGATTCCAGTCTGGAACTCACATTTTACTGCCAGCACAGCATACCAAATCATCAAAGTAGACGAAAAAAAAAGGGATTCTGCCAAATTCAAATATTGAAAAAATGCTATTGTTTTCGTTCCAAAATTGCAGAGGGGCTAGAACTCATGCGATTTAAGCAGATCTTGGACTTTACTTCGACTTACATATCGATTCCAGTCCGGAACTCACATTTTACTGCCAGCACAGCATACCAAATCATCAAAGTAGACGAAAAAAAAAGGGATTCTGCCAAATTCAAATATTGAAAAAATGCTATTGTTTTCGTTCCAAAATTGCAGAGGGGCTAGAACTCATGCGATTTAAGCAGATCTTGGACTTTACTTCGACTTACAAATCGATTCCAGTCCGGAACTCACATTTTACTGCCAGCACAGCATACGAAATCATCAAAGTAGACGAAAAAAAAAGGGATTCGGCCAAATTCAAATATTGAAAAAATGCTATTGTTTTCGTTCCAAAATTGCAGAGGGGCTAGAACTCATGCGATTTAAACGAATCTTGGACTTTACTTCGACTTACAAATCGATTCCAGTGCGGAACTCACATTTTACTGCCAGCACAGCATACGAAATCATCAAAGTAGACGAAAAAAAAAAGGGATTCTGCCAAATTCAAATATTGAAAAAATGCTATTGTTTTCGTTCCAAAATTGCAGAGGGGCTAGAACTCATGCGATTTAAGCAGATCTTGGACTTTACTTCGACTTACAAATCGATTCCAGTCCGGAACTCACATTTTACTGCCAGCACAGCATACGAAATCATCAAAGTAGACGAAAAAAAAAGGGATTCTGCCAAATTCAAATATTGAAAAAATGCTATTGTTTTCGTTCCAAAATTGCAGAGGGGCTAGAACTCATGCGATTTAAACGAATCTTGGACTTTACTTCGACTTACATATCGATTCCAGTCCGGAACTCACATTTTACTACCAGCACAGCATACCAAATCATCAAAGTAGACGAAAAAAAAGGGATTCGGCCAAATTCAAATATTGAAAAAATGCTATTGTTTTCGTTCCAAAATTACAGAGGGGCTAGAACTCATGCGATTTAAACGAATTTTGGACTTTACTTCGACTTACAAATCGATTCCAGTCCGGAACTCACATTTTACTGCCAGCACAGCATACCAAATCATCAAAGTAGACGAAAAAAAAAAGGGATTCTGCCAAATTCAAATATTGAAAAAATGCTATTGGTTTCGTTCCAAAATTGCAGAGGGGCTAGAACTCATGCGATTTAAGCAGATCTTGGACTTTACTTCGACTTACAAATCGATTCCAGTCCGGAACTCACATTTTACTGCCAGCACAGCATACCAAATCATCAAAGTAGACGAAAAAAAAAGGGATTCGGCCAAATTCAAATATTGAAAAAATGCTATTGTTTTCGTTCCAAAATTGCAGAGGGGCTAGAACTCATGCGATTTAAGCAGATCTTGGACTTTACTTCGACTTACAAATCGATTCCAGTCCGGAACTCACATTTTACTGCCAGCACAGCATACGAAATCATCAAAGTAGACGAAAAAAAAAAGGGATTCTGCCAAATTCAAATATTGAAAAAATGCTATTGTTTTCGTTCCAAAATTGCAGAGGGGCTAGAACTCATGCGATTTAAGCAGATCTTGGACTTTACTTCGACTTACATATCGATTCCAGTCCGGAACTCACATTTTACTGCCAGCACAGCATACCAAATCATCAAAGTAGACGAAAAAAAAGGGATTCTGCCAAATTCGAGTATTGAAAAAACGCCATTGTTTTCGTTCCAAAATTGCAGAGGGGCTAGAACTCATGCGATTTAAACGAATTTTGGACTTTACTTCGACTTACAAATCGATTCCAGTCCGGAACTCACATTTTACTGCCAGCACAGCATACGAAATCATCAAAGTAGACGAAAAAAAAAGGGATTCGGCCAAATTCAAATATTGAAAAAATGCTATTGTTTTCGTTCCAAAATTGCAGAGGGGCTAGAACTCATGCGATTTAAACGAATCTTGGACTTTACTTCGACTTACATATCGATTCCAGTCCGGAACTCACATTTTACTGCCAGCACAGCATACCAAATCATCAAAGTAGACGAAAAAAAAAGGGATTCGGCCAAATTCAAATATTGAAAAAATGCTATTGTTTTCGTTCCAAAATTACAGAGGGGCTAGAACTCATGCGATTTAAACGAATTTTGGACTTTACTTCGACTTACAAATCGATTCCAGTCCGGAACTCACATTTTACTGCCAGCACAGCATACCAAATCATCAAAGTAGACGAAAAAAAAAAGGGATTCTGCCAAATTCAAATATTGAAAAAATGCTATTGGTTTCGTTCCAAAATTGCAGAGGGGCTAGAACTCATGCGATTTAAGCAGATCTTGGACTTTACTTCGACTTACAAATCGATTCCAGTCCGGAACTCACATTTTACTGCCAGCACAGCATACGAAATCATCAAAGTAGACGAAAAAAAAAGGGATTCTGCCAAATTCAAATATTGAAAAAATGCTATTGTTTTCGTTCCAAAATTGTAGAGGGGCTAGAACTCATGCGATTTAAGCAGATCTTGGACTTTACTTCGACTTACAAATCGATTCCAGTCCGGAACTCACATTTTACTGCCAGCACAGCATACGAAATCATCAAAGTAGACGAAAAAAAAAGGGATTCGGCCAAATTCAAATATTGAAAAAATGCTATTGTTTTCGTTCCAAAATTGCAGAGGGGCTAGAACTCATGCGATTTAAACGAATTTTGGACTTTACTTCGACTTACAAATCGATTCCAGTCCGGAACTCACATTTTACTGCCAGCACAGCATACCAAATCATCAAAGTAGACGAAAAAAAAAAGGGATTCTGCCAAATTCAAATATTGAAAAAATGCTATTGTTTTCGTTCCAAAATTGCAGAGGGGCTAGAACTCATGCGATTTAAGCAGATCTTGGACTTTACTTCGACTTACATATCGATTCCAGTCCGGAACTCACATTTTACTGCCAGCACAGCATACCAAATCATCAAAGTAGACGAAAAAAAAAGGGATTCTGCCAAATTCAAATATTGAAAAAATGCTATTGTTTTCGTTCCAAAATTACAGAGGGGCTAGAACTCATGCGATTTAAGCAGATCTTGGACTTTACTTCGACTTACAAATCGATTCCAGTCCGGAACTCACATTTTACTGCCAGCACAGCATACCAAATCATCAAAGTAGACGAAAAAAAAGGGATTCTGCCAAATTCGAGTATTGAAAAAACGCCATTGTTTTCGTTCCAAAATTACAGAGGGGCTAGAACTCATGCGATTTAAACGAATTTTGGACTTTACTTCGACTTACAAATCGATTCCAGTCCGGAACTCACATTTTACTGCCAGCACAGCATACCAAATCATCAAAGTAGACGAAAAAAAAGGGATTCTGCCAAATTCGAGTATTGAAAAAACGCCATTGTTTTCGTTCCAAAATTGCAGAGGGGCTAGAACTCATGCGATTTAAGCAGATCTTGGACTTTACTTCGACTTACAAATCGATTCCAGTCCGGAACTCACATTTTACTGCCAGCACAGCATACCAAATCATCAAAGTAGACGAAAAAAAAAAGGGATTCTGCCAAATTCAAATATTGAAAAAATGCTATTGTTTTCGTTCCAAAATTACAGAGGGGCTAGAACTCATGCGATTTAAGCAGATCTTGGACTTTACTTCGACTTACAAATCGATTCCAGTCCGGAACTCACATTTTACTGCCAGCACAGCATACGAAATCATCAAAGTAGACGAAAAAAAAAGGGATTCGGCCAAATTCAAATATTGAAAAAATGCTATTGTTTTCGTTCCAAAATTGCAGAGGGGCTAGAACTCATGCGATTTAAACGAATTTTGGACTTTACTTCGACTTACAAATCGATTCCAGTCCGGAACTCACATTTTACTGCCAGCACAGCATACCAAATCATCAAAGTAGACGAAAAAAAAGGGATTCTGCCAAATTCGAGTATTGAAAAAACGCCATTGTTTTCGTTCCAAAATTGCAGAGGGGCTAGAACTCATGCGATTTAAGCAGATCTTGGACTTTACTTCGACTTACAAATCGATTCCAGTCCGGAACTCACATTTTACTGCCAGCACAGCATACCAAATCATCAAAGTAGACGAAAAAAAAAGGGATTCTGCCAAATTCAAATATTGAAAAAATGCTATTGTTTTCGTTCCAAAATTGCAGAGGGGCTAGAACTCATGCGATTTAAGCAGATCTTGGACTTTACTTCGACTTACATATCGATTCCAGTCCGGAACTCACATTTTACTGCCAGCACAGCATACCAAATCATCAAAGTAGACGAAAAAAAAGGGATTCTGCCAAATTCGAGTATTGAAAAAACGCCATTGTTTTCGTTCCAAAATTGCAGAGGGGCTAGAACTCATGCGATTTAAACGAATTTTGGACTTTACTTCGACTTACAAATCGATTCCAGTCCGGAACTCACATTTTACTGCCAGCACAGCATACCAAATCATCAAAGTAGACGAAAAAAAAAGGGATTCTGCCAAATTCAAATTTTGAAAAAATGCTATTGTTTTCGTTCCAAAATTACAGAGGGGCTAGAACTCATGCGATTTAAGCAGATCTTGGACTTTACTTCGACTTACAAATCGATTCCAGTCCGGAACTCACATTTTACTGCCAGCACAGCATACCAAATCATCAAAGTAGACGAAAAAAAAGGGATTCTGCCAAATTCGAGTATTGAAAAAACGCCATTGTTTTCGTTCCAAAATTGCAGAGGGGCTAGAACTCATGCGATTTAAGCAGATCTTGGACTTTACTTCGACTTACAAATCGATTCCAGTCCGGAACTCACATTTTACTGCCAGCACAGCATACCAAATCATCAAAGTAAACGAAAAAAAAGGGATTCTGCCAAATTCAAATATTGAAAAAATGCTATTGTTTTCGTTCCAAAATTACAGAGGGGCTAGAACTCATGCGATTTAAACGAATTTTGGACTTTACTTCGACTTACAAATCGATTCCAGTCCGGAACTCACATTTTACTGCCAGCACAGCATACCAAATCATCAAAGTAGACGAAAAAAAAAGGGATTCTGCCAAATTCAAATATTGAAAAAATGCTATTGGTTTCGTTCCAAAATTGCAGAGGGGCTAGAACTCATGCGATTTAAGCAGATCTTGGACTTTACTTCGACTTACAAATCGATTCCAGTCCGGAACTCACATTTTACTGCCAGCACAGCATACGAAATCATCAAAGTAGACGAAAAAAAAAGGGATTCTGCCAAATTCAAATATTGAAAAAATGCTATTGTTTTCGTTCCAAAATTGTAGAGGGGCTAGAACTCATGCGATTTAAGCAGATCTTGGACTTTACTTCGACTTACAAATCGATTCCAGTCCGGAACTCACATTTTACTGCCAGCACAGCATACGAAATCATCAAAGTAGACGAAAAAAAAAGGGATTCGGCCAAATTCAAATATTGAAAAAATGCTATTGTTTTCGTTCCAAAATTGCAGAGGGGCTAGAACTCATGCGATTTAAACGAATTTTGGACTTTACTTCGACTTACAAATCGATTCCAGTCCGGAACTCACATTTTACTGCCAGCACAGCATACCAAATCATCAAAGTAGACGAAAAAAAAAAGGGATTCGGCCAAATTCAAATATTGAAAAAATGCTATTGTTTTCGTTCCAAAATTGCAGAGGGGCTAGAACTCATGCGATTTAAGCAGATCTTGGACTTTACTTCGACTTACATATCGATTCCAGTCCGGAACTCACATTTTACTGCCAGCACAGCATACCAAATCATCAAAGTAGACGAAAAAAAAAGGGATTCTGCCAAATTCAAATATTGAAAAAATGCTATTGTTTTCGTTCCAAAATTACAGAGGGGCTAGAACTCATGCGATTTAAGCAGATCTTGGACTTTACTTCGACTTACAAATCGATTCCAGTCCGGAACTCACATTTTACTGCCAGCACAGCATACCAAATCATCAAAGTAGACGAAAAAAAAGGGATTCTGCCAAATTCGAGTATTGAAAAAACGCCATTGTTTTCGTTCCAAAATTACAGAGGGGCTAGAACTCATGCGATTTAAACGAATTTTGGACTTTACTTCGACTTACAAATCGATTCCAGTCCGGAACTTACATTTTACTGCCAGCACAGCATACCAAATCATCAAAGTAGACGAAAAAAAAGGGATTCTGCCAAATTCGAGTATTGAAAAAACGCCATTGTTTTCGTTCCAAAATTGCAGAGGGGCTAGAACTCATGCGATTTAAGCAGATCTTGGACTTTACTTCGACTTACAAATCGATTCCAGTCCGGAACTCACATTTTACTGCCAGCACAGCATACCAAATCATCAAAGTAAACGAAAAAAAAAGGGATTCTGCCAAATTCAAATATTGAAAAAATGCTATTGTTTTCGTTCCAAAATTACAGAGGGGCTAGAACTCATGCGATTTAAACGAATTTTGGACTTTACTTCGACTTACAAATCGATTCCAGTCCGGAACTCACATTTTACTGCCAGCACAGCATACCAAATCATCAAAGTAGACGAAAAAAAAAGGGATTCTGCCAAATTCAAATATTGAAAAAATGCTATTGTTTTCGTTCCAAAATTACAGAGGGGCTAGAACTCATGCGATTTAAGCAGATCTTGGACTTTACTTCGACTTACAAATCGATTCCAGTCCGGAACTCACATTTTACTGCCAGCACAGCATACCAAATCATCAAAGTAGACGAAAAAAAAAAGGGATTCTGCCAAATTCGAGTGTTGAAAAAACGCCATTGTTTTCGTTCCAAAATTGCAGAGGGGCTAGAACTCATGCGATTTAAACGAATTTTGGACTTTACTTCGACTTACAAATCGATTCCAGTCCGGAACTCACATTTTACTGCCAGCACAGCATACCAAATCATCAAAGTAGACGAAAAAAAAAGGGATTCTGCCAAATTCAAATATTGAAAAAATGCTATTGTTTTCGTTCCAAAATTACAGAGGGGCTAGAACTCATGCGATTTAAGCAGATCTTGGACTTTACTTCGACTTACAAATCGATTCCAGTCCGGAACTCACATTTTACTGCCAGCACAGCATACCAAATCATCAAAGTAGACGAAAAAAAAAGGGATTCTGCCAAATTCAAATATTGAAAAAATGCTATTGTTTTCGTTCCAAAATTGCAGAGGGGCTAGAACTCATGCGATTTAAACGAATTTTGGACTTTACTTCGACTTACAAATCGATTCCAGTCCGGAACTCACATTTTACTGCCAGCACAGCATACGAAATCATCAAAGTAGACGAAAAAAAAAAGGGATTCTGCCAAATTCAAATATTGAAAAAATGCTATTGTTTTCGTTCCAAAATTGCAGAGGGGCTAGAACTCATGCGATTTAAACGAATTTTGGACTTTACTTCGACTTACAAATCGATTCCAGTCCGGAACTCACATTTTACTGCCAGCACAGCATACCAAATCATCAAAGTAGACGAAAAAAAAAGGGATTCTGCCAAATTCAAATATTGAAAAAATGCTATTGTTTTCGTTCCAAAATTGCAGAGGGGCTAGAACTCATGCGATTTAAGCAGATCTTGGACTTTACTTCGACTTACATATCGATTCCAGTCCGGAACTCACATTTTACTGCCAGCACAGCATACCAAATCATCAAAGTAGACGAAAAAAAAAGGGATTCTGCCAAATTCAAATATTGAAAAAATGCTATTGTTTTCGTTCCAAAATTACAGAGGGGCTAGAACTCATGCGATTTAAGCAGATCTTGGACTTTACTTCGACTTACAAATCGATTCCAGTCCGGAACTCACATTTTACTGCCAGCACAGCATACCAAATCATCAAAGTAGACGAAAAAAAAGGGATTCTGCCAAATTCGAGTATTGAAAAAACGCCATTGTTTTCGTTCCAAAATTACAGAGGGGCTAGAACTCATGCGATTTAAACGAATTTTGGACTTTACTTCGACTTACAAATCGATTCCAGTCCGGAACTCACATTTTACTGCCAGCACAGCATACCAAATCATCAAAGTAGACGAAAAAAAAGGGATTCTGCCAAATTCGAGTATTGAAAAAACGCCATTGTTTTCGTTCCAAAATTGCAGAGGGGCTAGAACTCATGCGATTTAAGCAGATCTTGGACTTTACTTCGACTTACAAATCGATTCCAGTCCGGAACTCACATTTTACTGCCAGCACAGCGTACCAAATCATCAAAGTAGACGAAAAAAAAAAGGGATTCTGCCAAATTCAAATATTGAAAAAATGCTATTGTTTTCGTTCCAAAATTACAGAGGGGCTAGAACTCATGCGATTTAAGCAGATCTTGGACTTTACTTCGACTTACAAATCGATTCCAGTCCGGAACTCACATTTTACTGCCAGCACAGCATACGAAATCATCAAAGTAGACGAAAAAAAAAGGGATTCGGCCAAATTCAAATATTGAAAAAATGCTATTGTTTTCGTTCCAAAATTGCAGAGGGGCTAGAACTCATGCGATTTAAACGAATTTTGGACTTTACTTCGACTTACAAATCGATTCCAGTCCGGAACTCACATTTTACTGCCAGCACAGCATACGAAATCATCAAAGTAGACGAAAAAAAAAGGGATTCTGCCAAATTCAAATATTGAAAAAATGCTATTGTTTTCGTTCCAAAATTGCAGAGGGGCTAGAACTCATGCGATTTAAGCAGATCTTGGACTTTACTTCGACTTACAAATCGATTCCAGTCCGGAACTCACATTTTACTGCCAGCACAGCATACGAAATCATCAAAGTAGACGAAAAAAAAAAGGGATTCTGCCAAATTCAAATATTGAAAAAATGCTATTGTTTTCGTTCCAAAATTGCAGAGGGGCTAGAACTCATGCGATTTAAACGAATTTTGGACTTTACTTCGACTTACAAATCGATTCCAGTCCGGAACTCACATTTTACTGCCAGCACAGCATACGAAATCATCAAAGTAGACGAAAAAAAAAGGGATTCGGCCAAATTCAAATATTGAAAAAATGCTATTGTTTTCGTTCCAAAATTGCAGAGGGGCTAGAACTCATGCGATTTAAGCAGATCTTGGACTTTACTTCGACTTACAAATCGATTCCAGTCCGGAACTCACATTTTACTGCCAGCACAGCATACCAAATCATCAAAGTAAACGAAAAAAAAAGGAATTCTGCCAAATTCAAATATTGAAAAAATGCTATTGTTTTCGTTCCAAAATTACAGAGGGGCTAGAACTCATGCGATTTAAACGAATTTTGGACTTTACTTCGACTTACAAATCGATTCCAGTGCGGAACTCACATTTTACTGCCAGCACAGCATACCAAATCATCAAAGTAGACGAAAAAAAAAGGGATTCTGCCAAATTCAAATATTGAAAAAATGCTATTGGTTTCGTTCCAAAATTGCAGAGGGGCTAGAACTCATGCGATTTAAGCAGATCTTGGACTTTACTTCGACTTACAAATCGATTCCAGTCCGGAACTCACATTTTACTGCCAGCACAGCATACGAAATCATCAAAGTAGACGAAAAAAAAAGGGATTCTGCCAAATTCAAATATTGAAAAAATGCTATTGTTTTCGTTCCAAAATTGTAGAGGGGCTAGAACTCATGCGATTTAAGCAGATCTTGGACTTTACTTCGACTTACAAATCGATTCCAGTCCGGAACTCACATTTTACTGCCAGCACAGCATACGAAATCATCAAAGTAGACGAAAAAAAAGGGATTCTGCCAAATTCGAGTATTGAAAAAACGCCATTGTTTTCGTTCCAAAATTGCAGAGGGGCTAGAACTCATGCGATTTAAGCAGATCTTGGACTTTACTTCGACTTACAAATCGATTCCAGTCCGGAACTCACATTTTACTGCCAGCACAGCATACCAAATCATCAAAGTAGACGAAAAAAAAAGGGATTCTGCCAAATTCAAATATTGAAAAAATGCTATTGTTTTCGTTCCAAAATTGCAGAGGGGCTAGAACTCATGCGATTTAAGCAGATCTTGGACTTTACTTCGACTTACATATCGATTCCAGTCCGGAACTCACATTTTACTGCCAGCACAGCATACCAAATCATCAAAGTAGACGAAAAAAAAAGGGATTCTGCCAAATTCAAATATTGAAAAAATGCTATTGTTTTCGTTCCAAAATTACAGAGGGGCTAGAACTCATGCGATTTAAGCAGATCTTGGACTTTACTTCGACTTACAAATCGATTCCAGTCCGGAACTCACATTTTACTGCCAGCACAGCATACCAAATCATCAAAGTAGACGAAAAAAAAGGGATTCTGCCAAATTCGAGTATTGAAAAAACGCCATTGTTTTCGTTCCAAAATTACAGAGGGGCTAGAACTCATGCGATTTAAACGAATTTTGGACTTTACTTCGACTTACAAATCGATTCCAGTCCGGAACTCACATTTTACTGCCAGCACAGCATACCAAATCATCAAAGTAGACGAAAAAAAAGGGATTCTGCCAAATTCGAGTATTGAAAAAACGCCATTGTTTTCGTTCCAAAATTGCAGAGGGGCTAGAACTCATGCGATTTAAGCAGATCTTGGACTTTACTTCGACTTACAAATCGATTCCAGTCCGGAACTCACATTTTACTGCCAGCACAGCGTACCAAATCATCAAAGTAGACGAAAAAAAAAAGGGATTCTGCCAAATTCAAATATTGAAAAAATGCTATTGTTTTCGTTCCAAAATTACAGAGGGGCTAGAACTCATGCGATTTAAGCAGATCTTGGACTTTACTTCGACTTACAAATCGATTCCAGTCCGGAACTCACATTTTACTGCCAGCACAGCATACGAAATCATCAAAGTAGACGAAAAAAAAAGGGATTCGGCCAAATTCAAATATTGAAAAAATGCTATTGTTTTCGTTCCAAAATTGCAGAGGGGCTAGAACTCATGCGATTTAAACGAATTTTGGACTTTACTTCGACTTACAAATCGATTCCAGTCCGGAACTCACATTTTACTGCCAGCACAGCATACGAAATCATCAAAGTAGACGAAAAAAAAAGGGATTCTGCCAAATTCAAATATTGAAAAAATGCTATTGTTTTCGTTCCAAAATTGCAGAGGGGCTAGAACTCATGCGATTTAAGCAGATCTTGGACTTTACTTCGACTTACAAATCGATTCCAGTCCGGAACTCACATTTTACTGCCAGCACAGCATACGAAATCATCAAAGTAGACGAAAAAAAAAAGGGATTCTGCCAAATTCAAATATTGAAAAAATGCTATTGTTTTCGTTCCAAAATTGCAGAGGGGCTAGAACTCATGCGATTTAAACGAATTTTGGACTTTACTTCGACTTACAAATCGATTCCAGTCCGGAACTCACATTTTACTGCCAGCACAGCATACGAAATCATCAAAGTAGACGAAAAAAAAAGGGATTCGGCCAAATTCAAATATTGAAAAAATGCTATTGTTTTCGTTCCAAAATTGCAGAGGGGCTAGAACTCATGCGATTTAAGCAGATCTTGGACTTTACTTCGACTTACAAATCGATTCCAGTCCGGAACTCACATTTTACTGCCAGCACAGCATACCAAATCATCAAAGTAAACGAAAAAAAAAGGAATTCTGCCAAATTCAAATATTGAAAAAATGCTATTGTTTTCGTTCCAAAATTACAGAGGGGCTAGAACTCATGCGATTTAAACGAATTTTGGACTTTACTTCGACTTACAAATCGATTCCAGTGCGGAACTCACATTTTACTGCCAGCACAGCATACCAAATCATCAAAGTAGACGAAAAAAAAAGGGATTCTGCCAAATTCAAATATTGAAAAAATGCTATTGGTTTCGTTCCAAAATTGCAGAGGGGCTAGAACTCATGCGATTTAAGCAGATCTTGGACTTTACTTCGACTTACAAATCGATTCCAGTCCGGAACTCACATTTTACTGCCAGCACAGCATACGAAATCATCAAAGTAGACGAAAAAAAAAGGGATTCTGCCAAATTCAAATATTGAAAAAATGCTATTGTTTTCGTTCCAAAATTGTAGAGGGGCTAGAACTCATGCGATTTAAGCAGATCTTGGACTTTACTTCGACTTACAAATCGATTCCAGTCCGGAACTCACATTTTACTGCCAGCACAGCATACGAAATCATCAAAGTAGACGAAAAAAAAGGGATTCTGCCAAATTCGAGTATTGAAAAAACGCCATTGTTTTCGTTCCAAAATTGCAGAGGGGCTAGAACTCATGCGATTTAAGCAGATCTTGGACTTTACTTCGACTTACAAATCGATTCCAGTCCGGAACTCACATTTTACTGCCAGCACAGCATACCAAATCATCAAAGTAGACGAAAAAAAAAGGGATTCTGCCAAATTCAAATATTGAAAAAATGCTATTGGTTTCGTTCCAAAATTGCAGAGGGGCTAGAACTCATGCGATTTAAGCAGATCTTGGACTTTACTTCGACTTACAAATCGATTCCAGTCCGGAACTCACATTTTACTGCCAGCACAGCATACCAAATCATCAAAGTAGACGAAAAAAAAAGGGATTCTGCCAAATTCGAGTATTGAAAAAACGCCATTGTTTTCGTTCCAAAATTGCAGAGGGGCTAGAACTCATGCGATTTAAACGAATTTTGGACTTTACTTCGACTTACAAATCGATTCCAGTCCGGAACTCACATTTTACTGCCAGCACAGCATACGAAATCATCAAAGTAGACGAAAAAAAAAAGGGATTCTGCCAAATTCAAATATTGAAAAAATGCTATTGTTTTCGTTCCAAAATTGCAGAGGGGCTAGAACTCATGCGATTTAAACGAATTTTGGACTTTACTTCGACTTACAAATCGATTCCAGTCCGGAACTAACATTTTACTGCCAGCACAGCATACCAAATCATCAAAGTAGACGAAAAAAAAAAGGGATTCTGCCAAATTCAAATATTGAAAAAATGCTATTGTTTTCGTTCCAAAATTGCAGAGGGGCTAGAACTCATGCGATTTAAGCAGATCTTGGACTTTACTTCGACTTACATATCGATTCCAGTCCGGAACTCACATTTTACTGCCAGCACAGCATACCAAATCATCAAAGTAGACGAAAAAAAAAGGGATTCTGCCAAATTCAAATATTGAAAAAATGCTATTGTTTTCGTTCCAAAATTACAGAGGGGCTAGAACTCATGCGATTTAAGCAGATCTTGGACTTTACTTCGACTTACAAATCGATTCCAGTCCGGAACTCACATTTTACTGCCAGCACAGCATACCAAATCATCAAAGTAGACGAAAAAAAAGGGATTCTGCCAAATTCGAGTATTGAAAAAACGCCATTGTTTTCGTTCCAAAATTACAGAGGGGCTAGAACTCATGCGATTTAAACGAATTTTGGACTTTACTTCGACTTACAAATCGATTCCAGTCCGGAACTCACATTTTACTGCCAGCACAGCATACCAAATCATCAAAGTAGACGAAAAAAAAGGGATTCTGCCAAATTCGAGTATTGAAAAAACGCCATTGTTTTCGTTCCAAAATTGCAGAGGGGCTAGAACTCATGCGATTTAAGCAGATCTTGGACTTTACTTCGACTTACAAATCGATTCCAGTCCGGAACTCACATTTTACTGCCAGCACAGCATACCAAATCATCAAAGTAGACGAAAAAAAAAAGGGATTCTGCCAAATTCAAATATTGAAAAAATGCTATTGTTTTCGTTCCAAAATTACAGAGGGGCTAGAACTCATGCGATTTAAGCAGATCTTGGACTTTACTTCGACTTACAAATCGATTCCAGTCCGGAACTCACATTTTACTGCCAGCACAGCATACGAAATCATCAAAGTAAACGAAAAAAAAAGGGATTCGGCCAAATTCAAATATTGAAAAAATGCTATTGTTTTCGTTCCAAAATTGCAGAGGGGCTAGAACTCATGCGATTTAAACGAATTTTGGACTTTACTTCGACTTACAAATCGATTCCAGTCCGGAACTCACATTTTACTGCCAGCACAGCATACCAAATCATCAAAGTAGACGAAAAAAAAAAGGGATTCTGCCAAATTCAAATATTGAAAAAATGCTATTGTTTTCGTTCCAAAATTGCAGAGGGGCTAGAACTCATGCGATTTAAGCAGATCTTGGACTTTACTTCGACTTACATATCGATTCCAGTCCGGAACTCACATTTTACTGCCAGCACAGCATACCAAATCATCAAAGTAGACGAAAAAAAAGGGATTCTGCCAAATTCGAGTATTGAAAAAACGCCATTGTTTTCGTTCCAAAATTGCAGAGGGGCTAGAACTCATGCGATTTAAACGAATTTTGGACTTTACTTCGACTTACAAATCGATTCCAGTCCGGAACTCACATTTTACTGCCAGCACAGCATACCAAATCTGCCGTGCTAACTAAAAGGACCGTAACTGCTTGGCGCGTAAAGCTGAGAAAAACGCGCCTAAAGTTTATCTTCGTTTTTTTCGTGTTACTCAAAAACTATTTAAAATTGTGGGTATGTAAGTATGCAACTTGGTAGGCATAGTGATGATCTATGTATCTCTGTACTTGTTTAGCAAATATCATAATGTTTTCTATTCAATTATATTAAAAAACTGTTTGTCTTTAGTAATTATTATCAAATTCAAACTAATAGTCTAAGCATTACAACCGTATGTGCGGTAGTTACGGTAATTATGCTTAGTGATCGTAAATAATGTATTTATCTTTAGTAACGAGTACTAAATGACTGAAATGAATTACTAAGCATAAGTACAGTAACAACAACACATACTGTCTTTATGGCTTGTAGTGACCTGTTAACATATTGTGCAGTTACTGTTAACTAAGCAGATGTGATCGTCAGTTAACAAAAAACTTTAAACAAATATACATTTGTTTATTCAATCAATTTATCTGCTATGTCTCGGACATGAAGGCTGCCCTTGATACGAGAGTTTCTGACGCGGTCTTTTCGCGTCACTCCACACATCCAGTGCAGCACCTTCATCTCAATGACACGCAGCTCCTGCTTAAGTCGCTCAAGCGACAATGGTCTAATGATCGTTTTATAGACGAAAACAAGGTATGTTATCATGACCGGGGCGGAAACCATACTGGCCCTCCAAGACCGTGCACTCATGCCGGATCCGAGAGTCATCTATACGCTCGTAGAGCTTCATGGTGTGGGACATGACCTTTATACCACGATAACTGCTACACTCCTGCACAGATCCGCTGCCTTTGAACACTCAGTTTCCATTGGGCATGGATCCTGCCAGTCTCGAGTATGCGGTTAAAAAGGTTAATTAAGATACCCACACCACACTACGAGAACCCATTCCAAACTTCGACGGGGACTCCATCGGCGCCGACAGCTTTCCGATTCTTCATGCAGCGAAGAGCCTTGCGGACCTCCTCATCAGTTTCACAAGTCCCTCCGAATCAAGCAGCTCGTGTAAATAAGAGCGCCATCTCTCTTTCACTGAACCGTCAGGATCTTGGGATATAACCTTGGTTACTTGGTTGGCACTTGGTCATATCCTGCGCCGCTTTTATCCTAAAACGTGCCAGCTTATAAATAAGCTTCTGCCCCTCCGACATTTCCAATTTATCGTACAATGACTGTAAATGGTACTGTCTGGCTCTAGCTACGTTTGGCGGACCTATTCACGTCGCAATTTCAGGAGAGTTAGACGCTTGCCACTTTTTAAAGAGGGCGTTCTTTACCCTAGTCTCTCTATGGACTGTGTCTTGTCCTAGATACCTGAATCCTATCCCAGTGCTCTTGTACCGATTTGCATTCAGCATTAACACATTTGTCGCCGATTGCTGAAGCGAGCATCTGGGTCTTGGCTTCGTCAAGCATCCACCATCTGATTCGGCGCCGACATGGTTCCGGTCGTTTGTTTTTGGTTTTTACACAGAGATTCATGACAAGGATACGGTGTTGGGCAGTGTGACTCTCACCAGGTATGACTTTGCGGTTGGCCACGTTGCCGATAAGGTGTCTCCTAGTAATTAGAAAATCGATTGGAATTGAAAATCGAATCGTTCGATTAGAGTTGCCCCCCCCGCTCCTGAAGGTGATCAAGGTGATGGTCGGGACTTCTTTTTAAAATATGTGTTCACAAGTACCAGGTCGGCAGTGGCACATACGCAGGATTTCTTTCCTTTACGCATTCCGACTGCCTTACCCGTAGCCTCCATGGTCACGTTCAAATTCCGCCCCCATCTCACCCACATGTCCGATCAGATCACCACCCTAAACGATTCCCTGTGACAATGGGATGGGGCTCCGAGGACCTCGCCGAGTTTATCCCAAAACGACCTCTTACCAGCGGCGCTAAATCCAACCTGTGGCACGTAAGCAGTTACTAGGTAGGAATAAGCATCTTCACTCACATAAGTCTGTCGCTAAAGCGATTCACCTCAAAGATATCGCCCTGCAACCCCTCAGCGATGCCGGTTAAACTGAAGGGACAGGTCTATAAAACGATCATTAGACCTGTCCTTTTGTATGGTAGTGAGGCGTGGCCATTGCTTGAGCGACATAAGCAGGAGCTGCGTGTCACGGAGATGAAGATGCTGCGCTGGATGTGTGGAGTGACGCGAAAAGACCGCGTCAGAAACTCCCGCATCAGGGGCAGCCTTCATGTCCGAGACATTGCAGACAAACTGCAAGAATGCCGCTTACGGTGGTACGGCCACGTTCTACGGAAACCGGCTAGTTACGTGGGAAACAAATGTCTTGCTATGGCGCCTCCGCCCGGCCGCGGCAGATTGGGAAGACCCAAGAAGTGCTGGCTTGACGTTGTAAGATATCGGATATACGTGCTAATGGCCTCACTACACGGGATGCCGAAGATCGTGCGAAGTGGAGACGTAAAAGTAGGAAAGCGGACCCCAGGCTCTCGAGAGAGATGCAACCGGGAACAACGCTCGGATGATGATGAACCCCTCAGCGAGCACCACAGCCACCCCGTTCTTCCCACCAGGTGCACCCGTGTAGATCAGCTTGTAGCCATTCCCAATGAGCCGGGATCTGCTGCCTTTCCATCGAGTCTCCTGCAGGAACGCCACGGCCACCTTCCGCCTGGAAAGTACGTCGGCTAGCTGCCCCTGATACGAGAGTTTCTGACGCGGTCTTTTCGCGTCACTCCACACATCCAGCCCCCGCGCGCGTCCGTTTAGCGTGCCAATGTTCCAATGTTTGGCTGTGCCCGGCCGTGACACGGTAGCCCTCGTCTACACAGGAGACGGGCGAAGCTTCTGTGCGCTGTTATGGGGCAAACTTCTTTTAAACTTTCCATTTTTCTCTCTCATCCGAGCGATGTTCCCGGTTGTATCCCTCTTAGGAGCCCGGGGTCCGCTGAACCCCGAATATTTGGGGTTGGCGCAGTAGGTAAGTCATCACTGACCATACCTTCTGCTAATAGATTTGGCAATATTTTTACGGCCGGCCGCCTGCCTGACACTAACCCTTCTAGGAACCAAGCAGTTTATCCGCCACCACGCGGGTAGAACTTAAGTTTTGCTAGTCCCCCTTAAATTCCTTATTCGCCTTTTACGACACCCACGGAAAGAGATGGGTAACCCTATTCTATGAGTTTGAGTGACCCAACGATCTTAGTGGGCCCCATACACACCAAGCGGTAGTTATAGTACTAATGTGTAATTTCCCAAAATAAATATACGTATGAGATCCTAAACATAAATACGGTATGAGCTCTTATTATTACTTTTCTAAACACCGTCATTGGTAGATACGGTGAATATGATTAGTGCTGGTATATTTTTCTGAGAAGGGGAATCAACTGATTACTACGGTATTGGCCTTTACGGTGTTTATGTCCTTATTTGAATGACGTAACTCTGTGTAGATACACCTCATAAAGACAGTAATGGCTCATAGACTGTTATTGACTAGGAAGAAAACTAGTTAGGTATCACATACGGTGGTTATGGTTATCGTATCTTAAAAACTACGATACATACAGAAATTCTGACAAGTTCAGCATAATCCTCTGGTTTTCCTTATTCCGAATACGTCAAAAAGTCATTTTTGCAAAAATTGTTAGTTACGGTCCTCTTAGTTAGCACGGCAGAAATCATCAAAGTAGACGAAAAAAAAAGGGATTCTGCCAAATTCAAATTTTGAAAAAATGCTATTGTTTTCGTTCCAAAATTACAGAGGGGCTAGAACTCATGCGATTTAAGCAGATCTTGGACTTTACTTCGACTTACAAATCGATTCCAGTCCGGAACTCACATTTTACTGCCAGCACAGCATACCAAATCATCAAAGTAGACGAAAAAAAAGGGATTCTGCCAAATTCGAGTATTGAAAAAACGCCATTGTTTTCGTTCCAAAATTGCAGAGGGGCTAGAACTCATGCGATTTAAGCAGATCTTGGACTTTACTTCGACTTACAAATCGATTCCAGTCCGGAACTCACATTTTACTGCCAGCACAGCATACCAAATCATCAAAGTAAACGAAAAAAAAAGGGATTCTGCCAAATTCAAATATTGAAAAAATGCTATTGTTTTCGTTCCAAAATTACAGAGGGGCTAGAACTCATGCGATTTAAACGAATTTTGGACTTTACTTCGACTTACAAATCGATTCCAGTCCGGAACTCACATTTTACTGCCAGCACAGCATACCAAATCATCAAAGTAGACGAAAAAAAAAGGGATTCTGCCAAATTCAAATATTGAAAAAATGCTATTGGTTTCGTTCCAAAATTGCAGAGGGGCTAGAACTCATGCGATTTAAGCAGATCTTGGACTTTACTTCGACTTACAAATCGATTCCAGTCCGGAACTCACATTTTACTGCCAGCACAGCATACGAAATCATCAAAGTAGACGAAAAAAAAAGGGATTCTGCCAAATTCAAATATTGAAAAAATGCTATTGTTTTCGTTCCAAAATTGTAGAGGGGCTAGAACTCATGCGATTTAAGCAGATCTTGGACTTTACTTCGACTTACAAATCGATTCCAGTCCGGAACTCACATTTTACTGCCAGCACAGCATACGAAATCATCAAAGTAGACGAAAAAAAAGGGATTCTGCCAAATTCGAGTATTGAAAAAACGCCATTGTTTTCGTTCCAAAATTGCAGAGGGGCTAGAACTCATGCGATTTAAACGAATTTTGGACTTTACTTCGACTTACAAATCGATTCCAGTCCGGAACTCACATTTTACTGCCAGCACAGCATACCAAATCATCAAAGTAGACGAAAAAAAAAGGGATTCTGCCAAATTCGAGTATTAGAAAAATACCATTGTTTTCATTAAAATTTATTATACCACTGGCGCCAATCTCAATTCATCATTAGATTGTAAAAAGTGCTAGTGGTAAAAATACATCGCGGTATCGTTGCGTTTTTATGTCAAAATCACGTTTGTTGAATGGTGCTTAAATGTTTTTTTATCTATTTGTTGTTATAGCGGCTAAAGAAATACATCTATTGTGAAAATTTAAACTATCTAGCTATCACAGCTTATGAGATATAGCCTGGTGACAGACGGACAGACAGACGGCAAAGTATCAGTAAAAGTGTTCCGTTTTTATCCTTTGGGTACGGAACCCTAAAAAGAATTTGTATGTCGAGTATTCTTAGCGCAAGGAGTTTGTATCAAGGTTTTTTTCACGCATGGAGGTTGTATTTGCATTTAGTTAGATGGACGACGAGTTAATTGTGTTTTAAATTCAAAAACCAAACAGCGTGAGCAAAAGTCCTTTTTATTCACTGTTTTGCCTGAATAAATAAAGCTTTTAAGAGTGGGAATGGTATAATAGTATATTATGCAACTAGTGAATAAAAGACGGATTTAGTGCGAGGGCCGTAGATGAATCACGAGCAAGTGAAGGATTCTAACGACTGAATCACGACCGTAGGGAGTGATTCAAGTGTTAGAATCCTGAGCGACGCCAGTGGTTCATGGCCCTCAATCTAAATCCGTACTTTATTCAAGAGTTGCATACTATACTTTATACCATGACTACGAGGAAAAAAACCGGTCAAGTTCGAGTCGGACTCGCGTCGCGTACGAAGGTTCCGTACCACTATCACAAATTTCGGCAACCAATCCGTGAACGCAACGCGAACGTTAAAATTTATTTTACCACTGGCGCCAGTCTCAATGCATCACTAGATAGTAAAAAGTGCTAGATGCTATGTCAAAATCACATAAAAGTTTTTTTATCTATTTGTTGTTATAGCGGCTAAAGAAATACATCTACTGTGACAATTTCAACTGTCTAGCTATCACAGTTTATGAGATAAAGCCTGTTGACAGACGGACAGACAGACGGCAAAATATCAGTAAAAGTGTTCCGTTTTTATCCTTTGGGTACGGAACCCTAAAAAGAATTTGTATGTCGAGTATTCTTAACGCAAGGAGTTTGTATCAAGTTTTTTTTCACGCAAGGAGGTTGTATATGCATTTAGTTATATGGACGACGAGTAAATTGTGTTCTAAATTCAAAATTCAAACAGCGTGAGTAAAAGTCGTTTTTATTCACTGTTTAGCGTGAATAAAATAAGCTTTTACGAGTGGGAATGGTATAAAATAAGTTTTAAGGCCTAATAATGATTACACTATATATTTTTTTGTTTTTTTTTTGTTCTTATTATTTTTATACCTAGGTCATCATCATCATTTCAGCTATAAGAAGTCCACTGCTGGACATAAGCCTCCCTCATAGATTTCCAGATGCTTCGGTCATAAGTGGCCTGCATCCATCGTGAACCCGCGGCCTTAACTAAGTCGTCCGTCCATCTCGTTGGTGGACGTCCAACGCTGCGCTTTCCGATCCGCGGTCTCCATTCGAGAACTTTTCGGCCCCAACGACCATCTGCTCTCCGTGCTATATGTCCTGCCCACTGCCACTTCAAAGAGCTAATCCGTTTGGCTATGTCGGTGACCCTCGTTCTTCTACGTATCTCCTCATTTCTGATTCGATCCCGTAGAGAAACCCCGAGCATAGCTCTCTCCATAGCTCTTTGAGCAACTCTAAGCTTATTCATAAGGCCTATAGTGAAGCACCACGTTTCGGATCCGTATGTCATCACTGGCAACACACACTGATTGAAGACTTTCGTCTTAAGGCACTGAGGTATTTTAGACGAAAAGACGTTGCGGAGCTTCCCGAACGCTGCCCATCCGAGCTGGATTCGACGATTGACCTCTTTCTCGAAGTTGAACCTACCTAACTGGACTGTCTGTCCTAGGTATACGTACGCGTCAACAACTTCGAGAGCCGAATTCTCAACCATAACAGGGGTAGGTACAACATGGGCATTAGACATGACTTTCGTCTTGTCCATGTTCATCCTAAGACCTACCCGCTGGGAGACTTGATTGAGGCCTTCGAGCATCGTACTGAGTTCCTCCACCGACTTTGCCATGACTACAATATCGTCGGCAAACCGAAGGTGAGTGATGTATTCGCCGTTAATATTGATACCCAGTCCTTTCCATTCCAGAAGCTTGAAGGCGTCTTCCAAAGCGGCCGTAAAGAGTTTCGGAGATATCACGTCTCCCTGTCTTACGCCTCTCTTCAATAGAATCGCCCTCGAACTCTGTTCCTGTACTCGGACCGACATAGTGGCGTTTTTATACAAACACTTCAACACTTCGATATACCGATAGTCAATATGGCATCGTTGGAGAGACTCGAGTACCGCCCACGTTTCGATCGAATCAAAGGCTTTCTCGTAGTCCACAAACGCTAGACAGAGCGGCAAGTTATACTCTTCGGTCTTCTGTATAACCTGTCGTAGCGTATGTATGTGGTCTACGGTACTATAACCTTTTCGGAACCCGGCTTGTTCGGGAGGTTGGAAGTCATCAAGCCTGCGTTCGAGACGATTTGCAATGACCCTAGAAAAAAGCTTATAAACATGGCTCAAAAGCGAGATGGGTCTATAGTTCTTTAATAAGGTGTTATCACCCTTCTTAAAGAACAACACCACCACGCTTTCGTTCCATGCCTCGGGCGTGGTACCTTCGAGCAAAACGGAATTGAAGAGCCTCTGAAGGACTTTAAGTACCGGTGATCCACCCGCTTTCAGAAGCTCAGAAGTAATTCCGTCCTCACCAGGCGCCTTGTTGTTCTTAAGCTGTTTCAGGGCCATCCTAATCTCATACAGACTGATGTCCGGGATATCTTCGGTAAAGTGTCGGGTCAGTTTGGCTCTTTGGTCTGAGGTCACACTTGTAACAGGCTCAGCCACTGAATCGTAGAGCCGTCCATAGAACTTTTCGACTTCTCTCAACACTTCCGCTTTCGTCGACGCTACACTGCCATCATCCCGCTTCAGCTTTGTCATTCGGCTTTGCCCAATAGACATATCTCTTGCGAACACTTTGGAGCCTTTATTCCGCTCTACCTCTACCTATACCTAGGTACTTGTTATTAAAATATGACTACCTCTCTAAATATTTGAAGTGTAACATTTTTTTAAATTTGTTAGCTTACTAGCTTTTTTTTTTACTTGTTGTATTTTTTTAATTGTTAAGCCTAAGTTTTCTTAAATATTAATATTTTGTTCACTCGTATGAATCTGAGCCATCGAGCCCATTTACAATGATTAATTATGTTTTTTTTTTAATTTACACATATAGTACTATATAGTTTTTCTATTTTTTTTTTAAATTTATATTGTGATTGTTAAGTTTTACTTTTTATTAATTTGTTAGTTTTGTGTTTTTTTTTTGTTTTTTTGTTGTTTTTTTTTTATATTATTAGGTAGGCACTTTAACCTCTATTCATAAATAACGATAAACTATATTTTTTTTGTTTTTCTTTGTATACCTAAGTATATATATATTTTTTCTAATTATTTTTATAGGTAGGGACTAATTATTAAATATTTGCCTTGCTATTATAAAATAAGTTTTAAGGTGAGTTCCGGACTGGAATCGATTTGTAAGTCGAAGTAAAGTCCAAGATTCGTTTAAATCGCATGAGTTCTAGCCCCTCTGCAATTTTGAAACGAAAACAATAGCATTTTTTCAATATTTGAATTTGGCAGAATCCCTTTTTTTTTCGTCTACTTTGATGATTTGGTATGCTGTGCTGGCAGTAAAATGTGAGTTCCGGACTGGAATCGATTTGTAAGTCGAAGTAAAGTCCAAGATCTGCTTAAATCGCATGAGTTCTAGCCCCTCTGCAATTTTGGAACGAAAACAATGGCGTTTTTTCAATACTCGAATTTGCCAGAATCCCTTTTTTTTCGTCTACTTTGATGATTTGGTATGCTGTGCTGGCAGTAAAATGTGAGTTCCGGACTGGAATCGATTTGTAAGTCGAAGTAAAGTCCAAAATTCGTTTAAATCGCATGAGTTCTAGCCCCTCTGTAATTTTGGAACGAAAACAATGGCGTTTTTTCAATACTCGAATTTGGCAGAATCCCTTTTTTTTCGTCTACTTTGATGATTTGGTATGCTGTGCTGGCAGTAAAATGTGAGTTCCGGACTGGAATCGATTTGTAAGTCGAAGTAAAGTCCAAGATCTGCTTAAATCGCATGAGTTCTAGCCCCTCTGTAATTTTGGAACGAAAACAATAGCATTTTTTCAATATTTGAATTTGGCAGAATCCCTTTTTTTTTCGTCTACTTTGATGATTTGGTATGCTGTGCTGGCAGTAAAATGTGAGTTCCGGACTGGAATCGATATGTAAGTCGAAGTAAAGTCCAAGATCTGCTTAAATCGCATGAGTTCTAGCCCCTCTGCAATTTTGGAACGAAAACAATAGCATTTTTTCAATATTTGAATTTGGCAGAATCCCTTTTTTTTTTCGTCTACTTTGATGATTTGGTATGCTGTGCTGGCAGTAAAATGTGAGTTCCGGACTGGAATCGATTTGTAAGTCGAAGTAAAGTCCAAAATTCGTTTAAATCGCATGAGTTCTAGCCCCTCTGCAATTT
The DNA here is from genome assembly GCA_958496205.1 of Idaea biselata. Lineage (NCBI taxonomy): Eukaryota > Metazoa > Arthropoda > Insecta > Lepidoptera > Geometridae > Idaea > Idaea biselata. Next base: position 34,812,593 of record OY292394.1, on the reverse strand, counting down.
TGGAACGAAAACAATAGCATTTTTTCAATATTTGAATTTGGCCGAATCCCTTTTTTTTTCGTCTACTTTGATGATTTCGTATGCTGTGCTGGCAGTAAAATGTGAGTTCCGGACTGGAATCGATTTGTAAGTCGAAGTAAAGTCCAAAATTCGTTTAAATCGCATGAGTTCTAGCCCCTCTGTAATTTTGGAACGAAAACAATAGCATTTTTTCAATATTTGAATTTGGCCGAATCCCTTTTTTTTTCGTCTACTTTGATGATTTGGTATGCTGTGCTGGCAGTAAAATGTGAGTTCCGGACTGGAATCGATATGTAAGTCGAAGTAAAGTCCAAGATTCGTTTAAATCGCATGAGTTCTAGCCCCTCTGCAATTTTGGAACGAAAACAATAGCATTTTTTCAATATTTGAATTTGGCCGAATCCCTTTTTTTTTCGTCTACTTTGATGATTTCGTATGCTGTGCTGGCAGTAAAATGTGAGTTCCGGACTGGAATCGATTTGTAAGTCGAAGTAAAGTCCAAAATTCGTTTAAATCGCATGAGTTCTAGCCCCTCTGCAATTTTGGAACGAAAACAATAGCATTTTTTCAATATTTGAATTTGGCCGAATCCCTTTTTTTTTCGTCTACTTTGATGATTTGGTATGCTGTGCTGGCAGTAAAATGTGAGTTCCGGACTGGAATCGATTTGTAAGTCGAAGTAAAGTCCAAGATCTGCTTAAATCGCATGAGTTCTAGCCCCTCTGTAATTTTGGAACGAAAACAATAGCATTTTTTCAATATTTGAATTTGGCCGAATCCCTTTTTTTTTCGTCTACTTTGATGATTTGGTATGCTGTGCTGGCAGTAAAATGTGAGTTCCGGACTGGAATCGATTTGTAAGTCGAAGTAAAGTCCAAGATCTGCTTAAATCGCATGAGTTCTAGCCCCTCTGTAATTTTGGAACGAAAACAATAGCATTTTTTCAATATTTGAATTTGGCAGAATCCCTTTTTTTTTTCGTCTACTTTGATGATTTCGTATGCTGTGCTGGCAGTAAAATGTGAGTTCCGGACTGGAATCGATTTGTAAGTCGAAGTAAAGTCCAAAATTCGTTTAAATCGCATGAGTTCTAGCCCCTCTGCAATTTTGGAACGAAAACAATGGCGTTTTTTCAATACTCGAATTTGGCAGAATCCCTTTTTTTTCGTCTACTTTGATGATTTGGTATGCTGTGCTGGCAGTAAAATGTGAGTTCCGGACTGGAATCGATATGTAAGTCGAAGTAAAGTCCAAGATTCGTTTAAATCGCATGAGTTCTAGCCCCTCTGCAATTTTGGAACGAAAACAATAGCATTTTTTCAATATTTGAATTTGGCCGAATCCCTTTTTTTTTCGTCTACTTTGATGATTTCGTATGCTGTGCTGGCAGTAAAATGTGAGTTCCGGACTGGAATCGATTTGTAAGTCGAAGTAAAGTCCAAGATCTGCTTAAATCGCATGAGTTCTAGCCCCTCTGCAATTTTGGAACGAAAACAATAGCATTTTTTCAATATTTGAATTTGGCAGAATCCCTTTTTTTTTCGTCTACTTTGATGATTTGGTATGCTGTGCTGGCAGTAAAATGTGAGTTCCGGACTGGAATCGATATGTAAGTCGAAGTAAAGTCCAAGATCTGCTTAAATCGCATGAGTTCTAGCCCCTCTGCAATTTTGGAACGAAAACAATAGCATTTTTTCAATATTTGAATTTGGCAGAATCCCTTTTTTTTCGTCTACTTTGATGATTTGGTATGCTGTGCTGGCAGTAAAATGTGAGTTCCAGACTGGAATCGATTTGTAAGTCGAAGTAAAGTCCAAAATTCGTTTAAATCGCATGAGTTCTAGCCCCTCTGTAATTTTGGAACGAAAACAATAGCATTTTTTCAATATTTGAATTTGGCAGAATCCCTTTTTTTTTCGTCTACTTTGATGATTTGGTATGCTGTGCTGGCAGTAAAATGTGAGTTCCGGACTGGAATCGATTTGTAAGTCGAAGTAAAGTCCAAAATTCGTTTAAATCGCATGAGTTCTAGCCCCTCTGCAATTTTGGAACGAAAACAATAGCATTTTTTCAATATTTGAATTTGGCAGAATCCCTTTTTTTTTTCGTCTACTTTGATGATTTCGTATGCTGTGCTGGCAGTAAAATGTGAGTTCCGGACTGGAATCGATTTGTAAGTCGAAGTAAAGTCCAAAATTCGTTTAAATCGCATGAGTTCTAGCCCCTCTGCAATTTTGGAACGAAAACAATGGCGTTTTTTCAATACTCGAATTTGGCAGAATCCCTTTTTTTTCGTCTACTTTGATGATTTGGTATGCTGTGCTGGCAGTAAAATGTGAGTTCCGGACTGGAATCGATTTGTAAGTCGAAGTAAAGTCCAAGATCTGCTTAAATCGCATGAGTTCTAGCCCCTCTGTAATTTTGGAACGAAAACAATAGCATTTTTTCAATATTTGAATTTGGCCGAATCCCTTTTTTTTTCGTCTACTTTGATGATTTGGTATGCTGTGCTGGCAGTAAAATGTGAGTTCCGGACTGGAATCGATATGTAAGTCGAAGTAAAGTCCAAGATCTGCTTAAATCGCATGAGTTCTAGCCCCTCTGCAATTTTGGAACGAAAACAATAGCATTTTTTCAATATTTGAATTTGGCAGAATCCCTTTTTTTTCGTCTACTTTGATGATTTGGTATGCTGTGCTGGCAGTAAAATGTGAGTTCCAGACTGGAATCGATTTGTAAGTCGAAGTAAAGTCCAAAATTCGTTTAAATCGCATGAGTTCTAGCCCCTCTGTAATTTTGGAACGAAAACAATAGCATTTTTTCAATATTTGAATTTGGCAGAATCCCTTTTTTTTTCGTCTACTTTGATGATTTGGTATGCTGTGCTGGCAGTAAAATGTGAGTTCCGGACTGGAATCGATTTGTAAGTCGAAGTAAAGTCCAAGATTCGTTTAAATCGCATGAGTTCTAGCCCCTCTGCAATTTTGAAACGAAAACAATAGCATTTTTTCAATATTTGAATTTGGCAGAATCCCTTTTTTTTTCGTCTACTTTGATGATTTGGTATGCTGTGCTGGCAGTAAAATGTGAGTTCCGGACTGGAATCGATTTGTAAGTCGAAGTAAAGTCCAAGATCTGCTTAAATCGCATGAGTTCTAGCCCCTCTGCAATTTTGGAACGAAAACAATGGCGTTTTTTCAATACTCGAATTTGCCAGAATCCCTTTTTTTTCGTCTACTTTGATGATTTGGTATGCTGTGCTGGCAGTAAAATGTGAGTTCCGGACTGGAATCGATTTGTAAGTCGAAGTAAAGTCCAAAATTCGTTTAAATCGCATGAGTTCTAGCCCCTCTGTAATTTTGGAACGAAAACAATGGCGTTTTTTCAATACTCGAATTTGGCAGAATCCCTTTTTTTTCGTCTACTTTGATGATTTGGTATGCTGTGCTGGCAGTAAAATGTGAGTTCCGGACTGGAATCGATTTGTAAGTCGAAGTAAAGTCCAAGATCTGCTTAAATCGCATGAGTTCTAGCCCCTCTGTAATTTTGGAACGAAAACAATAGCATTTTTTCAATATTTGAATTTGGCAGAATCCCTTTTTTTTTCGTCTACTTTGATGATTTGGTATGCTGTGCTGGCAGTAAAATGTGAGTTCCGGACTGGAATCGATATGTAAGTCGAAGTAAAGTCCAAGATCTGCTTAAATCGCATGAGTTCTAGCCCCTCTGCAATTTTGGAACGAAAACAATAGCATTTTTTCAATATTTGAATTTGGCAGAATCCCTTTTTTTTTTCGTCTACTTTGATGATTTGGTATGCTGTGCTGGCAGTAAAATGTGAGTTCCGGACTGGAATCGATTTGTAAGTCGAAGTAAAGTCCAAAATTCGTTTAAATCGCATGAGTTCTAGCCCCTCTGCAATTTTGGAACGAAAACAATAGCATTTTTTCAATATTTGAATTTGGCAGAATCCCTTTTTTTTTTCGTCTACTTTGATGATTTCGTATGCTGTGCTGGCAGTAAAATGTGAGTTCCGGACTGGAATCGATTTGTAAGTCGAAGTAAAGTCCAAAATTCGTTTAAATCGCATGAGTTCTAGCCCCTCTGCAATTTTGGAACGAAAACAATGGCGTTTTTTCAATACTCGAATTTGGCAGAATCCCTTTTTTTTCGTCTACTTTGATGATTTGGTATGCTGTGCTGGCAGTAAAATGTGAGTTCCGGACTGGAATCGATTTGTAAGTCGAAGTAAAGTCCAAGATCTGCTTAAATCGCATGAGTTCTAGCCCCTCTGTAATTTTGGAACGAAAACAATAGCATTTTTTCAATATTTGAATTTGGCAGAATCCCTTTTTTTTTCGTCTACTTTGATGATTTGGTATGCTGTGCTGGCAGTAAAATGTGAGTTCCGGACTGGAATCGATTTGTAAGTCGAAGTAAAGTCCAAAATTCGTTTAAATCGCATGAGTTCTAGCCCCTCTGTAATTTTGGAACGAAAACAATAGCATTTTTTCAATATTTGAATTTGGCAGAATCCCTTTTTTTTTCGTCTACTTTGATGATTTGGTATGCTGTGCTGGCAGTAAAATGTGAGTTCCGGACTGGAATCGATTTGTAAGTCGAAGTAAAGTCCAAAATTCGTTTAAATCGCATGAGTTCTAGCCCCTCTGCAATTTTGGAACGAAAACAATGGCGTTTTTTCAACACTCGAATTTGGCAGAATCCCTTTTTTTTTTCGTCTACTTTGATGATTTGGTATGCTGTGCTGGCAGTAAAATGTGAGTTCCGGACTGGAATCGATTTGTAAGTCGAAGTAAAGTCCAAGATCTGCTTAAATCGCATGAGTTCTAGCCCCTCTGTAATTTTGGAACGAAAACAATAGCATTTTTTCAATATTTGAATTTGGCAGAATCCCTTTTTTTTTCGTCTACTTTGATGATTTGGTATGCTGTGCTGGCAGTAAAATGTGAGTTCCGGACTGGAATCGATTTGTAAGTCGAAGTAAAGTCCAAAATTCGTTTAAATCGCATGAGTTCTAGCCCCTCTGCAATTTTGGAACGAAAACAATAGCATTTTTTCAATATTTGAATTTGGCAGAATCCCTTTTTTTTTCGTCTACTTTGATGATTTCGTATGCTGTGCTGGCAGTAAAATGTGAGTTCCGGACTGGAATCGATTTGTAAGTCGAAGTAAAGTCCAAAATTCGTTTAAATCGCATGAGTTCTAGCCCCTCTGCAATTTTGGAACGAAAACAATGGCGTTTTTTCAATACTCGAATTTGGCAGAATCCCTTTTTTTTCGTCTACTTTGATGATTTGGTATGCTGTGCTGGCAGTAAAATGTGAGTTCCGGACTGGAATCGATTTGTAAGTCGAAGTAAAGTCCAAGATCTGCTTAAATCGCATGAGTTCTAGCCCCTCTGTAATTTTGGAACGAAAACAATAGCATTTTTTCAATATTTGAATTTGGCCGAATCCCTTTTTTTTTCGTCTACTTTGATGATTTGGTATGCTGTGCTGGCAGTAAAATGTGAGTTCCGGACTGGAATCGATTTGTAAGTCGAAGTAAAGTCCAAAATTCGTTTAAATCGCATGAGTTCTAGCCCCTCTGTAATTTTGGAACGAAAACAATAGCATTTTTTCAATATTTGAATTTGGCCGAATCCCTTTTTTTTTCGTCTACTTTGATGATTTGGTATGCTGTGCTGGCAGTAAAATGTGAGTTCCGGACTGGAATCGATTTGTAAGTCGAAGTAAAGTCCAAGATCTGCTTAAATTGCATGAGTTCTAGCCCCTCTGCAATTTTGGAACGAAAATAATAGCATTTTTTCAATACTCGAATTTGGCAGAATCCCTATTTTTTCGTCTACTTTGATGATTTGGTATGCTGTGCTGGCTGTAAAATGTGAGTTCCGGACTGGAATCGATTTGTAAGTCGAAGTCAAATCCAAGATCTGCTTAAATCGCATGAGTTCTAGCCCCTCTGCAATTTTGGAACGAAAACAATGGCATTTTGTCAATACTTGTATTTGGCAGAATCCCTTTTTTTTCGTCTACTTTGATGATTTGGTATGCTGTGCTGGCAGTTAAATGTGAGTTCCGGACTAGAATCGATATGTAAGTCGAAGTAAAGTCCAAGATCTGTTTAAATCGCATGAGTTCTAGCCCCTCTGCAATTTTGGAACGAAAACAATGGCAATTTGTCAATACTCGAATTTGGCAGAATGACTTTTTTTTCGTCTACTTTGATGATTTGGTATGCTGTGCTGGCGTTAAAATGTGAGTTCCGGACTGGAATCGATTTGTAAGTCGAAGTGCTATCCCGAATTTAGTAAAACAGCGTGAGTTCAAGCCTCTGCCAGCACATGGAACGACGACAATAGTATTTATCGACTATTCAGATTTGCTGGACAAAATGACTGTCGAATTTTTATATTTGATTTTTTTGACGAAAAACCCCAGAACTATTTCTAAAAAGTATCAGGAACTGTAGAACTAAGCTCTATTCAAATAAAAATCAAATAATTTTGTGATGTGCTGAAAAATACCGAGAAGTTAGCACATCATTTAAAAAAAAAAAATTTAAGCCAATAGAGCCAGAACTATTTATAAAAAGTATCAGGAACTATAGAACTCGACTGCATGCTAATAGAACTCACATTATTTTTTGATGTGCTGAACAATGCTGTGCTAAGTTCACAAACATGATGTTTTTGAATACTGCAGAAAAACTAACAAAAGTTATGAATCATTTACATACTGCTGTTTTCCAAAACTATTTTACCAAAATTGAGAATTTTTTGATTGATTTATATATTCCTAGTCCTAGTCAGATTTTCTTACTGTAGGGTCTTAATCACATGTCTCCGTACTCCGATACAATGGTCGCGACCAAGACCATTGTAACATGGTTGTAACGTCGAGGTAAGAAAATACATAAATAATAGGAAAATGTAACTATGTTAACAAATCGTGTGAATTTAAAAAGTTTATTGATTAATTTATACCTATTAATCTCAACCTTAACAGTATTTTTACGACTAGCGTCATCTAGTAAGACTGGAGTAAGACAGGCGCCAATGGTTCGCGTTGTTTGCGTGTTCACAAATTGGTTGGTCCAGTGTTCATTTTAGAGTTCCGTACCCAATTGTGATAGTGGTACGGAACTCTTCGTGCGCAAGTCTCGCACTTGGCGGGGTTTTTTTATCAATTACCTTTAAATGGTTGATTTAACCGTTCATAATTTTATTTGGCATTTTTTCAATTAATGTTTTAAATTCGATAAGCGTTTGAGTTCAATGCAAATTAACCGTTAAATTGCTGATAAGTTTTCCAATTAATAATTATGTATGACTTAATAATTATGTATGTATGACATGTTATTATACTAATTGTTTGTAAAGAAACTTGTATAAATCAAAAAGTCTTGGTCTCAACTGGTCAGTATTTTATAAATAAAACTCAAGTATTTACCTAGATACAATGTTTATTTTTGCATTGCTTTGCATCGTATTTGGTAGCAGTTATGCTTGGCCAACTATGGAAACTTTTAATAACAGGTAACTACAAAACTAATATATCTACTCGTGTGTAAAGATTAGTGTTCATTAACGAACTACAGTAACCAATTTACCATAGAAAATCAATTTTATAGATATTACACACCAAACGATATCAATGACGGTAATATTGTAATTCGTCAGCATAGACATGACAAAGAAATATTCATTCCTAGCCAAAGAGATAACAGCCAAATTTATATGAAACCAGATGTGATGGGCACTGAATTTCTTGTTCCGCGCGAAGAGAAAAAAGTTGAATTCATTATCCCAATACTTGAAACATGGTTTGGAAGCTTGCAATCTCTTGAAGGTATAGATGATGATGATGAAAATCGACCGTTTTTGAAGAACATTATTGCTAATTATGATGATTAAGCAGAGATTTATATGTAGGTACCATTTATTCGAATTTCGAAGTAAAGACCTATCCGTATTCATTGTCGATTTACATAAGTCTTGATAAATTGTTTTTTTTTTAAATGCTTATAAAAATCCGCACTCGGCGGGATTCGACTATTTTTCAGAGCATTTTTATTAATTAATATTTCATATGCGTGGATAAAACTTTTAGAAATAATGTATTTTTTTTTGTTGGTGCCAAATTTTTATTTGCCCTTGTAACTAATCATTTAATTAATATTATTTTCATTTCTATTCGCGTGTTCCAGCTATATGTATGTCTGTGGTAGCACAGTATCTACTTAGGTGAGGTAATTTTGTCCATTTTTAGTCGGTTTTTTTCTTACGTATCTTCACTAATTTGTAAGTAGGTAAGTTTACCTATTATAACAAACATTGGTAGGTACATAATAATGTTACATATTATTATCTATTTATGTACAATATGAGTGAGATTTCACCCCATTTAACATTGATTTAATTTTCAGTCAACTTTAACAAAATACAATAGAGCGGCAGTTATTCAATGTTTTTTTTTGTAATAATAACTTCCTTGTTCTCCTGACAGTATCATAGCAAGGCATTCGGGACTTAATTTACATAAAATTAAGGTTCATTTTTATGCACCACGAGTGCACCTCACATAATTTCTCTGTAGTGAACTCTGAAACGTTACTGTGTTTTTAAAATGGATGGAGTAGTTAGTGATAATATTGATTTTGAATTTAATATTTCATGCACTTGCCTACAATTAAATAGGTACAAAGTCATCTAACCAAGTCTATAAAAGTCTAGATAACACATGACTATCCATCAGGGCCTTCAGTTATCTAGGTGCTGACTCTCATTGCAGTTGATTTAGTAGTTTATTTAGGATTGAGTGAGTAGCCCATGCACAACATTTAATCTATTTACTTTTTGAAATTAAAGACATTTTTCGGTTTTAATCGCGTGGTGTTTATTACTTTTAGCATTTCAACGGTACCTTTTCAGGTCCCTTCTTCAGGATTGACAATCAATTCTAAAAAAGGGACCTGTAAAGGTCTTAAAACGTTAAGCGTTGTAACAATTTATATCTCTAATAATTTAATAAAAAGGCAATGCCATAGATTTCTATGTCCGTCTCGCGTAGCCGTCGCTTGCAACCGACTCGACGACGGACATTTAATTTTCATGCACCCATTCATAGCACAATGAGTTGAAACCGCTATTCAGGCTCAGACTCAGGCCAAAAAGCCTGAGAGCCTGAAACATGGCTCCGTTATTTTCAACGAGTTTTAAGTAAAACGTTGAAGGACTGTTTTAAGATATTACCTAACGTGAACGAAGACCGTAGACTTGAAATCGGCAATGGAGAAAATATGAAAATTTTATTTCGATCGTCTTCTGTTTCTACATCGATCGTCTTTTGTTTCCGTTTCGATCGTCTTTTGTTGTTATTTCGATCTTACTTTGTTTTTGTTTCGATGATTTGTTGTTTTTATTTCGATCGTCTCTCGTTTCTACATCGATTGTCTTTTGTTTCTGTTTCGATCGTCAAAATGAAAATGACTTATTATTTAAAACTTGGTCTTATTTTGAAAATGTTTCCTACATTTTTGGGAAATCAGTTATTAAATAAAATATTTTCAAATTCACCTTGTATGTACCTACTGTAGTTGAAAACACTAACAGTCGTATTTATAGTCAATTATAAGTAAGTAATTACATATCTAAGTAATGTGTCTGTCACATTTTAGTTGACGTTAAAATCACCAATAAGAGCGAGACAGGGTTTTGCTTATCTAAAGTAATCACTTAGGTTTGTCTATAAATACGAGTCGGAGATGCAGTTCTTAATTTCATCTCGATACGGTGCCGGTGGTGCAAGCGGAAAGACGCATTAGGGCGAATTTGTAATAGTTAAAATTTCAAATTCTGTCACGTGCAGAATTTTGAAAAGCATTTTTTCCAGAATCTAACTAAAAGTTTGTATTTGTTTACATAATTGAATCGCTTTATTCACAGTATTTATTAATAGATTGTTCTTCTGTTTTCACGATGTTGTATTGAAAATAAACTCATTTCTTCGGTTTTCCTGAAGTCGAGACCTGTAACGGTCTCAAAACGTTTAGCATTGAAACAATGCTAAAATTAATAAATACAAATTTTGCGAATTAAACCACACAATTAGTTTAATTTTATTTTTTATAATGTTTATGTGTTAGTTAAGCATAAATCAACCTTGATTTACAGTTAATTAAATATGTACCTACCTAAAAGTAATAAAAATACATACCCCATTAACTTTAGGTCCAAAACTAAGAGCCTAGTTTGTACCTAGTTGTTATTTAGAGATGAAAGTTGACCTTTCTCATAAAAAAGGAAAGTCTGTAGGCGGTACCAATAAATATAATATTACAGTCCGATATATAAATAGCTATTTCATTACAATATTAAAATTACCTAAATTCCATCAGAGTTATTTAAAGCATCGCTAACTTTATTTAGTTACCTGTCCACACTAAGTTGTAATTCGATTTAAAGTGTAGAAATAAAACAACTAACAAAAAAAAGAGAAAGCATTTTCTTAATAAAATTTACATTCGGGATTTATTTAAGGGCCCTATACCTGCTAAACTCAAAATCCATGTCGGGCGCATCAAAAATTGTTGATTATTTCATGACGGAATGTCGTAGAACTTTTTTTTTGTATGGGTTGTAGGCGACATTGTTTCCGATATTTTAGTGCAGTTTCCATACAAATATATCGAAACCTATTGAAGCCTATCGACATTTTAGCCAAATCAGACATTTTTGTCTAAAATTTGGATAGGCTTTGCACCAATAGGAGGTTCTTGTCTTAAAACTGTCGACAGGGATTTTCAGTTTAGCGGCTATAGGGCACTTAAGAAGTAGCTGTGTTCTTCGCGTAATCGGTATCATTCGCGAAAGTCCCGACCCAGTGGGAATTTTGCGAACCCTTTCATATCGGATGCCTACATCATAATATAAAGAATACACTTTCCAAATTTTAACTTTCTGCTATCAGCGGATTAGGCTATGCATTGATCAACAAGTCAGTCATAAAGAATTTTATAGTTATCTATTGTTCTATTATTTAGCGTCAATTGCGAGTATGTAAAACTATATTATAATTATTATTGATGGAAAGACTGTGTGCCGTGCGTTCACCTTACCAAAACCACATTTCTTCCCGTGGGTATCTTGAAAGACGACTATGGGATCTGTAGAAGACTATCGAACATGAAGGCTATTTTGATGCCATTGACATAAAGAAGAAGAAGAAGAAGAAGAAAGGTTGCCTGGAAGAGATCGCTATAAGCGATAAGGCCGCCCATTGTGCCACCTAGTTTTAAGTAGTGTATGTTTTCTTTGTGATGTAATTTATTTGGTGAGTACAATAAATAATTTATTCATTCATTCATTCAAGAAATTCAAACGGACCCCGGGATCTCGAGAGTGATGCAACCGGGAAGATCGCTTGGATGCCTCCTGATCAGAAAATCTAAGTAGCAAAGCGAAAAGTCTAGTGAGCAATGTGGCTAGTTAGCTAATCGCCCCTGTAGCAAAACGTCAAACTATCAACAGGTCTATATGGATGACGATGATGATGACATGAACAAGAAGTTGTATTATGTCTACGATTTTAGGCTATTGGTATTCAGTGATAGGGCAGCGCAAATAGCGTATTGAAACGAACCGTGTTCAAGTGCCGGTTAGGGCTATCAAAGAACGCTTTGATAGGACTAGTGAAGAGCTTAAACGTATCGATAGAAACGAATATTACTTGCAAACCTAAAATGTAAAGGAAGGTAAATGTGTACGAGATAATAGTGTCAATCGGTCGTTTCTGATGAACACTCTGACAACGTGTTGACAAGACCAACCTCTCATTGCACCAATGTATCGATTTTCTCCAATTTCATTGTGTAGAAATTATGGCAATTGCTACCAGTTTGACTAGTAAAACTACTAGATGGCGCTGATATTACAAACCGTTTACTTTACTTTTCTTTTACTGTGTGTTTCTGCAACTAGCCCTAATAACTGGATATTTTTGCGTGACTTTAAGCCGTAGGTTTCGTCGCAATGTTTTCCTTCACCGTAAAAGATAAAAAGGAAATTGGTGCGCGGTCAGCCAGGATTCGAAACCACGACCTTCGGAATTAAAGTCACGTTATTTACCACTAGACGAACGCCGCTCTCATTCCAAACCGTTATCTCAATGGGTCAAACTTGAAGGCCTGCAACACAGCTCAATAACAATAAAAAATGTACTAGCATTCTAAAAGTTGTGAATTTGAATGCCGCTGGGAGCATTGAATTCAAAAACACATTTTTTCAACACTAATATAATTTCGTATTAAAACTTTAGCCATGTGGGCCCTAGAGAAATTACTGGATTTGTTCAACACAGTTTAATCTAAATTGTTGAATTTCATATTTTCGGGATCGCGGCAATTATACCTACATGAAGTTAGTGTTTACCCTTATGATTAGTATTCTAATTATTACATTTCGTACCAGAAAAAGTTTAAATGCTAGTCATTGAAAGCTTATTTATTAGCAAAAAAATTAGATTCCATAATTAGGATTTGGGGATTCACGTTGCTTACTTTCTTGCGAGGCGCCAAAATCAGTCTAGTTCATTTTCAGATACCTACGTATTACGTAACCCAGTGCCGTCACTAAAATTAAGATAAATACTTAATACTCAAATATTTTATTCACTCGCGAAGATCACTTTGAAACGCCTTAAAATTTAACATTTAGTGCGGTTTCAGAACGCGCCTTCCGACGAAAAGAAACCACAAGAAATTCCTATCCAACTTCTTGTGTTTCAAAACCAGGTTCAGAACTAGTTCCACTGTCGAATTCTCATATTCTAGGTTGAATGTTATTTTGTGAGATACTATAATATTAAAGCGAGGAAAGATTTGTTTGTTTGTAACGAATAGGCTCTAAAACTAATACACCGATTTCCAAAAAATCTTTCACCAGTTTTGATCCAGATATTCACATAAGTTCGGGACTTACGCGAATGAAAACGATGGACCCGGGTCATCAACTATAAAAAAACTTCAAAGATCCAACTGCAAAGAGTAAAACAAATTATCGACAAGATCGTTAACCATTAAACCCTCATCCCGGCACTATTCTCAAAATCGTTGGAACGGAAATTTTCAGACGTGCTTACAGTTGTCAAGTAGAACCTCCGAGGCTATTTCGGTGAGTGCAGTTCCTTGGAGCAATAACGGTTGTTTCGGATATTATTGTTAAACGCTTACAACTACAATATTTGTTTTAAAAAAAGTAAAGTTTATAATTATTTTGTTTAACTATCTAACATTTAGCCGAACTATTTGTACCTAGAATCAGTCAGTTATAAAATTGTACATATTTAAATTCACCCAATTTGTTAACATAGTTACATTTTCCCGGGTCTTAATCGCGTCCCCAGGCCCCTCGCGACCAAGACCTTTGTAACATGGTTAAAACGTTATGAACCGGGAAAATGTAACTATTTCTGTCGTTTTCATAGCACGAAAAATTCGCATGACTATGAAAACGATGGTTATATTAGGTACTAGCTACGTCCCGCGGTTTCACCCGCGTAAGTCCCGATCCCGTGAGAATATAGGGATTAAAATTGTCTATGTTTCTCAGGGTGAATGTAGCTTTCTGATGGTCAAAGATTTTTTAAAAACTTCACAGTAGTTTTTGAGTTTATACATTACAAACATACTGACACACACACAAAAAAATCAAATCTTCTCTCTTTATAATATGAGTGTAGATTAATAAAATAATATCACATTTCTCCTATCCTAACCTATCCTTTATACTTCTGAAACATAATCTATGTATTCAGTTACACTGAGCATCGAGGCGTATACCTAGACTAGACAGACAGTATACCTAATTATCTTAGTATGGATTCAGATAATAATAGCCGTCTGATTATTGAGTGGAGACAATAATTAATGCATATTGTTCAAGTTAATTGATCAGGGATGATTGTCAGTTTGAACCCTATTGTGTTAAGCAACTCCCGCATCAGGGCAGCATTCATGTCTAAGACATTGCGGATATATTGCAAGAATGCTGCGTACGGCGGTACGGCTTTGTGCTGTGAAATTGACAGACCGATCAACGCATAGCCTAAACCGCCGATAGCAGAGACATGAAGTTTGAAAAATGTCTTATTTGTAGTGGGTGTGTAGGTACCACTAAGAAAGGATTTTTGAAAATCCCGCGGGATCGGGACTTACGCGGGTAAAACCGCGGAATTCTGCAAGCTTACAATGATATAAAATAAAAATCCACAAAGGCGGCCTTAACTCTGTGAGCGGTCTCTTCTAGGCAACAACAAAAAGCACTCACCCCGGTTCTGAGCGAGTTTTATAAGTAGGTATCGTACGTATAGGTCAATTATTATTTGTAGGTATGGTACGTATAGGTTAAGTAAATCCATTGTACCTGTAGTACCAGCGTAGTTGCTCTGTTTGACTAGATGGCGCTGTGTGGAAAGTATAGTAGGAAATTAAAGACATTTTTCGGTTTAAGTATAGGTCTCGAAACGTTGAGCGTCGAAACGTTGAGCGTTGAATGCTAAAAGTAATAAACACCATGCGATTAAAACCGAAAAATGTCTTTAATTTCAATACAACAACGCGAAAACAGAAGAAAAATTTAAGTATAGTAGATTCAAGCGTAGTTGGCTCAGTTTGGGACTAGATGGGGCTGTGTGGAAAGTGCTAAAATGATACAAAAAGATTATTATAGTGAGATGTCTCTCTACCTTACAAGGTATAAATTCTCCGACACGGCAACATCCCGTAAAGCCGCCTTCTTAATGTAAAATACATCATAATAAAATATTTAACGATAATGTCGAGTAATTTTTATTTTATAAATGTTTACATTACACCTATTTATTTTTAGATTAAATTAAAATTAAGTTCTGTAAGGCCAGGTTCAGATAGAGGTAGGTTGTTTAAAAAAAAACAATTCTCAAAATCTTTGAAGGATGTAGAAAAATGGTCCAAATTTTTAGGGTTTGTTAGTCAACAAGAAGCCCTTCTTAGTTTCGCCATGTCCGTCTGTCTGTTCGCGGCTTAGCTCAAAGACCTCTTCTCATCCGAGCGATGTTCCCGGTTCCATCCCTCTCCGCCCAACCATAAATTGTTTTTATTTGGGGTCGCCGCAGTAGGTAACTTATCATTGACCATACCTTCTGCAAATAGATTTGGTAATATTTTTACGGCCGGCCTGACACCAACCCCCCCTAGGGTCCAAGCTGTTTACCTATCTCTGCCTCTGTGTTATTCCAGGTGTCCAGCTATCAATATTCCAAGTTTCATCGCAATCGGTTCAGTAATTTCAGTAGACATACATACAAACTTTCGCGTTTATAATATTACAGTTTATTTATTTATTTATTATACTTTTAATATTAATCTTTCCAACTCTACACCATTATAAACCACTCCTAAGGGCTGTAAATTTTCTCTCCCCGGAACAGTCCCGTGATGAGACATTTCTCGCTGAAATTAAAATGTAACAAAATAATTTACGGTAGAGCTATCATAGCGTTTAACCTGCCAACTGTCAGGATATATCATATCACGGACAATTTATATAATTTGTTTTTGTTTTAAGCTCTGTACAGACCGACACGGTTTGTCGCACGATTGTCGCGATATGACATTATTTTTACAAGTAAGTGCCTTTAGGTTGCCTGGATAAGATCACTCTGAGCGGTAAGGTCGCCTGTTGTGCCACTTTAGATTTAAGATTTTTATTTTCTTGTAAATGTTGTTTTAGGTGTGCTGAAGTGTTTGATTTGTCTATCTAAGTGGCTGCCACAAATTTAGTGCATGATTATTAACATTTAAAAGGCCTAATATGTAGCATGTTTACCTATACCATAGAGACGGCAGAGAAACAAATTGTCCTATGCTTATTAGTGGCTGCACCGGCCAACGTATCAGCTTACGTACTCGGACGGACGGAACGACTAACATCGCAATTAATGCGAACCGAACCCCAAAAATAATATAATTTTAAAGGAATAGTAGGTTATAGGTACCTATAACTATTGGGAGTAGGTCCTAAAAACGACGATAAAAAAACAGTTTTAAATTTAGTTTGACCGTGGCGCTCCTTAGCGAGCTAAAACGTTTAAACAAAGCTAAACACATGCCAACAAATAAGACTTAGCATACTCAAAAAACCGTTTCAAAATCGGTTCAGCCGTTTCTAAAAAAAAATGAAAACGGACAAACACACAAACACGCATCCCTCACTCCAAACACACCCGTATCCGTGGTTGTTGAGGACAAAAACAGTGAAACATCGGAAGAACAAAGTCCAGGCTTTAGTTGAATAACTCTCATACTTCCAACAAACTTTGACATAATTTTGAATACATAGTTGTGACAAAGAAACTGTAGTTCCAAACTTGATACACTTGCTGGTTAAGTGTTCACGCAGACTACTGAAGAACTGGTCTGCCGATTTATAAAACACTAGCTGACCCGACAGACGTTGTCCTGTCGTTTAGTATAAAAAAAAAAAATTCATCAAAATCGGTTTAGCATTTTTTCTTTCATAAGAACCTTCTCCTGACAATAGCAAACACAACAAAAAAAGAATTATCGAAATATGTCTAAAAGTTTAAGTGTGATGCCGTGACCAAGGGAAATAGGGATTGATTTTTATATAATAGAATAGATATAAATAAGTGACGACCTCAGTAGCGCGTCGGGGGAAGGCCCGACTGCAATACAGGAGGTTTCGGGTTCGATGGGTCCGGGTGCAAGTATGTATTTATGCTTAATAATAAATATTTATTTCTGGTCTGGGTGTTTTCTATGCATGTATTTACAATAAAAAAAATATGTAGTATACCTATCCCTCGTCTAGTACCCATAGTACAAGCTTGCGCTGTGTGTTACGTCGTGCAATATTTATTTATTATATTATTTATTTAAGTAAACATGACACTGCGTGCTGCTTCTTCTTCTTCCCGTGGAGTAGTGTAACTCACCTAGTGTTAGAGTTTTTAGGTCGTCCTAAGGCCTCTAACTTGACCTAAAGATCAGCTATCAAAGATTACAACAGACACCAACGTGCCCTGCGAAGCACGGAGGAGCTTGAGAAAATGTTTTTTTTTGTCACACACATTATCGATCACCCATACAAGTAATTATCGCGTCAGGCGTTGTTTCGGAAGGCACGCTAAGCAGTTGATCCACACCACTATACGAAAAGAAGCAGAATACCTGAAGGGTTACTTCGGTTCGTTTCGATACGACAACGATACTGTCATAACGATGGTTCTACTGTCACCCTACTATCAGAATGTGACAGTAGAATCATCGTTGCACTTCGTTTGTATAGGTAATTGAAAATACGTTGCGAATGCACTTTTGTTTGAAGACTGTAAGTATATTGAAAAAAATCTTGTTTTTTTTTCTTGTATTATCAAATTTAAACTTAAATAATATGATTTTATTATACATAGCATAAAAAAGCATAAAAAAAGAAAAGGTTTGTAGATCGCTTATACTTTAATCTGCGAAGATGTTCCAAATAAAGAAATAAATACCAAATGCGGAAGAAACAAAGTTAGATGGGTAAGATGCATAATCTATCGAAACATAAGAAACTAATGCGGTAGGTACCTGCATCAATAATAAGCCAGCAAGTTGTTGAAAAGCATAGTGGTTTTAAATCTACCGTCCAGCGTTTGCCCTAACTAGTTATGAAACAAACTATATTCAGAGTCTTAAGTTTTGTCAATGTAAAACTATCATAACTCGCAACTCCACATTGTTACACGAGTTTCAGATACATTTTTGTGAAGGACTTTAGTGAGGCATTTAAGATACTTTTAACCGACTTTAGAAAGAAGCGAGTTTGTCTTGAAACTTTGATACTTTTCTGATTAGACTTTTTACAATATTTTATAGGTTTAGTCTAGGAATGACTGATTCTCGAAATTACTACATTTTGTTAAAAAATACTAATAGAATTTAATTTCAAATTGACAATTGCAAATAGATGAGATGGATGAAAAAAAAAAAACAAAAGACGATCAAAGAAAAAACATAACAAGATCGAAGTAGAAACAAAAGACGATCGAAGAGGAAGCAAAAGACGATCGAATAGGAAACAAAAGACAATCGAAGTAGTGTGTTTGTTGCTCCTTTACCGATTGCGATAAAACTCTGTATGTAGGTAGATACCGTCGTAGAATAACAGATAATCAGATAGATAGATTTAAATATCTCCATATTTTTGTGAGGTCGGTACTAACGCGAATGAAACCGAGGGCGCTGCGAGTGAATCGTCATAGATAAAGGTAAATACATCCTCCCAAAAATACGACTGTAAACCGTAGTTCTGCGAACACAATAAACTAATCCATATCCAATTAAAACTTAGCTAATTCTGTAGCTCATAAACAGACAGACAATGCGAATCGAACAATACTCTCTGATAATACGGGAACATTACTTTTATTAGTTCCTTATTTCTGTTCCGATTTTATCTTAGAAGAAGATAACGTTTGTTGGGGAGCTTCTTCTTTTTGGAGAGTTAGAGTTGGAATTAGTATATTTTTTTTTTGTTTTTGCGTAAAGTATTATTATCTATTGTCTAGTCACCATAACACAAGTTTGGTTTTATGAAAGTTTTACACTTTGGTTTTGTTCTGTATGACAGGGTAATAATTAATAAGACAATGGTTTTTTTATTATTAGTTTTGGTACACCTTTTTTTAGTTAAAAAGACTTTAAACAAGGAGGAGGTTCTCAATTCGACCCGTATATTGTTTGTATGTGTGTGTGTATATGTTGCCGCCGTACTCTGGCATATGAAGTCCAATTTCGATAACAGATAAGTTGATAGCACTGTATTTAGGGCAGGTTATTTTGTAATTTTTTGGAAGCCGGGTTTTTTTCAAACTACCCGGAGTGCTTCGTACTTATCGCCATCGTCCATATCAAAGAGAAAAAAAACTTGAAAATTGTTATTTATAGGTATGTATTTCACATATTTTACAAACTCTTTTATTTCATACAACTGAGATATTAATTTGACCTCCAGCGAAATACTTCAGTGATCAAAAATCCCCCACTTTTCACGAAACTTGGGACAATATTCCAAGTTTCGTGAAGATCAGTTGAGAAATAAAACAGGTAGAGGAGAAGCAACAACCGACAGAAGAAAGAAAATTTTGCTAGATTTGAACCAAAGACGATTTGCTCGCTCGGCCAATTCGTAGGATAAGCAGAAAGTGGGGTGTATACGTTATTTAACCATAACTTAAAAACTTTTAACTATAGCCACCAACCTTTCAGAACTTATCGCAAACTTTATTTTAACTAAGATCAAGCTTAAAGTTAGGCTTAACTAATACGAACGGTGTAAACGAGAAGTTAGCTTACGACTTAACAGTTAACTTGGCTTTGGCATAGCTTAGCTTGTATCTTAGACTTAATTAATGAGGTAAGATGACAGTCAATTTACTTTGAGACTGGATTTTCCTATAAAGGCGGAAACACACATCGCGAGGCGTGCGTCGCAAATGGTTCGTACGACACATGCTCAAGATGAGCACGGGAACAACCACGTGGAGGGTTCGTAAGTAGAACAATAGAAAAACACCCGTCCTTTCACACGGAGCGCACGGCTCGCACTGAGGCGGCGGTTGCAACGATCGTATGACGCGAATGCTCACTGTGAGTACACACGTCAACACACCCCAAGGCATGCGAGGCGAATCATTCGCAACCCACACCTCGCGATGTCTGGTTCCGCCTTAAGAGGATACGTTAAAGCTCCTTACTTATTACACATAATGCAGCTAACTTGCTTTATCATTTAATCTTACCTAAATCAAACGGCAAATGGTTAAGTTTCAAGGAGTAACAAACATACATACATGTTTGTTCCTCGAGTATGTATAACGAGTATGTTGTTTATAAAGAGGTAAGTTACCTATTTATAAACAAACAAGTGGAATCCCGCGTAAGTCCCGTAGGAATATTGGGATCAAATGTATCATAATATGTTACTCCTGGATAATGTAGCTTTCAATTGGTTAAAGAATTTGCCGCTCAATATTTGGACACACCTTAAATAATACAACCGTAAAACCACGGGATGAAACTAGTATTGAATAAAATAGAACCAAATGATTAGCTTTTCATTTGGCCTGTCTATGGTCTCAGCAGTCCTCAAGCAGCCGCACAAATGTTCGAAATTAGTGTCGTGATGAATTCTCTCCTTGAACCTCTCGGATTACCCTTTTCACCGTCGGTTAAGCTTCACCTGCGAAATGGTAAAGCTGATTCCATAAGGAAATGTTAGAAATAATTTTGAGGAAAAAAAGGTGTGAGTTACCGACGCAGGTCGACGAATGGATTAAAGTTGTTTATCGCGATTGTGAAAAGATGCGGGTTCGAGTTCTGGCCTGCGTTGTTTTTATATAATTAATAAGGCTCACAAAGCAGGTTACATTCTTTTAAACACTAAAGTATGCATTTACAAAGTTTGGTTCTTAATTTTAACCCTTTTACTGTAAACATAACAAATTTAATGTTGCAAGCATCTAAAGAAAAAATACCTACTAGGATGCTACTAGGGTATTTTTTTCTACGCATTTAGTGGAATACCTACCGCCGCGAGCTTGTATGGAGCTGTTGTTCTGTTGGATTAGATACGTCACTTAATAGCAAGAAGATTAGTATGTAATGACTTTTTTATTATAAAAATACTCATGAACACTGCTTTATAACGTAGCTAGGTAGGTAGGTAGGTAACAGAATCTGAAGGCGGCATTAATTCAATCCACTGTGGTCTCGAGATTTGCACCATTGAGGGAGCTTTCTTTCCGAGCTCCTAGCCCCCCCTTAGGTCTCAAAGCTTTATTAAGACCGAGTTATTTAAGACTCGGTGTGAACTAAGACTGTAATGGCGGCTGTTTGTTTGTGCTTCAGCTTTGAATTTTGTATTGGAGTTTTTCAGGTTTTCTTTGGTGGAAATCATTATAATAATACGGTATAGATTTTTCTTCTGTTTTCGCTATGGTGATATGAAATTAAAGTTTTTTAGATTGAATAATTGATTTACAAATGAAAACAACGAGATTATAACCGACAAAATGAATTTATGAGTAGAGTTTAGTAAATGAGAATTAGACATTGCGAAAACCAAAACCGAAGAAAAATCTAAACAGAGGAGGTTTAAATTTTTCTTCGGTTTTGCGGTTTTAGGGTTCCGTAGTACCCAAAGGGTAAAAACGAGACCCTATTACTATTGAAGTCTGAAGAAGAAACAAACAAACAATGCTAAACATAACATACTAATTTTTTGACGTTTTTTTGTCGCTTCGGGTGAAGGCCCGCTGGTTTTAAGTATTTAGCTTAAAAATAGATATTTGTTTAATCGGGTCTCTGTGTTTTCTATGTATATATGTACTAAGTACATATATTTACAAACTAAGGTTAAATATGTAGTGAAAGTATCCATTGTCTAGTACCCATAGTACATAAAACCCTAGTCTTTAGTTTGGGGCTAGATTGCGCTGTGTACCGTCGTCGTGCAAAATTCATTTAAATCATATAAATTCAAATCTATTCCAAATCACATATCTATGATTAAACTACACCATTAACGTTATTAACGTAACGAACCTGGAGAACATACAGAATTGCCTAGAAGCACCAGTTCCCATCTTTGTTTCCCTGTAATTAGCCCAAATAGTACCCGAGACGCTGCCAGTGCCGGTGTAACGGCGGATTCACATCGCAATGGAGCACTTACTAGATGCACTAAGGAAACTTAGGATGTGTTTTCAATGTAGGGAAAATAATTCTTTTTTTTATAGAAATAGAAAATATTTATTGGCAGCAAATCACACAAAAGAAAGAACAGCATGATACTGTAAAACGTATAAAAGAAAACAAAAAAAAAACGTGTGGCACTGGGACTGCCGCGGTGAAGCTATTGCATAGCATTTTTTATCAACTTATGCAATCATAATTTTTTTTTTAATTTGTACCACGTTGCCATGGTAGGCGGAGTGGGGGGTGTTAGGTTTTTCGTTTCTATATTTCTTCATTCAAAGCTCAAAGCCTGCGATAAAAGCTATGCAAAAAGCAAGCATAAAAAAAGCATAAAAATTGCGATAATAAAGAAAAAATAGAGTCCGTCTGCCTGCTGCCAATAAGGATCTGTTTCTGAATGATAGATAGGAAAGTGTTTATGATGATATGGTCTAGCATGTGATGCTCATCAAGAAAAAGGAAGACGGCAGTGGAAGAAGATCTGACCCGTCTTCCTTGGTGGCTGTACCGGTCCACGTAATGGAACAGTTCGAAGCCCTCCACCAAGAAACCCATTTTGGTCGCCTTTTACGACAGATACCGTAGCAATATTGTTTTAGACAGTTAATAAAGCTTAAAACTGTGTTGTCACCGCAGAAGAGGAACGAGAAATGAAAAAAAAACATACAACTTTAATTGTTTTTATAGCCCGAAAATGTCCGTTGTATGTTGCACATTCCGGTTTTGCTCTAAAAACATAGTTTGATGCTCGACCAAAGTTTCACCGTGTCATAGACGCCTAACCCAGGTAGAAATGAACCGTGCCTGACCCTGACCGATGGTTCATTAGAGATTTAATCCCAAAATTACGGAATTCCTGTAAGAATGCAGCTTGATGCTCGACCAAAGTTTGCCCGTGTCATAGACCCCTAACCCAGGTAGAAATGAATCGTGACTGACCCTGACCGATGGTTCATTAGAGATTTATTCCCAAAATTACGGAAAAGCTGTGAGAATACAGCTTGATGCTCGACCAAAGTTTGACCGTGTCATTGACCCTTAACCCAGCGTGACTGACCTTGACCGATGGTTCATTAGAGATTTATTCCCAAAACTACGGAATAGCTGTGAAAATACAGCTCGACCAAAATTTGACCGTGTCATAGACCCCTAACCCAGGTAGAAATGAACCGTGACTGACCCTGACCGATGGTTCATAAGAGATTTATTCCCAAAATTACGGAAGTACGTTTTTCCTTTCTGTCTACCGTAAAATGGCTCCACGAAACCTTTTTGAAGGTATTCAATATCCGGATAAAATGGTTATTACTATATTTAGGGACTGTTTGTGCCCCACGGTTTCATCCGCATAAATCTCAATGCCATGAAATATAAGCCAAAGTGTTCCTATAAAAAGAAAAAGCAAACACGTAACACTGTTATTTTGTTTTTAAGCGACTACAAAAAAGGAGGAGGTAAAACATAGCCACAATTGAATTAAATATAAATAAATATTGCACGACGTTACACACAGCGCAATCTAACCCCAAACTAAGCACTGGGCTTGTACTATGGGTACTAGACAACGGATAAATATAAATATTGCACGACGTATTATACTTACTTTTTTTTTTTTGTAAATACATACATATGATACATAGAATACACTGAATATTCCATGTCTTCGGACCGTGGTGAGTCCTAGGACATGTTGGTTTCCTCACGATGTTTTTTCTTCACCGTTAGAGCGATGTTATTAGCGCACATACCTTTTTTCTTAAAGAAAAAGACATTGGTGCGCGGTCGGTCTGGATTCGAACCCACGACTCTCGGAATGAAAGCCGGGGTATCTACCACTAGACCAACACCGCTCAAAAATTGAAAGAATTGAAAAGAATTGAAAGTTCAGTTGTGGCTACGTTATTGTTATGTTCGCCGATTACTCGAAGACGGTTCGGATAATGACTTTCTTGTATCTTAATTTTATCTGAGTAAGTGTTTGCCAAAAATCTGCCTAGATGGTGAATGGTGTTGTGGTCTAAAATATAGTTATTGTAGTGGGACGTCTTACTTTCAACCCGCTTATAAAGAGACTGAAGACTATAAGTAAATCGGAAAGCCACAACACAAACTAGCGCTACTTAGGCCGGTGGACGGCCAAAGTCGCGAAATAAACTAATCATCACAAATTGGCCGAGCCGACTTTGAAAAATCCGCGGGCATCCGTAAAAGAAATACCACAGCCGAATTGAGAACCTCCTCTTATTATTGAAGTTGGTAAAAACGCTAAAGACCTCGCAAAATACTGGAGAATCAAGAAGAAAAAGATTTCAAAAATGACCACAACTAAAAATCCTCAATGCATTTCAAAAAATGGTCATTTGTATAAGTAGTAGTATTTTTCCATGCCATAAAGTTTATATAGCCTTAGGCCCGTATTAATAGACCGAACTCAAGTTCGATATCAATCTTGAGTTTGCTATTGAGTTGTTGCGCTGATTTATAAACCTATCTTAAGATGTGATTAAAGAGTGACGTATCACTTGAGTCATACCGTATTAATAAATCAAACTCAGCACTCAAGATGTCTCTCAAGATGCAGTTTCGTGTACTCAAGTTCGATCGTGGGTGGTACGTGACTTTAGTAGCTGTTTCGGTGTTTTTGTAATTCAGAAACATGGAGAAATCAATAATTATGATGATATTTTGGGGATGGGTTATTTTAGTTTTGGTGATTTTTTTTTCTTTTGTTAAGTTAAGTTTTTTTGAATTATTATTTGATAAGTTGATTTTTAAACGTCATGAAGAAGTTATATGGCCACAATTTTTTCGAATTAGCTAGCTTAGCTTAGCTAGCTTAGTTTAGCTAGCTTACCTTAGTTTAGCTAGCTTAGCTTAGTTTAGCTAGCTTAGCTTAGTTTAGCTAGCTTAGCTTAGTTTAGCTAGCTTAGCTTAGTTTAGCTAGCTTAGCTTAGTTTAGCTAGCTTAGCTTAGTTTAGCTAGCTTAGCTTAGTTTAGCTAGCTTAGCTTAGTTTAGTTAGCTTAGTTTAGATAGCTTAGATAAGCTTAGTTTAGCTAGCCTAGTTTTGTTTAGCTAGCTTAGTTTAGTTAGCTTAGTTTAGCTAGCTTAGCTTAGCTTAGTTTAGCTAGCCTAGTTTTGTTTAGCTAGCTTAGTTTTGTTTACAACAAAACTAAGCTAGCTAAACTCACCTAAGCAAAGATTGATTTAATTGAGTTACATTTTGTTAAATATACCTATTCACAATAAAAAAATGACAGTAAAATACGAGTAAACTTGGTACCACAGTAACAAAACTTTTTAACTTAAGAAATTAAAAATGCAAAAAAAACTACCTACCATAGTGCAAGAATAAAACGTTTACTTTCATTCAAGGTCGCTCTCAAGATCACTCTCGAAGCTCAAGAGCGATATCAGTTGAGTAGAGCTTGAGTTTTAACTATTAATTAATGCCTAACTTAAGATGGTGACCGCATCTCAAGAGTTACTCAATTGATACGCACTCAAGATCGATATTGAGTTCGGTTTATTAATAAGAGCCTTAGACTCTATGGCCACAATCAATGAGAAAAGACTACGAACCAACATACAAACTCACCATTTTTACTTGAAATATGAGCAGTGATTTTTATAGGGTAGGTACATGAAAAGGCATTACAGAAAAGGTTGAAAATACCGAAAAGTAAGATACTGATGTGAGGCCAAGTTTTTTGAATCGTGCCAAAGACAAGGTTCGAAGAAAAACGTGATAGGATAGGCGTATACTAAGAAAAAAAGCACTCGGGGATTGCCGCGGTAAAGCTATTGCATAGAATTTTTTATCAACTTATGCACCATTGCAATAGCTATTAATATTAACTATCGTCCGATCTCACTTGCTACCACTCTTGCAAAGGTATTGGACGGTGTGATTGACTCGGCTTTAAGTCAAAATATAACTTTGCACGACGCCCAGTTTGGGTTTAGGCCCGGGTTATCCACTGAAAGTGCAATCCTGTGCCTTAAACACACCGTCCAGTATTATACCGACCGTAGGACTCCGGTGTACGCCTGTTTTCTCGACCTCTCCAAGGCGTTTGACCTTGTTTCGTATGAAATCCTATGGAGAAAGTTGAGGGACAGGGGTGTACCGGAGGATCTGATTGGAATTTTGCAGTACTGGTACGGTAATCAGAGCAATTTAGTAAAATGGGCTAAATCACTGTCAGAGCCGTACAGGTTAGAGTGCGGAGTTAGACAGGGTGGACTGGCGTCCCCTAGACTATTCAACTTGTATATTAATGACTTGATAGTCGAGCTCAGCAGCATGAATGTCGGATGCAGGATGGATGGCGTCAGCGTAAATAACATTAGCTACGCAGACGACATGGTGCTGCTGAGCCCGACTGTGGGAGCTTTGAACAAAATGTTGATGGTATGCCAGTCCTATGCCAAAGCACACGGCCTAATTTATAATGTAAATAAATGCGAGTACATGGTTTTTAAGGCCTCCGGCAGATACCCCGTAGATGCTCCAGTGATAACGTTGCACGGTCTTCCTATTAAGAGAACTACCTTATTTAAATATCTTGGACATCTCATAGCCGAAGACCTTAAAGACAATGCAGATATTGAAAGGGAACGCAGGGCATTGGCTGTGAGGAGTAATATGTTGATTCACAGATTTGCACGATGCTCTGACCAGACAAAAGTTATTCTTTTCAAAGCTTATTGTCAGAGCTTATATACGGCAAGTCTGTGGATCAGTTACTCTAAACAATCGTTCAATGCCCTTCGAGTACAATATAATAATGCATTCAGGATGCTGTTGGGGCTGCCTCGATTCTGTAGTGCCTCAGCAATGTTTGCGTTAGCCCACACAGATGGCTTTCACGCAGTGATTCGCAAAAAGACAGCTTCCTTGTGCAGCAGATTGCGGGGCAGCCAGAACAGCATCCTGAAAACTGTGGCTGCGAGGCTTGAGTCGCCGATCCAGAGGCACTTTCATGACATCCTTATCACGGGAAATAATCTGGTGTACGACTAAATTGTAAATCAAATTATTATGACATTTTTCAATATATTTTTAAATGCTACTAACTTTAATTTTTAAGTTTCATACTAACAACTGGAATGTAAATAATATTCTGAAATAAATGACTTATTATTATTAATAGCTTAAAATTGGCCAAAGTGGTGGTAAGGAGTGGTAAGAACACGTCCTTACTTCAACTTACGTAATTAGATGTATGCAGTGTCATGCATTTGCCGAGAGTGTTCGTGAACTGAATTTTACGTGTACATCGTCCTTTATATCGACAAAGTATCGATTTTGGTCTAGGACCAGTTTATTACGAGGTTCAGGAGACTTTATTAATGAACGTTTATATTTACTTTTAATGTAGGTATGTAACCACTTTATTTTAATAAGTGGAGACTTAAAAGTAGGAAAGCGGACCTTGGGCTCTCGAAAGGGGTGCAACCTGGTACATCGTTCGGATGATGATGAGGAACCATCTTATTTGAATGAATGAATGTCAATTATTTGCACAAAATATGGTCACAACAGTAGTTATAAGATGTTATAGTTCAGCATATTTCACCATTAGGTACCTACTTACGGCCGAATACAAATAAATAAATAAATTCTGCGAACAACACACAGCGCCATCTAGCCCCGTGGTAAGCGACTAAGCTTGTGTTACGGTGACTAGACAACGGATATAATACTTATATTTATTTTTCTTTTGTAAATACATACATATTATACATAGAAGGACACCCAGACCAGACAATATTTATTTTTAAGCATAAATACTTGCACCCGGCGGGAATCGAACCCGCAACCTCCTGCATTGCAGTCGCGCTCTCGCACGACGCGCCACAGAGGTCGTCTAAAAAAATCAAAAACAAAAAACAAAATCTTGACCCAACATTTGAGTTCTACTTAATCAAATAAGCAGTGCGGTAACACAACCGCAAACTCAATGGTGCTTTTAACGTTTTAATCGTAATTCATTGACTTCACTTAGCGCTCGCAGTGATGATTAATTCATTTTTACGATATATGTAACAATATTTGTCAGCACTGCACCAGCTTTTTTATTCATTTCGCGTAAAATAAACATGAAATTTTCATTTGCTTCTGATTTATATGGTGTGTACAATAAAGAATTTTATTCATTCATTCATTCATTCATCGCACCGAATTGATAAGGTCAAAAAAAGTTTTAATTTTTTTAACTGACTGCTTAAAACTTAGTTGGGTATCATAAATCAAATCAAACAAAGACCTCCAAAAAACAATTTAAAAAAGAAAATCCATCTATTCGTTTTAAAAATTCAAAATTTTAAGTGTGTTCAAGAAATTCGTCGCAAATTGTCTTACAACATTTTGAAATATCTTTCTGTCTGTCACAGCTGCGATAGAATTCACGGTTATTTTATCGTAATTCTCTTTTGGACAGGAATAAATGATTCTGTTCAAATTTTTGACATTTACAACAATAATAAAAGTGTATCCGAACAAAGGTGCGGTAAGAAATTAGTCTTCTTCTTCGTCGTGTCAATGGGGATTGTTGTTAGATTTCAAGTTCAAATTCGGGGAACAGCAATTATTAGCGACATCTGCCGCGTTATCAGTGGCATCTTTCACGGCGCCTTTAGTACAGATAGCAGGGTACAAATGGCAACAGAGTAGCTGAACTACCTCTTGTATCTGAAAAAAGAAAGAAAATATTAATTTGGATAACCAAGCGGTAATAAAAACAAGGACTGATCATTTATCAAATGAAACAAATTGGTACAATTTTTTTTAAATATTACAAATCTAGCAAATTTTATCCTACTAATATTATAAAGCTGAAAGTTTGTGAGTATGTATGTGTGTGTGTTTGGAAATCAATCACGTAAAAACCGCTAAACCGATTACCATAAAACTCGGCATGTAGATTGCTGGAGACCTGGAATAATACATAGGCTACTTTTTATTCCGATATTCCCGCGGGATCGTTAATTTTTTAATTATAATTAAACAACGATTGACGTGCAAATCATCAAAATCGGTCAATTCGTTTAGCCTTTGAAGAGCCATAATAGGAACAAACATACAAAGACTGGTAAATACATAACCCTTCTTCGCTTCGGGCAGTCGGGTAATAAGATCTTATCTAAAACTAAGTTTTTGTTATATTTTGTTAATTTATTATTGACTGTAGTAGCCGTAAATGAGTAACAACAATCAACAAATCATAATTATGTTGCCACAAAAGTTACAGATTGTTACATCAAGTTATTGGATTACTTTAGTAGTAATAGTACAAGCCTAGTGCTTAGGTTGGGGCTAGATTGCGCTGTGTGTTACGTCGTGCAATATTTATATTTATTTATTTATTTATTTATTTAAGTTACTCAAAGTAACCCAATAACTTGAATGTTAGTTATGGGGATGCACCATATGAGGTCATTTAAATCCCAAAATACATACTTAGACACATATTTTTATTTGCACATAGGAACATAGGAAACAAAACAAACACATACCTATAATACAAAAAGTAAATACTAAAAAAACTGAAAAATAAATATCACATATGGGCTGCCTTATCACTGAGAGCCATTTTAAATTCACTGTTCACCAAGCAAAATGATTAAAAGAATCAATCTTAAGAAATGTATTTTATAATTTCACGACCATCAACTGCGACGTCTTAAGTAGACGCTAGGGTATAAAATATTATATACCTTGGACTTGAAACTTCCTAGTGGAGTACCGAGCTCATCCCGCGGTGACAAGTTTTAATTGAAAAAGTTAAAATTATGGAGGTCACGGTACCTATTAATATAAGCTAAATTGAATTACAAATCCCGTTAGATTTATTGGGGGGGACTTTTGGGAAATTTGCCTACTTATACTGCGTTCTCTGTTGCTAATTTTATTTAAAGTTAAGGTTTAAGGAATTTAATTTTAGGCAGTGGCTTAATTTATTTTGGTAAATGTTTTAGAAGGGGTTTTCTGAATTGTGGACTTGAATTTTAGATGGTGTAATGTGAGTTTCAATATTATATAGGTAGTAAAACAACGACTGTGTGTAAAACAAGCTTAGTTCGGTGGTTTTACTTACGTTCTTCCCACATTCCCAAGATAATTATGGAAGGCTTCCGGTAGACGAAAAATCTGTTAAAAATGTTAAGGTACCTACCACATTTTTTGTTTACCTGAATCTTTCAGTTAACGGTAAAAACCTGAAGATAAACAGTGGTTTACGCTTAGAATTTTGTAATATAATACCTAATTGGGTTTAATACCTAATCTGGGGTCACAAACTTGCTACCTATAGCTATTCCGCTGTCTTATGTGAACGACAACCGCAGCGATGTGATGGGACGCGACGCGAAAATATCAAATAGTCGTTGTACGTGATTGTGGCCTACGATATCGCGTGAAACTGTCTGTCAATCAGAAGTTTGGACTCCATTTCCATCCATCCGTCCATCCTCCATCCGTCGCGTCGTTTACCTAGGACACCCAGTTAGCGTCCAATTGACTGTCACTACCATACAACTAACTTCACTAAAGCACCTTAACGACTTAAACGAAATAAAATATCCATTCTAAATTCAAAAAGCAGTTCCATTTTTCAACAAACGCGGAAACTCAGGGTAACATTTCCGACCGCACGTGTATGATCCTTACACGGCTAGCAAATTCTTAGGCGCCACAGACTGGACACTTTTTAGTTGATAAAATATTTACGTTAGGCTTGGCTAAAGACTGTGTTCTCTATTCGGGCACGCAGCATACCTTACGCGTGACATCAGCGCGAACTCATGCATCGTTGGCAATTGCGCAGTTCCCCACCTTCGTGGCCAGTAGAACAGGCATCGAGCGCCAATTAGGTGAAGCAGGAGGGAACTGCGCACTATCGAACGATACACGAGAGCGGTACGCTAGTTGAGCATTAAGTGGCTACTGCGCACTAAAAGTACAATGCGCAGTTCTCAACCGCTGCCATCGTGGCCAGTAGGACAGGCATCAAGCGCTGCTAGGGCGGAGCAGAGGGAAACTGCGCACTTTCGAACGACGTACGAGAGCAATACACTAGTTGAGCATTGAGCAGCAACTGCGCACTAAATGAACGAGGCGCAGTTCTCAACCGCTGTCTTCGTGGCCAGTAGAACAGGCATCAAGCGCTGATAAGGCGGAGCAGAGGGAAACAGCGCACTTTCGAACGACGCACGAGAGTGACGCTAGTTTAGCATTGAGCAGCAACTGCGCACTAATTAAACGAAGCGCAGTTCCCGCTAACGTAACGCTCCATACGCTACGATGTTACTATAATAAACCCTAGTAAACATAAAGCTCACGTTAATTTTGTCAATTGACAAGATCGAAAACAATACCGACTGGCCATATACTTCATCCTTAAAAATGTCGCGTTTTCCTTGTTAGTTGTTTCCTTGTTTATTAGTTGATTAAATTTGTATTAACAGTTGTATATTGTTCATTTCTGATGAGTGTCTATTTTATTGGTGCATGAAGTTTACAACATAATATGCATGAAGCTTTTTCATACTTTACACACGTGTTGTTTTACAACGCTTGTCAATAAATAATAAACTAAAACTGTTTTCACAAATTCTTATCACATATTTAGTAGCACCACTGTTGCCAAAAGAAAAGCCATCGGCCAACCAAAACTCTCTCATCCAGTGATATCAACAACGAGCAAAATCTTAGAGACAGTTGCACTATAAATCAAGTTTCACAAAGATGAAAGAACCTTTGGGAAAGTCTAAGAGGTTCCGGTCTCGCCGCATGTGAAATGAGATCCTTTGTGTGTTGATGACGTTTTTCTTGTCTAGGAAATGTAGCATCGATCTCCGTTCGTAACGCGCTTGAGAATTTTGTGGTGTTGAATTTTTTGGCTGTCAGTGTAATTTTTTGGTCCAGTTATCACTTTAGTGGGTATAGGGTTAATATTGGTTTCTTTTTACTTGAGATAGGGTTGTATTTGACCTCATCTCACCTGATGGGAAGGGGGATGAGGTCGTTGTTGTAACATGCACTTTAGATCTGAAGACTTCCAGGAACAACAAGTCTAATTACATCTCCCACCGGCTTCTGTGGCCTGTCGGGCTAAGGTCTGATTGCAATGCAAAAGGTTGCGGATTCAATTCCCACCGGGTGCAAGTATTTATGCTTAAACATAAATATTAGGTTTTTTTTCTAGGTGTTTTGTACGTATAATATGTATGTACTTAGTTATTTAAAAAAACATTTAGTTCCTTATCTTTAAATCTTAAATAAATAAATAACTTATAAACGATGATAAACTGATGACTTAGTTAAGTAACGTTTGTTTCTGTCTGTCAACTTTTACACTCCATATCACAGTAAAAGACAAACTATACATAGTTTATGCATCTGTTAATCATCTTTTATAAGTAAGGGGGTGAGTTGTTAACTTACGACATACAAAAAATTAGAAATTCACAAACTAAAAGTGTCTTTTCCACAATACGGGAAAATTTCGCGCACTTTTCGTAAAGTTGACTTGAGAAAATAAATCAAACTCCCATGACCAATACTGATCACAAATTCAAAACTCGCAGATGGAACCGAATCTTGGAAAAATAATTCATATCTTCTAAAACAGGGAAACTGGCTCATGTATGTTAACCACGTGAAACAAAAGATCCTACATTTACTTTTATTGCTCTTAACCCTTTGTCCATCATTGCGTATAAAATAACTGTCGTAAGAAAAGGTACTATAACTTGACAACTTTGTTTCAGTCGCGTGTCAATTGATTTAATCGCAATTGGGGACTGCTAAAAGATTCATTGATATAACTATGCAAATGGCGTTTCTCTCAGTTTTTAACTGGAGTTGGAGACTTTCTTATAAAATAGTTTTAGAATTTTTTGATAGCTGCCACTATGAAATCCTACACATATAAATGGACCGGTGACTTTAACAGTCGTTAACTTAAAATTATATTGAATTTCACTGTGCTGTAGTGCTCAAATAGTTCTAAATCTATATAACACGAAAGCAAAATGTTACCGTAGTGTTTAAGTTGCGGTCACTGTTTAAGTTGCGCGCTTTAAATACTTCGAAAAACTCATCATTTGTTTTGTGTACTTTTAGTTTTTGTGTATTTTTGTTGTTGTTTGTATTGAATACGCTTAAAACTAGACTTTTTTACTATGAAATTTAAAACAAGTGATATTATATTTGTGTGTTTAATACAGACTTGCTTTTTTCTAGAGCAGGGGTTCTCTAACTTATTTGAGACGCGCCCCTTTTCGACCCTAAAAAATAATCCGCGTCCCTCTTCCTCCAGTCTAGATTATCAGGTCAGAATAAAAAAGTATTCCATAACAAAATAAGTATTTTTATTACTTACTAGTTGCGCCCCGCGGTTTCACCCGCTTAACGTAAGTCCCGATCCTGCGGGATTTACGGGATCAAAAGTATCCTATGTCGGTTCTAAGCTACCCTCCAAATTTAACCAAATCGATTCATCCGTTCTTGAGTTGTAAATGGTGTTACTAACACGACTTTCTTTTATACAATATAGATTAAAGTTTTAAACGTATTTCATAAGTAGTACCAAATACGCGTAATAGCTCTCACGAGATTAACGCGGGGCAGTTATGGTTCTTGATATTTGCCCACTGAAGAATCAATGATAAGTTCCTGACAGGCGTCAATTTCAAATATTTTCATTGGTCGTATTAAGCAGTCTGGAATGCATTGTCTCAGCGATTGCAGGTGGCCCGCGCCCCCCTGATGTGGTCCCTGCGCCCCCCCTGGGGGGCGCCCCCCCCACTTAGGGAACCCCTGATCTAGAGGTTTAGGATACAGGATTTTCCTGCGTCCTAATTTTGCACACGTTTTTTGAGCGTTCTAATAAAATAAAATATTAACTTGTAGCACTGCGTCTTTTTATTATAAGAACAAATGTTTAGTTCTGTACTATCAACAACAGATGGCGCAGCCACAACGTATGTAATTTCTAGATCGCGCTATCATTGTGTAAGCATATTTAGTATGAGCAATTCATTCATAGATGGCGCTGCGCTGTTTTAAAAGAATCCTAGATCGCGCTATCGTTGTCGCGCACCGAAGTATGACCTCAGGTCGTGGATTTTGTTTGTTATGCTCCACCAGGGTACTCACTCGGTATACTTACTAGCTTAGGTAGCTGTACGAGCACTCCCGTTACTACCGTACGGTGTTCTGGGTGTCTCTTAGCTTCCGTTCTGGCCCATAAGTACCGCAAGTCGAAACCCCCTGTTCGTCAGCACTGTATAGTTTGTACTCCAATTATACCCTAGTACCACAGTACCAGTTTTTAACTCTTCCCCCTGTCACCCCCCTTCTGTTACGAGTCTACGGCGCTGGCCGCTACGAGGTTCGAGAGCTACGGCCTACGAGTTCTCCCCCCCCGCTACGGACCCGGTTGCTACGAGGTGCTACGGAAGAACTACGAGATATTCGTAATACGAACCCTACGTCGTAGACGTGCTACGAACGTTTCCACGCCCCTGCTACGCGACTCTCTCCTCAAACGTCACGCGTGTTACAAACTAACTTTGATTCCGTCTTATAAAAAAAATTACTTGGTAAAATAACAAGTGTCCTAAGACGTACCTAGCCTTACACAATCAGTTTCAGAAAAAAAACGATAATCTGCCAAAGTCCCAACTTGTCATCTTTGGGCCACATTCCGTGCCGCTAAATATTTATAAGTTTTTTTTAAGTAACTGTTGCAAACAAAGGTGTCGCGACATATCCTTGCAAATGGACACTTCATTTAAATGTATATTTACATATAACCCTGTATTTTCTTTTGATGTGTTGACAGTTTTCGAGTGAGTATTGTGAGGACGTTTTTTTGAAATTCTATAGATGTTTTTAGTGTTATTTTGTGTTGAATGGTTGTCGATTTGAGTGTAAATTGATGGCCGGAGTGTTAGTATGCGGGTTCGGTTCAAAGAGTGCTGCGTGATGAATATTTTTGTGACATTTTTAGAATATCTGGCAATTGTCTGTTACAAACAGCGAAATGTAATCAAAGAAAAGCCTTGTTCTCACCATTTTCACATTGAAATTTGACAGCTGTCGTTTTTGCTCTGACTTAAAATGACATAAGCGCATCTCGCTCTTGCTTCAAACTCAAGGTAATATTTTATCCTCACTTTGTAACGATGAAAAATCAAAGAAGACGTATCTAAAACTACTTATTTTATATGTATGACACATCACTTATTACAAAGTAATATTATATTCTAGGTTATTCTTGTAAGAACATTTTATATAACTTCATTGAACAAGTTTGGCGGACGCAGCTAGCCTATAATTACATGAACGATAGGCTGTATTAAGTTTATTTCTGTATACAATTAATAATTTTGCTAAGTAAATAGCGATAAGCTATATATAGTTTTATACGAGTATATATTAATTGTGTATTAAGTGTACCTGCCTAATCCTAGTACTTAGTGTAAATATTAAATTTTCGCTTCAGTAGGAAGTCTTTCATCTCAAAAAATATATATATTTTACTAAAATAAGGAGCAAGAATACAAAATGCCTAATAAGTTTTAACTTGCAAAGTTCTAAGATATTGACTGAAAACTGTACCTACACATTTCACTTGCAAAGTGCGCTGTTAACATAACCAAGAATCCGAAATACCCTTATAAACAGTCACCTTTCTATTTATAACTCAAACTAAGCCGAATTACCATAGCTAAGGCCAAAATATCCCGTTCAAAAAGGTTCGGGGCAAATAAATTTTAATGTATCAGGCAGGATTCGTGCGGGCTCTACCATAAGTCAGGCGAAATTAGCCGAATTCCCACAAAATATAAGCTGGAACCTGTCTGGTGATAAATTTTAGTTTTACCGTTCCATATAGTGGCACACATACGGGATATATGGCCGGGCTGCTTATCTAATGAGAGATTTTCTGGTACACTGCACCGGGGGAGACTGCAGAGTAAACTAGTGAACCTTAAAGTTGCTACGTTTGCAAGTCATGAAGGATGTATTATATTTTCTAACTTTCGTCTTTAAGAAAGAATATTTTTTTATTATGGTTGTTTGACGCATTCGAAGCCATCTATCTATAAGTAAAAAAATCGCTGTCAGCTTATTTTTTTTAAATATTTTAAGATATTTACTAATAAGAAGCTGTTTCTTAAAGAAAAAGTTATTCAACGCATTCATCATTATCGTCTTGAAACTACTAACAAATGTATGAAACAATATTACCTTACAATCCATATACCAAAAAAATATCAACCTTACCCAACCTATTCTTTAAGTCTTGTCTATTCTCTTGGTGCCTGTAAGAGATCGCTCTTAGGCGATAAGGCCGCCCATTGTGCTGCGTTATTTTAAGATGTTTTCTGTATTAAATATTATTTGCTTCTTTATGATACAATAAAGCGTTAATTAAGCAATCAACCAACAATATAGCAACATGAATAATCAGCAATTGTCAATGAACCCGACAGGGATTTTCAGTTTAGCGGCTATAGTCCTCTGTTTACGAAGTCGTGAATGAATTTGATGCCATACTACCAAAAGGCAAGTTAAAATATTTACTTCAAATGAAAATATATGCTTTAATTAGTCACATCCATACAAATCCAGTGAAATCCGCTAACATGTGCAGTGGACTGTGGTGAAATACAAACTTTCATGATTGTCATATTGTTGTACCTAATATGATTTAAATTGTGATGTTTATTGGATTGAGCAGCGATGTGTGAAATACAGATATTATATTTTACGGCATTCGTATTATTTGGTTGGAATAAAATGATGATCATTTTAACCGTTTTAGATACTAGCTGCTGCACTCCGAGGACGGTTTAAAAAATAAAATAAATCAATAAATATTGCACGACTCTACACACAGCGCAAAATTAAGCACTAGGCTTGCACTATTCGTACTAGATAACGGGTATACTGCATCTTTGTAACCTTTTGCATTGCATTGGAACTAGCAGCGCCCCAGGGTTTTTCCCGCGTAAGTCACCATTCTGTGGTAATATCAGAATAAAAAGTAGCCTTTAAGGATCTCCAACTAACTGATTTCCAAGTTTCATCGCAATCGGTTTAGTAGTTTTTGCGTGCAGGAAAACAAACAAACTTGTTTACTTACACACTAATACTTTCACGTTTATAATTATTAACTGAATAAATATAGCGCGACGTTGCACACAGCGCAATCTAGCCCCAAACTAAGCACTAGGCTTGTACTATGGGTACTAGAAAACGGATATTCTATATAATTCTACTTCTTTTAGTTACTAATACATCCATGTTAGTACCTAGGATAGCCTGTCATTTCTAAACCAACTACGTAATAAGAAAAATATAAAAACTTAACGTCTCGATCTGATATCGGTCCTTTCTCGTAAATCAAGCTGAGTGTTTGACAGTAAAATATGGCGGTAGGAAGCAGAGCCCTGCCGGGGCCTCGGGCCGTTTGAGAAGAAACGAAATATTTCACTAGATTAGATGTCCTTTCTTACATAATTATGTGGACGAATAAAGGCCTGTTCAGTGGGTAGGTGTAGGTAGCTATGTTAGGTAAGACCCGTGGGTTTAACTCAGGTATTTAGTATAGTACGAAATATTTTACGAGACTAGATGTCCTTTCTTACATAATTATGTGGACGAATAAAGGCCTAGTCGGTGGGTAGATTTAGGTAGCTATGTTAGGTAAGACCCGTGGGTTTGGCTCAGGTATTTAGTAGAGTACGAAATATTTCACTAGATTGGATGTCCTTTCTTACATAATTATGTGGACGAATAAAGGCCTAGTCGGTGGGTAGATGTGGGTAGCTATGTTGGGTTACACCCGTGGGTTTGGCTCAGGTATTTAGTATAGTACGAAATATTTCACTAGATTAGATGTCCTTTCTTACATAATTATGTGGACGAATAAAGGCCTAGTCGGTGGGTAGATGTTTAGCTATGTTAGGTAAGACCCGTGGGTTTGGCTCAGGTATTTAGTAGAGTACGAAATATTTCACTAGATTAGATGTCCTTTCTTACAAAATTATGTGGACGAATAAAGGCCTAGTCGGTGGGTAGATGTGAGTAGCTATGTTGGGTTACACCCGTGGGTTTGGCTCAGGTATTTAGTATAGTACGAAATATTTCACTAGATTAGATGTCCTTTCTTACATAAATATGTGGACGAATAAAGGCCTAGTCGGTGGGTAGATGTAGGTAGCTATGTTAGGTAAGACCCGTGGGTTTGGCTCAGGTATTTAGTAGAGTACGAAATATTTCACTAGATTAGATGTCCTTTCTTACATAATTATGTGGACGAATAAAGGCCTAGTCGGTGGGTAGATGTAGGTAGCTTGTTAGGTAAGACCCGTGGGTTTGGCTCAAGTATTTAGTAGAGTACGAAATATTTCACTAGATTAGATGTCCTTTCTTACATAATTATGTGGACGAATAAAGGCCTAGTCGGTGGGTAGATGTGGGTAGCTATGTTGGGTTACACCCGTGGGTTTGGCTCAGGTATTTAGTATAGTACGAAATATTTCACTAGATTAGA
This sequence comes from Idaea biselata, assembly GCA_958496205.1. NCBI lineage: Eukaryota > Metazoa > Arthropoda > Insecta > Lepidoptera > Geometridae > Idaea > Idaea biselata. Next base: position 34,774,175 of record OY292394.1, on the reverse strand, counting down.
TGTCCTTTCTTACATAATTATGTGGTCGAATAAAGGCCTAGTCGGTGGGTAGATGTAGGTAGCTATGTTAGGTAAGACCCGTGGGTTTAGCTCAGGTATTTAGTATAGAAAAGTAGGGGATTGCGCTAGAGCGAGAGGGGAGAGTGATACAAAAATGTTTGACGAAATTATGCACCCACGTGACCACTCATTTTTCCAGAGGAAGACGACGACGGTTTTTTTGTAGTACGTCTACAATGTGCTACGAGATGCTACGAATTTTCGTAGAGGTCTAAATGAACGATAACGATAGGCTTTGAAGGAGATTACAGCAATGTTTCCGATATTTTAGTGCAGTTTCCATACAAATATGTCGAAACGTATTGAAGCCTATCGACATTTTAGCCAAATCAGACATTTTTTGTCTAAAATTTGAATAGGTTTTGCACCAATAGGAGGTTCTTGTCTTAAAACTACACCAAAATATCGGAAACAATGTCACCTACAATCTGTACACAAAAAAAAGTTCTACAACATTCCGTCATAAAATAATCAACAATTTTCGATGAGCCCCACAGGGATTTTCAGTTTCAAGGTCGTTGGCGTTGATACTCCTCTTAATAGATTAGTTCTTGCATCTTTCAGATTGTTGAAACTTTATTATAATCAAAAGCCCGTCTTTTAATATTTACTATTCCAAAATTAACATCGAAAAGAAGATCAAACATTAAATTTTGTAATGAAATATTTTATGGTCCGATTTTAGGATTATTTTATATTCCATTTAAAAGAAGATCATTAATTTCTACTTTATCTCTGCCAATCACGAGCCGATAATTAGGCTTACGCCTCTTTGAGATGTTGATTTGCCATTAAATTCCAGTTTTTATAGTCTTTTGAGGTAATGTTCTGTGAAAATTTAGACAGTTTTAGGAATTTTTAGGGTTCCGTACCCAAAGGGCAAATACTGCATTATTTTACTAAGTCTCCACTAGGCTGTATGTATCTCATGAACCATGATAGCTACACAGTTTAAACTTTCACAGATGTTGTATTTTGCTACTATGTTCTGTTCATGTTCTGGATTTTAGATACTTATAGAGCAAGAGCCCGTGAACCCCAGACCTTCGTTATTATATAGAAGCTGAAAGTTTGTCAAGGCATGCTCCTATACACAGGTAAGAACGCTGGACTATTATGAAGTTTGGCTTGTAGTGGCTTTGGCAGGTACAGACTTTCCTTTGTCAGGCAAGGGATTGGAACTGTCAAAAATGTCTGGCTAATGAGGAAACATCATCTACTTATTACCCAAGTATTATATATAAAAATCAGCTTTTATACTATAACGGAAGTAGAATTATAATAAACGGGTATAAACGGGTGTTCATGAAATTATAATTCTCCTTACGTTATAGTATAAAAGCTGATTTTTATAAATATTACTTGGGTAATAAGTAGATGATGTTTCCTCATTAGCCAGACATTTTTGACAGTTCCAATCCCTTGCCAGACAAAGGAAAGTCTGTACCTGCCAAAGCCTTTACAAGCCAAACTTCATAATAGTCCAGCGTTCTTACCTGTGTATAGGAGCATGCCCTGACAAACTTTCAGCTTTTATAAAATAACGAACGTCTGGGGTTCACGGGCTCTTGGTCTATTAGTACATTAGTTGTAAGATAAACTTATGTATGTTCAAGGAAATAAGCTATTTTATTATTATTATTACTAAAACTACACGTCATACTAAAAACAAAAGTATACAATTTAAAATATATATTATTACTAGAAGGGCCCGCGACTTCATTCGCCTATTTTTTTTTAAATATAATAGCTTATAAAGCTTCCGCAATAAATGGACTATTCGACACTGAAATATTTTTTTAAATCGGACCAGCGGTTCCTGAGATTAGCGCGTTCAAACAAATAACCAAACTCTTCAGCTTTAAAATATTGTAAGAAGATAGATTTAAAAGTCGGACTCCCACACAACACAAGTGATTTTTTTGGATAAGTAAAAAAATCACATGTGTGATTTTTGACACACTTCGTGCGCAAGTCCGACTAGCACTTGGCCGGTTTATAATTATGATACATCACTGTTATCAGAAGCTCAATATATTTTTTATTCATTCTTCTGGGACTAAGTAAATTTGTAGATATTTCGAAACTCCCACAAACGAGTGAACCCGTGTAGCAGTCCTAGCACGAACACACTTTAAAATGGCCTTAAAATTCATTGTATTTTTCTCCACATTTATTTTGCGCTTCATTAGTACAGATAGATTATTTGAACCTTTTTTCACACTTGTTTCAAAATCGATGTTTTATTCAAAAACTCAGAGAGACGTATCGGTTTTGAATTCTTAATTTTCATGAATTTGTAAGCTTTTAAAATGGGATGGCAATTTCAATTTTTATTTTTGGGTGTCAATCAAATATTTAGGTATTATTTTGGCTATCTATCATTTTATTTTATACTAGCTGATCCCGCGGTTCTACCCGCGGAGTATCTGGATAAAAAGTAGCCTCTGTTACTCTTCGATAATATAGCTTTTTACTAGTGAAAGATTTTTTTAAATTAGCAGTGGTGGTAGTCCGTTATTTATTTTTTTATCAAGTTCTAATTTTCATTTTAAAATCTATTATAACCTGTGGCCATAGTTTCTTTGAAAGCATTTACTCTATGGTTACTTCAAAGAAAACAATTACTCTATGCCTACTTCATTATGATTCTAGAATTATGGAAGTTAGTATTGGGTACGGAACCCTAAAATGAACCCTGGACGAACCAATCCGTGAACGCAACGAAAACGTTAAAACTTATTTTACTACTACCGCAAGTCTATTACTAGATGGCGCTAGTAGTAAAAAATCATCGCGGTATCGTTGCGTTTTTCTGTCCCTGAATCACGTACCACAAACGTGATTAAGGGACAGAAAAACCCAATGGGAGACCCTCTTAAATATTTGTTTTACTTTGTTTTTAGTATTTGTTGTTGTAGCGGCTACCGAAATACATGTTCTGTGAAAATTTCAACCGTCTAGCTGTTACGGTTCATGAGATACAGCCTGGTGGGCAACAGACAGATAGACTGCGAAGTCTCAGTAATAAGTCTCAGTCCCGTTTTTACCCTTTAGGTACAGAACCCTAAAAACTATAGGTATTATAGGTACCATAGATTAAAGATCCATAAATGTAGTCTATGTAGGTACGAATACTTTGATACCTAATGGGAATAGAAGGGAGAGATGTAGCCTGGATCTAGTGTATGTAACACAAAGAGAATTTAATCCATGAGATGTAGCCTGGATCCAGTGTATGTAACACAAAGAGAATTTAATCCATTATAACTATTATTCATAGTGTGGCTCTCCCAGGATATTAACACTGTAGTGCAAATTATTAAAGTCATCACACACTTTCCACTTAATATTAGAAATGCGAAAGTTTACATTTATGTTTCGATGTTTGTAATTTAATCACGCAAAAACTACTGAACTGATTACGATGAAACTTGGTATGCAGATAGTCGATGATTTAATATATAGGTAACCTACTTTTATGCAGGAATTACGCGGGTGAAAAAGCGGCGCGCTGTTAGTGTGGAATAATTAGTAGTGATAGTGTGAACAAAGATAAACTTACATAATTAAGTGCCTACGTTTAATATTATCCCGCCAAACTGTTTGTTTATTTCATTATTTCACGGTTATTTTATCTTTTGTTAAATTTTAAATTACAGTCCGTAGGTAAGCGGTGTTTTCCTTCATTATCCAGATGAAAATTATTTGTTGAAACGGAGTAATTGCGAAATAATTAATTGTTATGTTAGCATGCTAATTTGTCCCACTGTAGGGCAAAGGCCTTCTCTTTGAGTGTTTGCGACCACGGGTTAAGGCCACGGTCACCTACTCCGGATTGGGGAATGTCCCATGCCTTCGACCTGTGGTAAGTTTTAGAATATGTAGTTTCTAAGTAATGCCAAATTTCCAGTCAAATAATAAGTTATGTACCGACGAAGGGACAAACAACATACGTACCAACACAACGAACCTACATACACTAAAAAAATTAAATAGACTAATTCTGTGCCCAACACACAGCGCCGTCTAGTCCCGTGGTTAGGTAGGTACTAAGCTTGTGTTACGGTGACTAGACTACGGGTATAATACTTAAAATTATGTTTCTTTGGTAAATACATATTACCTATAGAGAGACATACAGCCCTGAAAGAATGCAGTTACAAAGTTAAATGATGTTTTTGAAGATATACATACTAATTGGTACCTAAATATTATATTGGTTATATGTGAGTAATAGGTGTGAATCTAATTCACTGTCCCAATAACATTGAAAGCAAGTGTACATAGTTCACTTACATTATTAAAATTAAATTTTATCTGTTCGAATGAATCGCATTTTAATTTTAGGGAAAATACTTTTTAAATTATGGGGTTATAAAAAATACACTTTGAATAATTAAAAAAACTCTCTATTGATTACAAAATAATGAATACCCCTATATGTATAATGTTATAGCAGCGTAAGTCCCGATCCTATGGGATTTTTAATGGATACCTACGCACCTCAAAGAACACACTCCTATACGGGTTAGGAGCACTTCGACTAAGTGTCTTTACGACTAGATAGCAGATTCAACTAAATCGTGGATACGACTAAAACGCTATTTATGACTATGATACGACTACATCGCTATAACACTAAATCTCTTTATGCCTATTTAGCATTCGGGTTACATTGCTTTTGGACTACATCGCCAAAAGACTAGAAAGCGTAGTGACTAAGTCGGCGTATACTTATAGGTCTCTAGGACCAGCGGTTTGGGCTCCGCGTTGATATATAGTTCAGTCAAGTCAGTCGATCAATCAAAAAAATTGAATTTTTTATGTTTAAATTAACACTAAATAAATAAACTTAACTACCACTTTTATGTACCTAAACTACGTTATAAAGCGTCTTCTTCATTTCATCTAGAGTTACCTAGAAATTTCAGGTCGCCCTAAGTACCTCTAACTTGACTTACCTAACGACTAAGAGAACAAATCAAGTATAGTGATAAGGCAGACTTGCACAAAAAAGAAAAACTATATAAAAGAGGAAAATAGATACAACATGTCCAGTTTATTGGTGGTGAAAATCTAGTCAGTGTGAATTTACCAAAAAAAATCATGACATTAAAATAATAATTTAACGAAACATGCTTGGGCCGAGTATAAACATTGACCATGTCAACACAGCCGACTGGATATAATTTTTCATTTCGACTACTGGAATTTACGGAATATTTCCCAATAAAAGTCGCGAAATATCTACATACAGTTCAGTTCGGTCGAACTAGTTGGATTTAAAGGCTTTTCGAATCGGATACCGTAAATTTTATTTACAAAAAAAACGCACAAATTCGACGAAATTGAAGCATCCTTTTTCCACATTTACTGTATTTTAATTTGATGCCAAGTCAAATATTTACACGCAACTATATCCTACCGTATTATTTGAAATGATATATAGACCGTATATGTAAGAAATAACTTAACAATTTTGTGTATTTTACAACCTTTAGTATGTGACACTATTATTATTATATTTTGAAGTACCTTTTCTCCTGTCCAAACATCATCTTTCATCTTTTTTCGCTTTTTATCCATCCAATGGTTGCCTGGAAGAGATCGCTTTAAGCGATAAGGCCATCCATTGTGCCACTAATTATATATGTTTTTCTTTTTATTTTATTTTTTTGTTTTTGGTGTTGCAATAATGAATTGATCTATCTATTTATATATATACGTATATCAGTGCCCCGGCATATAGTTCTAATGAAAGTTGTAAAAATACCCCCCCTCGAAAATAATGTCTCTAACCCAACTTTTATGTGAATAAAGCGGTGAACAGTTAACATATGTTAAATATTCAAATGGCCAATTGTAATAGTGATCGTCTAGATTTAGGACAATATTCTACGTTGTGTTTTTAAGATGTAGTAACTCAAGATCTTTACATGTGGTATGCTTTAGACAAAATTAGATGTGAATCAGGGCGGTGGCAAGTGCTGCTACAGTATCCTATCTTCTAAGAACAGGTAGATGAGTATAGGTATATAAACTCTAAATTATAATAAGGATATTACTCGGGAGGATAGATATATAATGAGAAAATATGCAATGTTATATAAATATAAATAACTATACTTATGAATATGCTTACATGAATGGTTTAGCTTACATTATTAAGTAGGACAGATATAGATATAGGTATGTATCTAGTTGTAATGTGTGTTACCGCAACCCTAAGGGGTTGCGGGAGTCTTCTTCCTCCGTCCCCTCAAGACTCAATCCATCTCTCTCCGTTGAATCTAATCTACGCGCTAACAGTGGCGCCATCAACTCCGAAGAGGACATCATCAAACAAAGGTGGTGGAAACACCCAATTTGATTAAATTCAGGTAAGTTAGTTAGTATTGTATCCAATCTAACTCAATGCAGGTCCCATATCAGTGTGACCCGGCCGGATAACAGACATGGATATTTGTGTGGTAACTCAGAGGAACGCCAAAATCGGACATAACCTGATGTTACAGTTGTATGAGGTGCGTACCGGGCTGTAGTAGCCATGGTCGCTTGTGGAGTGTGATATCCCTTTGGTATATTTAGGAGAACGTGTCGGCCAGAAACCTTTCCTGAGATAGTCTCGCCACATATGGATGTGGGTCAACAACTAAACCTTATTCAGCTCTGTGACACGCAACCATCGCTAAACAACCTTGGGAGATTCTAAGATGGGTGGGGCATTCCCACAATTTTGTACAGAGTATAATGTATGTGTAATATCCACAAATGTCCCGACCAGCGACAACAGCAAACATGAGAGTTCATTAGTAGTAAAACTGGATACTAGATTAGGTTATTTGTATAAAATTGATAAAATCAATACAATTAGGTGCTTCCGAAGGCAAGAACCATGGATTGGCAACCAGTTTATCATGAAATGAGAAACATACAATTGCCACTTCATGACTCATTTGTGTAGTCCTGTACCAAAGCATGAGCTACAAGGTACTTTCAGGTATTTGGGTATGTATCCAACATGCGGTTATAGGATTATAGGACACAAGGGGGTTTGGCTTCACCTTGGTTTACCAAGTGATTTAGGAATCAAAAGGTACCGCAAAATGAGGCTCTAATTCGGTTAGAGTTAACTGGTGTAGCCTTGGCCAGCCAGACTTGGCCTCAATCAAAAGCTAGCTTACCGGAATCATGAGCTGTGAAACTTTTCTCAGTGTGTGTTGGTGGAGTATACCCCCTAACCCAACTAAAGGAAAAGACACAGGTTCAATACCGATTTGGCCTTTCCTTGATCAAGTTACGACCGTCAAGACTCTTAACAAACAATCTCCTTCGATTATTGTTTAACAGGCTTAGACAGTATAATATCTTCTGCACGATTATCCTCACACCAACCATCATAAGGATGATGTGACAACAAGGTGAGACGATACAAGTTGCAAGTACTCTAGTCCAGGGGGGGCAGGTGCCTAAAATGAAACTCGGTGGTTATAATCGCAATTTGGACAATAAACCAAATCACCGTCATTGAAGTGTCCTAAAAGCCAATGAGCTCTGCATCCTCTCTCCCAAGTTACCTCGTTCTGGACTTTTATAGTTAACAAGTTAGCTGCTATATCCATCCCGAACTACAGTAGATGTTATGTCTTGTGTAATATAATAAATAATCTATGTTTGTCATAATACTCTAATAATATAGTAAACAAAGATGATGAGATAAGTTGAATGTTAGGTGGGACACATAATATATCTTTTGTAGATACGTAGATATTTACAATATGAGCTTATATGATATTTAATGCCTGGATTTGATCGTCGCATAACATTTACGACTTTAACTTTTAATAGAAAAGGAATTAACTAGGTAGTTTAATTTATGCCAGGCATGGCTCCTGGTCTTTCAAGATAGATAAGTGACTTTTCTTTGATCAAACTAATTCGCACAGCTGACCTCGAGGGTCCCTACGAGAGTATAATTTAATGCCTGGATTTGATCGTCACATAACATTTACGATTTTAACCTTTAATAGAAAAAGAATTAACTAGGTAGTTTAGTTTATGCCAGGCATGGCTCCTGGATTTTCAAGATAGTTACGTGACTTTTCTTTGATCAAACTAATTCGCACAGCTGACCTCGAGGGTCCCTACGAGAGTATATTCAATTCGCACGATAATACCCATTGTTTGACTGAGAGACTGCAAAATTAGCAGCTATTTGTTATGAAAATAAGAACAACCTCAGAGAGTAGTCTCTGCCAGGGGATTTCCCTGGGCTGAGATAAATAGTTTCTCTTCAGCCAAACACTAGGTTATAAGAAGTAGCCCAGAGCTTTCCCCAAGCTACGAGCACACAAAAGAAAGTAAGGAACATCGTACTAGAGACACCTTAACATTTTCCTATCAATTACTGCCAGTTTCTAGTAATCCCGTCCCCGGGCTCTAGTTAGAAAAGTTGGCACCATTTAAATTGGAAGAAAATGGCCCGACGAGGAGACAGAATTCCCCAGAACCTGGCAGCAATTCCTATCAAAGAAAACATGCTTGCTTACCTCGTTGTCTTTCTAGGTAGAAGGACGATCAGATTTCCAATGAGGACCCTATCACCTAAAATAAATCACTTCACTCACAAGACAGGCCATGAACAATAATAATAAATAGGTATCACCTTTTATTCACTTCTCTACCAGTAGACCTCTCACTTTCTGGCTATGCTGAACCTAACTAAACTGGGCTAAGCTGTTAAAATAAAACTGTTCGTATTTGGGCAGAGGTCTCACTTTACTTGTGATGTATTTTATTGGAGCACTGTTGGTTTGCGAACGGCCAGGGATTTTCCTTTTTAGGAGTTCCTGTTTCTCGGGAAAAACTTCTTCTAGCTATACTGAAACTAACTAAACTGGGCTATACTGTTAAAATTAAACGGTTTCGCGTTTGGGTAGCGGTTCCCATCACTTGGAGATTGTTAGTTTGAATTCTTTTAGTTCGCGACCCGGCAGGGAATTTCCTTTTCAGGAGCTGTTTGTTATAGCAAAACTTCCTTTAAATGAACGCGGCAGGGCCTTATAAAGCCTCAAAATCTTCCCCTTCTCCCAAAATCCGCTTTTTGAGTTTCGGGATACCAGTTTTTCTTTTCAAAATCGCATTTCTCAATTAGCCAATTTTCCCAAAACTAATCTGCCTTTTTCTTTGGTCTAAAGTATATTTTTTTCTATTTGACCTACCATTGCTTGATTATTGCTTAGGTTTAAGACGTGACCTGCAGTATAAACCTCAATCGACCAATTTTCCCAATTTTAGTTTCTTTTTAATCGGCCATATTTTCTCCAAAACTCCCCCAATCTCCTGACTATGGCCACATTTCCTTAAAGATGTTACGGTTGTTGATTGGACTCCGTTCCCATCGGCTTATTAACCAATAGGAACCTTGAAAAAAGTTCCTTCTGAAATTTAGGTTATTCACAACGCATGCTTTGGCCTTCATTTATCCAACAACCAATGGGGTACCTTGAAAAAGTTCTTACTGAAAAACCTTCTAAAATGGGCGTGAAAGGGGTTTATTCATAAACCATGCTTTATACCTTCATTTCCTCAGTAGCCAATGGGGAAGCTTGAAAACGTTCCCCTGAAAACGGACTATTCATAAATGCATAGAGAGAGTTCCCATGAACTTCCGGCGGAAACGCGGCGCTGTCTGCACTTTGAGGTGGCCAATGTCAACAGCCTTTGTTGTGGCTTAGAAAGAAGAATTCCTTAATCAGCCGTTCCTTGTCCTCCTCCCGGGTTCGGTTACATGTTTATCCCTACGCTTTAATTATTTACAACTATATTTCCATGTACAAACTACAAAAAGATCGAAGATTTAATAGATTTTGAAGATAACCTTGTTTTCTCTACCTCCCTTATCTATTACAGCGCCATCTATTATCAAGCAGTGGGACAATAGACCCCACTTTACCTGGTTCTTTCAACGCGACTCCTACTCTCTCAGAGATGTCGTTATATTAAATATCTTTCGTAGCACAACCTAGGGTTAACCTATTTTTACCGCTTATCAGAGAGGTAATTAATCACCTAATCTTAATCTTGGTTAATGTATTTAATCACCTAAAGAATTTTAGTTAGGTTAATTATACCGATTGATTTTTTACTTGAGGTATTTCTATGTTGCCATTCTCTTTTAGTAGGCGTTGCGTCCCAAAAGAGATTAGATTTAGGCACGACTAAGAGGTTGGATTGTTACAATCGCCCCCTAATTTATAACAAAGTTTACCGGAGTTATAAATTAAATAATAAGAAAAATACAACCTCTAATAAGTGACTCAATCATTCAATCGCAACGTCTGGGGAAAAAGATTAAGATTTAACCTATCTAAGCTAAACCTGCTATTTATTGTTATGATATAAATTATTTACATAAATATAAATTATAAAAAAATTTGGTCACCCTACGCCCCACCAACTATATCCATTGACTAGCGTTTAAGTCCGCAAAATATAAAATTGGGTAAAAGGACAGATTCAATAACCTATAGCCTTAAAATTTTATGTGTTTGAATTTTTTATAATATTAGAACAAAATATTGTCATTGACCAATCTCTCAACCGCCCCCAATAGATGTAATTGAGACATTTCCCTAACCCAACATTTACATGTATTAGTACTAGGTAAAACTTTCATCTTAATACTTACACCATCATGTGAATAAAGAGTTTCTAAACTTTATGACCCAATGGAATAACCGACCTTTAACCTATATAGTATCCTAACTGCAAGTTGAGCTTGTCATTAGGCTGTTATTAAATAAATAACTAGTATCATTAAAATTAATTAATTCAATTTAATATATTTTGATTTCACTCATGATATAATCCTATTAAAAGTAAAAAAATAAAAGGTATAGGTATAATATAGGTATAGGATCAATGAATAAAAGTTTACAACGTATTTTTTTTTGACACAGTATGTATTATTTCAGACAATACTTATATAGTACACTAACCGTGACATCAGAATTATCATTAAGTTTCCCTTGTAATCCCTAATTCAACCTTTCAGTAATATTGTATTTACAGATAACATCCATCCAAATAAATAGTGTTAAAATCTCCCCTTATTTCTTCTCTCACAGAGGAAATTTGTACTAAGTAGGTACTAAAGTGTTTTGACCTGTATCATTTGAGTTCAATGTGTATAGTGCAACTGAGTAAAATAATCCTCGCATAGATTGAAAATATCAAGATCCTAATTGGCCCTTCTGATTAAAATGTCCCTAAGTTAAGGACAAACCTTAGAACTTCCTATGAGAGCTAGGGTGTGAATCCTAGTCGACCCTAATGGTCCAATGTAAAACCATCACTTCAGTCCACACCCTGGCCTGTGGCAGGGTCTGTGTTCTTACTAGGATGATCGTAAAGAAAAAAAGTATAATATGTAGTATATCCGCTGTCCAGCACCCATAGTACAAGCCCAGTGCTTAGTTTGGGCTAGATTGCGCTGTGTGCAACGTCGTGCAATATTTATTTATTTTATTTATTTAAAGAGCTCCAAGTCTTAGTGAGTATCCATGCAGAAGTCCATTAATAATCAGCAGCGCCAATTCCACCAACTTGGTTTCTCAACATATTTGACTATTATTCCTTCAGAGTGTATAAGTGTGGGAAATCGTATCGTTGCTGCATGTGGAGTACGGAATTCATATGAAACCAGCATTAATAGTAAATACTGATGACTTGACCATTGTCCTGACCTAACATCAAAATACTCCCTCATACAAATCCCTTTGTAAGGCGTAAGAGTTACTTCAAACTTAAATTTCAACAGGTTTGATTTGCAAAATGATAAACTGGTAAGGCTCTTAATTTAAGCATTGCTTTAGATACTACGCTTTATCTTGCAAAAGCACGTTATGTTCGCTCCGCTTGGTCTTGCTTTGAAAATTCACGCTAGGCTTGATACTACGCCCCCGCTTGGGTTTGCTTATAATTAACACGCCCCTCATACAATCTACATTCATGGCCAAACATTCCCTTTCCAGAATAGCAATGCTTCACAAAACTAGTACTCAAAGGTAAATAAGGGGTAATCAACAAGTAATGACCAAACAATTGATGTTTTCTATAAATACCTTAATTCATTAATTTTGAACTTAGCGCGAGGACCGTTCACCGCATCATTTCTGACATGTATTGTATGGCAGTCATTTGTGGTTGAGCAGGCATAGGGTTAACTCTGGAAGCTCCCCTCCTAGTAGCCGTCCTGGTTTAAATTCTACTGGCTTCTTAGTTCTTTGTTTGGGCATCTCGAAGTTGTCTTGATATTTATACCGGCAAATTCTAAAAAATAAAAAAGAACCAGAATAAGAAAACCTCCCCATCTAATGTCAGGGTACTATTATCACATTTAATACCTAAGTACTAACCCATCTGATTTTAGAAGTTCAATTATGGTTAACTTATATTATTTATAATTAGACTTAGTTTAGAATTTAAAGAATAACTAGTTAAATATACCTAAATCAATTATCTCTAAGAATACCTATTACAAAATTTACTCAACGCCCCCCGCAGTTACATAACACTTTACAACCCTGCCCCTGAATAACACCTTTTCAGAATATGATCTAACTCCAAAAATCTTCTTATACTAGTCTTTGAAAACTTCCTATCCTACATAAGCAAGATAGTTACTTTATTTAGTTATTACACCTATCTGCATAACCTATATCTATAGTCTAACTCGGTAACCTAATCTTTGATCAAAACGTATGCTATTACTTGTTAGATTGAGGTAAATAAAATAATGCATCAGTTACTAATGGCATCTAAATTCCTTATCTAGTAATTGGTTATGCTAGGCCTATTTTAAGTCTTAAAAATATAATTTAACCTATTTATGTAGCTAATAGATTCTGAATTTTCAACCTTTTATCTCTTATCAGCCGTTATCTACATAATTTTAAGGTCTTAGGCCTTGTCTACTGCCTAGATTTTACATCTTGATATAATAGTAACCTTAACACGTTAATTAACTTTAAATCATAAAGCTAACCTACCTAGACCTTTAGGTCATCCAGTTTATTCTAGATTTAGCTTAAGAATAAGTCTTACCCCAGTAAATAGGTGTCGGTATCCAATTTGCTCAATATCTATCTCTCTTAGCGATATTGAGTACGCTTTTTATATTACACGGAATCACTTGAACTTGTTAATATTTCCCATCTGTTCACTGGGACATCTTCCATGCACAATTTTCTGTTTGTAACTTATTAAACTTAACGCTTTTAATAATGAATACTGGAATTATCCGATAAATCAATCGATATTTTCGATGTTTTCGTGGAATCAATAATGTCATAATTTTGTTTGACGTTTTCTTTTTTTTTTCTTTCTTGCGGTCCGAGTCCGATGTGGTCGAATTTGAAATACACACATCAATATTTTTCAAGTTCATAAAAGGTGCAGAGTTATCCCACTTCCGACATATATTTAATAGTACTATATATATATATTTTTTTTTTTTTTTTATATGTTGTGTACTTAAGGACACAATAACCCAATTAACTAATATTTTCTGCATAATTTTAATTTGGGTGTTAGAACCAGGTAGAGACTAGATTTTTCGTTCTCGTATGAAAGAAGTAGGTATTATTTTTATGTATGGATAACGTGTAAAATAAAAGCCCCCTTTTTCTTTCCCTCCTTTTTTTTTATATATTCTTTAACATAGATGGGACAATCAATTTGTCTGACCTAATATATTAGGAATGAATATAAAAAGAATTAAATTATAAAGACCCTAAAGAGAAGAAAATATATAAAACCCCGGGTTACAGTGGCCGGCAAGTTACAAAAAAAAGAAAAACCCGATGCGCAGACGTCGATTTTTTTTCATTGAAGTCTCGTGTCGTACTGCGCGAACTTTCCTCTTCAACGTCAACTTTCCTACTTATATGGCAGCTGGCTGAATATTTTCCTCCCTTTTCTTCCTCTTTTTGACAACATTTAGACACTAGAGTCCATCTTCAGAATATACGGTCTCTGCATCCACACACTTATCAACCAACCGCACTAATATTCAACACTGAACTTCACTTACTCAATCTCAAGCCACAATTAACTTAAATTTGCCAAATCCAAACTCAAGTAAGTACAAGGAGTTTATTAAATGTTCTTTTATAAATTTGACCATAAAACCCTCGAGCAGATAATAATTAAATGAAACAACATTATTTAATAATTATTAACCATACCTACCTGTAAAATAAATTTACTTAGATTAACCTTCAGGATTTTGTGAAATTATGTAAATTGTAAATTTTAAATAACGCCACCTATCTGCTTTGTCTTGAACTAACTACCTTATTGACAAGAGAATAAACCACTTTAGAACGAATTTAAATTAATGGGGTTGTTCCCCTTTTTCTATAGGAAATAATTGAAATTAATTAACATTAATTTAATCATTATATATTTATACATTTTCTTCTATCCTTTTATTTTATTTCGATTGAATTCAAAGAAAATGTATTTTGTTTTCCACGCCACCTAACCGCCTCCTATTGAACTAACAATTCTAGTGACAAGAACTAACCCACCACAGATTGCCTTTCGATTGGTAAAGAGTTATCTACCGGGACCCATAGAGGGCGTTATTATTTTTTCTCTTCCTCTTTTTTTTTTTCTCTAGGGGTGGACTCGACAGACTGATTACGCAGTATGATTGATTTTATCGATTCGATACTTTATCAAACCGGTGGTTTATTGAGAATATTGGAAAACTAATGATGGAGCTATATAATTTAGGACCCGGACTCCTAAATCTGCTCAATCTACTCTTGTATTAATCTCTAAATAACAATGATTGATAAAGGGTCATTGTTACAAGTAAATTAATTAAGTACTTAATAGTAACATATCGTGTTACATATCCGGACACTTTACACACGACCAGCCAGTCCCGTGGCCATTTCCCATAAAAATCCTTGAGGAGCCTTGATAACACCTACCTATAAAGTAACACGAATAATTTTCATTAATGACCATGGGTACATGTTCATAGAATTTTCAAGTTAAATCTTTAACAAGAGCTAAAATGCCTATATCTAAAACGAAACCGTAGCCTATACATGGAAACATAGTTATCGATTTTTTTCGATAATATATCGATTATCGGTAAAATTGTAAAGTGGTGGGACATCTCTAAAATAACCTTAATTTTGACATTTCCCGTTTGTCATTTATTGTTTTATTATAAAATCGAATCTGAGTAGATACCGTCCCCAGAAATCTGCTGGAATTTTGTTCTACTTATGTCGCTGATCAAATGCAGTATAAACCGATCGTTCTCCTAACTTTGTTATTGGCTGAACCCGTGTTATTTGCAAAGTTGTTTAGAGTACGCTATACAGATGCCATAGCTAAGAATTGAGTTAAATTGACGTGACCACCGAGCTTCTGGTGAGGTATCAATGTCGTTTATTGTTTCTGCACCTGCCTGTTGTTTGCATGCTTTTAATCTATTGCGTTTTCTTTTGTTTTAGCTTAATGTGAACCAACTAATCATGCTTGAGAGTGACTTGTCCCAAATACGCATATTTTCCTGCACTAATTAAATAACAATTAACAAGGCCTAAAAGCGCACAGTGAAAGCAAGATAGTACCCAATTAGTGTTCAAACGAGTTCCTGTAAGCAACACTTATTATAATAGAAAACACATGACATGGAGAACCTTAATATAAATCCTGGAAACACACAGAAAAGCATAATGGAACCTAAATAATATTCACCCAAGTTCCTGTAAGCAACATTTTCAATAGAAACCACATAATACGGTGAAACAGAACATAAGATAAATTAACCTGCAAAGTTTGTTTTTGTTAAGGTGTGTCTATTTTTTCTAAAGGTAATATAACCTAATAAATATATGCAGTAAACGCTTTGTCCTTTCTTTAGTGTTTATTTCTTTTCACAAAAATGTAAGTATCTATAGGAAATTAGATTTCTGAAACTTGTAATAAGCAATGTCTCAATTTACATACTAGACTAGAACCGCACAAAGTGTTTGGTTAATTGCTAGAATGAAACACTATATTCTGATAACAAACATACTGCCCACGCCCCCAAGACCCCTGTTTATCTAAAGCATTTTAAGAACCACACCCGGTGATCAAAGCGACACCATTGTAGCCGCTGCCAGACATCCTGGTCCACGGCACGTATTGTAAAAATACCCCCCCTCGAAAATAACGTCTCTAACCCAACTTTTATGTGAATAAAGCGGTGAACAGTTAACATATGTTAAATATTCAAATGGCCAATTGTAATAGTGATCGTCTAGATTTAGGACAATATTCTACGTTGTGTTTTTAAGATGTAGTAACTCAAGATCTTTACATGTGGTATGCTTTAGACAAAATTAGATGTGAATCAGGGCGGTGGCAAGTGCTGCTACAGTATCCTATCTTCTAAGAACAGGTAGATGAGTATAGGTATATAAACTCTAAATTATAATAAGGATATTACTCGGGAGGATAGATATATAATGAGAAAATATGCAATGTTATATAAATATAAATAACTATACTTATGAATATGCTTACATGAATGGTTTAGCTTACATTATTAAGTAGGACAGATATAGATATAGGTATGTATCTAGTTGTAATGTGTGTTACCGCAACCCTAAGGGGTTGCGGGAGTCTTCTTCCTCCGTCCCCTCAAGACTCAATCCATCTCTCTCCGTTGAATCTAATCTACGCGCTAACAGTGGCGCCATCAACTCCGAAGAGGACATCATCAAACAAAGGTGGTGGAAACACCCAATTTGATTAAATTCAGGTAAGTTAGTTAGTATTGTATCCAATCTAACTCAATGCAGGTCCCATATCAGTGTGACCCGGCCGGATAACAGACATGGATATTTGTGTGGTAACTCAGAGGAACGCCAAAATCGGACATAACCTGATGTTACAGTTGTATGAGGTGCGTACCGGGCTGTAGTAGCCATGGTCGCTTGTGGAGTGTGATATCCCTTTGGTATATTTAGGAGAACGTGTCGGCCAGAAACCTTTCCTGAGATAGTCTCGCCACATATGGATGTGGGTCAACAACTAAACCTTATTCAGCTCTGTGACACGCAACCATCGCTAAACAACCTTGGGAGATTCTAAGATGGGTGGGGCATTCCCACAATTTTGTACAGAGTATAATGTATGTGTAATATCCACAAATGTCCCGACCAGCGACAACAGCAAACATGAGAGTTCATTAGTAGTAAAACTGGATACTAGATTAGGTTATTTGTATAAAATTGATAAAATCAATACAATTAGGTGCTTCCGAAGGCAAGAACCATGGATTGGCAACCAGTTTATCATGAAATGAGAAACATACAATTGCCACTTCATGACTCATTTGTGTAGTCCTGTACCAAAGCATGAGCTACAAGGTACTTTCAGGTATTTGGGTATGTATCCAACATGCGGTTATAGGATTATAGGACACAAGGGGGTTTGGCTTCACCTTGGTTTACCAAGTGATTTAGGAATCAAAAGGTACCGCAAAATGAGGCTCTAATTCGGTTAGAGTTAACTGGTGTAGCCTTGGCCAGCCAGACTTGGCCTCAATCAAAAGCTAGCTTACCGGAATCATGAGCTGTGAAACTTTTCTCAGTGTGTGTTGGTGGAGTATACCCCCTAACCCAACTAAAGGAAAAGACACAGGTTCAATACCGATTTGGCCTTTCCTTGATCAAGTTACGACCGTCAAGACTCTTAACAAACAATCTCCTTCGATTATTGTTTAACAGGCTTAGACAGTATAATATCTTCTGCACGATTATCCTCACACCAACCATCATAAGGATGATGTGACAACAAGGTGAGACGATACAAGTTGCAAGTACTCTAGTCCAGGGGGGGCAGGTGCCTAAAATGAAACTCGGTGGTTATAATCGCAATTTGGACAATAAACCAAATCACCGTCATTGAAGTGTCCTAAAAGCCAATGAGCTCTGCATCCTCTCTCCCAAGTTACCTCGTTCTGGACTTTTATAGTTAACAAGTTAGCTGCTATATCCATCCCGAACTACAGTAGATGTTATGTCTTGTGTAATATAATAAATAATCTATGTTTGTCATAATACTCTAATAATATAGTAAACAAAGATGATGAGATAAGTTGAATGTTAGGTGGGACACATAATATATCTTTTGTAGATACGTAGATATTTACAATATGAGCTTATATGATATTTAATGCCTGGATTTGATCGTCGCATAACATTTACGACTTTAACTTTTAATAGAAAAGGAATTAACTAGGTAGTTTAATTTATGCCAGGCATGGCTCCTGGTCTTTCAAGATAGATAAGTGACTTTTCTTTGATCAAACTAATTCGCACAGCTGACCTCGAGGGTCCCTACGAGAGTATAATTTAATGCCTGGATTTGATCGTCACATAACATTTACGATTTTAACCTTTAATAGAAAAAGAATTAACTAGGTAGTTTAGTTTATGCCAGGCATGGCTCCTGGATTTTCAAGATAGTTACGTGACTTTTCTTTGATCAAACTAATTCGCACAGCTGACCTCGAGGGTCCCTACGAGAGTATATTCAATTCGCACGATAATACCCATTGTTTGACTGAGAGACTGCAAAATTAGCAGCTATTTGTTATGAAAATAAGAACAACCTCAGAGAGTAGTCTCTGCCAGGGGATTTCCCTGGGCTGAGATAAATAGTTTCTCTTCAGCCAAACACTAGGTTATAAGAAGTAGCCCAGAGCTTTCCCCAAGCTACGAGCACACAAAAGAAAGTAAGGAACATCGTACTAGAGACACCTTAACATTTTCCTATCAATTACTGCCAGTTTCTAGTAATCCCGTCCCCGGGCTCTAGTTAGAAAAGTTGGCACCATTTAAATTGGAAGAAAATGGCCCGACGAGGAGACAGAATTCCCCAGAACCTGGCAGCAATTCCTATCAAAGAAAACATGCTTGCTTACCTCGTTGTCTTTCTAGGTAGAAGGACGATCAGATTTCCAATGAGGACCCTATCACCTAAAATAAATCACTTCACTCACAAGACAGGCCATGAACAATAATAATAAATAGGTATCACCTTTTATTCACTTCTCTACCAGTAGACCTCTCACTTTCTGGCTATGCTGAACCTAACTAAACTGGGCTAAGCTGTTAAAATAAAACTGTTCGTATTTGGGCAGAGGTCTCACTTTACTTGTGATGTATTTTATTGGAGCACTGTTGGTTTGCGAACGGCCAGGGATTTTCCTTTTTAGGAGTTCCTGTTTCTCGGGAAAAACTTCTTCTAGCTATACTGAAACTAACTAAACTGGGCTATACTGTTAAAATTAAACGGTTTCGCGTTTGGGTAGCGGTTCCCATCACTTGGAGATTGTTAGTTTGAATTCTTTTAGTTCGCGACCCGGCAGGGAATTTCCTTTTCAGGAGCTGTTTGTTATAGCAAAACTTCCTTTAAATGAACGCGGCAGGGCCTTATAAAGCCTCAAAATCTTCCCCTTCTCCCAAAATCCGCTTTTTGAGTTTCGGGATACCAGTTTTTCTTTTCAAAATCGCATTTCTCAATTAGCCAATTTTCCCAAAACTAATCTGCCTTTTTCTTTGGTCTAAAGTATATTTTTTTCTATTTGACCTACCATTGCTTGATTATTGCTTAGGTTTAAGACGTGACCTGCAGTATAAACCTCAATCGACCAATTTTCCCAATTTTAGTTTCTTTTTAATCGGCCATATTTTCTCCAAAACTCCCCCAATCTCCTGACTATGGCCACATTTCCTTAAAGATGTTACGGTTGTTGATTGGACTCCGTTCCCATCGGCTTATTAACCAATAGGAACCTTGAAAAAAGTTCCTTCTGAAATTTAGGTTATTCACAACGCATGCTTTGGCCTTCATTTATCCAACAACCAATGGGGTACCTTGAAAAAGTTCTTACTGAAAAACCTTCTAAAATGGGCGTGAAAGGGGTTTATTCATAAACCATGCTTTATACCTTCATTTCCTCAGTAGCCAATGGGGAAGCTTGAAAACGTTCCCCTGAAAACGGACTATTCATAAATGCATAGAGAGAGTTCCCATGAACTTCCGGCGGAAACGCGGCGCTGTCTGCACTTTGAGGTGGCCAATGTCAACAGCCTTTGTTGTGGCTTAGAAAGAAGAATTCCTTAATCAGCCGTTCCTTGTCCTCCTCCCGGGTTCGGTTACATGTTTATCCCTACGCTTTAATTATTTACAACTATATTTCCATGTACAAACTACAAAAAGATCGAAGATTTAATAGATTTTGAAGATAACCTTGTTTTCTCTACCTCCCTTATCTATTACAGCGCCATCTATTATCAAGCAGTGGGACAATAGACCCCACTTTACCTGGTTCTTTCAACGCGACTCCTACTCTCTCAGAGATGTCGTTATATTAAATATCTTTCGTAGCACAACCTAGGGTTAACCTATTTTTACCGCTTATCAGAGAGGTAATTAATCACCTAATCTTAATCTTGGTTAATGTATTTAATCACCTAAAGAATTTTAGTTAGGTTAATTATACCGATTGATTTTTTACTTGAGGTATTTCTATGTTGCCATTCTCTTTTAGTAGGCGTTGCGTCCCAAAAGAGATTAGATTTAGGCACGACTAAGAGGTTGGATTGTTACAATCGCCCCCTAATTTATAACAAAGTTTACCGGAGTTATAAATTAAATAATAAGAAAAATACAACCTCTAATAAGTGACTCAATCATTCAATCGCAACGTCTGGGGAAAAAGATTAAGATTTAACCTATCTAAGCTAAACCTGCTATTTATTGTTATGATATAAATTATTTACATAAATATAAATTATAAAAAAATTTGGTCACCCTACGCCCCACCAACTATATCCATTGACTAGCGTTTAAGTCCGCAAAATATAAAATTGGGTAAAAGGACAGATTCAATAACCTATAGCCTTAAAATTTTATGTGTTTGAATTTTTTATAATATTAGAACAAAATATTGTCATTGACCAATCTCTCAACCGCCCCCAATAGATGTAATTGAGACATTTCCCTAACCCAACATTTACATGTATTAGTACTAGGTAAAACTTTCATCTTAATACTTACACCATCATGTGAATAAAGAGTTTCTAAACTTTATGACCCAATGGAATAACCGACCTTTAACCTATATAGTATCCTAACTGCAAGTTGAGCTTGTCATTAGGCTGTTATTAAATAAATAACTAGTATCATTAAAATTAATTAATTCAATTTAATATATTTTGATTTCACTCATGATATAATCCTATTAAAAGTAAAAAAATAAAAGGTATAGGTATAATATAGGTATAGGATCAATGAATAAAAGTTTACAACGTATTTTTTTTTGACACAGTATGTATTATTTCAGACAATACTTATATAGTACACTAACCGTGACATCAGAATTATCATTAAGTTTCCCTTGTAATCCCTAATTCAACCTTTCAGTAATATTGTATTTACAGATAACATCCATCCAAATAAATAGTGTTAAAATCTCCCCTTATTTCTTCTCTCACAGAGGAAATTTGTACTAAGTAGGTACTAAAGTGTTTTGACCTGTATCATTTGAGTTCAATGTGTATAGTGCAACTGAGTAAAATAATCCTCGCATAGATTGAAAATATCAAGATCCTAATTGGCCCTTCTGATTAAAATGTCCCTAAGTTAAGGACAAACCTTAGAACTTCCTATGAGAGCTAGGGTGTGAATCCTAGTCGACCCTAATGGTCCAATGTAAAACCATCACTTCAGTCCACACCCTGGCCTGTGGCAGGGTCTGTGTTCTTACTAGGATGATCGTAAAGAAAAAAAGTATAATATGTAGTATATCCGCTGTCCAGCACCCATAGTACAAGCCCAGTGCTTAGTTTGGGCTAGATTGCGCTGTGTGCAACGTCGTGCAATATTTATTTATTTTATTTATTTAAAGAGCTCCAAGTCTTAGTGAGTATCCATGCAGAAGTCCATTAATAATCAGCAGCGCCAATTCCACCAACTTGGTTTCTCAACATATTTGACTATTATTCCTTCAGAGTGTATAAGTGTGGGAAATCGTATCGTTGCTGCATGTGGAGTACGGAATTCATATGAAACCAGCATTAATAGTAAATACTGATGACTTGACCATTGTCCTGACCTAACATCAAAATACTCCCTCATACAAATCCCTTTGTAAGGCGTAAGAGTTACTTCAAACTTAAATTTCAACAGGTTTGATTTGCAAAATGATAAACTGGTAAGGCTCTTAATTTAAGCATTGCTTTAGATACTACGCTTTATCTTGCAAAAGCACGTTATGTTCGCTCCGCTTGGTCTTGCTTTGAAAATTCACGCTAGGCTTGATACTACGCCCCCGCTTGGGTTTGCTTATAATTAACACGCCCCTCATACAATCTACATTCATGGCCAAACATTCCCTTTCCAGAATAGCAATGCTTCACAAAACTAGTACTCAAAGGTAAATAAGGGGTAATCAACAAGTAATGACCAAACAATTGATGTTTTCTATAAATACCTTAATTCATTAATTTTGAACTTAGCGCGAGGACCGTTCACCGCATCATTTCTGACATGTATTGTATGGCAGTCATTTGTGGTTGAGCAGGCATAGGGTTAACTCTGGAAGCTCCCCTCCTAGTAGCCGTCCTGGTTTAAATTCTACTGGCTTCTTAGTTCTTTGTTTGGGCATCTCGAAGTTGTCTTGATATTTATACCGGCAAATTCTAAAAAATAAAAAAGAACCAGAATAAGAAAACCTCCCCATCTAATGTCAGGGTACTATTATCACATTTAATACCTAAGTACTAACCCATCTGATTTTAGAAGTTCAATTATGGTTAACTTATATTATTTATAATTAGACTTAGTTTAGAATTTAAAGAATAACTAGTTAAATATACCTAAATCAATTATCTCTAAGAATACCTATTACAAAATTTACTCAACGCCCCCCGCAGTTACATAACACTTTACAACCCTGCCCCTGAATAACACCTTTTCAGAATATGATCTAACTCCAAAAATCTTCTTATACTAGTCTTTGAAAACTTCCTATCCTACATAAGCAAGATAGTTACTTTATTTAGTTATTACACCTATCTGCATAACCTATATCTATAGTCTAACTCGGTAACCTAATCTTTGATCAAAACGTATGCTATTACTTGTTAGATTGAGGTAAATAAAATAATGCATCAGTTACTAATGGCATCTAAATTCCTTATCTAGTAATTGGTTATGCTAGGCCTATTTTAAGTCTTAAAAATATAATTTAACCTATTTATGTAGCTAATAGATTCTGAATTTTCAACCTTTTATCTCTTATCAGCCGTTATCTACATAATTTTAAGGTCTTAGGCCTTGTCTACTGCCTAGATTTTACATCTTGATATAATAGTAACCTTAACACGTTAATTAACTTTAAATCATAAAGCTAACCTACCTAGACCTTTAGGTCATCCAGTTTATTCTAGATTTAGCTTAAGAATAAGTCTTACCCCAGTAAATAGGTGTCGGTATCCAATTTGCTCAATATCTATCTCTCTTAGCGATATTGAGTACGCTTTTTATATTACACGGAATCACTTGAACTTGTTAATATTTCCCATCTGTTCACTGGGACATCTTCCATGCACAATTTTCTGTTTGTAACTTATTAAACTTAACGCTTTTAATAATGAATACTGGAATTATCCGATAAATCAATCGATATTTTCGATGTTTTCGTGGAATCAATAATGTCATAATTTTGTTTGACGTTTTCTTTTTTTTTTCTTTCTTGCGGTCCGAGTCCGATGTGGTCGAATTTGAAATACACACATCAATATTTTTCAAGTTCATAAAAGGTGCAGAGTTATCCCACTTCCGACATATATTTAATAGTACTATATATATATATTTTTTTTTTTTTTTTATATGTTGTGTACTTAAGGACACAATAACCCAATTAACTAATATTTTCTGCATAATTTTAATTTGGGTGTTAGAACCAGGTAGAGACTAGATTTTTCGTTCTCGTATGAAAGAAGTAGGTATTATTTTTATGTATGGATAACGTGTAAAATAAAAGCCCCCTTTTTCTTTCCCTCCTTTTTTTTTATATATTCTTTAACATAGATGGGACAATCAATTTGTCTGACCTAATATATTAGGAATGAATATAAAAAGAATTAAATTATAAAGACCCTAAAGAGAAGAAAATATATAAAACCCCGGGTTACAGTGGCCGGCAAGTTACAAAAAAAAGAAAAACCCGATGCGCAGACGTCGATTTTTTTTCATTGAAGTCTCGTGTCGTACTGCGCGAACTTTCCTCTTCAACGTCAACTTTCCTACTTATATGGCAGCTGGCTGAATATTTTCCTCCCTTTTCTTCCTCTTTTTGACAACATTTAGACACTAGAGTCCATCTTCAGAATATACGGTCTCTGCATCCACACACTTATCAACCAACCGCACTAATATTCAACACTGAACTTCACTTACTCAATCTCAAGCCACAATTAACTTAAATTTGCCAAATCCAAACTCAAGTAAGTACAAGGAGTTTATTAAATGTTCTTTTATAAATTTGACCATAAAACCCTCGAGCAGATAATAATTAAATGAAACAACATTATTTAATAATTATTAACCATACCTACCTGTAAAATAAATTTACTTAGATTAACCTTCAGGATTTTGTGAAATTATGTAAATTGTAAATTTTAAATAACGCCACCTATCTGCTTTGTCTTGAACTAACTACCTTATTGACAAGAGAATAAACCACTTTAGAACGAATTTAAATTAATGGGGTTGTTCCCCTTTTTCTATAGGAAATAATTGAAATTAATTAACATTAATTTAATCATTATATATTTATACATTTTCTTCTATCCTTTTATTTTATTTCGATTGAATTCAAAGAAAATGTATTTTGTTTTCCACGCCACCTAACCGCCTCCTATTGAACTAACAATTCTAGTGACAAGAACTAACCCACCACAGATTGCCTTTCGATTGGTAAAGAGTTATCTACCGGGACCCATAGAGGGCGTTATTATTTTTTCTCTTCCTCTTTTTTTTTTTCTCTAGGGGTGGACTCGACAGACTGATTACGCAGTATGATTGATTTTATCGATTCGATACTTTATCAAACCGGTGGTTTATTGAGAATATTGGAAAACTAATGATGGAGCTATATAATTTAGGACCCGGACTCCTAAATCTGCTCAATCTACTCTTGTATTAATCTCTAAATAACAATGATTGATAAAGGGTCATTGTTACAAGTAAATTAATTAAGTACTTAATAGTAACATATCGTGTTACATATCCGGACACTTTACACACGACCAGCCAGTCCCGTGGCCATTTCCCATAAAAATCCTTGAGGAGCCTTGATAACACCTACCTATAAAGTAACACGAATAATTTTCATTAATGACCATGGGTACATGTTCATAGAATTTTCAAGTTAAATCTTTAACAAGAGCTAAAATGCCTATATCTAAAACGAAACCGTAGCCTATACATGGAAACATAGTTATCGATTTTTTTCGATAATATATCGATTATCGGTAAAATTGTAAAGTGGTGGGACATCTCTAAAATAACCTTAATTTTGACATTTCCCGTTTGTCATTTATTGTTTTATTATAAAATCGAATCTGAGTAGATACCGTCCCCAGAAATCTGCTGGAATTTTGTTCTACTTATGTCGCTGATCAAATGCAGTATAAACCGATCGTTCTCCTAACTTTGTTATTGGCTGAACCCGTGTTATTTGCAAAGTTGTTTAGAGTACGCTATACAGATGCCATAGCTAAGAATTGAGTTAAATTGACGTGACCACCGAGCTTCTGGTGAGGTATCAATGTCGTTTATTGTTTCTGCACCTGCCTGTTGTTTGCATGCTTTTAATCTATTGCGTTTTCTTTTGTTTTAGCTTAATGTGAACCAACTAATCATGCTTGAGAGTGACTTGTCCCAAATACGCATATTTTCCTGCACTAATTAAATAACAATTAACAAGGCCTAAAAGCGCACAGTGAAAGCAAGATAGTACCCAATTAGTGTTCAAACGAGTTCCTGTAAGCAACACTTATTATAATAGAAAACACATGACATGGAGAACCTTAATATAAATCCTGGAAACACACAGAAAAGCATAATGGAACCTAAATAATATTCACCCAAGTTCCTGTAAGCAACATTTTCAATAGAAACCACATAATACGGTGAAACAGAACATAAGATAAATTAACCTGCAAAGTTTGTTTTTGTTAAGGTGTGTCTATTTTTTCTAAAGGTAATATAACCTAATAAATATATGCAGTAAACGCTTTGTCCTTTCTTTAGTGTTTATTTCTTTTCACAAAAATGTAAGTATCTATAGGAAATTAGATTTCTGAAACTTGTAATAAGCAATGTCTCAATTTACATACTAGACTAGAACCGCACAAAGTGTTTGGTTAATTGCTAGAATGAAACACTATATTCTGATAACAAACATACTGCCCACGCCCCCAAGACCCCTGTTTATCTAAAGCATTTTAAGAACCACACCCGGTGATCAAAGCGACACCATTGTAGCCGCTGCCAGACATCCTGGTCCACGGCACGTATTGTAAAAATACCCCCCCTCGAAAATAACGTCTCTAACCCAACTTTTATGTGAATAAAGCGGTGAACAGTTAACATATGTTAAATATTCAAATGGCCAATTGTAATAGTGATCGTCTAGATTTAGGACAATATTCTACGTTGTGTTTTTAAGATGTAGTAACTCAAGATCTTTACATGTGGTATGCTTTAGACAAAATTAGATGTGAATCAGGGCGGTGGCAAGTGCTGCTACAGTATCCTATCTTCTAAGAACAGGTAGATGAGTATAGGTATATAAACTCTAAATTATAATAAGGATATTACTCGGGAGGATAGATATATAATGAGAAAATATGCAATGTTATATAAATATAAATAACTATACTTATGAATATGCTTACATGAATGGTTTAGCTTACATTATTAAGTAGGACAGATATAGATATAGGTATGTATCTAGTTGTAATGTGTGTTACCGCAACCCTAAGGGGTTGCGGGAGTCTTCTTCCTCCGTCCCCTCAAGACTCAATCCATCTCTCTCCGTTGAATCTAATCTACGCGCTAACAGTGGCGCCATCAACTCCGAAGAGGACATCATCAAACAAAGGTGGTGGAAACACCCAATTTGATTAAATTCAGGTAAGTTAGTTAGTATTGTATCCAATCTAACTCAATGCAGGTCCCATATCAGTGTGACCCGGCCGGATAACAGACATGGATATTTGTGTGGTAACTCAGAGGAACGCCAAAATCGGACATAACCTGATGTTACAGTTGTATGAGGTGCGTACCGGGCTGTAGTAGCCATGGTCGCTTGTGGAGTGTGATATCCCTTTGGTATATTTAGGAGAACGTGTCGGCCAGAAACCTTTCCTGAGATAGTCTCGCCACATATGGATGTGGGTCAACAACTAAACCTTATTCAGCTCTGTGACACGCAACCATCGCTAAACAACCTTGGGAGATTCTAAGATGGGTGGGGCATTCCCACAATTTTGTACAGAGTATAATGTATGTGTAATATCCACAAATGTCCCGACCAGCGACAACAGCAAACATGAGAGTTCATTAGTAGTAAAACTGGATACTAGATTAGGTTATTTGTATAAAATTGATAAAATCAATACAATTAGGTGCTTCCGAAGGCAAGAACCATGGATTGGCAACCAGTTTATCATGAAATGAGAAACATACAATTGCCACTTCATGACTCATTTGTGTAGTCCTGTACCAAAGCATGAGCTACAAGGTACTTTCAGGTATTTGGGTATGTATCCAACATGCGGTTATAGGATTATAGGACACAAGGGGGTTTGGCTTCACCTTGGTTTACCAAGTGATTTAGGAATCAAAAGGTACCGCAAAATGAGGCTCTAATTCGGTTAGAGTTAACTGGTGTAGCCTTGGCCAGCCAGACTTGGCCTCAATCAAAAGCTAGCTTACCGGAATCATGAGCTGTGAAACTTTTCTCAGTGTGTGTTGGTGGAGTATACCCCCTAACCCAACTAAAGGAAAAGACACAGGTTCAATACCGATTTGGCCTTTCCTTGATCAAGTTACGACCGTCAAGACTCTTAACAAACAATCTCCTTCGATTATTGTTTAACAGGCTTAGACAGTATAATATCTTCTGCACGATTATCCTCACACCAACCATCATAAGGATGATGTGACAACAAGGTGAGACGATACAAGTTGCAAGTACTCTAGTCCAGGGGGGGCAGGTGCCTAAAATGAAACTCGGTGGTTATAATCGCAATTTGGACAATAAACCAAATCACCGTCATTGAAGTGTCCTAAAAGCCAATGAGCTCTGCATCCTCTCTCCCAAGTTACCTCGTTCTGGACTTTTATAGTTAACAAGTTAGCTGCTATATCCATCCCGAACTACAGTAGATGTTATGTCTTGTGTAATATAATAAATAATCTATGTTTGTCATAATACTCTAATAATATAGTAAACAAAGATGATGAGATAAGTTGAATGTTAGGTGGGACACATAATATATCTTTTGTAGATACGTAGATATTTACAATATGAGCTTATATGATATTTAATGCCTGGATTTGATCGTCGCATAACATTTACGACTTTAACTTTTAATAGAAAAGGAATTAACTAGGTAGTTTAATTTATGCCAGGCATGGCTCCTGGTCTTTCAAGATAGATAAGTGACTTTTCTTTGATCAAACTAATTCGCACAGCTGACCTCGAGGGTCCCTACGAGAGTATAATTTAATGCCTGGATTTGATCGTCACATAACATTTACGATTTTAACCTTTAATAGAAAAAGAATTAACTAGGTAGTTTAGTTTATGCCAGGCATGGCTCCTGGATTTTCAAGATAGTTACGTGACTTTTCTTTGATCAAACTAATTCGCACAGCTGACCTCGAGGGTCCCTACGAGAGTATATTCAATTCGCACGATAATACCCATTGTTTGACTGAGAGACTGCAAAATTAGCAGCTATTTGTTATGAAAATAAGAACAACCTCAGAGAGTAGTCTCTGCCAGGGGATTTCCCTGGGCTGAGATAAATAGTTTCTCTTCAGCCAAACACTAGGTTATAAGAAGTAGCCCAGAGCTTTCCCCAAGCTACGAGCACACAAAAGAAAGTAAGGAACATCGTACTAGAGACACCTTAACATTTTCCTATCAATTACTGCCAGTTTCTAGTAATCCCGTCCCCGGGCTCTAGTTAGAAAAGTTGGCACCATTTAAATTGGAAGAAAATGGCCCGACGAGGAGACAGAATTCCCCAGAACCTGGCAGCAATTCCTATCAAAGAAAACATGCTTGCTTACCTCGTTGTCTTTCTAGGTAGAAGGACGATCAGATTTCCAATGAGGACCCTATCACCTAAAATAAATCACTTCACTCACAAGACAGGCCATGAACAATAATAATAAATAGGTATCACCTTTTATTCACTTCTCTACCAGTAGACCTCTCACTTTCTGGCTATGCTGAACCTAACTAAACTGGGCTAAGCTGTTAAAATAAAACTGTTCGTATTTGGGCAGAGGTCTCACTTTACTTGTGATGTATTTTATTGGAGCACTGTTGGTTTGCGAACGGCCAGGGATTTTCCTTTTTAGGAGTTCCTGTTTCTCGGGAAAAACTTCTTCTAGCTATACTGAAACTAACTAAACTGGGCTATACTGTTAAAATTAAACGGTTTCGCGTTTGGGTAGCGGTTCCCATCACTTGGAGATTGTTAGTTTGAATTCTTTTAGTTCGCGACCCGGCAGGGAATTTCCTTTTCAGGAGCTGTTTGTTATAGCAAAACTTCCTTTAAATGAACGCGGCAGGGCCTTATAAAGCCTCAAAATCTTCCCCTTCTCCCAAAATCCGCTTTTTGAGTTTCGGGATACCAGTTTTTCTTTTCAAAATCGCATTTCTCAATTAGCCAATTTTCCCAAAACTAATCTGCCTTTTTCTTTGGTCTAAAGTATATTTTTTTCTATTTGACCTACCATTGCTTGATTATTGCTTAGGTTTAAGACGTGACCTGCAGTATAAACCTCAATCGACCAATTTTCCCAATTTTAGTTTCTTTTTAATCGGCCATATTTTCTCCAAAACTCCCCCAATCTCCTGACTATGGCCACATTTCCTTAAAGATGTTACGGTTGTTGATTGGACTCCGTTCCCATCGGCTTATTAACCAATAGGAACCTTGAAAAAAGTTCCTTCTGAAATTTAGGTTATTCACAACGCATGCTTTGGCCTTCATTTATCCAACAACCAATGGGGTACCTTGAAAAAGTTCTTACTGAAAAACCTTCTAAAATGGGCGTGAAAGGGGTTTATTCATAAACCATGCTTTATACCTTCATTTCCTCAGTAGCCAATGGGGAAGCTTGAAAACGTTCCCCTGAAAACGGACTATTCATAAATGCATAGAGAGAGTTCCCATGAACTTCCGGCGGAAACGCGGCGCTGTCTGCACTTTGAGGTGGCCAATGTCAACAGCCTTTGTTGTGGCTTAGAAAGAAGAATTCCTTAATCAGCCGTTCCTTGTCCTCCTCCCGGGTTCGGTTACATGTTTATCCCTACGCTTTAATTATTTACAACTATATTTCCATGTACAAACTACAAAAAGATCGAAGATTTAATAGATTTTGAAGATAACCTTGTTTTCTCTACCTCCCTTATCTATTACAGCGCCATCTATTATCAAGCAGTGGGACAATAGACCCCACTTTACCTGGTTCTTTCAACGCGACTCCTACTCTCTCAGAGATGTCGTTATATTAAATATCTTTCGTAGCACAACCTAGGGTTAACCTATTTTTACCGCTTATCAGAGAGGTAATTAATCACCTAATCTTAATCTTGGTTAATGTATTTAATCACCTAAAGAATTTTAGTTAGGTTAATTATACCGATTGATTTTTTACTTGAGGTATTTCTATGTTGCCATTCTCTTTTAGTAGGCGTTGCGTCCCAAAAGAGATTAGATTTAGGCACGACTAAGAGGTTGGATTGTTACAAAGTAGTTAAAATAAAAATAGTTATTCTGATACGTAACCGCTCCATCTTCAGCTAACAGAATTTTTTGGAACGGAGTTCAAGATGCACTATAAATGGGGCAATACCTATGAATTACTCAAAACAAGGCGTCGATATAATATTCGCGTATTGGGAAATAAAACGGCTGATTCGCGCTGCTTTGCGATTGCGATATCCACCGGAGCATTTATTATGCACGTGCCTACTGGGGAATCTAGTATTGATTCCGTCGCTTGGTCTTGAGCGAAGCGATTTATCCGATTATAAAAAATTACAAAGGCAGTCAATATAAAAATACAAAGAGCCTTGCAGGAAATGCATAATAATTATAATGTTTTTCTCCTTCTGTCGATTTTCAGAACAGTGTTGCTTGTCTGTTATATTTTATGCTCATCAATTTTCTCTCAGGCTTAGCCTAAAATTCGGCCACTGCATTCTAATATATTCAATGTGTTGAATATTGAAAACACCTGAGTACATTAATATTTTACTAAATAGGTAGGTATAGGTACCTGGGTTCAAAGTCATTATTCTATAATTTGGTCAGATAGTGGTCCAATGCTCACGTACCAGTTTAAAAAAATGCATAATTTTGATACGAACTCAAGTCAAGAGTGATCGTATCCAAATTATGCATTTTTAGTAACTTCGTAAATCACGAAGCATTGCTTAACTACTTAGGGCGTATACAGGGTGTCCGGAGACCAGTGGATATCCCTGCACGGGCGGCTGGCGGGGAAGGGTTGGAGGCCCAGAATACTTTTTTTTTTTTTTCTAACTCAAACGGTTCGAGCTGTAAGTCACTTTTTAGTAAAAATTGAAAAATGTCTACTTTTTTGCACATTTCGGGGCATCACGTCCACAGATTAAGCGATAGCATTGTTTTTTTTTCGCCATGTGTTCACTAATATTGATGTTTGTAAATCATCTGAATTTGTTTTTTAATACTATAGTTAGTAACTTACAGGATGTCCCCAAAGATAGATTTAGTTTTATAAACTTTACTTTCTGCTAAGTTTGAGCATCTGTGGTGTAAAAAAAATGTATGAAACCTGTCTGGCCGACTATTGAAAAAAATTGCCTATTTCATAAGGATTCTATAACGATATTATACTAATAACTTTTTGTCATAAGTTACTAAGCTAGTGCTATGAATGCATCGAAGGTACTATCTTTCATGAAAAAATTGAAACAATTATAGTACAAAAAAGGACACTTATTAAGATTTAATATGTCATAATGTTACAGCAAATGCTCAAATTGTCGTCCTCTTGCCCTTATACAGGCCCTTAACCTTTTTATAAACGATCTCTTAAGGACACGATTATAATTTTTTCTCCTATTTGTTGTGCCGCTTCGTGGACGCGTAGACGTGTGTGTAGTGCCATGCCACTGGTATTAGTTTTCGAAACCAGCTTTCTCCCCAAATATACCTATAAATTTTTATGTAAGAAGCTTACTCGCTCCGCTAATGTATAAATCCGTTCCCTAATTTCAGACAGACAGAACACCATGTAAAAGCAATTTCTATCCGTATGATGTGAACGTTGATCCGTAACAGATATCTGGTTACATTATTACATTACTTTTTCATACTAATAACGTACATTATTTATGATGTTACCTGCGAAAATGAACGTCTCGAATAATAGGTAAGAATATTTTATTTATCATACCTGCACACTTGTAACAGTGAATATACCTTTTATAGTTTCTAGCGGTTTAACCTTTTAAATGGATAGGTAATTTTACCTACTCGTTCTTTATACAAATGTATTCGACTGTTTTCTCTCTCTTTGGGTAAACATATTAGAGCAAATATGTTTGTGCTAAAAAACCTATATCTGCCATGACCATGTGTTTTGTTTTTTTTTTCATCTTCTAATAATAAGTAAAAAAGAAAAAAAAGTACAATTGAAATATGGAAAAAATATGGGAAATATAATAAAATAATAACAAAGGGGCATGGTCATGACAGATATTTGATGTAATGTTTTTATCCATAAACCAGGGAACGTTTGTATGGCGAAAGAGTGGGTGTATCATTTCCCCTTAATCGACTTCCAAATAGTAAAAAGTTATCAATTCGACTGTATGTTTTTGCAATGAATGAAAATGAAATATCGGTTCTCGTGAATGCAATCTCGTCCTCCATTTAGCACAGTGGATCTACGTCGTAATCCGGTGACAGCCTACTCGCGTAGTGCGCTAGACTGCCAACTGTAAAGCGTAGCTTTTAAAAACAGCTTTTTTAGGGTTCCGTACCCATAGGGTAAAAACGGGATCCTATTACTGAGATTTCGCTGTCTGTCTGTTCATCTGTCACCAGGCTGTATCTCATGAACCGTAATAGCTAGACAGTTAAGATTTTAAAAGAAGATGTATATCTGTAGCCGCAATAACAACAATTTTTTAACTAAAAACAATTATTTAAGAAAACGCAACGATACCGCGATGTTTTTTGACCACTAACGCCTTCTAGTAAGACTGGAGAAAGACTGGCGCCGATGTAACGTAAATTGTAACGTTCGCGTTGCGTTCTGAAATTGGTTCATTTTGGGGTTCCGTATCCGATTATGATAGTGGTACGGAATCCTTCGTGCGCAAGTCTCGCATTTGGTTTTTTTAAATACTTAATGCGTCTCTCAGATATTTAGATTCAGAGAACGCCTACCGACTTTTAAGGGAATCATAAAAGTCGCAGTCAATCCTGAAGAAAAATCCGTCCTTTACGGTGTACCTACCTGTAAAGATCTGGAAACATTGAGACAATGCTAAAAGTAATAACCGCGTGATTACGACCGAAAAATGAGTTTAATTTCAACTTTAGAAGTAAAAAAGGATCTTTCTCCTTACAAACGCAATTGTCTGTTTTCCCCTGAATAAAGATCTTAGAGCAAATTTATGTTTATGCGATAAAACCTATATTTGCCATAATCATAAATACCCCAATGTTTAGCTTTATTTTTTACTAGCAGTGCCCGTGACTTCGTCTGCCTAATTTTTTTTAAAATATGATATAGCCTATAGCCTTCCTCAATAATTATAAATGGACTATCCAACACTGAAATATTGTTTGAATTCGGATCAGTGGTTCAAACAAACAAACTAACTCTTCAGCTTTATAATAATAGAAGATAGATTGTAATCAGAATAGAAAACAATAATTGTATGGTATTCTTTTTCTTCTTCTGTTATCGTGTCAATAGTATAAAAATACTGGTCAACAAAAAAATGATAGATATATATATTAGATTCTTTATTTAGATTAATTCTTTATTGCAACACCAAAAACAAAAAAAATACATTAAAAAGAAAAACATCTTCTCATCCGAGCGATGTTCCCGGTTGCATCCCTCTCAGGACCCCAGGGTCCGCTAAACCCCAAATTGTTTTTTTTTATTTGGGGTCGGTGCAGTCGGTAAGTCATCATTGACCATACCTTCTGCAATTAGATTTAGCAATGTTTTTACGGCCGGCCACCTGCCTGACACCAACCCTCTTAGGGATGAAGCAGTTTATCCGCCACCGCACGGGGAGAACTTAAGGTTTGCTAATCTAATCCCTTAGTCGCTTTTTACGACACCCACGGGATAAGATGGGGTAACCCTGTTCTATGCCGGGGCTACACAGCTAATGCCGGGGCTACACAGCTAGCATTAAAAAGAAAAACATAAACAACTTAAATCTAGGTGGCACAATGGGTGGCCTTATCGCTTAAAGCGATCGATAGCGAGTGCGATGACATAGGGCAGTATCCAGCTACAGGGGTGCTTGTGCAGGTGGTAAGCATAAAGCTCGTCCGCAGCTGGAATCAAACTCGCAACCCTCTGCGTTACATTCAGGGTTTCTCCCGACTCACAGAGGCCGTCAAAGATCTAGATCAATAAGGCCAATACAAAATGAAGGCGCTCCAAAACGAACTCATTCTCACAGATTTGTAAACACAGACACGTAGATGTAGGTTAGTCGCGAAAGGGTTTGTCTCGAGGGAGCCGTGCAATTATGCTCCGAATCTAAGAACAGTATAACTTGCTTGTTTAACATTTTGAATGAGAACTGTTACTGCTTGATGTCTGTTCTAGATAACTTATTTATGTCTCACGGTTTTACTTACAAAAATCTCGTAATCCCTAATAACTCTTATTCACTGCATCAAAAAATCTTTACTTATAAACGCTACATAACGCTTTGCTGGCTAGGCTGTTGATTACGAACGTTTTCATATTTTATTTTGGCAAGACTGCAGTTTCGGATGATTTTTGAACGAAATTGTTTGTTCTATTTGTAAATTTTTCATATTTTTCTGTCATTCATCGTCAAAATAAAGATTTTGTCAATGTCAAATTTCTTACTGAACTTATGAATGCAAAGTAACGATTCTTACTGGGGAGTTCTGTTTGAAACGCCATGGTGGACGCGAAATCCTGATTTTTATTTTCGTGAAACCTAGTCATATTGCGTGTAAATTATTTAGTTTTGGTGGCATAATTAATTAGTTTAGTTTCGTGAACGATAACGAGTGTAGTGAAAATAAAAAAACAGTGCCGAATTATCGCGTTACAAACAGATGCTCACGTGGAGTTGCAATAAAATTCGCCATCATTTTTGTTGTACTCGCCTACTCACATTCTACAAAAAAATACCACTTAACACGTGATATTGGCCCAAATTGCCCTTAAATGCTGGCAGAAAGGCCATAAATAAAGAACTGAACTGATTCTTACTGGCTAGGCTAGTAAAGTATCTCGGACATCAGCAACATGATTGAATCCTGAGTTAAATAATTAAAAAATCTTGATTACAATAATCACTAGTATATACAAATGGATTATGGTTTAAAACTATGCTTTTAGTGTGGTTTCAATGAGAAGAAACCACAAGAATCCCGGGTTTACTTTTTTGTAATCATGTGGTAAATTACAATAATAATCATAATAATAATAATAATCATTTATTCGTTGAGAATATAGGTTACATAGGTCTTAAGATTAATATCTATCCATAATACAAGTATAGCTCAACCGAATTTATAATGAATCAGAATTGAATTTGATTGATGTTCAAATCATTTAAGTTACTACTCAAAAACGGTTATTGAATTTCTACCGGAACCGTTTTCCAAGAACGATCTTGTTAATTTAAATGGTAATTTCAAGAAATTAAGTTTCCTATAGAATTGTTACGGTACTTAGTCGAATTAAGTCGAGCTCAAGTAATTGTTTGTTTTGGAGGTAGGAAACAATTAAAAATTACCCATATTTTTTAAATAATATTCCCCTTTATTTATAAACGATGATTAACAGCTGCGTAAACGATGTATTATTTACACTTTTTAAACTTACACGATTTCCGTCAATCATTACTATTTAGACACGGGTCTAGATCGCGTTATAGATAAATATTTTGATTAATTGTTTTTTTCGGGACCAGGTGGGTTACTGCGGTTCGTTTCGATACGACATCGATACTGTCATACGATGATTCTACTGTCACATTCTGATAGTAGGGTGACAGTAGAACCATCGTTATGACAGTATCGTTGTCGTATCGAAACGAACCGAAGTAACGCTTCAGGGCCGGTGTGACCCGTTTGCCGAAACGTCGATTTAATTAATCAAAATGTTTATCTAGTATAACGCGATCTAAACACGTGTATAATAATAATGATTCGTTATGTATACCTATTGTTTGTCTTTAACTGAGACATGTAGTTTCAAAGTTGTGAGACAAACTTTACGTTACTTAACTTGGCTTTCTAGGTGTTTATTTTAATTATTTTATTTTATTAGTTAGAAATATTATTTCGATTCTATAATATTAAATTTAGTAGGTATTTACTTAGATGTAGGTATAACCTATTTTCTTTTAAGATTAAAAATTAATAAATCCAAAACAATCTCAGCTAGGTAAGTTACACCCTAAACACGCTGTCTACCTATGTATAATAGTTTAACAAAATATCCTCGGCTAAACTACAAATCATGAAAAGGCCCTTTTGTTTCCAAGACGTCCAATTTAAGGCTTACTATCCTCTGGAGATAAACTATCGGGGTGAAATTAGATAGCTATGAATTGAATAGAAAGTGTAATGAAAGAAAATAGCGAATTAGACCGATAAAAAAGCTACAACCGATTTTTTTTGATGTGAAAATTCAATTGTGATTGTTCAACGCGAGCAAATAGATATAGGCGAGGGTAAACCAAAATAAGTTGTGGCAAAACAGGCCGTGGCGACGACGCCTCGCCACGCTATATGTACTATACGTATCGAGTCGATGTTTCACATCTGCCAGACGTCCCGTGACGGCTCACATTTTTTTATTTCTACAGAATCAACAGCACTAAAGAAATAGTATGCTACATCAAGTTATGCAGGTCATACTGATTATAACTTTTTATAATATTATAAACCAACAATGAAAGAAAAAAAAAGTCGCTTAAGATAAACTGACAGGATAAAGGGAAGGGGGGGTTACATGTTACATAATATCTTATAGTATTATGTTATATACATATATTTTATCATAGCATTTAATAAACAAGCATAAGAAAATTACATCCGACACCTTAACAATTTAAGTTAAATTGAAAGCCTCCTCCTTTATTGATGTCGGTTAGTATATTTATATCTTGTTCTAGTTTAAATTCCCAATGGATCCTTTAATGGGTCAATACTTCGGGAATAACCCCTTTTCAATTAGTTATTGGGTTTCCTTGAAATCGACACGGTGTAAAAACTTCACAAATATTTGTATTGCCTAAACCTTTACCAGTCTTAAATATCCGAGCCAGCATAAACATAGCATCTATATGGAAAACACCCCTAAAAGGGAAGCTTCGGTCCAAAAAGATTGATTGCTTGTCGTTCCCCAAGTTGCCATCAATACTGACAGTCAATTGTCTTTCGAAATTAGAAGGCAGCGAGCTCGAGCGTTCTGGATCAGACACAAAGATAAATAACATTTATAGGTATGTAGAAAGAACATGTGAATGTGGGATAGTTAAGATAAGAATTCTCCCCGCTGTTTTTTTATCCGCTATTTAAATCGCTCTTAGGGAGACGGAAAACATTGCAAGGAAAACCTCGTCTTTAAGTCACGTACAATGACCCAATTATGAGGCTTCGTACATAAAACGCTTAGAAAGACTTACAAGCCTTCTTATACTCTATCTGTAAAGTTATTATTTCTTTTATTTGGCGGTTACTTCATTTTTGATACTAGAGCGATATTCATTCAAAAAAATTCAAAATACCATGATAATACTCGGAATAGTATCTTTCGACTTAGTGAACTCTCGCTGTACGGGGGCGATATGTTTTTTAAATTTTTTACTCGAATAAATACTTTACTTTCAAAGTTCAATCCTCCACGAGGGACTTGAACCCACATCATTCCGTACTCTAGCGGGGCACTATAACCAGATTCGGCACTAGAGTTATAGGTACTCCTCCGGCTTAAATTTAAAAGGAATGAATTATTTTTGTCTTTTCGAGTGAGTTTCGAAGCACAATCTACTATGAGCATCGTCCGTGTTTCGATACGTAGACCGGTGCAGCCACTAAGAAAGACGGGTTAGATTTTGTTCCACTATCGTCTTCCTTCTTCTAGACGACCGTGCTACATCATAGACCATATCATCATTTACCATCAGGTAAGATAGTGGTCAAATGCTCATCTAACATGTCTTAAAATACATCTCTGTCTCTCTCTCTCTCTCTCTCTCTATATATATATATATAGGTTCAATAAATACAATAGTAATTCAAAGTACACTTGAAGAGCGATCGATGTTCTCTCTAACCCACTGCAATCTAAACATCTCCGAATCAGAAACATTAGGTTTATTCAAGCTTTTATTCTAAGACATTTCCTCTTCATTATTGTTACGGCTCTTGTTCATAGCTATTTATTGGGAAACTAGCAGCGACACGCTGTTTTACTCGATCCCATTTGATTTTGTTGTGTAATCACCATAACACAAGCTTAGTACACTTACCATGGGCTAGATGGCGCTGTGTGATGTTCACAAAATGTAGTTATTTAAAGTTACATTTTACGCAGTTGTCGAAAAATCAACTAGCGAAATATGCCATGTTGTACACAAAATTCATGGTAGAGGTACTAAATATCAAGTTTTAATTATAATTAACGAATTGTAGAAATTTACATTGTAATTTGACAGTTTGACAGTAAAATATTTATTAATTCCTGTCACTATGTCAAAATAACAAGTTCTCGAAACAAACAATGTCGAGGTACCTATTTTCATCAAAAATGACTAAGCCTTGAAGGTAACATTTAATTTAACTTTTCAATGTGTACTGCAGACTAAAAATTTCCAAGTCTATATACCTATAGTTGACTCTTTATTATAATATTGGAACAAAGCAGGTTCTTCATCATCATTATCGTATTACACGTTTAATAGACTCTGATATCAGCCCCAACAATAATATTAACAATTTCTATATTTTTATCTTTTTTTTTGTAAGTATTTTGGTAGATACCTAAATCTCTTGCCAGGAACTTACTAATACCTGGATCGAAAACAAAAAAAATACCAGGTTATGTTTAAGTAAACGGTTATAATGTTGTAAATTTCTATAAAAATACATGATTTACAGGAAAAATACAACTTCTACAACAACAACTTTAACTACAACAAAAACCAAATCCTACCCTTCTGCCCAAAGCAATTAAAAACACAAAATACTAAGTAATACATAATTTATTTGAATGTGCCTTTGTAAGACAAGTCACACCGATCAACCATTTATTCTGTCGTCTGAGTTCGCCCTGAAACTCATTAAAACTTTTATAGTGAAGTTATTAAAACTATTTCACGTTATAAAATAGGTGAACATTTTGTTTCGAACGTTATGCACCATATGAGAAGCATAGCCTGCTCGAGTGTTCGTACTTTTGTACTAAACTTCCCGCTTTATAGCCAGATAGTTTTTATCTGCAGCTATTCTGTCGGTAAATGAATAAAGGAAATGATGAATGAAGTCATTCTTGACGTATCCATCAATGGAAAATGACCTGGCTATGGCGGTTATTATCTAAAATTTGGATAGACTTTGAACCAATTAGAAGTTTTTGTCTTGAAATAACAATAAAATGTAGGAAACAATGTCACCTACAATCCATACACAAAACAATTAACAATATTCCGTCATGAAATAATCAACAATTTCAGATGAACCCGACAGCGATTTTGAGTTTAGCGGCTATAGTATAGTCCTCTTAAAGCGAAACATATTATATCTACCTAGTTTGTAACTTTATCTCCATAGCTGCTTATTTAAAAAGAAGCTTCGCTTAATTGGGCACATACAACGTACAATCCTGATACAGAAATCACTCGAGAATCTCGAAGACAATTCGTTTGCTCAAGAAATTGACTCGATGAAGGAAACCAATTTACGTAAACACCTCGGAAAACCTAATGTCGATGAGGTTAGGTTCATTTTTGTCGTAGCCTAGTAGGGAGAGCAGTTGGTGGCCTCTATTGGCGCCCAATAGGCTGGATTCAGTTGATCTCATAGAGATAGAATACGGATTTGTATGCAACAAATAGTAGAAAGGTACATCAAACATACATAAAAGGTTACTGGACTAAACCTTCTACTTATGACGTCGGCACTTCAATTTTGCTAACCCACAGCCATCATCTTTGAAAGCCGCGTGGATTTCAATGCCTGTGAGTTGTAGATTTCACATTTTTTAAATATACACACAGCAAATAAAGAGGGTGTTTATTTAAAGTTTATCATAAAATAATAATCAATAAAATATCTATCATTTCAAAGAGATACGTCGATTTGATATTATTTCAAGTGACACATATGTTCAAACTGGTTTTAAAAAGTTGCTACCGAAAAGGTTCTGGTAGGTAACTCTCTATTGCACTATACCTGTTTTACCTCTATATCCGATTTGAAATGATCTCGTCACGTAGGGAAGTGCAAAATGGTTAGATTACCCTATGCTCGGTATGCAAACAGTGGAATAAAAAATATAAAACAATTTTATAGTCGAACGTGATTATATTGATAAAAATATTGTTTTTATTTCCATGAAAGTGAGCATTAAGCTCGTGAGCTATTAGCCGTGGTCTGTTGTACCCGCTAGGAGTGTAAGTGTTCGGTGGTTGTACCTATCCATTGTAATTTTTAGAATCGGTTCAGTGGTTTTGGAGAATACCCCCAATATACATACTATACATACATACATATACGTTACTAACGTTACCTCTATATAATAAATAATAATAATAAATTCTGTGAACAACACACAGCGTCATCTAGCCCCGTGGTAAGCGACTAAGCTTGTGTTACGGTGACTAGACAACAGATGTAATACTTATATTTATTTTTCTTTTGTAAATACATACATATTATACATAGAGGGACACCCAGACCAGACACAAATATTTATTTTATAAGCATAATTACTTGCACACGCCGGGAATCGAACCTTCTGCATTGCAGTCGTACTTTCGCACGACGCGCCACAGAGGTCGTCGTCTATATAATATCAGTAAGTATAGATTAATATATCGTAGATAGCTTTGATATTTTTTCTGTTTGTCAACTTTAAGGGGAAAGTCTACCTACTCTTTTTCCATACAAACGTAGTCGACTGTTTCCTCCCTGGATAAATACTTTAGAGACAATAATTTTATGTTTTTGCCATAACGTTTTGATTTTTATTTATTGTAAGTATTCTAAATTTTATTCTTAATCTAATTAGGAAAAAAAACGAATGGTCATGGTCATGGGAGACATAGGTTTTGTGTCATAAACATTTTTGTTCTAATGTCTTTATTTAGGGAGGAAACAGTCCACTACGTTTGTAAAGAGAAAGAGGACCAGTAATTACTTCGTAGCACGAGTTTATTAATAACGCTGCAAGTATTCTGTCAATATGAATTCTACTTCGTATACAGAGATGATTTCACATTCTCAACACTATGTCTAAAAACTAGTCTAGGTATTAAAATGTTAAAAGTTTTATTGGAAAATTGCCAGAGGCAGCTCAGAGGTCGGTTTCACATTTGTTTTGTAACTCTTGAACTTTGACCCGAAGTTTGATATTAAAATCATAGCTTTTAGTTTGAAGAAATAGTCAAACACGTACAAAATACGTGAGTTTTAAAATTTTCCAACTAAACGAGAACTAGAAACACGTAAATGACTAAAATTTTAAGCACTTTAATCTGTAATATAAGGTTCGCAAGCTGTTGTAAATCCTTTCTTTGTTTATGTAGAGTGGTGTGGTTCACCTATAAGTATCTTATTACACTGGCGAATTGTGAACGAATGCAAAGCGAAGCGATCACGCAGCGTACGATCCGTGTACTATATACACTGTAACAGAACGCATTCTGTCATAATTTCTGACTAGGAAAAAACTGCCATTGGCCTTGTATTTCCATAATATAACGGGATGATTATAAAGAAATAGTAGATTGTATGACAAGGGAGCAAAATAGTATTTTTACGGCGAGGGCGCTACTTTGAATCACGAGCAAGGCGAAGAATTCTAGAATAGAATCACGAGCATAGCGAGGGATTCTAACGTAGAATTCTGAGCGCAGCGATGGATTCAAAGTAGACATCGCCAGACACAAAAATAATTTGCTCTCGAGTCATATACTCTACTTTTCATCCCCTTTCAATGAGAAAATAAATAAGATACGGTGTTATGTAATTAATGAATATATCTATTTACTATTTATAAAGTAAATAGGTATATTGTACTAGTTACAAGAACAAAAGCGTTATTCACGTCTTTTCTCTCCAAAATGTAGTGATAGTCAACACATATCAGCCAGTAATT
Source organism: Idaea biselata (assembly GCA_958496205.1). Taxonomy (NCBI): domain Eukaryota; kingdom Metazoa; phylum Arthropoda; class Insecta; order Lepidoptera; family Geometridae; genus Idaea; species Idaea biselata. The sequence continues at coordinate 34,731,089 of OY292394.1, read as the reverse complement.
CATATAACGTGCGTTTGATTTCTATGAATGATACATGTTCCAAATTCAAATTTACTTTGCTCCCGGCAATTTTACTTTTTACTCCCGGCAATTTTACTTTGCTCCCGGCAATTTTACTTTGCTCCCTGCTAAAAAGCTCTTAACAGAAAAAACCTACTTTGCTTGAAAACCGCGGGGAGCAGCTAGTCTTATCTTACTAATATTGTAAATGCGAAAGTAATTCTGTTTTCTGTTACGCTTTCACGCCTAAATTTGAGTATTTTTCGACCTTGGAGAAGGACATATAATATGCTACTATTGATCCCAATAATCCCACGGGACCGGGACTTACGCAGACAAAACCGCGGAGAGCAGCTAGCAGCTTTTATAAGCTGCTAACCCATATGGGAAATATGCCAAGCCAGTAGCGTTCGCAACACCGTTACATATTCATTTTTGCAAAGATAGAATGTTGGTAAAGTTCGGTACTGAACAAACACGGATTAGGCCAGATTTTCATACACAAATAGTGGGACATAGCCAGCTTCGAGCAAACAGTGTCGAGGCCCTTTTCTGTTTTTACCTGGGATACGGCTTTTTGTTTCATATTCTGCGGTTTATGGATTTTAATTTAATGTTTTTTAGAACGTTAAAACTTGTATTGTGATTGGTTTTTTTTTCCTATTTAATTTGTGGGTTTACAATTTCTACAACTTTTTTGTAACTACTGGTTTCGTTATTTTCTTTTTTTCATAATGTTATGTCCAGACTACCGGGAAACGTTAATGACATCATCGCGATAATTATTGCAATAATTTTAACGCGTTAATAGAGTGGCTACACCAACGTTCAACTTTTTTTCTTCAGCAAAATGTGTCAAATCACAGCCTTCAAATAAAAAACGAAGTATACAGTATACTTAGATTTTAGCCTAGATTAGCGAAATTTTGATGGACATCGAAGTAAATTTACTTGACTTTTATGTATAGGTATTATTTACTCCGAAGGTTTTGCGTTTTTTTTTTGTTGCAAATTCAATGTGGAATACGATACAATACCTAAACCCATGGACTTATTTTTTGACTTTTTATTTTAATTAGGTCAAATAAATACCTGTATAGGTAGGTACTATTTATTTTTGCTTAATAAGTTACTGTTGGTCTTTGTATCATGGTTTTTACCTAGAAGTAAGAAATTCTAAGTACGTCCAACTAAGTTAGTACAGTACAGAATTTAAAAACTAAAATATAAAAAAAAACACACTTTTAAAATAAAATACCTCTTTCAAAGCGCAATCAAAATTTATTTTCTAAACAAAAAACAAAAATATTGCTAACAATTCTATTTGCATGCAAAATTGTTGATAGAAAAACGCTGCATTATACTAGATATCGGGACAGTGAATTAGGATCGGTAGAAATACATTAGGTGCTTGCTTATTTCATTTCCGTAAAAGTTGTGTAAGTTATACGAGATGTAAAAATTTGCGGAAAAATTCCTGAATTTTCGGAAACGTACTTTTATTTGCCTCTGTGGCGTGTCTGGCGTTACCCCGGCTGTGATGCGATGCAGTTGCGAGTTCGAATCCCGACGGGGAAAAGTATTTATACTGACCATATTTTTTTTCTGGGTCAGGGTGTTTCGATATGCATTATATTTACGAGTATGGTATGTATTAACAAAGAAAAATATTTTATATTAAAACAAACGATCAAAATATAAATAAAATTAAATCAACTGTCTAGCTATCACGGTTTATGCAGCCTAATGACAGTCGGACAGATAGCGGAGTCTCAGTAATTGGGTCCCGTTTTATCCTTTGGGTACGGAACTGTTACTAGGTGGGTCCAGAGTTAGTTTAAAAAAAATAACTTTTATTAGTTAGAAAGAACTTTTTATTAGAAATTACAAAATAAATCAATTAGCAACCAAGTGCCCTAAACGAAATTCAAAATTAGTCTAAATTACAATTAACATAAAAACTGATACGATGCCTACATTACGCGGTCAATGTGCGTGATGGAATGTGCAAGCATGCACTTTACATTTATCATACTTTACTTTAGAATTGATATTATAACAACCGATACAATGCCTACATTACGCGGTCAATGTGCGTGATGGAATGTGCAAGCATGCACTTTACATTTATCATACTTTACTTTAGAATTGATATTATAACAACCGATACAATGCCTACATTACGCGGTCAATGTGCGTGATGGAATGTGCAAGCATGCACTTTACATTTATCATACTTTACGTTAGAATTGATATTATAACAGAACCCTTAAAAGGATCGATACAGAAAAAAAGAGACTTAGTTCTTTTTAAACTAACACGACTATAACTCATCATTTTTTATTTTTTTAAATATCTATCTGGGTCTTAATCATGTGATTTTTACTTCTTCATTCTCTGGCCTTGAAGTTTCGACCATGTTACAATGGTCTTGGTCTTGAGGGGCTCTCGGGAAACGACAAGGTAAGAGAATTAAAAAGTAAAAATCATGCGATTAAGACCTGTGAAAATATAAAATAACTAAGTTCTAAAAAATACTTAGTTCTATTCTGTTTTAAGCTCAAATTGTCCGATACCTTTATTCAATGAATCACCGATGTCTACGATACAGGCACTTAGCCTAGTGTAGATATCATAGTTATGCATCTTTGTAATTGTGGACTATTTAATACAGTTATTCCATGTTTTTATGTTTATGTTTATATTCTAAAATTGTTCCGACCCGAATTCACTGCACTCGATCGCCCAAAACTAATGTTTTTCATCAACGCCCGTCAAAAAGTATTCGCTTTCGAATCCGTGGCATGAAATATCGCATGTTCTGCGCTATAACTTGAATCTAGAGCTTTTGGCAATACAATGGACATAAAACGTACAGAAAACTTTTAAATGTGAATTTGACATGTGAAAAATATTTTAATAAATAGATTCGCGCAGTGGATTTGGCTGCGTGAGTCACGATTTCGGATAAACGTGAAAAAAGTAGGTATTTTTTGTTTGTGCTTGTCTATTATGAGCAGATTCTCGGGGGTTTCATCCGTGTAAGTCCCGATCCCGTATGAATAACGGGATCAAAAGGGGATTATGGAACTTCCTGATAATGTAGCTTTCTATTGGTAAAAGAATTTTTGAAATCGGTCGAGTAGAAATTACCCCCCAATATACATAATATACATTCCTACATACACGTTACCGACGTTACCCCTTTGTAATATTAGTATAGATATTATTATGTTATTACATCTATTACTAGGTGCACTCGCGGTTTCACCCGAGTAAGTCCCGACTTTAATGTCTCAAATATATCTATACCAAAATTCATCATAATCGGTTCAGCACAAACAGTAAGACAGACAGAGTTACATACGCATTTATAATAATAGTAGGGATTAGCTTTTTCTTTATCTTTTCGTATGGTGGTGGCTTGCCTAGTATTATACTTTTTCTTATAATATTAGCTATAATATTTAATATACCTGTTGGATGTTGGAGTTTATAAAGCAGCTGCTTTTAATATGTTGTTCTACAAGTGCACGCGAAAAGCTTAAAACTTTTTTTTTATTTTTAATGTTGATTTTATCTATTACCTACTGAAAAACAGCTGTTTTTATATTATAGGCAATTAATGTTTAGTTTAGAATCTAAACATTAATTGCCTTTAATATACTGAATAAAAGGATAATTTGAAAGCAATGACTCCAAACCCTCAGATAAAGTTGATTTACAAGTAAACTTTAAAGACTTTAATTTCTAATTATTTCGAAACGAATATGCCACTACGAATTTCGTAGTACAAAAAGTGGTTTACGCGTCTATTGTTTTCTACAAAAAACTCACACTACACAGAAAACGAAACACCAGAAATAAATTCATTAATTTAACAGCAAAAAACACATCGTCTAACACAAAGCAACATTATTTCAAACAAAAGCATTTAATTTTTTAAACACGCAAAAAACCTCTTTGCTAAAAATAGCATTATATTATTCAAAATGAAGCGTCACCCCATAACTCATGCGTAGTTTATAAAGCGTCAGTTTTCTGCTTTAAAACATTTTTTAACATAAACATTTTGCTTTTCACTTTTATCATAGGGGTCTATTCTTAAATGATTAGAGACAGTTATCTATGACCCTGGTCGTTTATGATGAATAATTTGTGGATTTATTTGTCAATCTATTATCTCATATTACAAAATATACGGACACCATATTTTGTGAATTAATTTAATTATCCTTTTTTGCCTTCATTTTGTTTACATGATTAGTTGACTTTTACAACATAAAACCATTCAAACAACTCGATAAAATCAGAAAGTTAAAGTCAAAATTAAGTGCTTAGTCCTGAAGTCCCGAATGACTGACTGATGGATCAACGCACAGCCTAATCCTAAAAACATGAAATTTGGAGGGTATGGGGCTTGTGGTGTATAAGTATAGGTCACTGCCGATGGCTTTTCGATAGGCCTTCGATAGTTGTGGCAAATCAATGGTATCGATAGGCCTATCGATAGTATCGATACTGCCGATAGTTTTGCCCTATCGATAGCGTAAAACTATCGATGGTATCGAATGTTGTTACAGTAGTCAAATCTGAATTACGCTATGGATAGAGCAAAACTATCGATACTATCGATAATAACTTCAATATTGAGCGTCGATACTATCGATAGTACTGCAGTCCTCGATACTATTGTACTGAACTTAGTTATCGATAGTATCGATAGACCTATCGATATTATAGATGGTTTTTGACATTTGCTATCGATTGTAATACCTACTATAGATAGTTCGGCAACGCTACAGCTACATTGTAAGTAAATATCGATTAGACCAGAATAGTCGACCACTCGCGTGCCCTGTCAAGTGTAGTGTTACAGTTATATAAAATTCCGCATAATTTAGATAAAATATTTTATAACTCGTTTTTCTGACTCCTGTTTTATTGGATTGGTGTCACAGTGTCGCGCGTGAACGGATTTATTTCCTTTTGCCTTATAATTTTGTTGATTTCAAAGCTGATTTTGTTGTGTTTCTTTAGTTGAAGTAGAAATTATTTGGTTATTTAGTAGCAGTAATTGTGGTTATGAGGTTTAATGGCTTGACTTGCTGCGTCCCGTGGCTCTGCGCAAGTCTCGATCTCGTAATAATATCGGCATCAAAAAGTAGCCTATGTTTCTCCTAGATAATGTAGCTCTCTTTTGGTGAAATAATTTATGAAATCAGTCTAGTAGTTTTTGAGTTTATTCATTACAAACATGCGACACACAAACAAATACAAATATTTCCTCTTTATAATATTAGTGTAGATGGAAGCATCCGATACGAAAGGGGTTTACTATGGAAAAATGGGGAATATGGGGAAAGCAGGTGATACTACGGGACCTAGCCAGTCTTCACATAAAATAATTGAAAGAATTTCCTTTTACCTACTCCATCTCTGAAACCAAACACTTGTAAACACAACACTGTTTGCAATTAAAATTCATAAATTATACAAATGTGTGTCGACGAAAATTCCGTGGTTCTATGAATTCTCCTAATCTCCCACAAGTGAAAACAAAATATTATTTCAGGTTGATTTCAAGCTGAAATTGCTGAAAATGAGTTTGGATACCGTTTTGATTGACGTCGGGTTGTATGTTCAACAGTACAATTTTTAATTTGAAGTTTTTTTAACCCTTGAATGAGCATTGAGGCGATGTCCTAATAAGGCCTCGTTCGCGCGATTAATTTTACTTTATTATTTACTAGCTGCGCCTGCGGTTTCATCTGTGTAAGTCCCGAAACATTTACGGAATCAAAAGTAGCCTTTATCCCTTCTTCAAGGTCCTATCTATCTTTATACCAAAATTCATCAATATCGGTTCTGCGGGTTGGGCGTGAAAGCATAACAAACAGACAGAGTTACTTTCGCATTTGTAATATCAGTAAGATTTTTATTTAATTAGAACGATTACGAACGATCATAATTAATTACACTAATTAGTGAGATATAATAATAACAACATAAATTGAATACAAAACAAACATATTATTTTAATTGAGGTGTAGTACCTACATTCATTAATGCGTTGCATTGGTGTGATTAGTTAAAGTGTTAATAACATGACCATGCGACTGTCAATTTGTATATAAAAGTCTATCTACGGATGATTCGAATAAAACACAATTCAAATTGTTTTAGATGAATTGATTAAGTCGAATTTTCCGCAAATCACAAAACTCATCGGGTAGGATGGCCCTTGAAAAATGTGCCCTATAGGTACCTATGTATTGTGTATTGTTTGGCATTCTATATACCCACATGGTTAGTAGGTAAGTAATCATTTTTTGAAATAGTAGACAAACGCCTATCAATTGATAAATAAATCTTCTTAATCCTACTAATATTATACAGGTGTGAGATTTTTGTTTTTATCGAACAAAAACCGCTGAACCGGTTACGATGAAACTCGTAATCGGTTCGGTAATCGGATCGGAACTTACGCGGGTAAAACACTGGGCACTGCTAGTGCAAAATAAAACAGCTACACACATAAAAGAACAAAACCTTCCAATTTAGCCGAACAAAAAAACAATGGTTTCTCTCATTTCAATCATTAACAATAAAAAAGAGAAAAAGTCGAAACTTTCGTATTTTCATAATATCGGAACACCGAATAGGTTCAGTGATGCGAAGAAAAAAAATGAGAAGATAAACAATGGCATACGGCGCGTTGTGATTGGTTGTGAATTGCCGTATCCGTAAGAGTGGAGCCAATCAGGAGGCTTATTGTTTTGTCCTATGCAAGAAAATACTGGAGTTTAGATTTGTACTCAATCGCAAGATAGGCACATTTTTTAAGTACTTAAGTATACATTTTTTTGTCTAGTTTTAATTGATTAAATAAAAATATGTGATTATAAGACCCGGGACAAAAAAATATACCTAAATATTATTATCGTGTGAGTAGACGATTCTACTATAATCATTTGTTCACAAAAAAATATTTTCAGTAGGTAGGTACCTACCTACTGAAAATATTTTTCTACGGTTATGCCGCACTGATAAACCAACGTTTATTTGAACAGCATGCTTACCAGAAAAATTGTAATATAAAAATCACTAAAAATCATTCAGACGTCTCTCAAAATATACGTCTGAAACAACCCCATTTCAGATTACGTTTGTCACCCTTCCTGAAAGACGTTACATAGCTCAAGCATTGCATTAAGATTGAATGCACCTACATAGGACAGTACCTTTTCTTGCAAAATAGAGCGCGATAGGCACAGATGTAGAGAAACGATAATACCAGAACCTTTTGAAAATATTCAGAACAGGCATATTTGAAACTGAGAACATTTTGGGGGTTTTCCCCCAAAGTAGATTGCCGTTACCCCATCTTCCCGCTATGTCGACTAATGCGACATCGGCTGGCCCAAAAGTCAAACTACAACTAACTAAACGAAACTAAATTCAAACTACAAGACGACACTGACATTTGCACTTAATAACCTATAACAGCCCACACCTAACAGCACTAGGTAAGGTAAAGTTGCAGTGTCAGTGTCGCCGGTGTATTTTGAGCTTTAGGCTTAAGATAGGTACGACCGCTCTTCTCAATATATTGCACATGACGAGGCATGGTTTGTATAGAACTTTCGAATAGAAATTAGAAATCGATCGATTCAAAAATAGGCCCCCAATTTCATTCCTTTTAGATGCGTAGGAATTTAAACTGTTCCATTTTCGAAATTCTTAATAACAACCATTCCGTCCACACCACAACCATTACCGAAGAAATATGATATTACACCCAATTCCATTCAAAATAAAGTCCGATTTCATTTGCGAGGGTAATAAAGTAGAAGAAACGATGCGGTTCTATGAGAGATTGTATTGCAGTGCGCTGGGCAAGTTTCTGTTGCTAATTTATTATTTTGTTCAATCGGGCAAGCAACTCTTTAGTTTAGGAAGTTGGCTGTATTTTAAGGAGTTTATTTTCTATGATTTTCTTTACCCATTTTGTTTTAGCTACGCTTTAGGCTAACTTTAGCCGTTTTCGCTAACTTTCGAACTAAGGACTTAATTGTGCGTAGATATTATTACAGTCTGGTATTTTAGTATTGGTGATAATCGATATGGTAGGTTAGTTATGAAGGTCGAACTTTGATCAAAGTTGGCAGTAGTAGAAGTATGGATTACGATGAAAACAAAGAGGCATGCACGATCTATTGATATTAAAGGCGAGGCTTAAGAGGACAGTCTACTCTTTCTCCATACAAACGTAGTCGACTGTTTCCTACTGGATAAAGACGTTATTTGTTTGTTTTTGCAAATTTGTTAATGCCATAAAACCTATATCTGCTATAACCATGCGCGATAACGTTTAAATAACGTTTGGTTATTTTCATTTTCTAATTAGAATAGAAATAATATTTAGTAAATTAAAAAATTTAAAAAATGAAAACGTAGCTGCTTGGCTGATGTAGAACTAAAGGCGAAATTTTTTTTTTTCTAATACTTTTATCCAGGGAGGAAACAGTAGACTACGTTTTTAAAGTTTGTATGGAGAAAAGACTAGGTAGACGTCGCTAGTCGCTGCTCCAGTCCCCTCGCGACCAAGACCATTGTAACCTGGTTGAAACGTCGAGATAAGAAAATAAATAATAATACGCGATAAAGACCCGGGAAAATGTAACTAAGTTAACCTATACTTTACTCCAAAACTTCATACAAGTACATTTTGGCGTGACACAGTAGCCAACATTCCTCACAAACTTTTGCCATAATATACCTAAGTACGACAAAGTTATGAACGTAACAAAAGAAATAAACTACAATACAATTAAAATAGTTAATAGGAACAGATGTTATTATCGCCGGATCGCGTGCCGCGGTCGGATGATAATCAGAATGTGAGGAACAAGTGGTTTTTTTCACCCACTTTACCTTGATCATCAGTAAATGATACTTTTCTTGCTATTTTGATGGAGAATATTTTTGTAACTATTATATGGTTTTTTTTATGCGAGATAAGATTTCAAATAGGTAACTTTACGGTTCAATAGTTATTACGTGAAAACGTAAAAACTACTAAACCGATTTGCCATAAAACTTAGAATGCAGATAGCTAAAGACCTTCTTTAGTATCAATATACGAAATTTTACTCGACGAGATTATGGGGTTTATTAAAGCTTTAAAACAAATACCTATCTGTTGATTATCTGTTGAATTTGTTTGATCTGATTAAATACCTACCTATATGTATACACTTTAGGATGATTCTGTTTGTAATAGTAAGTAGGTCGTGTAACACGTTACCTACTGCTGTGCAAAATCCACACTTAAACAGGTTCTACCATGATTCTCTTCTGCTCCGCATGAGTACTACCCTCTTCCGTATAAGTGTGGATTTTTGCACAGCGATAGGTAGGAGTCTGACAAAGTCGCGGGCACAGCTATATTCAATACAGAGAAACGTAACTATAGAAGTTTTATTTAGTTTCATTTTGGAGTGAAAACCCTTTGATACATTTTTTTGTAAGTAGGTATCTGGAACAATTTATTTCCCAAAATTCACGCTATGATAAGTTCAAAGATAATCAAGGTCCACATAGCTATTTCATCTTTGACCCTAGTGTTTCACTAAAACAGCCTGAAAGCCTGAAATAATATTCACAAAGGAAGGCGCTATCTAACGATCGGGGCGTGAGGAGGCTTTGACGGGATCCGAGTGGACAATCTCCAAGACAATATGGAGATATAGCGGAAATTATCGCCTTTATATTGCTAGAGGCGCTTGTGGAAGGAAATAGAAATTTCTGAAATGTTATTCAGAAATATTGTAAACTGAAATTTCGTGTAAGATTTTGTTTTGATAAATAAATGAATAATTTTTAATACGAAAAGGCTTTGGGGTATTAAAAAGGCTTTGTTATGGCCCATGGCACAAAAAACGTTAAAAATTGGATTCAATAATTTGTTTTGTTAGGCACAGATATATAACAGCCATTTTGAAAATCTGAATATCTCCATCGATTTTAATCCTGATTGTACCTGTGACGTTTTTATCTTATCATAAGTATGTAGGTAAGTAGGTATACCTACCTAAATGATGAATAATTCTGATGTTACGTACGCACCGCCGCGCGCCGTTGGCATTTAATCATAACGACTTCTCGGGGTTAAAATATTATTATTTCCTGCATAAAGTGCCAGGGGACGTTTTTTAAACGGCTACGAATATAAAAGAAAAAAACAAGGAAAACATTGTAAAAACAAATCTAAGCTAAAGTGATATAAAACACTTGTTTAAAATGTTATGGTAATTCAGAAAATTATTCACAATATTAATAATACACAGAAATATTCACAATATTTCACTAATAACTTACAAGAAGTTAAAAGGACAGTCACCCACTCTTTTCTCCATACAAACTTTACAAACCTAGTCGACTGTTTCCTCCTTGGATATATCCTGGATGGATCCTCTAATATCTTAGAAAAAAACATGTTTATGCCATAAAACTTATATCTGTATCCATACTATAACTAATTTTGCCAGACTTAAAGCAGAGACGCTTCGCTCGCTACTCGACTCGCCCGGTCAATAATGCTCGCCGGGTCAATGATGAGGTCTAATTTTGCTAGTTGCACCCCGCGGTTTTACCCGCATAAGTCTTCCTATATTATAAAGTATAGATAAACTTAATTTAAAAATGTTGTATGTAATCTTGATTTCCCTCAAAACTGCCAACAAACGTAAATCTCGCGTATCCAAACCAGAGTGTCGTTACATCGGAATTGCCTCTCTGCCTTTACCTTCATGCTAATGTTTTACAAACAAAACTGAACAATTGCAAACATGGCTGATCTTTTTGTAATGTCGTCACCAGGCCTTTCGTTTGTCGTAGATACCTTTGCAAATATAGGACCAGCCACATGGGCCGAGTTTGAGGAGAACAAGCTAATGATAGGCATGTATATTTCTTTGTCAGTGTGTTATCAATTTGAACACTTTTTTATGGAAGTTGTTTTTAAGGGCGATCTTAGTTACTTACAATTTTTTCACGCCAAAACAAGCCACAAATAGCCTGTTTTTTTTATTTATAGATTCCCATTATACCTACTTTAAATTTCCTTTTCATAAGGAAAATTTTACATTTTAAACAATAAAAAAATCACAATATGAAGTCTAATTTTCAAATAAAATCAATTTATTTCCAAATCTTTGCGTATAACCGAGTCATTATTTTAGTACATATAGTATGAAACTATGTTACTCAGGTTTGACGAAATAATGAACATTTTACGAGAAATCATCGTTTTTTTCTTACAATTCTATCCCACTCATTCCTATGCCACCGAAAAAGGACAGGTAATTTTAACTATCCCCGTCTTAAACGTCCGAATTCCACGTCACGAAAATATCTACCAGTCTAGAACACAACAGTCGGCATTGAACCTGAGTAAACAGCTTAACAAAATGGCTTCCTTAACAATTCTTTGTGGCAAGTTGAGAACCCCAGCCCTTGAATAGAGACTAAGCGTAATGCCTCGGGTGATACAACCCTACGTAGCAAGGACAAACATTTTTTAATCTTTGCACCTTAAGAGGGTGGGTACTGTTACCATTTCCATACAAACGTAATACCAAAATAAATTATGAAAAATTTAGTTTTCTTCCCTAATATTAAAGTAAAATCTTAATCCGAATAATACCAATAGTACCTCGTAGTATGCTGAATGGGTGGATCTAACATGGTCAAAAAATGAAAAGAATAAGGACAGACGGACGGACATAACGAAACTATAAGAGTTTCATGTTGACCACGAAACCCTAAAAATCACGCGATTAATACCCGGGAATTTAATCGCGTCGTGTTTATTAAGGTAAGAGTTGGCAACGGGCGACATGAGGCGGCAGCGGACTACGTGTCGCGGCGACATCATACTGGGTTCTATGTTGTTCTATAAATTCCCTACGCTCGCTCGACGACGCGTCGCTAGCTTCATGTCGCTGACTACGTAGGGAATTTCATAGAAATACATAGAAACCAGTAGTGTCGCCGCGACACGTCGTCCGCTGCCGCCTCATGTCGCCCGTTGCCAACTCTTACCTTTACATTTAGCATTGTTCCTTCTACAGGACTCTTCCTCTGGATTTACTAAAACAACGCTAAAAGTAATAAACACCACGCGATTAAAACCGAGAACTGAGTTTAATATCAATCCAACATAGCAAAACAGAACAAAAATCTACTTGCATGTTTGTGAAAATTTCACTTATGATGATCCAGAAAGTGCCTACGGCAAAAAATGCCCGACCGTTTGAAAGGTCTTCATATTATTATTACGAAGGCCTTCGGTACACGAAACGGAGATCTTTGAAGAAGATATCTATCGTTAACACAAAAAGGTAAAAATTATCTTTAAAAAGTTTATCCCGAAAACTCAACAGGTAGAGGAAAAAAAGATTAAAAAAAGGATCGCGGTTTCAACTCAAGGTAAAATTATAAATACAGTATTTTACTTCCGGTTCGGTGTTACAGGAAATTTTGCTCGGTCATTTCCTTTCGAGTCTCTTATCGTGCGGTGTGTCACAGTTTTAATTTTTACAAATAATAATAATATTTTAATAAAGAATTGTTGGCCTGTTTATTTAGTATTAGTTTCTTCCCGCTTGAAGTCCGATCCCTTGGGAATATATAAATTATGAAAAAAAATTAGTAAGTAATACTCGATTACGTTCACGCGAAAACTACCTAAATATTAGGTACGTAATTACAATGAAACTTAATAAATATGTAGATAGCGAAAGACTTAGAATAACTCATCGGCTAAGTGTTACTCCGATATTCCCGCGGAATCGGGATTTACGCGGGTGGAACCACGAAGCGGAGCTTGAGTTCGATACAATTAAAAAAGTTTATCCGACCTTTGGGATTGCCTACCGATGTTCGATTGATTCAATTGAAGTACACCCACTGGATATAGTTAGGTAGTTTAAATTAAATCCAAAAGTTATTAGTGTTAGCTTCACACGGAAGCGCTGTTTCGGATTTAATAAAAAAAGTTGACGGTAACTGAAACCGTGTATCACTGAAACTTTTGGTCGGGAGTTTGTGCAGACTAGAAACTAAATCGTTGACTGATAGTTTTAACTGAGCTTTCTTCTATCTATATCTATAAAATGCTTTGTCCTGAGTGACTAACTGATTTTTCTATCAACGTACAGCCTCAACCTCTGATAGAAGAGAGCTGAAATTTGGAGAGTAGTTCTTTATGCGATGTAGGCACCCGATAAAGAAAGGACTTTCGGAAAATATATCTAATTTAGTAAAACTATTAAAACGTTGAATTTGGTAAATATGGGTTGGGTCACACTATTACAAAATCCTATCTATATCTATACTAATATACTATTACTAATCTACACTAATCTATAATCTATACTAATATTATATTATAAAGAGGAAAGATTTGTATATTGTGTGTGTGCGTGTGTGTCTGTAAGTTTGTGAATAAACTCAAAAACGACTGTGCGGGTTTCAAAAATTCTTTCATCATTAGAAAGCTACATTCACTCTGAGTAACATAGGCTTTTGATCCCGATATTCCCACGGGATCGGGACTTACGCGGGTAAACCAGAACGCAGCTAGTATGATATAAATCACATCTCAATATTTTTTTTTATAAATTGTAAAATTATCTACTATATAAAAATAAGTCGGGTTTTCCTTCCTGACGCTATAACTCCAGAACGCACGAACCGATTTCCACGATTTTGCATTCGTTGGAAAGGTCTCGGGCTCCGTGAGGTTTATAGCAAAGAAAATTCAGGAAAAATTTAATTATCTATAATTTATAAGGCAAAACAACGTTTGCCGGGTCAGCTAGTATTTATCTAAAATTAGCCACTAAATAATAATTGAAGTATTCCTCAAAACCGTTGATAACCGTTTCGGAAACGTGTACCGTTAAGATAAGGGTATTGTTCTTTGAATATAATCGCTTAGATTAAGGCTTTCACAAACGAAATACTCTTAGTTGGTCGATGATTCATGATTAGTAATTTTTGTGTAAAACAACTTTTAATAATGTGTAAGAGTAGGTTTTAATAAAAATAATCCATGAACGTAATTGTTAACTGCTCCTGTTCGAATAACAGATACGAGTATCTGTATTATGACGATTGTAATTTAACACATGATAAAAATAAAATAAAAAACCCCCATAAGTTTCTTGTGGTTTCTTCTCGTCGGCGGGCGCGTTCCGAAACCACAGTAAAATCTCGACATTTCTGAACGTTCATGTAACTTATACATCGTTCTAAAAGAATAAATATAGGTATTTGATTTGAATTGAGGGCTTTTAAGTAACAAATTGCCCACCGAGCTGGCGATTATACCGGTAAATTCTATAGTCAAGAATAACCACAGGATTGCATAGAACTATCTTTGCATGAACTTGGGCTATGGTGGTGTGATGGTAGTGGATCGGATACGCCTGTCGTAGCAATATTATTTTGTCTACCGGGCCTGGAGCCGTAATTTTGAACCACTGGAATTAAATTCCGCATGCTTGCTCTCACTCGTTAAGTATGTGAGGGAGCGAGACCGAGCATCATTCGCATACGAATGGCATTTAGTCCTGTTCCTTTTTCTTATGCTCTTTGTTACCAAACGTAAAGTCGTCAGCAGAGTGTAAGATAACGCAAACTATGACAAACTTTTCCATAGAAAGTTGAAGCTTCATATTACATCCGCTAGGGGCGTTCTACAATTTTCCATACAATTTAGGCGTTTAGAACCCTTGCATTATACCAAAGAAATCACACTAGCCCCTCCAATCTAGCAACAACAAATCGCTAATCTAAAGCTCTCCTAAATCCGAGTCAAAATGTGTCTTTTATAATAAACTGCACTAATTAAAACCCCCAAGAAAGTCGTGCTGTTACATTAAAACTAATTTGCGAGTTTGAACTTGACTCGCGATATTATGAGAATAATTTAGAATGCAAGTTTTCGGTACTTCAGAGCGTTGTCGTGAAATTAATGAGTTAGAAAAGTGGAAGAAGCTCTATCTATGTTGATGATTTAGGGTTCTTGTTGATTCTTTCTTAAAAGGTTTTGAGTTTTTTTAACATATTTTATGTTTGAACATTAGATACCGATGTCATCAGAAGGTAAGCGACGATGTTGTCTAAAGGCGGAACCAGACATCGCGAGGCGGGCGTTGCGAATGGTTCGCCTCGCACGCTTTGGGCTGTGTGAACGTGTGTGCTCACAGTGAGTATTCGGGTGTTTTTTATTGTTCTACTGACAAACCTTGTGCGTGGTTGTTTGCAGTCTCGAGCTTGAGCTTGAGCATGTGTCGTGTGGGACGAATGCATGAAAATGTAATCACGCTTGCCTCAACCTGAGGTCGACGACGAGCCATTCGCGACGCGCGCCTCGCGATGTCTGGTTCCGCCCTAAAATGTAGCGTAATTATGTTTACCTGAAAAATGTTTTTAAACAAAGTTTTTTTTTTAATTTGTATATTTAAAAAAAAAAACTTATGAAAATATAATAAAATAAGCGATACTCAATTAATAAATAGAAGTATACCTAACTACTTAAATACTAAAACATTTTTT
Organism: Idaea biselata; assembly: GCA_958496205.1. Lineage (NCBI taxonomy): Eukaryota > Metazoa > Arthropoda > Insecta > Lepidoptera > Geometridae > Idaea > Idaea biselata. Next base: position 34,715,459 of record OY292394.1, on the reverse strand, counting down.
TTAATTAAAGATATGTTTTTTTTTAATTCTAAACACGGTACCTAATTAAAAAGTTCTTGATATTAAAGATATAGGTAGTAGGAAAGGGAGTGGGAATTATTATACAATCAAAACATCTAAAGGATCATTTTTTTCCATTTAATAAGTAGTAAAAAAATGTATTTTGTTTGTAAACACATAGATAACTAAATACAAAACGTCGACCCTCCTAATGTTAATGCGAAAATAACTCAAACATTTTTCGCTCTTTAATCTAGAACGGACTTCCTTCAAGAGATTATTTACGACAAAGGTCCGGACTTACAGACGCTTGACGAAAAAATTGCGCCCAAGATACCTTATGGATAAAGATAAGTTGGTCTTTTTTAGGGTTTCGTACTCAAAGAGTCAAAATGGGACCCTATTACTGAGACTTCGCTGTATATCTGTCTGTCTGCCCATCTTTCACCAGGCTGTATCTTATGGATAAAAATAAGTTGGTCCTTTTTAGGGTTCCGTACCCAAACGGTTAAATCGGGACCCTATTACTCAGACTTCGCTGTATGTCTGTCTGTCTGTCCGTCTGGCCGTATCTTATAAACCGTGATAGCTAAACAGTCGAAATTTTCACAGAAGATGTTGGTATTTTCGTAGCCACTATAATAACAAATACTAATAACGAAATAAAACAAATATTTAATGATATATCGTCCAACGTCCTGCTAGCAGGACTTTTTGGCCTGCAGGTAGGACGCAACTTTATTTCGTTTTTATAGCAAAACCGGCCAGCGAGCAGTATTTTTGAAAACGCAATATGATAGGCTGTCTCATTCTCTTTCTGGGAGTGTTTGTTTCATCGCTGTACGATCAGTGTGAGCCGAATGACTGCACGAATTAGACGTGGTGTTCGCGTTCGCTCGCTGGCTACCCATTATGCCGCCGCGGGTACAGATAATGTATGGAGTCGCCAACATTTTGGCGATTCTTTCGCGTCATCATATTGTTACGGGACTGTGAAGTCAGTTCTGAATATCACTTTAAGCTTATTATTATTTACTTATATCCATATCTGTGAGTTGTGTTTCTAAAAATTTACTGGAAGCCGTTTTGCCAAATGATGCACCTATCACCATCTCACTCGATGACGTACCTATCACCACCAGGAAGAGCTGGATGACCACCATCATCAAGCTCTTCCGACTCTAGTGATTCTGAAGAAGAGTCACAACAACTTGTGAAAGAAAGAACAGAGGAAAATAGCATTTTTGTTGGTGAAGTTGGTGAATTGTAGATACCTTTACTTTACTTTTGGGTAGTCGGGTAAAAAATGTTTGAAACACCTGACTCTGTCGATAATTTCCAATGTCCTTCCGGAATTCAGCGTCCTGCTAGCAGGACGTACGTAAAACGCCATACAAAATGACGTCCTGCTGGCAGTACCATCAAAGTTCTTCCGGAAGCGCTTCTAGAAGGACAGTTCTGGACGATCTATCATTAAGAGGGGCTCCCATTCAACAAACGTAATTTTTCACGGTAAAACGCAACAAAGCGCGATTTACTTTTACCACTAGCCTCATCTTGTGATAAACTGGCGTAAGGGGTATGCAAACGTACGTTATCGTTACACGGATTTCGCTTGGTCCAGTGTTTTATTTTTGGGTTCTTTACCCAATTGTGATAATGGTATAGAACCCTTCGTGCGCGAGTCAGACTCGCAGTTGGCCGATTTTTTACTTGTAGTACGTTATAAATGTTTTTGTGTGTAATATATTTTGTACTCTTAGTTCTTCACGCTAGAGTTGATAATGAAAATAAATTAATGTTAGCCCGCTAAGTTGTCCCACTGTATGGCGTGTTAATAGTGTCTCAAGGAGAACCATAGCTTACCTAGTAGTTGGCGTCTCTGCGCTCTGCCAAACTTTCGCCGCCAAACAAACTAACCCTCTTACTTATAAATAACAAGCTGCGTCGTACTGTACCACTAGCGTAAGTCCCGATCCCGTGGGAATATCAAAAGTATTCTCCTCGATAATGTAGCTTTCTTTTGCTGAAAGAATTTTTGAAATCGGTCCAGTGGTTTACATTAACACTGAGTAATATAGGCTACTTTTAATTCCAATATTCCCACGGGATCGGAACTTACGCGAGTAAAACTGCGGAAAACTGCTTGTTGTAAAGCTTACTTTAAACCAGAGGAAAATTGAAAGCCTTCAAACAGCCCTACATTTAAAAATAACGTCCCCCATTTTACGATTATAATTTACAACCGACACCATCGAAAATTCAGCACAAACAAATATCAAACCCAAATCTTGTGCAAACTATTCGTACCCTATGTTTACCAGAAGTTGCTAATAGTTATCAGGGTACTGAAGATATCAGATGCTCAATTAGCATATGTGTGTTTGTCTAAAGTTAAAGCAAACATTCGGCCTTAGTTATAGAGGATACCGAAATGTCATAACTTTCCAGAGATCTCAAAAATATGTTTGATGTATGGGAGCCCTACTAGTAAACAAACCAAGGATAGATACGCTTCATAATTTGCACCGCTCGGCGCAGGGACTTGTGTGGTCTAGTTGGAATAGACGCTGGGGTACAGACCCCAATAATTATACGCGAGTTCAAGCCTGTGAATATTTTTGCCGCGTATTTTTCCTAAAAAAAATTATCCTGGATAATTGTTTTATTCTATTTTTCGTAAGTATTTGTTGTTTTAGCGACAACAGTAATACATCACTGTCTAGCTACCTACTATATCAGACTGCTATCAGAGACAACCATGACCAACTGCTTAACGTGCCTTCCGAAGCAAGGAGGAGCTCGAGAAAACGATTTTTTTCCATAAAAATTATCGGTCACTCATCCAAGTAATGATAGCCTTTAATAATGAACATGTTTTTAAATAAATTCTCGGTACCTATCTATAACTGCGGCCCATTATGTTTGCGTTCAGGCTATCTGTTAAACAAACAGTACAGATACTGTGTAAGTTTGCTTGCTCAAGTCACTTGTGCCCTTGTTTTCTATATCGATCCTATTTCTGGACTGAGGGCAGTAAACTGCAGACTAAACAGTCGGTCGATATGTCGCCAACCGTCATCAAGTTCTATTTAATTTTAATTGGTAAACTCAAAATATGTTAATTCATTTGGTTAGGTAGGTAGGTACTTCAATGTGTCTTCGGAACGCGACCTCCAATGAGAAGAAGACACATCAAGAAACTAATTGGGTGTTTTTTGCAGTGTTCATGTGATTCACATTATCGCATAATTAGCTACCTATTGAACATTTGTGGAACCGGAGCAATAATCCATACTTACTACTTTTACTTTTACGTGTGTTTTCGCAACTAGCCCTATTACTGGGCCTTTTTGCGTGACTTAAGCCCTAAGTTTCCTCACGATGTTTTCCTTCACCGTAAGAGCGATGTTAATAGCGCACTTAAAATTTTCTTAAGAGGAGTATCAACGCCAACGACCTTGAAACTGAAAATCCCTGTCGGGCTCATCGAAAATTGTTGATTATTTCATGACGGAATGTCGTAGAACTTTTTTTTGTGCACAGATTGTAGGTGTTTCCTACATTTTGGCGTAGTTTTAAGACAATATTGGTGCAAAGCCTATCCAAATTTTAGACAAAAAATGTCTGATTTGGCTAAAATGTCGATAGGCTTCAATACGTTTCGACATATTTGTATGGAAACTGCACTAAAATATCGGAAACAATGTCGCCTACAATCTGTACACAAAAAAAAGTTCTACGACATTCCGTCATGAAATAATCAACAATTTTCGATGCGCCTGACATGGATTTTCAGTTTTTAAGAATAGGAAAGAAAAAAGACATTGGTGCGCGGTCGGTCATTATTTGAAACTACCTTCCTTCGAAATGAAAGTCGCGGTATATACCAATTCACCAACACCGCTCTTCCATACTAACTATTAATAATCCTTACTAAAATTACAAGCGCACTGAATGATGCTTTGCATTACAAGCGCACTCAATGATGCTCAAAAACCATGCAACCATCGGACGATTATAATCGCTTAATCTGAACCTGCTTTTAGCTTAAGTTTTTAGCTGGACAAGGGATCTTGGTTAACTATCATAGTGTTTGGACGTAGTCAGGCATATAAGACCGGCTACACCTCAAAGCGAAGATTTTAATACGTTTATAAACACATTTTCAAGTACTAAGGCAAAGAGATATTAAATCCTAGTGTCCACTAGAAGTGTTGTCTAAAACATATTCCATCTTTTATAGTTTGTTTGTTTGAACGCGCCAATCTCAGGAACAGCTGGTCCGATTTGAAAAAATCTTTCAGTTTTGAAAAGTCAATTTATCGAGGAAGGGAGGAAGGCTATAGATAGGCTATATTATATTTATTTAAAATTTGGCGGACGAAGTCGCAGGCATTGCCAGTATCATACAATATTATAAAGCTAAAGAGTTTGTTTCTTTGTTTGATTGCGCTAATCTCAGGAACCCCTGGTCTTATTTGAAAAATTATTTCAGTGTTGGATAGTCCATTTATTGAGGAAGACTATAGGCTATATTATATTTGCAAAAAAATTAAGCGAACGATGTCGCTGGCGCTGCTAGTATAATATATGCATAATAATATAGCTTTACTCAATAAAATGGACTATCCAACACTGAAATAATTTTTCAAATCGGATCAGCGGTTCCGATTAGCCCGTTACAACAAACAAACTCTTCAGCTTTATAATATTAGTATAGAGTAGGATGCCTATCATTAGTAAAAAGTCACAAAAACTACTATTTGCGAAAACATACATAAAAATTCTTAAAAATGTATAGCATTCATTTTAATATTTAAACATCGCCCGTTAAATCACTTTGTCCGAGCCATAATAAAAGTGTCATTTTAATGTAAAATGTCTCGAGCATAACATCGGCGTCAAAGGCGGCGTGTTCCGAGCACTCTTTGAAGGCTTTGAGAGAAATTACATAATTGTTAATTATTCCGCGGGGAAATAGTTCGTTTACAGAGTTTACTTCGAAAAAGGGGTTTTAAAACTTTGTGATGAAGTTTACGTTTGCTATTCCACCAGGAGATGTATTTTATTACTCAATCGTATCAATACTGCTTCAGCATTGGTTGATTTTTCTCCGAAATGGTTAAATTGTTTTTTTTTTATTCCGATAAAGCTGTCAAGAGGACAGTCTACCTACTCTTTTTCCATACAAACGTAGTCGACTGTTTCCTTCCTAAATAAAGATATTAGAGCAAATATTGTTTATGCCATAAAAAATATTTCTACTATGACCATGCCCCTACGTTTTGGATTTTTTCCATTTTCTAATTAGAAATGAAATGAAATGAAATGAAATTTTTTATTTGCATAAACTGTAGGTACAATAGGATGGTATTACATTTTTAGTTCAGGACCTTGTACCTTTAGAATAGAAATAAAGTAAAAAAAATAGAATATGAAAAAAATCAACACGTAGGGGCATGGTCATGACTGATATTGGACTTATGACATAAACATAACTTTTCTAATATCATTATCCAGGGAGGAAACAGTCGACTACGTTTGTAAAGTTTGTATGGAGAAAAGAGTAGGAAGACTGTCCCCTTAAAGTGTTTGAACTGCTAAACAATTTTCGACAGTTTTTGATTTGTTCTGCGTTTTGGGATAAGATCTGTCTAAAACAGATCCCGGACGGTTGCTCCTCGGAGTGGCCTGACGGTACAGAAAACACCTCCATTTACACCAAAGGTGGTCATAGTTGGGGATGCTATAACATATTATGTATAGTTTAGATGTCCAGGTTGTCCATAAACCATTTTCGACAAAAATCTAACGATGCTAAAACTATGTTGAATTAGTTATAGATTTGGTGCCCTTAGTAAGCCAATGTCAAGTTTTCTTTCGTATCCTTAGCTGTTAGAGAGAAAACCTGAGGAGCGTAGTTAGCTTATAAAAAATGGTATTGTAAATTGCTCTGCACAAAGACCTTTTTGTTAAGCTAGCCAATCAAATGTCTCTTCTCTAAAATCTTATAAATAAATTCTCTAAACAACACACAGCGCCATCTAGACCCGTGGTAAGCGACTAAGCTTGTGTTACGGTGACTAGACAACGGATATAATACTTAGATTTATTTTTCTTTTGTAAATACATACATATTATACATAGAGGGACACCCTATGTATAATATGTATGTAAATCTTTTAGTTTTAAAATGAATCGCATTTCAAAAGCTTTTAGGACTAGGACTCTTACGACAGGTCAATTTTATTGTCTTTTTTAAATTAGTTTTTTTTCTAAGTGAATTTGGAAACTGTGATGTTTGTTTTCGATTCTAGGTGTTTTATTTATTTAAAATTTATAAGGAAACATTGTTTTTTGAATAAAATATTTTAAATTTTAGTATCTACCCGCCGGGATTCGAACCCGCGACTACTGGTATTCCGTCCCAGCGCGGTAACCGCTACGGGCTACGCTAAAATTTCGAAAGCATTTAAAAAAAAAACAATGTACTTAAGTTTAAAAAGTTTTTGGAGGTACGAGATGGTGTGTACCTCCAAAGGAAAGATCTCCTACCGGGCAGGTGGTTTTGCTCGGTAGGCCGCGGCCTGACGATGTTTCGTCGAAAGTTGTACCTATCTATATCTATACATTTAATAAAATCGTAACTCATCGGTGTCTGTTTTTGGAAGATATAAAAAAAATATAAATTGTACTGGTATCTATTAACGCAGTGGAACCTATTTTTATGTTTTTCTGGTTGTCTGTTTGTCTGTGTGTCTGTTTGTCTGTTTTTTGAAGATACTAAAAGAAAACAAATGTTAAAAGTATCTATTAACGAAATAGAACCTATTTTTAAAATAATATGGTTGTCTGTTTGTCTGTTTGTGTGGACTTTGACTACGCTAATATCAGAAACGGCTCATCCGATTTCAACCAAATTTGGTATGCAGATAGCTTTTGGCCCCGAATAGGCTTTAGGCTATTTTTTATCCGGATATCAAGTTATCCGGTTATCCGGAAAAAGTGATTTTTCTAATTTTATCTTGATTGATTTGAATGTTATATCAAAGAAGTATGTTGTGAGGAATCAACAAATAATTTCCGGATATCCGAATATCGAAAAATTCGAAGGAAATAAACCGGTTATCCGGAAATTCAAAAAAAAAACAGGTATTGGACCTATTCGTATGTCCAGAAGGCCTACTGCGTTTCTCCGAATGATAATTTCTGACGTTCGAAATTTAAAATTTGCTAGAAACTGTTGAAGAAAATTTTCGGTCGGACCGATAATTCATGAATCTATACTATAATTTTATTATACTAAAATTGTAATTGAGAGATGTCTGTATTTGGAAGATACTAAAATAAAACAAATTTTATGAGTAGTATCTTTTAACGCAATAGAACCTATTTTTAACTGACTTCAAAAAAGGAGGAGGTTCTTAATTCGACCCGTATATTGTTTGTATGTATCATATGAATGTATGGATTTCCAACAATAGAATATAATAAAGAACGAGGTACAAATTGCTGAAACCACTTTCTCATCAGAAAACTCCTCAGTGATTAAAGTTACGGTTACAATTTTGATGATTTTTATTGGCAGTCGTGAATGCACTAAAAAGGGTAAAATTAAATAAATTGAAAAAAATTATATCCTACGCCAGATGAAAAGGACAAAATAACCTCTTCCATATAAAGTACCACCAACTTATTTGTTATGTAAGCTGAAGTCGGGCAGTTTTACTGGGTACCTATATTCAGATTCAGAACGAGGGGGGTGCAGGGCTGTCGTGATTTTTGCCAAGGTCTGGCTGCCAACCGTAAGCCTGCGTCAGCGGGTCCGGGTTCGGCAAGGAGGGAGCCGCGTGGAAGACAACCACTTTAAAAAAATCACCTCACCCCGTGGTGGTGAACTTGGGGCTTTCGGAGCCTCGGATCGCCACGGGCTTTGAGAGTCTCGAGACGGTGACCTCGATACTTGCAGAGTGAGGGACGCCGTGGGGATTTAGTTGGTAAACCTTTGGCAGAGAGCCCGCACACAGACCGCTTTCCCCGGAGAATCACCCGACGGTGCTTAAGGCGCATTACCCACGTAAAAAAAAAGATTGCATGTAGTTTCACTGCCCGACAGCATTATAACAGATAAGTCGGTTGCACTGTATGTAGAAGAGCTTATTTTCTTCTTTTTTTGAAGTCAGGTTATTTTTTTTTAATTTTTCGACAAAGGCCTTTGCCTTGGCCTTTGGCAAAAGCCTTTGTCAAAAGCCTTTGTCGTTACCTACCCTACCTAAAAGTTACCTACCGCTGCGCAAAATCAACACTTAAACAGATTCTGCCATGATTGTCTTCAGCTCAGCAACAGTACTTCCCTGGTCGTCCATTTAAGCGTAGATTTTTGCAAAGCGATAAGTAGGTGTTCGAAAAACGCTGACGAAGTCGCGGGCACAGCTAGTATGACAATAAAATTATCTTGCTTATCTTGGAAAGAATTTTGATAGCGCGATTCAGGATTGTACTAGTTACGCCATCTAGTTGGTTCTGTGGGCGTCCGCCACAAGTTGACATTTCAATAAATAAACAAATAACACAACAAACAGTTCCCTAAACTATTAATACCAAAGAAATAGACAGGCCTTCTCTGCCCTTGAAGAGTGACTTAGAAACGGATGAACTTACTCAACAGTAATCCCCATAGATCTACCGCAAGCCAGATGTATACCGACGACGAAACAAACGTAAACTTTCAACTCAAATAAAGGAAGTTTAGCTTTATCGTAATTGGAATAAGGACTAGTGTAATTGTTTAGAATACTATGTACATTACAATCACCGTCAGTTTAGTGATGAATGTAGAGCGCAGACTAAACTGTTGGCCGATAGCTCACCAACTAATTATGAAATCGCCTGAAGATGATTTGTAAAAAAATAATTGGTAGGCCTGTGTTGTGTTGCCCTAAGGAACTTATTACCATTTTTTGTGACGACCTTCTCATTAGTATCTCCACCATGAATGAAGATCTCCACCATCTGATGACGTCAGACGGTAACTGACGTCTATTAAGATAGCTGCCGGTAAACTTGTTGGGTCAAATTATTATCTATATTGTGGAAAACAGAGCATAATGTAAACCGTATACAGGTACTACTCAGTAGGCCTATTTTAGTTGAAATGTAGCACAAAACGCCGCAAAAACAAAAAAAATGTAAATGCAGAGGAGGGTAGAATTTATAAAAGAAACTACTTTTTATAAATTATGCCAGAAATATAGTATTTTTGCGTACTATATCTGCTTTCAAAAGTACGCTGAGCTGAAATATAGTACAATACTATGCATATATTATAGTACGGTTAGCAACCCTACCGTACACCTCGACTTTTTTGATTTTCGAATCGACTCTAAAATAAACGTCGTCGATTGGAACAGAACAGATTAAAAGTTTTCGGTCAGCGTTCTCGCTAAACGATGTCCATTGAGTGTGGTGTCCTGTAACTGTCTAACAGACAAGTTAAAACTTTGATCCGGTTAAATCAGTTAATCTTTAACCGGGATTTGAGATAAGAGTGACCGCGCGCAACGGTTTTATGACGTTGTTAGATTAGGTCAAGAATAGATTAGGTTACTGATGTTAGTTAAATTGTTTTGTTGGGATTTCCCGGATTTGTAATCAATCATTTTCAGAAAAAAAATATATGAAAATTCGTTGTCTAGTACCCATAGTACATGTGCTTAGCTTAATATTTGTTTTTATTATTTATATAACCGCGATTAGTGATCTATTCCCGATTACAAAAAAAAAAAAAAAAACAGAGTATCTTAACATACTTTCGATTCCGATATTCCCCAGGATAGGGACTTTCGGGGGTAAAACCGTGGGGCTCTGTTAGTAAAATAATATTAAAGAATTTTTCTTGCGTAAATCTCTGCCAGTATTATTGTTCTCTATAAACGACTTTATTTGAATCTTCAAGTCTAAATATGCTTGTAGGCAAGCATGCTACATTATCGATTTTGTCATCAATCCTTTTCAGGTGATACTATAGGTGATACTACAGGTCTCTCTATATTTAAAGAGATTTCGAGAACTTCAATTTCAAAGTACCTACGATTCATCTGCCGACCTCTATAGCGTGTCGTGCCAATGCGTTACCTGTGCTGTACTATACCTGTGTAAATCTAGTTTAAAATAAGTATCACTTCCCTCCAAAAAAGATGTTCAAAAGTATAAGATTCAAAAGCAGATTATAATTACACTCTCAAACCTCACATACTTTTTAAAATTCCAACGAAAAGCAACTCTAACATGAATATTTTTTCTATTTACTTACATAGTTAACATGCAAAAGACCAAAAAACCACACCACTCATCCTTCTATACTTCGTTACCTTTAAATTTCATAGTTTCATATACGTTTACAAAATTATCTTTTCATTCAGTTTCGTGGACGACCCTCTTATTCTGTTCTAGTAAAGTACTTTTTCGAATGGCACCGTAACTCTGATGTCTAGGTGGATTGGTATTACATCTTTCCGTTTTCTGCGAACCTTCTAAATTATTTAATGTGGCAACTTTTTGAGGTCCATTCTTAATTTGGCTTGGGATGAGCTATCCGGATTCTTAAAATTGTAATGAGATTATTTTTGATGGGATTTTTGGGTTATTACATGCTTATTAACAAATTCTTTTGGTAAGGCTTTACTTAGCTGAGAAAACATGTCATAGGCAACGATATTAAACAAAACTTGCTAATGTTGAACCTAATAAAATCGACCATGTTTTATGTCAATACCAGTCAATATGTCTGGAGTTAACTAAGCAGTGGGTTTCCTCGCGATGTTTTCCCTCACTGTAAGAGCAATGTTAATAGTGCACATTACTTTTTTAACGCAAAACAGATACATTATTAAACATAGATTAAATAAATAATAAATAAAAATAAAATAAATAAATATTGCACGACGTTACACACAGCGCAATCTAGCCCCAAACTAAACACTAGGCTTGTACTATGGGTACTAGACAACGGATATACTACATATTATACTTTTTTTTTTGTAAATACATACATATGATACATAGAAAACACTGAATATCCCCTGTCTTCGGACCGTGGTGAGTCCTAGGACATGTTGGTTTCCTCACGATGTTTTTCCTTCACCGTAATAGCGATGTTATTAGCGCACATACCTTTTTCTTAAAGAAAAAGACATTGGTGCGCGGTCGGTCTGGATTCGAACCCACGACTCTCAGAATGAAAGCCGGGGTACCTACCACTAGACCAACACCGCTCAAAATTAGGTTAGATATTAGGATTAGGTTAGATAGATAGATAGATAGATTAGTCACATAGTACCTACCTAAAACGCAGTGCCAATTTCGCCTTATACCTTTATAGCCTTATTAATAAAAGTGGAATAACGTTGGAGGAGGTTTACTACGTTTTGTCTCTGTCTGTCAACTTTGAAAGCTCTTGTCACGGAAAAAGACAAAGCATGTTATTCCTTCTCCGACCCTACTCCACGTTTATTAATAAGGCTACTAAAGTATTGTATAAGATGCAGGGTTTACTTCACCGTAACATCAATGTAAGCAGCAGTATTACAACAATACAACAAAAAAAACATGTATACACACCTATAACATATTTTTATCCTTAAGGAAACTCATTGGTGCGCGACTTTTCACTCGGAAAGGTCGGCCAGGATTCGAAACACCGACTCTCGGAACGACAGTCGGAGTATCTACTCAAAGTCAAAATATGTTTGTTCATCTGGTTATTATTAACATAACACTTCGAATCGTCGTAAGGTACTCAAAAGTTACTTCGGAACGCGACCTCCAATGAGAAGAAGACACGAGAAACTCATGTAGCCTTATTAATAAACGTGGAGTAAGGTCGGAATAATTTTACCACTTTTTGTTTCTGTCTATTCTCACTACTTCGACCTTACTCCACGTTTATTAATAAGACTAATGCAGTTTTATTTGCAGTGTCATGTGATTCACATTATCACATATTTAGACCAACACCGCTCTAAATTTGAGATAATTGAATATCCGAACACATGTCCCTAACAACCAAGTCTAAGTCAGTATTGTTCATAAACAATAGATAACAATTTAACCCGGATATATGTTAACTTACACTAATACCGCCTAACACCTACAGTTACAGGATTACATGCCCTAAGTTCAAGTTAAAGTAAGCTGACTTTAAGAGGGATGAAGTGATAAGGGTTGAATCTATTCTCTGGGTAGGTAATGTTAAATTCAAGTGTAATGGCTATGATTCTGATGGTAAGGTAAGTATACCTAGAGGTTTCTACCAGTTGTAAAACAATAGACTTTTTAAATTCACACGATTTGTTAATAATAGTTACATTTTCCCGGGTCTTAATCGCGTAATATTATTTATTTTCGTACCTCGACGTTTCAATCATGTTACAATGGTGAGGGGACTGCCCCTCGCACGCTTCTCGCGACCAAGACCATTAAAACTTGATTGAATGGTCAAGGTAAGAAAATAAATAATAATATACGCGAAAATGTAACGAGTTATAAAACTTTGATAACACCTTTGAACTTAAAAAAAAAAATGTTTGAACAAGAATGTTTAAAACTTAGGTACGTACACACTGTGGTACGCATTAGCTGCACCTCGCAGTTTTACCCGCTTATTTCCTAATAAAAGTAGCATATTTGTTTTTCCAGATTTCCATCTGTCAGCATACCAAGTTTCATTGCAAATAATAGTATTTACGGGGAAAAGCAACAAACATATTATTTACTTACTTACACACATTTAAAATTTTAGCACCCGAAACCAGGATTAGTACCAAACCAAGGTCGTAGAAACGTTGTATTAATGCACCATAATAAATAACAAATAAAAACTTTTAAAATTGTAAAAATTCCCTCAAAAGCCTCCTCTAACGTCAATTGATTACATCACATCTTTCAGTCCACCTTTCACACAAAAAAAAAGAAAAAATATAATCTCTCTGTCAGCATCTAGGTACGGGCACGTAGAAAGCTTCAAATTAAATCTAACACTCGCACGGCCATTAGCAAATGACTGCGAGCGCGTTACATTGTCGCTGATATTAGAAGATGTTTATTTTACAGTATCTTCCATAGTTAGAGTGAACATCGTTGTGCACCGACTTATCTCTTCAGATAAAACTTTTTCTTCTTTAAAAAAAGTACAGATCTTCTTTTTTTCTCTTCAGATTAAATTCAAATTCAATTTTTTGATGTGAAACATCTATAGGCTAGGATAAAACTGATTGTTTGCGTGGCGATACAAACCGTGGCAACGCATCGCCACACTATATTATAACTTATATAAAACAATTTCGATGTTTCTGATCTGCCAGGCGTCCCGTGACGGCTCACATTTTTTTTATTTCCTCGAGAAGATGTACGATGCAGCCATCAAGGAAGACGAGTCAGATCTTGTTGCACTGCCGTCTTCATTCTTCTAGATGAGCGTGTTATATCTTAGACTATATCATCACTTACCATCCGGTAATATACACGTAGTAGTCAAACGCTCATGTATGAAGTGTCGTGTGTAAAAAAATGTATGTAAATATTGTGATGGTTTTGAACTGTTTATTTAGTGTTGATTCCGAAACCCTCCAATGAGACGAATAAGTAAGTTTAGCTTAGCTCCGCAGAGCTGAATCAGTTTTTCATTAATACGCGTCCACCGCAATTCTCAGATAATTTAAGCTATACTTATTTGTTTCAAAAAAATAAAGATAAACGATTAGTTTAGTTCTTGGTGGACGTTCGGTTTTATCCACTTAGTTAGATGGTTAAGCAATGCTTAGTGCGGTCATAAATTGGATGGCTGGCTGATAATTTACGTGGCAAATATTCATTTTCTCCAGCTCCTCCGTGCTTCGGAAGGCACGTTAAGCAGTTGGTCCCAATTGTTATCTCAGATAGCAGTCGTTAGGTCAAGTTAGAGGCCTTAAGACGACCCGAAAACTCTAACAACAGGTGACCCACACAAGTATACGAAAAGTAGAAGTTAGATGGTTCCTCTAGCACCTGTACAGATATATTATATCTTAGCTCACATTACGTATGTAAAAGTAATAACCTGAAACCTTACTCTAATTTACTGCGGGTCTGCAGTACGACGTAAAGGATTTAAGTATGGACCAATTTGATTAACTTCAGTTAATATTAACTCGTGCACTGTTTGGGCGAATTTAGTTGATGGGTCAAGTTACTTGCAGTCTAAGTAGTCGGGCGTTGCAAAATGCTAAATATAATAGAAGCAATGCGATTAAAATTAAAAAAAATGAGTTTAAGTTCAATCCAATATAGCTAAAACAGAAGAAAAAGCTAGTTAAGATAGAAATGTTTTTGATTTTTTTAAATTTTTCATGAATTTGGGAATGTCAGGACCTCCAGCTATCTACCTACCGAGTTTTTAATTGCAATCCGTTCAGTAGTTTTTGCATGATTGAAACACAAACGTCTAAACAAACAAATATCGAAACTTTCGCATATACCCACAATAATATTAGTGTGATGTCAGCCGTAAGTGTGTAGGTGGGGGTGTGTATGGGGTCCACTAAGATCTTTGGGCTCAAGCCAACCTCACCTGCTAGCCGGTGCACCTGCTGATGAACGGACGAGGCTCTGGCGCAGACTTTCCCCTCGGGGTTGGGAGGTCAGACGGCAGTCGCTCCCGTAAAAGTCAAAATCAGCCAAATCTTGAATGGAAAGTTTTGAAAGAGATTGCCACAGAGATAGGGCGCCGCCGCATAACGGCGCGCAGGAGCTTCGCCTGACTCCTGTGGTAAGTGGACGAGGGCTACCGTGCCACGGGCGGGCACGGCCAAAGACGTTAGCCCCTAAACACGATGTGAAACTCCGCTTCGCAACGTGGAACATTGGCACGCTAACCGGACGCGCGAGGGAGCTAGCAAACGTGCTTTCCAGGCGGAAGGTGGCCGTGGCGTTCTTGCGGGAGACTCGATGGAAAGGCAGCAGATCCCGGCTCATTGGGAATGGCTACAAGCTGATCTACACGGGTGCACCTGGTGGAGAGAACGGGGTGGCTGTGGTGCTCGCTGAGAGGTTGCATGACGATATCTTGGAGGTGAATCGCTTTAGCGACCGACTTATGTGCGTGAAGGTGCTTATTGGGGGGGGTCCCTACCCACTTAGTAAGTGCTTACGCGCCACAGGTCGGTTGTAGCGACGCTGATAAGAGGTCGTTTTGGGATAAACTCGGCGAGGTCCTTGGGGTTATCCCGTTGTCACAGGGAATCGTTTTGGGTGGTGATCTGAACGGTCATGTGGGTGAGATGGGGGCGGAATTTGAACGTGTTCATGGAGGCTACGGGTATGGCAGTCGGAATGCGGAAGGAGAAGAAATTCTGCGTACGTGTGCCACTGCCGACCTGGCACTCGTGAACACATATTTCAAAAAGAAGCCCGACCACTTGATCACCTACAAGAGCGGGGGGCGCGCTACCCAAATTGATTTCCTAATCACTAGGAGACACCATATCGGCTACGTGGCCAACTGCAAAGTCATACCCGGTGAGAGTCTCACTGCCCAACACCGTATCCTTGTCATGGATCTCTGTGTAAAGACCAAAGACAAACGACCGGAACCATGTCAGCGCCGAATCAGATGGTGGATGCTTGATGAAGTCAAGTCCCAGATGCTCGCCTCAGCAATCGGCGACAAATGTGCTAATGCTGAAGGCGAATCGGTACAGGAACACTGGGACATGATTCAAGTATCTATCACTGATTCGGCGCGGTCGGTCCTCGGTATGTCTAAGGGAGGACGCAAGTGTGACAAGGAAACTTGGTGGTGGAACGACACAGTCCAGAGGGAGACTAGGGTGAAGAAAGCCCTCTTTAAAAAGTGGCAAGCGCCCAACTCTCCTGAAGATCGCGACGCGTACAGGTCTGCCAAACGTGCCACAAAGAGAGCAGTAGCCAGAGCCAGACGGGACCACTTACAGCCATTGTACGATAAGTTGGAAACGTCTGAGGGGCAGAAGCTTATTTATAAGTTGGCACGTCTAGGATCAAAGCGGCACAGGATATATCCAAGTGCCGCTGTGTAAAAGATCCTAATGGTAACCTGCTATGCGAGGACCTCGCGGTGAAGGAGAGGTGGCGCTCTTATTTCCACGAGCTGCTCAATAAGCAGTATAAAGAGGTGCAGCCACCGGAACTCCCTCCGAATCTAGAACTTGTGCCACTGATAACGCCTGAGGAGGTGCGCAAGGCTCTTCGCTGCATGAAGAATCGGAAAGCTGTCGGCGCCGATGGAGTCCCCATCGAAGTATGGAAAGCTATGGGTTCTCGTGGTGTGGGCATCTTAACCAACCTTTTTAACCGCATACTCGAGACCGGCAGAATTCCCGCCCAATAGAGACTGAGTGTTATCACTCCAGTGTTCAAGGGCAAGGGATCTGTGCAGGAGTGTGGAAATTATCGTGGTATAAAGGCCATGTCCCACACCATGAAGCTCTACGAGCGTATATTTGACTCTCGGATCCGGCAGGAGTGCACTGTCTCGGAGGGCCAGTATGGTTTCCGCCCCGGTCATGGTACCATGGACCCTGTTTTCACCCTAAGGATCGTTATGGAGAAATACAGAACGAAGAATACGCCTCTGCATTTTCTGTTCCTGGACTTGCAGAAGGCCTTCGACTGTGTTCCTCGCGTGATGATCTGGTGGGCGCTGCGGTCCAAAGGGGTGCCAGAAACTTATATTGAAACCATCAGGGACATGTACCGAAATTCCGATTCTGTGGTGCGAACTGCTGTTGGTGACACTAAATCTTTCCCCATTACAGTCGGAGTCCACCAAGGATCCGTCCTAAGTCCGTTTCTGTTTAGCGTAATGCTGGACGCACTGTCCGTAATCATCCGAGACGCACACGAGCAGCCCCCGTGGATGCTCATGTATGCTGATGATATTGCGCTAGCGGACTCGGATAAGGGACGGCTTGGAAAACGTGTAAATGCGTGGAAAGAGTCACTTGAGAACGGCGGTTTGCAACTCAACGTAGCGAAGACCGAATACTTGGCTAGCAATACCACAGATCCCACACCTGTCTGCGTAGACGGTCACATGGTCGAGCGGACAGACCAGTTTAAGTACTTGGGATCTGTACTTCACGAGTCCGGCGACATCGATTGTGACGTCAAGTCCCACATTTCGGCAGCTTGGGCCAAGTGGCGAGAGGTAACTGGTGTCATCTGTGACCCGAAAATGCCGGTTAAACTGAAGGGACAGGTCTATAAAACGATCATTAGACCTGTCCTTTTGTATGGTAGTGAGGCGTGGCCATTGCTTGAGCGACATAAGCAGGAGCTGCGTGTCACGGAGATGAAGATGCTGCGCTGGATGTGTGGAGTGACGCGAAAAGACCGCGTCAGAAACTCCCGCATCAGGGGCAGCCTTCATGTCCGAGACATTGCAGACAAACTGCAAGAATGCCGCTTACGGTGGTACGGCCACGTTCTACGGAAACCGGCTAGTTACGTGGGAAACAAATGTCTTGCTATGGCGCCCCCGCCCGGCCGCGGCAGATTGGGAAGACCCAAGAAGTGCTGGATTGACGTTGTGAGATCGGATATGCGTGCAAATGGCCTCACTACACGGGATGCCGAAGATCGTGCGAAGTGGAGACGTAAAAGTAGGAAAGCGGACCCCGGGCTCTCGAGAGAGATGCAACCGGGAACAACGCTCGGATGATGATGATGATGTCAGCCGTAAGTTGGTAGACTAGTCGCAATAATCAAACTTGTAATTTCAAGTTTTTAATACCCAATGGTAACTTTCACATAAACGAGGCATATACCCTTGTACAAAGACATTTAGTTTAAAGAGGTCATAAGTGATTTACTTAAACTTCAAATTAAATAGCTAACACTCCTTCGTAATTGCTCTTGTGTTTTTAGTCTTTAGTCAAAAATAACCTTTTTAACCCCGGTGGAAAAGGGGTTGTTATAAGTTTGAGGTATGTGTCTGTGAGTGTAGCATTGTAGCAGTAGCCAGTTGTACCTCACGAATGGATGAGCCTATTTTGATCTTATTATTTTTGGTTGATTTATTTAATACTAGCTGCGTCCCGCCCGTCCCGATCCCGATCCTGTGGGAACAACGGGATCGAAAGTAGCCTATATTAGTGTATCGTCCAGCCTTTTGTTCTAATTTCAAATGTTAATTTTCATTAAGTTAGGTACGTGTTCTTTCTTAATTTTAAACGCATCCGAATGCTCTGTTGGTTGTTACGTCATGCATTTTATCCAATAATGACAAGCAAGAATTCAAACCAACCAATGGGAGATACTTCACTTCTTCTGCATTCACAACTGCCACATTGATGTCGTGAAAAAACGTGGTCTTCAACTGTGAAGCGTTTGAATTTTGATAAACTGTTCAGTATTGTGTATTTTCATAAGATTTTCTTATAATACGAGAAAGTGACTAGTCTTCAAAGCGTTTGTGTATCATTTGTACATCGAGCGAGCTGATCTCGCCCCGGACTGACCCTTGGATTAAAACCACCTCACCTCGAAGATCGAATTGTAGCCAACAAAAACTACGTGAAGTCAGGTTAGTTCACACAAATATTGTCTTTTGATAATGTACTGGCTTTGCGATGATTAAGAGCATTTCGTCCCCCTTGAATGTGTTAAAAAGGAAGAAAACCACACAGTTAGTTTGTGAGTTTATTCATTACAAACCCACACACAAAAATACAAATCTTTCCTCTTTATAATATTAGTGTAGATATAGATGTAGAAATTAATAAGATATGGACCAGCGTTTGACCACTAACACATCTGATGTTAAATGTTGAGGCGGTCTAAGATGAAGCGCACTGTTCTAAAAAAAACTTGTATCTACCCAATTTCATCAAAAATGGTCTTGTAGTTTGCACACAATGGCTCACTTTTTATTACAAAATACAGTAAAACAAACGCTTTTACCAATAATAATAAAAAAATGTGTCAGACAACAGAGTACTATATTCAAGAGAATTATAGTAGTACCTAGTTGAAAAGTATCATGCTTGGAGTTTCATTATTCAGGGGAAGTTTACCTATAGGAACCTAAAGAATGTACCCTAAAGCGCAATACCCACTGAGCCCGCCGGGCCGCCGACCGATGTCGGCAACTTTTTGTCAACGGGCTAGTTGGCGGCTTCACTTATTGCAAGTCGGAAAATTTTGTCGCGTCGCCGGGCAACTGAGCGAAGGCGTACGCAAGCCGCCGGCATGGTGACGTGTCGGCGGGCAACACGCGCGGCCGCATGTTGGCGACATGTTTCTTTTCATATAGGCCGCCGGGTTGTGTCGGCGGGCTGTGTCGGCGGCCCGGCGGGCTCAGTGTGTATTGCGCTTAATGTCATATGGTCTGAGGAACCTCGTAGAAATTTCAATTGTCAATTACTCCGGCAGGGATTTTTAGTTTTGGTCTTATATTCCCTTTAACAGTGTCTTTCAAACAAGTTTAGTGTTTAATGTCATAGTTAAATAGAATTAAATTACAAGACACACTGACGTGCAGTTGATCTAGGTCTGTTTAAATATCTGTAGAAATGAACAAAAGGTCCGAATTTTCGAGCAGACATTTTGAGAAATCTGAACAAATATGCTAAAAATAAAGTCATTTTTGGGTTTGCATGGTAAATACTGATCGAAAGTTTAAGTATAAGTTAAAATATGTACCTAGTATTTAAATAAAAAATTTGTAAATTTCAAACAGCGCCATCTACCCCAAGCTTCTAAGAATGATTCACTTTCACACGGTCAAACTTCTATCGTATACTTTTTGTATGAAGTGATTTATGCATAACCGTGGCCCGTTCACGGCTCCGGCTTGGCCCGACCCCACCACGTTGTAATACGACAAATCTTTGAAAAAATTAAACACAGCTGGTAAAAAAGCAAGGTAGGTAAGCAGGTGGTAGCTGGGTTAGTGTCAGGATCAAATTTTTGTAAAGCAGTTCTTAAAAAATAACTTATGTGTAACTATGTACATAAAAGTGTAATAAAGTGTAATATTAAAAATATATTTGCCCGCGTCTAATTAAAATGATCCCAAGTGTAGTCTTCAACGTCCAGATTTTTTTCCATTAGAACATTATTACTTTAAAAAGCAATCCTTTTTGTTATCTCAAAACATTTTCTTAGTTGTAAATGCTGTGAGAATCTGTTAGAGATAAAGGAAAAGTTAAATGAATAAAGAGTTTTTAAATTAAAGCCTTTTGTGTAATAAATCGAGTTTGGGTGTTAATTTGATATTTTAGTAGAAGAACTAGGCTGCGTCCCGCAGTTTCATTCGTGTTGGTCTTGATTCAGTGGAGGACTAAGACGGGAACTAAAGTACCATGTATCCCCGGCATAGAATAGGGTTATCCCATCTCTTCCCGTAGATGTCGTAAATGGCGACTAAGAGATCTGTGGGAGAATAGCAAACCTTGAGTTCTCCCCGCGCAGTGGCGGATAAACTGCTTGATCCCTCGGAAGGTTGGTTTCAGACAGGCGGCCGGTAGTAAAAATACTGCCAAATCTATTGGCAGAAGGTATATCTTGATGATGACTTACAAGCTGCGCCGACTCCAAATAATACAGGGCTTAACGGACCTCGGGTTCCCGAGAGGGATGCAACAGGGAACATCTCTCGGATGAGAGATAGTGGAGAACTAAGAAGTTTCCACGGGCGGGCTTGTTGGATTTCCATATGTGAACAAGATTCCATTGCCCATGTCAACTTGTGAGTCCGGTCGGGTGGGGTTGGGCGGGTTGAGTGTTTGTGGATATAATAGTGCTTTTTTTTACAAACTTATTGTAACAGAGAGACAAACAGAGGTACTTTTGGTACGTGTTGATTATTGCTCCAGGTCCACTAATAGTTCTCAATATGCGAATATGTGAAATATGTGAAAAACATGATCATTATAGGACGACATTGGAGGTCGCGTTCCGAAGACACACTAGATAACTGACGATTTATAACGACATTTTGAAAATCTTATAGAAAAAACATATTTTGAGTTTGAGATTTTTCTATCAGGATCAAGACTAACGCGGGAGAAACCGCGCAGCTAGTATTCAATAGAAAAATATCAACACTTATAAAGGTTTTATAGAAGGTTTTTCCTTCGAATTGATAACAATTTGAAGCCTATTTGAATTCAAAATCATATTTTATATTCTATTAACCTAAAACACGTACAAAACGAGCGAGGAAATCGTTTAGTTTTACTATCGAAACATAAACTAGGTTTAAACTACCACTGTACGTTGTAATTTACAAGATTTACACTTAGCTACCATGAAATTGTGTTGTTTAAATCTAGTAGTACAAAAATTCATCGCTCGGGATTTCGAGCCTCGCCGCGATGAATTTTCAAGACGTATTTTTTCTTAAAATATTTCTAGTAAAAATGCCTAGAGCATTAAATAATCAAATCACGAAATATTTGTATAATTATACGATTTTATACTCACATAATTTCACTACAAACAATATTTGTTAACTTTAGGTTAACACTTTTGAAATAATGTTTACATATACAATTATTTGGATTTTTTGAGTACCTACCTACAGGTATTGTTATGGCTCTTCTGTTGAATTTATTTAGCTGAAGTAATTAAGTCATTCTCATAAAACGTACGCAAAAAAAGAGTAACGTGGTTCCAAATAACTTGTCTCCAAGTGCATTTACAATATCTCGATAAGCAACGAAACATCGTATCGTATGATACGATCGTATCGGAAGTAGGAACGATAAATTCGTTTCGAAGTAAAATAGAAACGTTCGAGCCCGTTTCGGTCGGTGATTTTATGATGTATAGTGCCGCACTTTAATGGCGAATAATTCTTTCGGTGATATAATAAATTTGTTTTGTTATTAAGGTCCCTATATAAATGAATAATAATAAAATTCTGTAAATGTCACTCAGCGCCATCTAGATTCGCCTAATAATTACAAAAGTAATATTTTATGTACCTACCATCTAAATACTTGATCATTTAACCAACTTTAAAAAATCCTTAGAGGTTCCCATTAATCTGAATAATAATGACCTCTATAATCTATGCTAATTTAACCCCCGACGGAAAAAGAGGGGTGTTATAAGATTGACGTGTCTGTCTGTCTGTCTGTCTGTGTGTGTATCTGTCTGTGGCATCGTAGCTCACGAACGGATGAACCGATTTCAATGTAGTTTTTTTTTGGTTGATAGGTGACTTTAGCGCGAGTGTTTTTAGCTATGTTTAATCAAAATCGGCTCAGCCATTCATAATATATGTTGGTTGAAGCTCGGAAATAAAAACCAAATGTTTTCAAATAT
Source organism: Idaea biselata (assembly GCA_958496205.1). Taxonomy (NCBI): domain Eukaryota; kingdom Metazoa; phylum Arthropoda; class Insecta; order Lepidoptera; family Geometridae; genus Idaea; species Idaea biselata. Next base: position 34,693,109 of record OY292394.1, on the reverse strand, counting down.
ACCCGAGTGGGGTATCAAATTAAAGGACGTAACTTTTTTGACAACAATATGCATGCTTAATCAAAATCGGCTTAGCCGTTCAAAGTATATGTAGGGTCAAACTCGGAAATAAAAACCGAATGTTTTCAAATATACCCGAGTGGGGTATCAAATAAAAGGACGTAACTTTTGTGATAACAATATGCATGTTTAATCAAAATCGTTCTTACAAAAAGGGTGAAATAAAAAAGTTAAATTAAAAATTTAAAAAACCCCCGGTCTAAAAAATCTTCCAAGTTAAAACCAAACTAAACTTTAAAACGGCAAAAATAATAAGCCGAAAACAAATTTCATGTCTCTGAGTAGGTATGTGGTACCTTACGTTCCCGCGTCGGGGGACGCGGGAATAACTTGGAAGATTTTTTAAGTCGGGGTTTTTTAAATTTTTAATTTAATTTTACAAAGAGATAACGTTGGTAACGTGTATATTTGTATGCATATTATAGTAGGTAGTAGGGGGTAGGTAATCTTGGAAACCACTGGACCAATTTAAAAAAAAATCTCATAATAATTTTACCAATTTAAAGCTGTAGCTTACGTTATTAAAACTACTTTTAATCCCGATATTCCCACTGGATCGGGACTTACGCGAGTGAAACCGCGGGGTGCTTCTAGTTTAGATATTTAGATGGTTTAAAGTACTGTGCTATAAGTTCAGTAGATACATATTTGTCCATTAAAATTATTATTGGTAAGTTTTACAGTAGCAGTACTACCAGTTTTATTTACACTTCAAACGCTATGACTTAACTAGATTTGTGGAAACTTAAATGAAAAGGTAAAAGGCGCCTCTAGTGGACTGAAAGCAAAGTTTTAACTTTTTAAAGTAATTTGTGTGTTTTCCTAGATCTCCAGCTATGTAGGTATATTTCAAGTTACATCGCAATCGCTTTATTAGTTTTTGCCTAAAGGAGAAAAAAAGTCACATTCATACATAACATAGCTATTTACTTGCAAACATAACATACATACGTGTAAACATTCGCGTTTATAATATTAATATAAAGGATAGGATAGTTAGAAGTAGATAGAAGAACATACACACACACATACACACAAACTCTGTAAGACTACTCAGTCGCACACACACTACAGTCTCAACTCCTTGAAACATTAGGTATCCGATCCAATGCAATTTAATCAAGTACCTACCAACTATAACCCATCCAGTTATACGAGTAGACTAGTTCTCTTCATTGGCACTAAACTGAGCGAAATGACGACCTAAATAATACGTACGCATGTGTAATCTTATATCTATATCAATAAATCCAATAATCCGATAGAGAGCTGCGTATAGGTCGGACTTGGAATATATCTGTAAATGTTAGGATGCCTACACATTACTTAAGAGAATAGTCTCCATACAAACATAGTTTACATTTTCCTCCCTGGATAAAGACATTAGAGCAAATATGTGTATGCCATAAAACTTATATCTGTCATGACTAGTATGCATCTACTTTTTTATTTTTTTTTATTTAATTATTTTTTATAATTATTTTAATTAGAAAATAAAAAAAAATAAAAGTTAGATGCATTGTCATGACAGATATAGGTTTTATGTTCGCGCCGTTCGTTCGTCCGTCCATCCGACTGTCCGTCGCGTACTGTCTATGCAGTACAGCGGTCGTGACGTCACTTAACACTACATTCATTCCTTACGAATCTACAAGCGAAGACTCCATTGAAGCTGTTTGCCCTATGTATTTTATTGCTATTAAATAAGTTACAACCCAAAAACGCCTTCTAACTGGAACTTCCCAAACATCTGGCGACCGTGGGATTATATTCTGCAACTATCGGATAAAGAAGATCCGTAATCTTTCCGCTGCGACGACGGGCCAAGGCCCTACCACGTGCACCGGTATTAAAGAAGATTGTTCCTGCTATCCCGTGGATGCCTACAAGGAAATCTTAAATAAGTTACAACCCAAAAACGCCTTCTAACTGGAACTTCCCAAACAGGCATAAACATATTTGCTCTAATGTCTTTATCCAGGGAGGAAAATGTAAACTACGTTTGTGTGGAGAAAGAGAATGGAGACTATCCTCTTAAGATCTTTGGAATACGTTTTTAAACATGGTTGTTTTCAATACAAATATTATTAAATTTAATAAATATGTAAAATGTGAAATATGTACCCTCTTATTTATAACGAGGTAGGTACATATCTCTCATTTTCTCATCCGAGCGATGGTCTGTTACAATTTATTAATACTTTAAAAATAATACTTTTTTTTGTAGGTAGGTACTACAAAGTCCGCGTATGTCTTACTTACTAGCAGTGTCCTGCGGTTTTACCCCCGGCGTAAGTCCTAATCTCGTGGGAATTTTGTAAGTCCTCATGGGTATCGAGACTTGTACGGCTGAAACCGCAGAGCGCTGCTAGTTACATATAAACAAAGTCTGCAGCAGTATCTAGTGTAAATACTCCCCTACACAGGTATCTCAGAAATCTCACTAGGCATCGTTTTACGATCGAGTTACGCAATATCGAGATAGCTATCTGTATTCGAGATTTTATAGTAGGTGACTGTCATTGTGGATATTTGATAATATTTTATTACGTTATTAGTTTGTCAATGGAAGTCTATTTGTTTGTATTGATTGGTTGTAATCGTGTTAAGAAATTTACTGGAAATGGCATCTGCATTATTGAGTAAAATAGCTTTATTATGCTTTGTAGTGCTCTTTCCCAGTCAATCAGCAATTAACCCATCCCAATTTAGTAACTATTAACTAAAGAGCCTATTTAAAAGTTTGCAGCTGCATAATTTGAAGTCGTGTATTTTTTTGTTTTAAGTTTGTACAGCTGATTTACTTACGCGAATTGTGAATTGCGCGAGTGAAACTACGCGACTTGCTTAGTTCAAAGATAGCAACGTTGTTTTCTATAACCAATAAATTACAATTATTAGTAACTAATATTATTAAATAACGGGGCATTTACCATGACCAATAACAACACGTTGTTGTCATTGTCATGACAAGACGCAGGACAGATGACAAGACGCAGAGAGCGAATTAGGAAAAAGGTAGTTCGCAATCTCCAGTCTCGTGAACAAACCAGTAGAAATTACTGGCGAAATATCGGGGTCCGTTAAATAACTTTAAACGTGGTAAATACCCCGTTATCTATATCTATACTAATATTAGCTGACCCGGCAAACGTTGTTCTGACTTATAAATTATAGATAGTCGCCGATTCTCAGACCTACTGAATACCCATATAAAATTTGGTAAAAATCGGTAAAGCCGTTTCGGAGGAGTACGATAACTAACATTGTGACATGGAAATTTCATATATTAGAAGAAAGATTATAACGAGGAAAGATTTGTATTTTTGTGTGTATTTGTGTATGTGTGAATGAATGTTTGTAATGAATAAACTCAAAAACTACTAGACCGATTTCAAAAATTCTTCACTTTTACTTTTAGAAAGCTACATTCATCCTGAGAGTAGACTACTTTTGATCCCGATACTCCCGCGGGATCGGGACTTACGCGGGTATATTATTTAATAATATTTATAGTGAAAACAACCAGTCAGTTTAAAATCGTATGTCAGTTGTCAGATTTTTGTCGGATGTAAGTCGATTGTTTTCCCAATAGTTTCGATAAACCATTAAACAAATCAATAAATTCATAATGCAACGTACTGCCCTCAATAAATCTAGGAATTCAGTAACAGGCGACGCTCTCGCATAACTAGCAAGTTATGGCGTCACTGGAGTTTGATTTATACATACACGGCCGGTGGGAGCGACGTGCGCTCTTAATTAGTTTAGATTGGATCCCCTTACTAAAGCCAAGGATACAATACACGACGACACTTGACACTAGACACTCAATGTAGACACCGCACTAAAATGAAACTATACAAGTACGTTGGAATTGCTATCCCATACAAAATGACATTAGATTATACGAATCTGAATTTCTAAAGAGAAATTCAGTGCGCTATGACCTGTCCAGCGACTGGTACCATGCAGGTTAGTGATGTAGACAGATATTACACTCGAAACATCAATGACAAAGCAAAAAAATTGCAACCTTGGGTACATTTATCGATACTTTTTTAGGTCCACCAGAATCTCACGGCATGAGAAAAAAAGAATACGTGTTTTTTGAAATGGTATTGTCATCTACACCTGTCTTGATCAGTACGCTCAACTAGTTTTGATAAACGTTTTCATACATTGTTTACATAATATCAAAGTATCAATAGTGTATAATAGTGTACCCATGCAATCTGTTACATGACTATACTGTATAAAAAACAAATTACTCTATTTACTATCAGATTCTGGTATACCTATAGTTTTGACATTTGTGTCAAGTGTCGGTGCCGTCGTGTATCCTTAGATTTGAAGATAAGTATACACGAAACTTGGTATGTAGAGATAGCTTAAGATCTAAATTAACATATAGGCAGACTACTTTTATCCCGACATTCTTCCAGGATCGGGACTAACGTTGGTGAAATTGCGCGATGCAGGCAGCTAGTTCAATATAAAATATAAAATATTGCCTTCAAAAATAGGCAATAAAAATATAACTGAACCTAATCCAGCCACTCTAATAGCTCTGGCGAAATGAAATCAAGAATACTAAAAAAATAGAGTCAAAGAATAATTATACCTACAGCTTGTCTGATAAATTGCAACATCAAATAATAAGCCGAGTACCCAATAGCGAGTTGTACGTTAGGCCGCAAATACGGCCCAGGCAGCGTAGCGTTTCAGCGTGGAGCGTGGCTTACTTTACTTTCCTTTGCCCGGCAATTACGTAATTTAGTAAGTAACTTGGCCGAGAGTTGTCCGCACTTTTTAAGCTTCCGAAACTAAAGGGAAAAACGGTACCCTTTGACTAAGACTTCACTGTCCTTCGTTATGTCTGTCTATCATTAGCCTGTATTTCATGAACCGTGCTAGCTAGACAGTTGAAATTAGATAAATTAGAAATAGAAAAAATATGTACAACTGTAGATGTGGGGGACAAAAGAAAAGGCTAAGTTTCACTAGAGCGTGCTCGCGAGCGTAGCGTGTAAGAGTGTTGCGCACTAGACATTACTTTCATGTCCTGTAACCAAAAAACATAGTGTGTACGTTTATGATTCGCATGTCAACAACGACCGCTACATGAGCGGCTCACAGCGAGCCAATAATTGTCAGTTTTAACCGACTTTCAAAAAAGTTAAACGACCTCAGATTCAGATAAGTCGATGGCAATGTAAGTGGTTAGATTATTTTGCACTTTTTGAAGTCGGTTTATTTTTACTGCGAACCAAAGGACGCTCATGCGCACGTGACACAACAGAACCTAAGTAACCTTGTAACTGTATCCGTAAAACAGTAACGAGTTTACGGTTACAACTCGCTAGTGAAAACCCGGCTTCAAATCCTTTTCAAATTAAAGCCAAGTAACCCTAAATAATACAAATAAAAATTACTCTGTCATGTCGCAGAAAATACTGCCTTTTTTATATTAAATTGAACAATACATTCTATTTATACTGAAAAACAGTCCGTAAAGTTATTTTTATAAATGAATTTACGTTCAGACATATTTTGTACTGCCTGTGTTTCGTAGTTTTGCTCGCGTAATTCCCGATCTTGTAAAAATAGCTGTGTTTATATAGATGTTAAGTTTAAACGTAATGGAAGGCCATATATAAAATTATTACATATAAATTAATACATTTGCAAGAAAAACAAACACACCAACTTCCACCTTCATAACCTTTACCTAAGTATAAGTAATAGGCCTTATGACGGCGACCTGAAAACTCTAACACTAAGCGAGGCACATCCCTACATGAAAAAAAAGAAGATGAATAATCTAAGTATCCATCCATCTAAGTAAGTAGTAAGTATCCATCTAAGTATTTCATCGCGGTGCAGCGTGGGAACGCTGCTAGTGTGATGGGACCCTTTGCTTCGGGAGCAGTCCGTGGGGGCCTTTTTGACTAATTTTTTGTGTTTCTTTATTGTTGTAATTTTTAGATTTCTTTCGTATGAATTTTTATTTTTATTTATTATTTTATTTGTGTTTGTATCTAAGTATAGGATGTAGAATAAAATTGTAGACTGACAGACAAACTTTTCCTCTACATTCCGTTAGTAGACTCAGAGATAGATTTTTTTATTTATTTAGCAATTACATTGACTGAGAAAGCCTGTTCTGGCAAAGGTTGAGTACCTCTGGAGGTCACCACAGCTTCAGAATCAATACAAACACCTTTAATCTTTTACAGTTGAGTCGTCGAACAGTAGGGAAATAATGAACACAAGGAAGATAATCTGCTGTTCAAGTATGTAGGTACCTACTTACATTTAGTCAAAGAAGTTTTGATTTTGAATATACTTAGAAGATCCAATTTCAATTTCCCTTTTTCAGTTATAAAATCGATTGAAGTGGAACATCCACCGCCAATTAACCTATAAGTTAGTTTAGGTACTTGTACTATTTATGTATTCTGTGGTTTAGGTTAGATCTGCATAGTCGAGCCAGTTTTTCAACTATTAAAATTATGGAAGTTCTTCTCCTTCCTTTCCTTGTCCCAGTTTATTCGGGGTCAATAAATTATGGAACTTAAATGTAAAAAATATTTTTGAGGAAATATATACCTTCTTTGCAGATACACTTCCGGCGAGGCTCGAACTTGCGTCTTTGGATCTGTACACTAGCGTGTTAATTAATGAACTAAATTATGAGAGGTCTTAAATATTGCATAAATATTTAACCGACAGGGCCCAAAATGTTATTTAATACTAACTACGATCTGCGTTCACCCGCGCAATTCCGATTCTAATCTATGTCCTTATTTAAAATCCCCTCTATCTCTATACCAAAATTCATCAAAATCGGTTCAGCGGCTTAGGCGTGGAAACAAAACAAAATAACAGAGAGACAGAGTTACTAGTATTTATGTGTGGAAATGTGTCGTTTAAAAGTTGACTATCTGTAAAGTGTCACAACACTGTATCCAGGCTACTAGATCTTGATTAATAACCGTTTGGTTAATTTTAGTCCGGATACAGTATACTGATACGTCAATATTGAAGACGGTAGACTAAATTAAACACCAGTTACTAACAGTTACTAATCGAAATACATAGATTAAGGCGCTTTATCACGTCAACGAGTTTGAGTAGTTGGGGTAAGTGGGTGTTTTGGTAATTATATATAATATGATAATGCGGAAAATTCGACTAAAACACAATTCGGCTAAAACAATTCGACTTAATTGGAAAAAGCACATCAGGAAGTCAAAACCGAGACCTTGGTTTTGTCATAACCATGTCTCAGATATCACGCTTATATAATTTTTTGACAGAAAAGCTTTCTGGGATATTTTAGGCGAATTCGATACAGTACCTACTGATACGTCAATATTGAAGACGGTAGACTAAATTCGAAATACATTAAATAAAATGATATGATAACTAAACTAATACACACTTGAGTGTTTTGTTAATTATCATTTTATGTTTTGTACAAAATTCGACAAAAACAATTTGACTAAAAATAATTTGACAAATTCGACTAATACTAGTATTTCTACCTAGATGATTTGAAAAACAGACAGACAGACGGACAAACAGCTAAGTTTCAGTAATAGGGTCCCGTTGTTAACCTTTGGGTACGAAACCCTAAAAAAGCAGGTTAAGCCTAATGAAGACCTCGCTTCTTTTGCTCTTGCCGTAACATTCTCTAAAGTAAACCTAGATGTTGGTGTTTCAATCATGCAAAAACTACTAAACTGATTACAATGAAACTTAGTACGCAGATAGTTGGAGATCAGCATAAAAACATAGACTACTTTTATCCCGAAATTCCAGAGCTTTCAGGACTTGGACAGAAAACCGCGGGGCACAGCTAGTTGTGATATATATTCCGTAGGTATATTGTGTTCGGTTTTATTAGTCCATCATATTGTTGGTAGTTGCTCCAATATTATACTCGTAACGTAAATTTTATTGTTATTGTCTTACATATGTGTATTTATTATGTACACAAATTAGATTTGTATCGATAAATGATGTTATTTGAATTCACTTTACTGATAAATAAGTAATTCATTTGGTAAATAGATCGTGTTATATGTTTCAGTTTAAAACACTTCAACGTCAATTCAAAAAAGACTTAAAAAATAAAGTAAAAAAGTTAATAAAAGTGATTATACCCTGCTGGCAGTTCAAGTCTGAAATACGACACCTATACCAATTTTTATTTGAATTTTATCGCTCCGTTCCGCACAAGTAGGACATAATCTGCTAACCCATGCCGTTAATAACTTTTAAAGTTAAATAAAGTTGTATTAATCTGACAAAATCAGGAGTTTCCCATGAAGAGTCAGTACGTTTCGTTGAGAGTGAGAACGGTGGGTACGTACGTTTTAAGTTTGGACGTATTTAGTAGCTTGCGTAAAAATGCTAGCAGCGGAATTTTATCACATAGTCTTCTCATCCGAGCGATGTTCCCGGTTGCATCCCTCTCGGGAGCCCGGGGTCCCTAAACCCCAAATGTTTTTTTTATTTGGGGTCTACGCAGTCGCTAAGTCATCATTGACCATATCTTCTGTAATTAGATTTAGCAATCTTTTTACGGCCGGCCGCCTGCCTGACACCAACCCTCTTAGGGATCAAGCAGTTTAACCGCCACCGCGCAGGGAGAACTTACGTTTTGCTAGTCCCCCCTTAGTCGCCTATGACGACACCCACGGGAAAAGATGGGGAAACTTTAAAAAAAAAGTATCACGTATCGGTGGTTGAAATGTTATTAAATTCTTATATTATTAAAAAATAGGATTTAAATAAACAAAAGAAAAAGAAGATTTTTTCTTCTGCTTTCGCGATGTTGAATTTAAATTTTTAACGATTTTTTTTTCAGTTTTAATCGCTTTAATTTTACTAAATTAAGCATTTTATCGACAACCTACGTTTCAACGTCTTTCCAGTATACTCTTGGCCGTGCCTCTTGCTCTCAGTCTACCTCTGAGCATGTAGGCCGTTGAAAAAATGTTCAATGGAGGGAGGTGGAGAAATGCCAAGGGCTCCTAACGGACCTAATTGGTAGGTGGCCAGTGGTTTACCCACTATAACTCCACCGGTTCCTCGCACGCCTTGATGTCATGGAACGAACGCGAGGACACGTTAGCCGTTTTAATTGAATAAATAAATAAATTAAAAAAATAAACGTTCGTACTCGGAGTCCTGGGACATGTCGGTTTCCTCACGATGTATTTCTTCACCGTAAGAGATTTTTATATATCATTTGAAAGTTTTTTAAAGCAATATACATGGGTTCGCAACTAGGATTCATACCCACGACCTTGGGAATGAAAGTTAGCTTACCTAACACTAGACCAACACCTCTCCGTACCAGACTACGTTACCATAAAAACTTTAAAATCAAATACAAAGTACTTCAGTATCTACTAAGATTCTCCTCCATTTGTCTGAGGCTGACCTCTGCTACAAAAAGCGGCTGAGTCGGTCATTAAGCAGTTTTTCCAAGTCGTGTTCGCCGCGACAATGACTGATTGCCGGAGTCGGACTCGCGTTTGCAGTTAGTTTGTTATTTCGAATACGAGTAAGTAGAGATGGAATTGTTCTTTATTTGAGAGAATAAGGTGTTTTTTTCTTTTATTTTGAGTTAGGTACAAATTAAACGGCGTCTTTTTGTTTTATATGTAAGCGTGTAACATCTTAAGGTGCATTTACACCAAATGAACAAAAAGCTAGAGCTGGAAGAAGAGAATTCGTTCTTGAATGACGAGTGTAAACGAGAGCTCTTTTTTTCGACACCAGAAGATCAATGAGCAAGAATGCGAATTCAGAACTAGAATCGGTCCGAGGAGCGAACGCTTCCGAATACGTAAGGACGCTATAACCTACTGTTCGCGCGCTCTAGTGCCGTTTACATCAAGCGAGCGAGCATCCTCAGAAAGTTCTATAGAATCTTTGCGAACGGAGACAGAACAATGAAAGAAAGAAGAACATTTTATATTATGATTTTTTTTTAACATTAGCAAGTTAGTAACGGTACTTAAACGGTTAAGTTTCTGCTAAACATAACATAAATCCATTGCTTGTTCATATCTAAAGACATTTGATGTTAATTTCAAAGACATTACTCTAAAACGCTCTCACAAAAATTCTTCACTTACTTTTATAACATCAGCAAGTGAGTAACGGTATCTAAAACGGTTACGTTTCAGCTAATCATAACATAAATTCACTGCTTCTCCATAAATCAAGTAATTTGCTATTAATTTCAAAGACATTGCTGCAAACCGCTCTTAGAAGAGTTCTTCACTTGGTATTGTAACATTAGCAAGTGAGTAACAGTATCTAAAACAGTAACGTTTTAGCTAAACATAACATAACTCTACTGCTTGTTCATATCTAAAGCCATTTGATGTTAATTTCAAAGACATTGCTGCAAAACGCTCTCACACGAATTTTTCACTTGCTTTTTTAACATTAGCAAGTTAGTAGCGGTATCTAAAACGGTTATTTTTCAGCTATAAATAACGTAACAGCACATTCACATGTTCCCATCACTGGTTGTAATGCTCCTTTATCGAGACCCGTAATGTGGTTAATGCGACTTCAATAATGGGGAATAAATTAACCTTATTTTTTTTCGTACGAGGAAACTTTTTATAGCGGTACTACATAAGTAATAGGCAGTCCTTAGGGAACTGAGCGATGACAAGGCAAAGGAAAGGGAGATTTATTTTAATACTAGCTGTGCCCGCGACTTCGTCAGCGTTTTTCGGACTACCTACCCATCGCTGTGCTTGAACGGACGACCAGGGAAGTATGTTGCTGAGCAGAAGATAATCATGACACAGTCTATATAAGTGTAGATTTAGCACAGCGCAGCGGTAGGTAACGTGTTGCATGCTTATAAGAAGTAGCCTTTATCGAAAAAATAAAAAAAATCGAAACCCGACTTCGAACAATAGGACAAAACAATAATATTGAGCTCTCCTTAATACAGTGCAACCGACTTATCTGTTATGTAAGCTGAAGTTGGGCAGCTTAACTACATGATATCTTTTTTTTACGTGGCTAATGTCCGTCACCGTCAGGCCAATCTCGTTGGGCTCCCTACCATAGGCTTATAATGTAAACCCCCATGGTGTCCCTCGCTCCACAAGTGTCAAAGCCAGTGGAAATTCCTCATGGACTACATCCCGACAACGACTGCCTTTCCAAGCCTCATCTCTGCATCTGCCCGATAGACAACCCCTGGAGGGTAAAACGTAACGTCGTGTCCGGGACTCGTGACTCGAACGCGCAGCCGTCGAATCGGAAGCCATCACTCAGCTCGGTAGGCCACCGTTCCTTAAAAAGGGAATGCACCGGTCTGTGATTCGAACGCGGAACCCTCGACTCGGAATCCATAGCTGCCATTGTGCCACGTAAACTACATGCAATCTGCATCTACCCAGTAAAACTGCCCGATTACAGATATATTTTTTTAATCCATTTTATTGCATTTTCAAGATTGTAACCGTAACTTTAATCACTGAGGAATTTTTGAGAAGGTGGTTTCAGGTGGTTCATCAATTTGTACCTTGTTCTTTATAAGCCGATTCTATTGATGGAAGTCCAAAAATTAGTAATTAACATCATTGTGAGATGCTATTCTGCTCATCATTCCGAAGGTTCTCATCAGATCTTCACCAACAATTTATGAGACCAACTCGGGACTCTTACTTTCCAAATTAAAAAAGAATGATCGAAATCGGACTTTATATGCCGGAGTACGGCGTGAACATATTCACATACAAATAATATGCGGGTAGAATTGAGCAGCTCCTCTTTTTTTTAAAGTCGGTTAAAAACAGCCATTATAAAGAATTTCCGTATGTCCAAAGGATCCGGATATATGGACAGACATAGGTATACGGTATTTGAGGAATTTCCTGAAAAAAAAAACCGGATATCCGGTTTTTTATTTTCGACCGGATATCCGGTTAATCATGTGTTGATTCCACACAACATATTTCTTCAATACAACATTCAAACTAATTAAGTAATAGCAAAAAAAAACACTTTATCCGGATAACCGGATTAAATATCCGGATAAAAAATAGCCTATATGTCAATCGGGGTCTAAAGCTATCCGCATTCCAAATTTGGTCAAAATCGGTTAAGCCGTTTCTGAGATTAGCGGGCACAAAGGCACAGACAAACAGACAAACAGACAAACGGACAAACAGACAACCAGAAAAACAGAGAAATGGGTTCTACTGCGTTAGTAGGTACCCCTCCAATTTATATTTTTTTTATATCTTTCAAAAATAGACACCGCTGAGTTACGATTTTATTATATGTAGGGGAGAGGGGGGCATGATGGGGACCTTAAGGTTTGAAGCTCAATAACATTGACAGTATTGTGTTTTCATAACTTTTTTTATCCACTTAATCTTCGTTGGCAATCAGTATTTAATAAATAAGTACTTATAACCTCATTATAATATGGATTTAATAAAAAACAGTGAAAAACTAGGAAAGTGCCTAACACCCCGTCTTGCCCTACCCTCGGGGTGAAATGGGGTACCCCCTAGGGGTATAATGGGATACAACAAGTTACAGGTGCTTCATTGTCTTTATTGATCATACCAACACAGCTACAGTGAGGCCATTTGCTGCATACAGCAAAAGCAGCATAAACTTTATCGTAGTTCAAATACCGAGGCTCGTAGAGTCACTTTTGTATAATGATGACTCAACCAATACTTTTTTGGACCTTTTCTTTTTAGTGATTGTTGTTTTGGTTTATAGTCATCTCAATTTTCTTAAGTACTCATTGTTCTTTTCTTGTGCTTATTTTCCTTTGCCAGTTTCTTCATCTTTATAATTTTTTCAAAACTATTTTGGATGTGGTACCCTATACCCCATCATGCCCACTCCGGTCATTTTTAATTAAAAATCGTACAGAAAAAAACTGCCATGCAATACGAAGATAAGCAAGTTCCTACCTGTTGTAGTAGTCATTGCCACAAACAAATCACTTTAAACCTAATCTGAAATGCTCTTGTGTCTCATGCTGCCACGATCTAATGAAAATGTGAAAATCACAAGGTGATCGACAAAAATCAGTTTTTTCTAAAAAAAATAAAATGCTTGTGGTTTTATCACTCAATCACTGCGTCATACTATGACCCCCTACCCGTCGCACCTTTTTGCGTTTTTACGACTGTTATTGGTCAATTGGTTTGTGCTCTAAGGCCAAGTCCCCGTCTTGCCCGCAACCCCGTCTTGCCCCTCTCTCCCCTATAGATATAGATAGATATTTATTTACTTAGTGCTTGTACAGTTTTGCGTTTAGTTAGTCCACCTCGTGCGAGCGATGTTCACGGTTGCATCCCTCTCGGGACCCCGGAGTCCGCTTACACACAGTAGGTAAGTTAACGAACCTCTATGGGAGTACGCACTTTACCCGCCACCACGCGGGGAGAATTTTAGGTTTGGTAGTATCTCCTAGATCACTTAGTCGCCTTTAACGACATCCACGCGAAGATAAGGGGAAGCCCTATTCTATGCGAGGGCTAAATTGTAAAATTGATTACAATACAATTAATGAGTGTAGGATGGCCGTATTAAAGAGTTAAACTAAGAAACTTCATTTTCTGACAGGTTTCCTCTGACCGCATCGTTGGCGTATTTTTTGTAAAACTTACAAATTTAACATAAAGTTAAAATTATCCGCCGAATCCTAATCGCGTATTATATATTTTTTATTATGACATACATAGTTAAAACGTCGTAATAACATGCGATTAAGACCGAGGAAAATGTAACTATGTTAACAAATAGTGTAATTTAAAAAGTTGAAACACTAGGTTTAGGCCTAGGTTCATAATAAGGTTTTAGAAAGTAGGGTAGCCTACCTACTTAAGTAATAAATTAAAGAGGCTTTTACAATATACAAATTTAATAACCCAAATGAATTTAAACAATTAAAAAGAAATAAATAAGTATGTTGAGCAGTTATGTTGAAGACAATTAATAATTTACAAAGGTTGTAAGTTAGGTATTACAATTAAACGTTTAAAAGGGAGACGGTAGTTCTCAGGGTCGTGGAGTAACAATAAAAAGACGAGTAATTCTTGCACTTAAGAGGGAGGACTAGGACTTAGCTTGAAGCCGGAGCGGAAACGTCTGAGCCGCCAGAATGATCAGACGCCCAAGGATGCGCGGCTCGCTGCTACTGGAACGCCGAACGGTGCCGGTGCTCGCGCTGCAGGTGAAGACGCAGTGCAGGTGTAAGTAGGTAGGTGCAAGCGGTAGGTGCAAGGGTAGGTGCAAGTGTAGGTGCAAGTGGTAGGTGAAAATGCCCGTTAACAACGGGCACTGATTTTACTAATTATAAGAAAATACGGGAGAAAGTTATCTCCTATAAATATTGTACTGAGGTTAAGGATCTCAAGAAGAAAAGGCCGGGACCGCATGAGCAACCGTTTATATATGAATGTCCCCTCTTTGGAGGTCCATTCTAACCGGCAAGTCTTAAGAAAATATTTTGTAAACAAAACTGGTTACGGAATAATTTGGAACTAAAAGTCCGTATTAGAATTCCGTTCCCTATGTTTACATTTCATAATAGAAGCCTATAAGTACTTACAGTATGAATGGATTGATCAAATCTTTGAAACGTATGCCTAGGTAGGTGCCTTGCTTATGTTGTCTAGACAGGAATAGGTGTTCTAAGTTAGTAAACCCGCGATACTAGCGCCGCGGCTGGGTAATAATTCTCTATATGAAGTTACCAGACTATTGGACTACCCGCTCTCGAACGAAACAAAATTAAGTTCATAGACTATGGTAGAAAACCATAGACATGAAGCAATTCTAGCAAACAGAATTATGATTAGAAATTATTAAATTAAGTATTATTTAAACATGAAGGATTTATAAAAACATTAAGTTAAGTTAACAATTGGCTAATTTGATCTGTTATGATTTATTTTACATCGGAAAACAAAAATAAATTCCTTCGGTTGGTTAATAGACTAAACAATCAAACAGAAAATTATCCATAGACAAAATAACGTTTGATTGATTTTTAAGAAAAACAAAGCTGTCAGTTGTAATTTAGTAAACAAACGGAATGAATATCCAATATAATATTAAATAAGTTCTTAATTACGTTATAATAGTAATTTAAAAGATTTTAAGTTAAGTGGAAGGACAATTGTTACAAAGTATATTCATAAAGTGCAATATTTTAAATGCTAATGTATCTTAAACAGTAGTATGTAATTTAAACATTAGGATGTAACTTAAAAAGCAGAATGTAACTTTAACAGCAGTATGTAACTTAAACATCAGTATGTAACTTAAATAGTAGTATGTAACTTAAACAGCTGTAGCCACAATCCAGTTCGTATACGACGCGACTCTAGTATTCAGTTCTGGCACGTCTGGATGACCACAGTAAGTAGAACCACCCGTAGAAGTGATCCCAACCAAGACCCCATGATAATACAATGGACCACCAGTGTCACCGAAGCAGGCACCCTTTCCCCCTTTGTCTAGTAGGCCAGCACAAATCATGTTCTCTGTGACTTTTCGTTTGGATAGGGGGAATTCTGCGGTAGCGTGGCGGTATGTGCATATTGAATGGTTGACTGTCTTCACTTCAGCCTTCAGCAGCACTGGTGAGGCAGTACCAGTCTGGAAAATAAACGTGATACGATCTTTGAAATGTCGTTGAGATCGTTGATAATCAAACCATTTGGGAGTAAGTGAATACTGAATATATTCGTTTCTCTATCTATTTTTACCACTACATCACCAGATGTAAAGATGAAACATCTTCACCTAGAAGCATAGGATAGGAATACGTAAGAATTAATTCTAATTCATTTTCCTTAGTGTCTGCAGCGGCCATTAGGAAAATTATGTCCGGCTTTGCACAAAATGTGAGTCAGTTAGATTAGATATACAATAGTTGTTTGTGGCTGCAGTAACCTACATGTCGCAAAATGGACAAGTCACCTCTTTATATGACTTAAGCCTAAAAAACTCAAAGGTATTATAAGTTTTAATCTAATCAAATGTATTTTTCCCGACGTACCAATTTCTATTATGAACTAGGTAGGTAGCATCAGTCAATCAAGATTTTGTTAATCAAACCTATTATCCAAAAAGGATCAAGACATAAGACTACGAAGTTTTTAATCTCATTAAATTACCTCGGTATTTCCCCATCCAACATAAATGACTGGTGCATCATCTGGTATCACGTAATCCTGTATTACTATAGTAGTTCTCTGTATTGAACTACTGTAGATAAACTGGAATCTTGTCCGAACCAGGCAGAGGTCTGCATCCATAGATAGCTCCCTAGGGTAGTCGTACGCGAAGTCAGGGTGGACTACAACTCGGGTCACCTCGTGAAGTACACCGCTGGATTCGAAGTATTTGGAGCCAGCACGAATACGGTATTCTTCTATTTTAGTTGACCTGAAACAGGTACATTTTTGGTGTTACAGTCAATGGTTGCGAGGAGATTCGAAAAATTCAGAATTCAAAAAATATAGGGATGTTTATTGAATAAGATATTTACATGATCAACCTTTAATGAAAAGCAGACACAAGAAACTCATGGGGTTTATGCTTGGCAGTGATCATGTGATTCACATTTTCGCATATTTAGAACTACATAACAGTGGAACCGGAGTAATATTCTATAGGTACCTACTATAGTTTTTACTAACATTATAAGCACGGAAGTAACTCAGTCTCTCTGGTTTTTTTTTTTTATAAAAAACAAACTATCTCATCCACAAACAGACAACCCAAACGGAACTCGTCTCCGCTCCGGATCTCTACGGCCAACATTCCTTTTCCTTACTACACTCTTGAATTTTAACCTTCAGAACCCGTTGTACTATTACAAATAAAAGAAAAAGTTGTAAAGAAAATCAAATCACCCAGTGTTTTTAGATCCAGACGTTTTTTTTCGGAGTTTCTTAAGCAACCATGTTTGATCCGGCTACCTATATCTTATTCGATTTAGAGCTCATGTCGATTTAGCGACTGACGTTTGGCTCATTTTCCAACTTAGGAATTCTAATACTTCGAGGCCCATTTACATAGACAATGACGAAATCTTACTCACAAAAATCGTGCTCTTTCAAGATACGTAAAGCAGTAGGCTCCTGTCAAAACGTAAAAGTTATTAATAATACTGCCGCCACAGTATTGCGTCCAAAAACCGTAGAACATCATCTCTATCTGCACTATAGAGGGATAGTCCTCTATCTCCGCTGGGCTGCCGCCAATAATTCGCGCATTTCTTGGAGCGCCCGCACATAGCCCTGAAAAGAGAGACTGCTTATTACTGCTTAAGGCGTGAACATTACTAGGTCTATTACATCTTTACGCTGAAGTTACTAAACATATTATCGCAAAATCTCGGAAGCGAGGCAGCTAGAGTTCAAGAAGATCCAAGTAACGTATTCTTTAGATGTCCTAGACTATATGCATTGGGCAAACATAGTCCAGGACCTGGACTCTGGAGTCCTGAACTAGGTTTGGCCAAAGCGTCGATATCGTCTTGCTATGGTTTACGGGGTTTGCCTCAAGAGTTTAGTAAAATACGTAGTTTTACGATTTGGTTGTGTTAGCACTAAGCTTGTTATATTTTTGAGTTATTTCATTTTAAACAATTTGCTTTCGTTGGCATTTTTTAGGATCACACGAAAACTATTGTTATTATTCTGTATCTTAGTCGTGGTATCCTTTAATTGGCTTTCTATTGTTACCTTAGTTTTGTTTGTTTTTAAGAAACAGCTATTGGATTTCCAAATAAATAAATAAACACATATCCTCTCAGAATATATTTTTCTAAATTAATAATTAAGAATTAATAAATAAAAAAAACTCACCAGCCAAAAGCATAAACACTAACGCCAATGAACTCATGGTTACTAGATGACTAACAAAGTCGATTAACAAAAAGAAAACATTGCAATCATAGATATTATATAGGCACCAATTAAGATATACAAATGTTAAGTACGTCAAACATGCGTAAGGATTTAATCAATAAATCAAGTGGGTTTACAAGTTCACAGGAAAACATAATTATTATAGTTTAGCAATGTCTATCTGTTCGTCTGTACGTACAGCAGATTCAGCACAAATAGCGCTTTGTAAGAAAACAACTAATGAAATAAAAAAAATTAAAACTGACTTCAAAAACGGAGAAAAATAATAAAAAATCGTAAAGAAACGCCTGAAGTCTGAAGCAGTTTTTCGTACGATCTGTTTATAGTTCATCTGCCTGACTTCAGACTTCAAGCGTTTTTTTACGATTTTTCTCCATGTTTGAAGTCGGTTTTAATTTTGTTTTAAGTTATTTGTTTATTTCAGCATTTTTAGTGCATTTCTGCTGTCACTAAAATCCACTTGTTCGAAAGTGAAAAAAATGTATACCTAATGGATTTTGAGGATCAATCCTGTTCATCACGCCGAAGATCCTTGTCAGATCTTTACCAATTTTTTATAGGACCATCTCGGACCTCTCAATTAAAAAAAGAATTATCTAAATCATTCAAACAGTAAATCCCTAAAAATACATACGCGACCAATTGAGAAACCTCCTACTTTTTTGGATACGGTTAAAAAAAGCATGTTGCCGTGGAAACCTAATCAAGAACACTTCTTGGACCCCTTGAGGAAAGAAGTCTAAAATATTTAATGTCGTGATTGCATTATGCTACTTGCATAAGATAATTTAAAAAATATATTTCGCTAATTCAATTAAAAAATATTTACGGTAAATCGAACATTAAACTCTATTTTCATACGTAAAAGGTTGCTATTACGTTGTTACAGTTTACTAGTTTTTGTTATTTTGACATTTCGTTATCGTTATGCAGGCTGGCCTTGTTCTTCTATTAAAAAACTATCAGTAAAGTATTGAAAAAAACTTGATTCGAAATTTTTTAAATAAAAAAACCAGGCAAGTGCGAGTTGGACTCGTGCACGAAGGGTTCCGTTCCACTCTATCACAATTAGGTACGGAACCCTAAAATGAACACTGGACCAAATAATCCGTAAACGCAATGCAAAAGTTAAAATTTTGTTTTACTACCAGCTCAAGTCACTCACCACTATCACCCGCATCACTAGATGGCGCTAGTAGAAAAAATACATCGCAGTGGCATTGCGTTTATTTGTCCCTGAATCACGTTTGTTGTATGGGAGCCCCTCTTAAATATTTTTTTATATTGTTATTATAAAACAAATATTTAATTTTATTGTATTTGTTGTTGTATCGGCTACCGTAATACATCTTCTGTGAAAATTTCAACCGTCTAGCTATTACGGTTCATGAGACACAGCCTGGTGACAGACAGACGGACATACAGCGAAGTCTCAGTAATAGGGTCCCGTAACACCCTTTGGGTACGAAACCCTAAAAAACCCTTACATACCCAGGAATCAAACCGGCTAAAATCTTACCTATGTCTGAGTAAAACTGCGGGGCACAGCTAGGCTAATATACCTAAATGAGCCTTGTTAAAATGGGATAAGATTGCAAATGACTAGATTATTGTTGTTGTTCTTATCAAACTGTTGGGTGATAAGAATTATTTTTTGTGAAATTTGATGATCGAATAGATTTGTACTGGCGATATTAAAATACGAGGAAACCCAATTTTAACTAGAAGTTTCTTGTTGTTTTTGATTTTCATTATATAATATTACTAGCAGTGACACGCGGTTTCACTTGTGTAAGTTTCGGTTTCGTGGGAAATTAAAAAAAACTGTTTACATTGGGTACCTTCACCCTACACATCACAAAGATGTAAATGTCTAGGACCAGTGGTTTAGGCTGTGCGTTCGTATGAGGTTTGGTGAGTCAGAACTTTAAACTTTATATGTATTGATTTACTAGCTTTTATCCACGACTCCGTTTGCGTAGAAGTATAATAGACAAACAGGTATGACAAATTAAAACCTTAATAATCAGCAGGTGCTGCAAAGTCTTTTGTCTCTATACTTATTCCCAAATTTTTTGCATGTCTCCTAGTCAAGTTAATATAAAATTCGATTCATATTGACAGGACACATTTCCGTTAAAATATTGCTTTTCACTCCAAACGCGAACGGTATTTCTACTGTATTCTCCTTTACGATTTCACATGTAAAAGACAGTGCATAAGGTCGTGTTCATATATAACGTCGTCCAATATTACAGGATCCGTTTTAATTAGTATTTTCGTTGCGGGTGGGATTTTTTACTGGATCCAGAATACTGCATTCTGTGTGAACTCGCTCATGTAAATAATTATGCTAATAACATATACGTTTAAGTTTAAACAGACCTGTAAAACGGACGTTAAATGTGAACGCGCCCTAACTTACATCAGATCGAAATGGTTGTAAATAAGATATCCCTAAATCTACACTAATATTATAAAGAGGACAGATTTGTATTTTTGTGTGTTTGTGTGCATGTCTGTTTGTTTGTAATGAATAAACTCAAAAACTACTGGACCGATTTCAAAAATTCTTTCACCATTAGATAGCTACATTCACCCTGAGTAACTTTGATCCCGATATTACCACGGGATCGGTACTTACGCGGGTGAAACCGCGGGGTACAGCTAATATTATTATAAGCAACGAATTGAAAACCTTCTGCTTTTTTTGAAGTCAGTCAATATAAGATCAGATTCTTACAGGCCTTTATGCCCTACATTCGCTCTACAAAATGGCGTTATTTCTAACTCGGTTCAAGTTGCTAGTTTTTCAATCAAACTTATAGTACAACAACATCGGTTCCAACACGAAAGAACCATAACATTATAAAAGTTGGCGAGTAAACAGCTGTTTAACGGCGTTATAAAGTTATATTATAGTTGTATAATAGAACTTGTCAGCTTGAACCCACTATAATCGATCCTAGATGAGCGGTGTTGATCTAGTGGTAGACACCGCCACTTTCATTCTGAAGGTCGTGGTTTCGAATCCTGGCCTACCGTGTTCCTATGCGCCCACCCCAAATATTTAGGATAACAAATGCCTTTTTAAGAAAAAATTAAGTGCGCTACTAATATCGCTCTACGGTGAAGGAAAACATTGTGAGGAAATCTATGGCTTAAAAACACGCAAAAAGGCCTGGGCCTTTTTGCGCAACTAGCCCTATAACTGGTTATAGGGCTAGTTGCGGACATACAGAGTAAAAGTTAAAGTTGACAAACTTTTAAAAAACCCGCCTGCTTAAAAAAACTTTAAATAAAAACATCCAAAAAAATCTAAAAATCCTAAAATCTAGCTCATAATATACCTTTTCAGTAATGGGTCCCGACTGTTAAAGTCGCTATGTTCTGTGACTACTGGACTTGTTTTATTTTCTTTTCAGTTTTTATTATGTATGTCGGAGTATGGACTGCTAAGTTAATCAAACTCCTTACTAGAAGAATCGGATCGCCAGTATCATGTGATACTGACAGAGTCTACAGCAGCGACGTGTTGTGGTTGGTTGCTAAGCAACGGATATGATTCATCTGGGGACGGTCGTGATGGCTTGTAGAAACTGTCTCGCGTTCCGTATTCTTTCTATGTGAATAAATTGTTACCTACAGTATTATTTGAACGTTGATTATACCCAGTACCTCATCATAGTTGTTTTCATTGAGCCGACATCTACCCAAGTACGCCCATTAGAAGCCCAAGTATGCCCACTAGAAGATATACGATAGCAAATACAGAAGTAAAGCACCCTCCTGACGACAACATCAGCAACCTTCTCTACGACATCAGAAGTGGAATGGACCCGGCTCACAGGCTCATGATGAAGAAAGAGAAACATGCTTCGTGGAGCTACCAGAGTTTGATCCTGATAAAACAAATGCGGACGCGAGATAAGATGGCGGCCGACAAGCGATCGACATAAGATGTTACTTCGGAGTCGCTCCCGACTTCAAAAGAAACTTCAAGCATTCTCTCATTTCAAATGAGGAAGACGGAGCACATCGCGGTTCGTTGTATGAACGACGCCGGCGGCGCGGCAGCGTGGCGGCGCGTGGGGCTGTGCGCAAGCAGATGCAAGCGGTGCGAGCGGCACGGGCGCAGGCGGTGTACGCAGCGAGCGAGCGAGCGACGCGGCGGCGACGTGTTGATGCTACGTTGCTCAACCTCCGTCGAGCATTTTAGCTTAAAGGTGTGTTTCGTTTTTATTATGATTTTGGTGCTGAGTGCTCATTGATTAGAGAAATAATAATGGCGTAATTTAGTTTTCATTGCTTGGCGAGGTGGCCATTACAGGGCGAGGTGGCCCAGGGCGAGGTGGCCATTACAGGGCGAGGTGGCCATTACAGGGCGAGGTGGCCCAGGGCGAGGTGGCCATTACAGGGCGAGGTGGCCCAGGGCGAGGTGGCCATTACAAGGCGAGGTGGCCTTTACAGTGCACGTTGATCACTTAGATTTTGTTAACAGTTTATGTTGTGCAGTATAGTGATTACCGATCATCCTCTTGATATCTTGTTACATGCTTTTTCTGATAGATTTAGAAAGATGCCAGAAAGTCAAGAGCCATCTGAAATTAATGTTACTATTGGTGAAAATTACGATTGTGTTGTAACCGCGAGTGAAGTTCTCTAACAGCCGTAGAGTTGAGAGAGCCAGCGGTCCGCTTGGAGGGCGGATGCGTGTGGTTGGTGTTGGGCTGTGTGAGCCATGAGTAGTCTGTGTTGGGCTTGCGAGCCGTGCGTGGTGTTGAGAGGGTTCCACTCGTAGGCAATAGTTCTTATTTATGGATTGATTTATTGAAGGAAGATGGCAAATGACCCTGGTTAAAGTTCCCTGTTAAAGTTTTGATTTCTAATAGTAATTTTAATGATTTTGAAGTTGATTGTTAAAAGTCGTTATGAGCCCGAAAGGGACTGTTTTGAACAATTTTGGCTGTCGTGGAGTTGTTGTTTTCAGATAAACAGACGAGGACGGACGTGTTATGGCAGGATAGCCGAGTCGGCATGAACACACGAGGACGTGTGATACGTCAGAATGGCCGTGTCGGAGTATGGACTGCTAAGTTAATCAAACTCCTTACTAGAAGAATCGGATCGCCAGTATCATGTGATACTGACAGAGTCTACAGCAGCGACGTGTTGTGGTTGGTTGCTAAGCAACGGATATGATTCATCTGGGGACGGTCGTGATGGCTTGTAGAAACTGTCTCGCGTTCCGTATTCTTTCTATGTGAATAAATTGTTACCTACAGTATTATTTGAACGTTGATTATACCCAGTACCTCATCATAGTTGTTTTCATTGAGCCGACATCTACCCAAGTACGCCCATTAGAAGCCCAAGTATGCCCACTAGAAGATATACGATAGCAAATACAGAAGTAAAGCACCCTCCTGACGACAACATCATCAAACCTCTCTACGACATGTATATGTTTTTATTTAAAGTTTTTTTAAGCAGGCGGGTTTTTTAAATTTTTATTTATTTTTTTTATTTTGCGCTTTTTAGCCAGCATTAGGTGCAAGACGTATTATTAAATCAATTTTATTGTATTTTATTCGCAATCGCATCATTTCATTGAGAGGGTTATTAAGTTGAGGATTATTCAGTAAGCTGCGGTAATCTAAGGTATGGACGATTTCTAACCAACTTTAAACCGTTGTAGATCCCAAATGGTTACATTTAATGAAAAATTGTTAGAGAAACCTAACAATGATTTTTGAATACCTATTCAACGATACCCCACTTGATATAGTCAGTCAACTTTTGTTTTCTTAACCAACTTTAAGTCGTTGTAGATCCCAAATAGTTGAACTAAATGAAAAATGACCAAGGAAACCTAAAAATGATTTTCAAATACCTATACGACGATACCCTACTCGACATAGTCAGACAATTTTTCTTTTTTTTTTCTTTTTTACAATATGGCGGCTGGTGGACGCCATTTTGAATTTTGATAAATGTCATTCAGTGACACTCCCAGGATTAGGACGAATCGATTGACGTGCGAATCATCAAAATCGGTCCAGCCGTTTGGCCTCTGGAGCGCCACATAGGAACAAACATACAAACAAACAAACAAACACACAAACATACATACATACATAGACTGATAAACACATAACCTTTCTTTGCGTCGCGCAGTCGGGTAAAAATACGTTGGTGCGCGGTCCGGCAGGATTCGAAACCACGACCTTCGGAATTAAAGTCGCGGTGTCTACCACTAGACCAACACCGCACACCACCACAGTTGATGTATACGAGTGTCTTATATCAAGACACATGGCGTATCGTTAGATATACATAGTTAGTTATACAGATACGTCAAATAACTAACTACCGGACCGGACCCGGAGCAGTCTTAGTTCAGTTCCGTACCTCAAAAGGAACTCTTATAAGATCCCCCGTTTGTTCGTCTGTTTTCCACTAATTTAACCCACTATATGCAGCGTTCAGAAACTTCCTATTATAACCATAACAACAATATAGGTACATGCACTAGCTGCGCTCCGGGATTTTACCCGCATAAGTCCCGATCTCAAAGGAATATCGGGACAAAAGTACCCTTTGTGCTAATCCAAATCTCCATCTGTCTGCATACTAAGTTACTTCGCAATCCGTTCAGCAGTTTTTCCGTGAACTAGTAACAGACATTCTCGTTCACTTTTATACTTACACACACAAAAACTTTCACATTTATAACTTTAGTACCATGTTTTATTATCGCTGAGCGTTGATACACCTTTCATGCTAGCGGCAGCGGCCATAAAAACTAGAAATAATAAAACACACCCACAAGAGACACTAGTTAACTATACGAAGTTAATTAACCTGTGCATAAGTGGATGTACATTTTATATTAGCCTCAATAATGAAATGCACAGTTGAAGTGTTGAATCGTGACTATGCAAGAAGATGCATATAGAAGTAGGTACATTATGTACCTCTACAAACATTGTAGATGAATATTTTAAAGAACTTTTCTTGGAACTAGAACTAGAAATTATAATAGGTATACGTGTAATGTTATTCTATATAACTCGAAAATCATTTCACTCCGATCTCAAAACAATCTTGGATTTTCCTTCTCGCGTAGCTTTAGTTGTATAGTGCCAAATTACCGCTAAATTCGATTTATTTATTTATTTATTTATTTATTTATTTGGAAAACCAACAGCTATTACAACTTAATGATATCTTAGGTAATATAAAGCCAATTACAGGTCTTCACGAATACGAAACAGAATAAACACATGAAGCTACAAAAGCAACGTGTCTAACGTCGTGCATTATTTATTTATTTTATTTATTTATTTATTTTGAACCCCTTACAAAAAAGATCAGTAAAACTATATACGATTTGAAACTCACATGATGGTTTTCTATACAAAATTATTTTATAACAGAGTATTTACGACGTTTTAATTTGTATTTTACGGAGATCGAAATTATTAGGAGGCAAATGTCCCGTTATTTAATTATGTTTGTACATAGTAGGATTTAATTGAGTTTTAGATTGCATCTTGGTTTTGGTGTAATAAAGGTTATACAAAATAAAACTAATAAAAATATATCGGTTTGATTTTTAATTTTAATTAAATTTATTAAAATCTGAAGTGTTAGCTTTGTATTTGTCGTTTATTCTTCAGAAAAGATTGTGAAATCATAGTCTACAATTCAAATACGAAGTAGGTGTAGGTGAATCCAAAAACCTTTTCTTTGATGATATATTAAATTACATATTTTTTATATTTATGTAATCTACAAAAATATTATAAAGAGGAAAGATTTGTATTTTGGTGTGTGTGTCGTATCATATGTTTGTAAAGACAAATTCAAAAACTACTAGACCAATTTCAAAACTTCTTTCACCAAAAGAAAGCTACATTATCGAGGAGTAACATAGGCTACTTTTGATCCCGATATTCCCACGGGATCGGAACTTACGCGGATGAAACCGCGGGACGCAGCTAGTCTAATTACATTTGCGCTTTGAAATATTTTTAAATTACATGTCAGGTGCAACTTTTATTACCCGATGTTATCGTTTGATGAATCCGTTTCATAAATAAATGGTACTAGTACAGTAGGGTACATTGTAAATGTTCCTGAAGATTGAAATCTGACCGCATAATTTCCTTGACGTCAATTTCAGGTTACCGCCTTGTCAACTAATCACACGATGTCGAATTTCAAGCCATTTGACTGGTAAGCCAGTAAAACCGGCAAAGCGCGAGTTGGACTCGCTCATGAAGGATTCTGTAATACTATTATTTCCTTTTCTCCTGGCTTTCTCCCACCTTTCATATTTCTTGACTTCTAGTCCATCCAAAGGTTGTCTGGCAGGGGTCACATTCAGCGATTAGGCCGCCCATTGTGCCACCAAGATTTAAGTTGTTTATTTTGTTCTTTACATTGTAATTTTATATTTAATCAGCGTATTATATTAAAGACTGAAATCTTAGATCAAAAATGTAAAATTGTTTACATTTTTGATCTAAGATTACAAAATAGAGTATAAGTATAATTAGAATGTAGTAAATACACAACAAAACTATCTCTAGTCCCTAGGCATACAAACATTGTACCTACTTACCACTAAAAAACTAGAACTATTAGACAGATGAATTTCCACTATTCTCCAGAAATGAACTCGCGGGGTATAGCTAGCTAGTAGCTGAGTACAAGAGGTTGCTGCGCCCGACGTTTGAAATCTCTCCGAGCCACTCAAACAATTAATCTGGGCCTTCTCCGGACGCCTCTTGAGTTCAGATAAAACCTGCCGTTGTTGATTTCTATTAAGTTTTAATTGTTATACTGCTTTTTCACGGTGAAGGAAAAACATCGTGAGGAAACCAACATGTCCTAGGACTCACCACGGTCCGAAG
The DNA here is from genome assembly GCA_958496205.1 of Idaea biselata. Taxonomy (NCBI): domain Eukaryota; kingdom Metazoa; phylum Arthropoda; class Insecta; order Lepidoptera; family Geometridae; genus Idaea; species Idaea biselata. The sequence continues at coordinate 34,666,162 of OY292394.1, read as the reverse complement.
ACATGGGATATTCAGTGTTTTCTATGTATCATATGTATGTATTTACAAAAAAAAAAAAAAAGTATAATGTGTAGTATATCCGTTGTCTAGTACCCATAGTACAAGCCTAGTGCTTAGTTTGGGGCTAGATCGCGCTGTGTGTAACGTCGTGCAATATTTATTTATTTATTCAGTAGAGTTACCACTGTATTAACTGTTTATTGAGAACGGTTCCGAACACATACCGACAGTTTAAGTGTGGATTTTGCACAACGGCAGGTTAGGCTTGGATTCGGAATCACAAAATGTTGAATTCCCAAAATGTTACATTTTCCAAAATGTTGAATTTGCCGAGATTTTGAATTTCCGTAAATGTTGAATCCCCCTAGATTTGGAATTTCCCAAAATATTGAATCTCAAATGGTGAATTACCCAAGATATTGAATTCCCAAAACGGCTGAATATTCAAGTCTTAAAACATCTACGTCTCATAATATGACAACCTCTGTGGCGCGTAGTGCGAGAGCGCGACTGCAATGCAGGAGGTTGCGGGTTCGATTCCCGCCGGGGTGCAGGTATTTATGCTTAAAAATAAATATTTGTGTCTGGTCTGGGTGTCCTTCTATGTATAATATGTATGTATTTACAAAAGAAAAATAAATATAAGTATTATATCCGTTGTCTAGTCACCGTAACACAAGCTTAGTCGCTTACCACGGGGCTAGATGCCGCTGTGTGTTGTTCGCAGAATTTATTTATTATTATTTATTTAATATTCACTAGTTTCATAAGTCCATTGTTTGCAGAACTACTAGCATACGTTTTGCAAGGATTTTGCAATGGTGCATACCTGTTAGTATCTAGTGTTAATTTTAGCTCCATATATTGGCTCCTACTCGGAAATCAGAGCCGACAGTCAAAGTCATCATAGTCCGGTAACCCAGGGGCTATAGTTAAACTTAACCCCAACTTGGTTTCATGTTCGACACCGAGGTACGTATTCTATAAGTCAACCGTCTCAACATCAATATACGATTTTGTATATTTTTTTTGTGTTAGCATTCCACTAATATTGAACCGTTTTCAAGAAAACCTCAAATGATAAACGATTTCAAATAATATTAAGTATTACTGTTGTTTTATTAATATTTATAGTGAATTTAACTATGCTAAGGCCATGTTGGAACGATTTAGTTATAGAATACGTGTCCAGTAAACTGCAAGTTCCTGGAATTTATTCGAATTGGTAACAGTTGTGAAATATGAATATTACTAGCTGCGCCCTATGGTTTCGAATGTCCTGATCCTGAGGGGATATCGAGATGAAAAGTAGTCTATGTGTTATTTAAGATCTCCAGCTATCTACACCTGAATTTTATCACAATCGGTTAAGCGGTTTTTGCGTGTAGGAGCAACAAGTACACACTTACAATCTTTCACCTTTATTATAATACTAATTGTGTCTCGCGGTTTCACCCTCATAAATTATAGCATAAGTCGTCACTCCTTGGTAATGTAATTCGTTACAAACAAACAAATACATCTTTCTTCTTTATAATATTAGTATGGATTAGTAGGATAGGATTTACAGATAACTTGTCATTTTTAGACAACAATGCCCCATTTTGAGATTAATCTATACCTGTTATTTTTATAAAGAGAAAAGATTTATTTATGTGTTTGTAACTTAACAAAAACTTAACGAAACTATTGGAGTACTAAACCGATTTCAAAAATTCTTACCTATTAGGTGAGCCACACCAGTACACGAAAAGATGAAACTTAAATATTATTTATGCCCGTGGTGTAGTGGCTATTGCGCTGGAGCGGAATACGTGTAGTCGCGGGTTCGAGTACCGCCGGGTACTAAAACTTTGAAACCATGAAGAAACTTTTCAAAAAAGCAAGATGAAACTTGACTGACCGCCGCACTCAGTGACTAATCTAATTCAAAAATTTATTGAAGTGCTCTTGTGTAAATTGTGAAGTAAACAAATGTATCATATAAAAATTACCACGAGATCTCGAGTGAATTCACGGTATGAAGCTAGTGGGATCTAAGGATATCGTTCCAAAGTTGGCAACACGCTCTAGGCCGGGAACTAGCAGAACGGTAAGTAAATCGTTAATTTCAAGACACTTGACCCAATTTTACTGCCGCCATGAAGACATGGAGTAATACTTTAGATACTTGAGTTCAGAGAGTACAATCTAGATTTTTTTTTTTGTGAGAATGATGATTACGTCCGTGGTGCGTTGGGTGAATTCTCGTTTGGCGAAGGTGAAGGTTGTGGTTTCGATTCCCGCCGGGGACAAGTGTATTTATGCTTAAAAAGTATGTAAAATTAATGAAAAAAAAAAATTAAGTATCCGTTGTCTAGTCACCATAACACAAACTTAATAGGTAGATGGCGGTGTCATAGGTATTAATAACCATGTAAAAATAACCACGTGGTTGAAAGTCGGATTGGCTAATCTGTGACCTTATCAACTTTGAAAATTCTTAATACGGTAAAATCAGAACATGCCCGAATGCGAATCTGACCATTTGTTGCTATTTGTTGAACCTAAAATATCAATGTGCGTAATCGAGTCATATTAGATCGCATTATAATCCCAGTACCTGATAATTTGCTTGTTTGTTTCGATGTTTGTGTTTTATCACGAATCTAAAAACTACTAAGTCGATTGCATTGGAACTAGATATCTGGAGATCTGTATTAATTATTTTTTTAATTTTTATTCTTACATTTCCGCGGGATTGGTCGAGACTTACGCGGGTGAAATCGAGCGCGCGACGGTTATAGTATTATATACAATTATTTATAATTAAAATCACTCGATTACGCCGATGCCCGCGAATTCATTTTGCAGGTAATATTTTTGGTTCCTGCTTTCTTCATCATTTGCACACGTATCGTGTAAGGGGTTTTGACCAAGGCAGTTCACTAACAATAAATAGGTTGTTTCAATGAAATGTCACATCTGTACAAATATCTTTCTGCTTACCCTTTGCACCACAGCTTTCATGCACCGCTTGACTTATGATTTACTTTGGAAATACATCCTTTCTTGACTTCTTTATTTGTGTAGTGTGCGGTTACCATGTTAAGGATATGTTGCGTCGTATAATTTTGTGGGGTTACTTGTCTCTTTGTACAGTTATACCTATTTGTAAACTAGCTATGCCCGCGACTACGTCCGCATTGTTCGAACATCTACCTACCGCTGTGCAAAAATCCACACTTAGACGGTAAAACTTGAAATACGGATAAAGTAGCGTATAATCAGGGTCTAAAGCTATCCGCATTCCGAATTTGGTTATAATCGGATCAGCCGTTTCTGATATTAACTGTAGTCAAATCCACACACAAACAGATAACCAGAAAAACATAAAAATTGTTTCTAATGCGTTAATACATTTTTATATAAAAGAACCTTTATGTAGTATCTTCTAAAAACAGACCTCTCAATTACAGTTTTCTTATAAGTATAGATGGCTAGGAGGAAATAAGCCATATCACAAGATTTGCTAAGTAGAATGGCATGAAATCGGCACCCCTGCACATTTAAATAACCCTTCTTTGCGCCACGCAGTCGGGTAAAATGTGGATATTTAGCCCCTAGACCACTTTTTAGAAGGGCAAGATGTGCCCTTACCCCATTAAACTAATACAATGCGATAATCATAAAATTATACAAAATTATCCTTCAAAGAGCTTTAAATAATCATTGAAAAGGTATAGAGACTACCGGTTTCTGTTTATAGGTAATACCAGATTGAGTTGGTAGGTGGTAAAATAGGTAACTTCGCAGGTGACACCGCGGGATAAAGCTAGTTGAAACCTAAATTATCGAGGGAAGTGATCAACTCCAGGAGGATTACTGCGGTTCTTTCGATACGACAACGATACGATAATTCCAGCCGATACGATGATTCTACTGTCAACCCTACTATCACAGTGTGACAGTAGAATCATCGTATCGTTGTCGTGTCGAAAAACCGCAGTAACGCTCCTGTAAGCAGCTGATTATCTAGTAATAAATACCTCAAAACTTTCGAAAAAAGATCTGCAGTCGTAAGAAAAAGCTTTACGACTTTTGGAAAATAGAACGTCTCGTGTATTTATATCGCTCTAAACCAATGTGGTATACCAATTAATGTATAATCTAATTCTAATATATAAAATTTCCATGTCACAGTGTTAGTTACCGTACTCCTCCGAAACGGCTTGACCGATTTTTATGAAATTTTGTATACGTATTCAGTAGGTCTGAGAATCGGCTACTATCTATAATTTATAAGGCAAAACAACGTTTGCCGGGTCAGCTAGTAGGTATATATTTTACATAAACAAGTAAAAACATACATAATCTACTGACAATAAACTGTAAACAACTCGTAGATAACTTACTAACTACCAAGACGATCTCTCTATTACACTAAAATTATATACCTCTTTATTCCATTCACCCGCTGCCACCAACTGCCTACATAATATACGCAGAGAAGAGAAGAGAAGAGACAATGGGATTAATTTAAACAGAAAAGATAATTATCCTCCGTTATCACCGTATTAATTAATTTAAATTTGTGTGCGAAATTACTTTCTGGTGTAGGTATTTATTATTCCATTAACGATCTGCTTTTGGTACAGTCGCGTACGATGAGCTTAAAATATTTGCTTAGATGGGGTTTAATAAATGAATTTATTGCCAAGGAAATATCGTTAACAATAAAGGCCAAGTTGAGTAAGTAAATGTGTAAGGCTGGCTTGCACATCTATAGTCCTCAGACTAACTAACTAGTCCGGATTAGCTAGTCATAATAATCCCCCACAAAAACATTTTCATGTAAAATGTAGCCAAGACGAGAGCGAGACCTTATGATGTGCACTATCAAAAAGTTATCAGATGTCCTAAAGAGCCAAGCTTATGATTCCACACGCCCCGAGTCCACAAGCACCTTACTTCACTATCACAAACTCAACATCTTAGCCAAATATGTTGCTTGGCCGTTTCGCAACCTTGCATAGGTTTTCTATTACACAATACCTAAGTTCTAACGGTAATAAAACGGCCAAGCAACATATTTTGGCTAAGATGTTGAGTTTGTGATAGTGAAGTAAGGTGCTTGTGGACTCGGGGCGTGTGGAATTATAAGCTTGGCTCTTTAGGACATCTGATAACTTTTTAATAGTGCACATCATAAGGTCTCGCTCTCGTCTTGGCTACATTTTACATGAAAATGGTTTTGTGGGGGATTTCACCTCTTTTTATAGGTTGCTTATTTATTTTATTATTACATTTTTTTCCAATAGCACAAAGTTTTAGCTTTTAAAATTATTAGTAAATTTATTTTTAATTCAATTCTAATAGTTGGTGAATTAACGACTTACGCGCCGCCCGCGCCCGCGCCGGCGCCGCCGTTCGTTCAGGCCGAGTATTTCTAATGTCCACCACACGTTTGGCCACCACTGGTGGATAAAGAAACATGTTTTAAAAAGCATCCTCGTTGGCCACCACTGAGTTGGAGACAGCGGTACATCTTTCTAATTATTAATCAATTTTTAGACTTTTAGTACCTCAAATAACATATTAAGTGTTTTGCGTGCGCTTAATTCCATCCCCTAATTTAAGGGTAAGGGGTGAATTATTAAAAAATCTGATATTATGTACTTTATTATTTATAACAAGGCGTGCCTATACAAAGCATTCCTATGCTTGGCATCAAAATTTGAGGAATTTTCATACAAATTGCCATCCCATAATTTTAGGGGTTGGGGGTAAAAGTTTTCAACTATTAGGGTTTTTTTGTTGTTTGTGTACTAATAATAATAATAAAATTCATTTATTCAGATAATTTAAAATCCATTTTTTGTTAGATCACACTTATGAAACTAATGTTAGTAAATATAAGTAAAAAATAAATAAATAAATAAAATAGGTCCACAAAATCATGCATTACCTGCCTGTCCCATATACACACCGATCCAATGCTTCCATATGCGGCAGTCAGATCTATCCACTAATACATTTAGGATGCCGCTAGAGCTGCCACGCACCCGCCTCATAAGTGAGGCAATCCTCAAGCGCACGATAGAATGGAAACCGTTTACTGTGGCTTCCGCCAGCATACCTGAAGCACTGCATGAGCGTGGAAGCCCCATCAGCACCCTAAATGCATTATTATATTGCACTCGTATTTTATTTAACGAAGACTTGGGGTAATCGGTCCACAGACTGCAGGTGTAGAATGTTTGGCAGTAGGATTTAAACAAACTTAGCTTTACTTGCCTATTACACCTTGCAAACCTGCTGACCAGCATGTTTGCCCTTACAGACAGAGCTCTCCTCTCCCTTTCAATATCCTCTACGTCTGACATATTATCCGTGACCCAATGACCCAGGTATTTAAACTTAGAGACAACGTTCAACTCTGTATCGTTCAATTTAACAGGAGGAATGTTAGTTATTTTATGTGGACCCTTTGGCTGAAATACTAATAATTCGGTCTTTTTCGTATTATACCTGAGCCCGTGTGTCACGGCATATTGTTCACATTCCAGTAGCTTCCTGACTGCATTTATTGAGGGGCTTAGTAACGCCATATCATCTGCGTAACTAATATTATTGATCATAACGCCATCTATTGAACAACCAAGTTTAGCATTACTGAGCCTCTCAATTAACTCGTTAACATAAAGATTAAAAAGCTTAGGCGAAGACAGTCCTCCTTGTCTTACCCCACAACTCAACCCGTATGCATCCGAATAGCAGCCAGCCCACCTTACAAAATTTGTTTGGTTTCCATACCAATATTTGAACATTTTTATTACTTCATGGGGAAGACTCGTCCGAGAGTGCAACTTATGCCACAATACGTCATACGGAACCAAATCGAAAGCTTTCGATAAATCCAAGAAACAGGCATACACTGGTGTTAGTCTCTGCGTGTAGTAATGGACAACCTGCTTCAAGGACAAGACAGCTGTTTCCCTAGAAAGGCCCGGTCTAAAGCCAAACTGTGCATCGTTCAATTGAAGGTGATCACCTAACATGTCGTCCAACAAACTATCTAGCACCTTCGATATTACTGCTAATACCAGCTTACATACCAAATTTCAGCTTTCTAGGACTTCGGGAAGTACCTTATGAATTTTGATTACTATCAGTGAGTGAGTGAGTCAGTGACGAAATCGGAGGTTTTTAGATGTCAATAAAATCTAAACCATAGAAGCTATGTAATTGAAACATTGTATTTTTATTAAGTACCCTATAGACATTATACCCCGTGAATAACCTTTCTCTGGTATATTCCAAAGTTATGAGGGTTCAAAAATCCGACGAAACGTTTCGAGAAAAGGTGGGTAGTGCCCGTACGCTTCGCTGGCTCGTCTTGGCGGGGGCACTACCGTGCCCCCAGATAATTCACAATTCATTTATTTCGCCATAAAATTACATTACATAATAATAATTCATAATTCATTTATTTCGCCATAAAATTACATTACATAATATGGGCATGTCTTGACCATCTATGAAGTACGTCATATCGGTTGTACATGTTTAATATTTACAACAATAATAAAATACGCACGTTATGTTGTTGCTATTTTTGGCGTATGCACAGAATATTGTTCTTATTTATTTTGAAAATGATGTATTAAACATTATTTCTCAGTGTTAATCCACACTTAAGCATCATATCATATTGCTTTTTGCTTTTCAAAAAGCAATGATGTATTACCCATAAACCGAAACAGAGCTCATTAGCAGCACCTGCCAATCTTAGAAGGTCGTGTAGGTTAAGCAACTTATATCGCGGTCATTACTTGGATGGGTGACTTATATAATTTGTGTGGCAAAAAAATAACTTTCTCGAACTCTTTCAACTTAGAGCTACCCGAAAACTTAAAATATGTTTATTCATTAAAAAAATTCACACACTCCTTTTAAATCCTTTAAAAATCGTCAGTAATCTAATATTCATTAAAGAATTATTTATTGTTACAATTGCGACAAAAATACCAGTTCTTCTATAAATAGCAACTATTGTTAAAATGAAATAATTAAAAATAAGAAACGGTAACACAAGACTATAGAAACCACTTAAATAATAAATCCACTCAACAAAATATCAAAACTCTTGTTTATCTTCTAACTGAAAGAAAGATAGCCGGAAAGGAATTCAGAAAAAAGCTATCAAGGGACGATCTCTCACACATTTCTTTTACCGATAAAAAACAAGCGAGTTTGAACCTTATCCTGAAGGCTTACGGTTGGGTTAAGCTGCCCTAATGCTGAAGGGACGCGTGTAACTGTATGCTCATAAAAATAGCGTCCCTTTACGACCTCCGATGATATCCGAAGATTGTCGAAGTCTGCCGAATGACTTTCGAAGCCTTCCCGAGACGTGGTAAGCAGATTTGGTATGACATACATTCAGGAAGGTGTACGGGCTGGAATGTCTAACCGACTTTTTTGAATTGAAACACGTAAAGATTTTCTCTTTTTCTCGTTATCAGATAAAGAGTATCCTGTCATCTTTGGATAAGAATTTCCTCTGTGTACTTCGTGAGCTTATTTTTAAACTTTTTTTTGTTAAAATGGCAGATATAGATCTCCGGCCAGACTTGTATTTGTCAATTTCATCTCGTAACCTTTGTTTAAGTCTTTTAAAAATGCCTCTAGAAGTTTGGGTTCTATATAGTCAGTAATTTTATAACGCAAAAAAAAAATTACGCGACGAATTGAGAACCTCCTCCTTTTTTTGAAGTCGGTAAAAAGGTCCTCGCATAGCACTGGAACAACACTATCTAGATTAACAACCTATACGAGTACATTAAATCCAAAGCCCTGACTGAATGATATTTCAACCTAGAGTCTAAACCACTGGACCTAGAGACATGATCTTTAGATGATATGTTTTGTGATCCACTAAGAAATTACAGAACCCATGAGTGTTTGGAAAATTGTGTTTATAATATAGTTATTGAATTGTAACTGAAAAGGGCTTCAATATGTTGGCATCGAGCCCACGCCTTTAAAAGTCCTCTTACTTTATAGCCCCAAGAGACGGAAACATTACAGATAATATTATAATAATGAAAACACATACAATGCGTACATTAACGCGTTAGGCCACCGATTGTTACGCGAAGCGATTTATATACCTAACTTAAAAAAACCCAGTGCATGGAGATTATTGGATTCACTTTACCGTATCGTATAGAATAATTAGAACCAAAGAGCACGAAAGACGATCGAAATGAAAACGAAAGACGATCGAAATGAAAACGAAAGACGATCGAAATGAAAACGAAAGACGATCGAAACGAAAACCAAAACGACCAAAAAGAAAACCAAAGACGATCGAAACAAAAAACAAAAGACGATCGAAATGGAAACATAAGATTATTTCTACCCTTGGTTAAACCTACAACAGTGTAAATATATGAACCTACCCATAAGGGTAGATGAATGGAAGTTAGATAGGCTTTTGTACTCGCCATGAGACCGATAAAGCGAGCAAATATGGCATTTATTGTTTGTTTTGGCTACAAAACACTTCAGCCTTTTTTATTACCAAAAAAAGCCAGGCATTACGAAAAATATCATTATTTTGTATAGTCAACACGAAAAGTGGTTCACAACATTTAGCATACTGAACCAAGGTCACGGTTGTCCACCTAACAATAATATAGTTCAAACCCAACATAATTACGATATTATTATGTTCTCATTTTGCTCGTAACTGTACTTGACCTTTCGATAATTCCATGTGAATAGATTTTCTGAGAATATGTAGAAATCTATACGATCCCAATAATTTATTTTGATTGACCCGAACTTCGGGTCATTATTGTCCAAGTTCGGACCCAAATTCATATTGTATTCAGAGTTGATAAGAAAACACATGAAAAACGAATAAGTAGGCAACTATTTATTCACAAACTAGACCATAACAAAAGTAATAAAAGCCACTCGAAATAGGAAAATAAATCCGTAAATTTACAATAAGTCCGTTCACTAATAAATCTACACAATAACAGAATTAACTGCGATTTATCGTGCGACTTCGCTAACGAGCCAGCGTCAAGCAGCTGAGAGCTCGTCACATTTCGGCAGACGTCGGTCCGCGCCATTTTCCTCGTCCCTTGATGCGCGCCACACATGCGCAGTAACTCTGCCTCTGCACACGCCGTCAGTGTCGCGGCGCGCTTTGCCGCACCTATAACCGCACCCCAATCTTTGCACGTTCCAAATTCAAAAACGCGTTTGTGATTCAAAATAGCATTTAAAATAGTAAATCAATTAATCTTATCTAACCGTTTTCGTCGCGAGTGTATACGATTTACCGATAGTGTTAGTGTTGTGAAATTGTGAAATGTTTACAGTTTTGTGTGCGACTGTGATTTTTCCTTAGGATTTTTAATGGTAAGTTAATTTTATTCCTTTTTGATACTAGCCTAAAGGTTAGTATCCCATGAAAATGTAGTAAAAGGAGACGTAAATAAAAATACACAGAATTATGCAGTGGCCTATTTAAACAGTCGTGGTGCTCTGGAAATGTCATTTATAATTTAGATGGAGGTTTACGGAAATAAAAAAAACATTATTGCGACCGCTGAAATTCTGAATTGAATTCTCGGTTAATTACTCAAGGGGAAATAAAGTTAGACAAGTAGAAAACTTTTATATAATCTTATCATATAAAAGAGAGTATTGTTAGTTACACTTTTTATAGTTTATAGCTGCGTTCCGCGGTTTCCCCCAGGTAAGCCCCGATCCCGTGAGAATATCGGGATCAAGAGAAACCTATGTTACTCCTCGATAATGTAGCTTTCTTTTGGTGAAAGAATTTTTGAAATCGGTCCAGTAGTTTTTAAGTTAATTTATTAGAAACAAACAAACACACACGCACACAAATACAAATCTTTCGTCTTTATAATATTAGTGTAGATGTAGAAGAACGGCTGAACTGCTTTGGCTGAAAATTGGTGGGGGGAGATTAGATCTAAAAGACTGACATAGGATACTTTTTTTTTTGCTTCTAAGGCAGAACAAAGTTCGCCGGGTCAGCTAGTAATTGATAGAGGTAGGTGCCTTTGTTTAAGAACGTTTGACAACTGTCTCACCGGATATTAAATGTAGCATATCCGTTATCTGTACCCATAGTACAAGCCTATTTTCTTAATTTGGGGCTAGATTGAGCTGAGTCTTAAGTCCTTCGTTATTTGGTACCCATAGTACAAGCCTTGTTGCTTAGTTTGGGGCTAGATTGCGCTGCTAGATTTAGTTACTAGCTGCGTCCCGCGGTTCCACCTGCGTAAGTCCCGATCCCGTGGGAATATCGGGGTCAAAAGTAGCCTATGTTATGCTAACAAACATACAAACACATACACACACACACACACACACACAAATACAAATATTTCCTCTTTATAATATTAGTATAGATTAGTATAGAAGTAAAGATATAGATAAAGAGGTTAGAGATATAAGCACCGTGCGAAGTCAGGGCAGGTCGCTAGTAATTGACATAGGTTTTAACGTATTTTACTAACATAAGTTGGTGCCTACTTACTTAGTTTAGAACTTCGTTGGGCGACCTTAAAATATAGCCTTGAAATTTTGTTCCAAGGGTTTTCTTGGTCCGGCTTAAGTCGCATATAAAAGTTTATTATTTGTGGGCTTCGGCCGCGGTTTCTGGTAGCTTGGCGCTACGACTAAGACCGGTGAGTACTAAATGTAGCAGCGTAACCTAGCCTCAAATAAAGCAACTAAGCTTGTACTATGGGTACCAGATAACGGAGGACTTAAGGTTCAGCACAATCTAGCCTTAAATTAAGAAACTTGGCTTGTATTATGGGTACAGATGAAATTTTTAATCAAGGATTTTCTTGGTCCGGCTTAAGTCACATATTAACTTCGAATTGTAACTTGGCGCTTACCAACTACGACTTAGACGTAGGCCAAGTCGTGGCGGCTACGACTACGCTAAGTCGTAGCGCCAAACGGACTCGTCCGATACGTGGACCGGTGCAGCCACTAAGGAGGACGGGTTAGCTTTTGTTCCATTACCGATAAGCCTTGTAAATGAGCATGATACATCTCAGACCAAACATACTTACTATTCCTTACTCTTCCTCATGCGGGGACCAAAGCTAAGCTAAAGCTAAGCTAAACTCTTTATAGATTTCCCCCTTACTTATAAACGATGACTAAGTTTATGTAACGTTTGTCACTGTCTGTTAAGTTTGACACTCCATGTCACAGTAAGAGACAAACGTTACAGAAAGTTAATCACAGTTAAAAAGTAAGGGGGGCTTTAGTAAATAAACTTTTTTTTAACCATCAGGTAAAATAGTGGTTCGCTAGATAGATAAACGCTTATCTATCTTTCAAAAAACACATTACCCTTCTTTGAGTCATGCAGTCGGGTAAAAAAAATAAGTAAGCACGTCATCTGAGGTAGTAGGTTCAAATCCTACCATGGATATTTAATTTCTGAAAAGCATACCTTTAATGATTTTAAGCTTTATTCTTATTAGGTCACCCCATTTTATAAATAACACGGAGTGACCTAAATATTGAGTTTTGAAAATTTAACTCGCTACAGGGTGTATTTTAAGTGTCAAAACAAAATTAATAGACAGTTAACAGCACCTGGTTTCGTTCGGGAGTTATTAATTTATCATTTTGACGTGTACTCGGTATATTATGATGAAACAGATTTAATGCGAGCGACTCAGAGCCGTGAGAATGAATGAAGATGGATGAAAGATGTGTAGCTAAGTTAGTTGAGCTTAGCTTTTGCATAGTTGAGACAGTTTTCCACCATACTTATTAAATAAAATAACAAAAACGAGCCTTTACGTTTTGATTTTGGGCCCACGCATGCCCTTCAAAGGTCCGGGGATCCATAGCCCTGTGAAACGAATACGTTACAGAATCTTACTAATATTATAAATGCGAAAGTAACTCTGTCTGTCTGTCTGTTACGCTTTCACACCTAAACCACTGAACCGAAATTGATGAATTTTGGTATAGAGATAGATAGGACCTTGGAGAAGGACATAGGCTACTTTTGATCCCGTTAATCTCGCGGGATCGGGACTTACGCGGGTGAAACCGCGGGCGCAGCTAGTATAACATAAATATTTATCTTCTTAAATATAAAATTTCCATGTCACAATGTTAGTTACCGTACTCCTCCGAAACGGCTTGATCAATTTTTATGAAATTTTATATGCGTATTCAGTAGGTCTGAGAATCGGCTACTATCTATAATTTATAAGGCAAAACAACGTTTGCCGGGTCAGCTAGTTTTTAGGGTTCCGTACCTAAAGGTAAAAACGGGACCCTATTACTGAGACTTCGCTGTCTGTCTGTCTGTCTGTCTGTCTGTCCGTCTGTCCGTCCGTCCGTCCGTCCGTCCGTCCGTCTGTCCGTCTGTCACCAGGCTGTATCTCATGAACCGTAATAGCTAGAAGGTTGAAATTTTCACAGAAGATGTATTTCGGTTGCCGCTACAACAACAAATACTAAAAACAAAATAAAACAATTATTTAAAAGGGGCTCCCATACAACAAACGTGTTTCAAACATAACAAGGAGTCAGGACAGGAAGAGGGACAGGAGGACAAATCGAGTTGGTCATGGAATTCAAAATGGCTGCCCTATCTGTCAAATATACTAGTCTGCCTTCACTTACCAAAGAGTTTCTTTTATGTTTCAGATTTTCTTTGTGCCAAGGTTTTTTTTTTTTTGAGTGATTCGGTCGTTTGATGGGAGTAAGAATCGAAGATAAATATTTCATATTTTCCTATAAAATTTAAAAATTGGTTGTTGTAAACCATTTTTTATAAAAACTCAATGTTGTTATTTAACTTTAGGTCGCTCGTGGACCATGCTCACGCCCACATAAGGTGCCGTTTCTGTTTGTTAAGTCCGTAGTATAGGTATTACGTATCTTGCTATTGAAGTGAGACTATTAAAATTATTATGATATACTAGCTGCGCCCCGCGGTTTCACCCGCGTAAGTCCCGATCCCGCGGGAATTACGGGATAAAAAATAGCCTATGTGTTTTTCTAGGTGTCCGCTATCTATATTCTACGTTTCATCGCAATCGGTTTAGTAGTTTTTGCGTGAAAGCGTAACAAACATCCATACAAACTTTCACATTTATAATATTAGTAGGATAGGATGGTAATTATACCTGTGCCCGCGACTACGTCCGCGTTGCTCGAACACCTACCTACCGCTGTGCAAAAAACCACACTTAAACGGTCGCTCAAGCGACTATGACCACGTGATCACGAAATGTCCCATTCTGTTTGTTAAGTCCGTGGAATAGGTATTTAAGTTCGCTCTTACGAGATTCATTGTCAGGGAAAATATGACAAAGCATCGCGCTCAGTCGGAAGAATTCAGCTTTGAGTCGAAACCAGCCTTACTCTAAGAACGTCGTTTTATTCTAAAACGTGGTTTAATGTACGGGAAGAAATTTAATCGACATTAATGTAACATTAAGGGACATAATGGTCCGACATTGAACTTTAGGGTGTGAGATAAAAACAATGTTGATTACTGTAGTAAAGTTGGTACAGACCCAATGTCTTAGGCTTCGCGCAAACGGGCCACCGACCACAGCCACTGTTGGACAGCGACTAAAATATTTTTCATATATTTTGATATATGAAAACCTCGATGATTCGCTGTTTTTAAATACAATATAAATGGGTGATACTGAGTTGCATTCGGACCGCGCAGCTTTTCTCGGTCCGGAAAACGACTTAACCAACTGCCGGCGTGACTCACACCCTGAAATCTGTATTTACTACATCTACAACTTAGGCATGGCATCCATTTATCCTATTTATAAGAAAGTAGACATACTTCCCAGTAAACCCGTTAAGAAAAATGTGTAAAACTCATCATAAACATCGGGTCCTAAGCCTGTCTCTTTCGCTAAAAGCTTTCCATACCTTTTTACTGAATCAATTACTGTTGGAAACCCATTAATTCTACGTCATTGTCCTTCGGGTGTTTCAGGTGCTCTTGAACCGAGAGCCAGTGATAACTACACTTACTACATCTAGATCTCACTTGAAGAGCTTGCTAGTCCGAGGACTAAGTAACTAGTCCCGCGCTAATTTGATATTTTTAGTCAAAAATGTACAGTTACCACGGGACTAGTTAATTTTTCGACTAGTAAATTTTGCAAGTGAGCCTAACTGGTGATGTCTTGTTTAAAAAAACTAAGTTTTCCAGTTGCACCAGTTGAAGTGGACATAAACGGGAAAAAAAAACCAAGTTGTACACACCCTAAATAAAATAACGACACCTACGTATACCAGACAATCTTAAAGATTTATTGTTTACATTTTTATAAAGAAATACTTATAGTTCAAAGGGTATTTTCTCGCCAAGGTCATACGAGCTATCATAACCAATGCACCCTCACCTTCACAATAGTAGACAAAGTTGAAACAAACTTATTTTTTGGATTTAATCGCGTTGCTTTTATTATCTTTAATTTTAGCCCAACAGGGGTACACATAGTTGAGTTTTCAACAATCTCAATCAATGAAGGAATGGAAATGCATACCTGAGTCTGACGTGCAATGTATGGGACTCCGCAAAGAGTGAACTTCTAGAATTCTAGATATTTATTGGTTATCTTCAAGACAAGCATACTATTATTCTAGATCGCATTACTACTTACCAGCAACTTGCTAAAATCGTTTTATAGGGTTTCATTCGCGAATTTTTACTGCTCATTATATTATGTACCCTCGACGTGTCGAATACCTCACCTCCCTCACTCTTAACACCAATAAAACAAAGTTTATGACCTTTTCGGTAAGCATCAAATCACAACCGACTAGCCAAATTGAACTCAAATTCCATTCCTGTTTAACAAAGCCAAATTGTCAATGTCCCACGTTAGGATCAGTTAACCAAATTAAATACCTCGGCATTATTATTGATAATCTCCTATCCCTCAAACCTCATATTGAAACGGTCACTGGACGAGTACGCAAACGTATCTATGTCTTTAAGACCCTCAGGGATGTTGCGGCTATGCCCACTATTCGCAAGGTATATCACGCTCTATGTTCCTCTATTCTTAACTACTGCATCACTAGCTGGGGAGGAGCACCCAAAACTACTTTAGAGCCCCTTGAAAAAGCCCATAGAGCTATTTTAAAAGTAGCAGCATCTCGACCATTTCTATATTCCACAGATCAGCTTTACAAAGATTGGGGCGTGCCCAACGTCCGACAGTATTTTATTATAAAGACAATACTTATGCAACATCATAAAACCGCCTTCGTTAAAATCTCTAAACGTAGGAAAGATCAAATTTGTCCCCTATTTCCACCTGAATTTGCCTTTACAAGAAAATTTCCCATTTTTCTCGGTCCATATTTTTATAATAAAATAAATACTGATCTTCAGGTCTATCATCTATCTACGTACAAATGTAAACGCGCTATCACTATATTCCTCCAGAACTTAACCTACGACGAAACCGAGAACTTCTTTCAAATTATCACATAAATAAACCAGTAAATTTAGCATAACTGTGTGTTTGACCGGTGGTTCCTGATGGTCAACTCTTAAGAGTCTGATCGCGAGGGAGGTCATCTGTCACACACACATCAAGCTTGGTTCTCCTACATCACAGTCGCATCTAAAAATAAAATCATTCTCATCTTCCTATATCCTTCCATTTACTCTACTAAAACTCATAAATCTTAAGTTAAACTATAATTATATGTTATTATTATTTAAGTCTTACTAATTATTATGAACCTAGGGATTACTATCCCTAAAATTTTGTACCATCATTCCGGGGGTGGGTCCAGGCGTTCTGTAACACAGGCCTATAGCCTTTCACAGACACCTGCTTCCCACTGTCGTTTTTGCACATTTTCTTTTACTACCTACTGTAACTGATTTATGTACTATGTGGGAAGAAATAAACGTTTTATTATTATTATTATTATTGTTTGTAACGTCTCCGTTTCACGGGGCTATGGAGCCCCGGACCTTTGGAAGGCGTGCGTGGGGCCGAAGCCAACACGTAGAGGCCCGTTTCAGTCACAATTTTAATCGCAAAGTATAAAATGGACACCAAACCGGTGGTTATCCCTGTCTACACTATAAAATGCAGCCAAGGACAACCCCCGGTTTGGATAATACTATTGTGTAAACTACAGATGAAAACTACTTGGGCTATGAAAATGGGTTGGTAGTGAATTGGATACTGGGGGGAACTATGGGGACTATGGCGCCTGCCGTAACAATGTAAAAATACACGTAAAAATGGCAGACGGAGACTTGCCAACTCACAAACTGGGCCACCCTAAATGAAGCCGAGCAAATTACAGCCAGGGGGCAACAGAGGCGTGAGTGGCTGAAGGATGGAGAGGCCTCCCTAGATTTTATACTCAGGTCACGGGCTCCCTGAGGGTCCAGCCTACCTGGCCCACTCACCACTTACGATTGGCATCCATCCTACGAGCAGAGTGGGAGCTCTGCTCTCGCGACTCCACTCCGACCGGCCGGTGAAGGCAAGCCAGAGGCGGGGGACCGCTTTCTCGTCAGTGTTCAGTCCGACCAGCCAACTAAGGCAAGCCGAAGGTGAGGAACGGTGGTTTCCCCCTGGAGCACTCGGGAAGCCGCGGGGTCGCTACTCCCCGACACCTCGCCTCAAGGTGCCCTGCGGGCTTATTATTATTATTATTACCTATGCAATAGTCTTCATCGCGAGAATAGTAAAAGTACTAAAACATTTAATAGTTTATTTAGTGAGAAATTTAATCACTCACCCAACCCTTGAAATAAACGTAAGTTTGACTTTTATGAGCTCACGGACAAGTACTCTTAAGGTTCTGATGAATCAATTATTAGTAAGAAATTGAGGTTTTCGATGGTCAATTGATAGGATTGCCTAGTGAATGGCTCTTGTTTCGGATTTAGACACTCAAATCAAATTGTTTATCTCTATTTTTAGTTTATATATTAACTAGCTGACCCGGCAAACGTTGTTTTGCCTTATAAATTATAGATAGTAGCCGATTCTCAAACCTACTGAATACGCATATAAAATTTGGTAAAAATCGGTCGCGCCGTTTCGGCGGAGTACGGTAACTAACATTGTGACATGGAAATTTTATATTATTAGAAGAAAGAT
The DNA here is from genome assembly GCA_958496205.1 of Idaea biselata. Taxonomy (NCBI): domain Eukaryota; kingdom Metazoa; phylum Arthropoda; class Insecta; order Lepidoptera; family Geometridae; genus Idaea; species Idaea biselata. The sequence goes on along the minus strand of OY292394.1, from coordinate 34,647,971 downwards.
AGAAGATGTACTTTCTTAAATGTTATTACTTGGAAGGTTTGATTTAAGTTTGTTTTTCTGTTGGCAATAACATAATCCCAATATTTTTTCTAACTTAGGAAATATGGTAAATATTCTAGCCTAAATGTTTTCCGGTACTACCTACTCGTGACTTTTGCTGGCGAAATTCTGCCCAACTTTGGAATAGCATTGTGCTTTCAAAAAGTCTTAAAACTCTTTTTTAGGTTATTTGTGGTTTACCAATCGATCTGCTTCTTCTTGAGTAGTGAACCACCTAGTGGCTCACCTAGTGTTATTGTTTTCAGATCGCCCCCGAGGCATGACCAACTTCTATCAGAGATAACAACTAGGACCAACTAATAAACTTTTTAAATTTACACGATTTGTTAACATAGTTACATTTTCCCGGGCCTTAATCGCGTATTAGTATTTATTTTCTTACCTCGACGTTTCAACCATGTTACAATAGTCTTTGTCCCCTTGCGACCAAGACCGTTGTAACATGGTTGAAATGTCGAGGTAAGAAAATAAATAATAATACGCGATTAAGACTCGGAAAAATGTACCTAACTGGGACCAACTCCTTACCATGCCTTTCGAAATACGGAGGAGCTCAAACAAAATGTTTTTGCCGCAAACATTTATCTGTCACTTATCCAAGTAATGACTACGCCAGGTGTTGCTTTACTCGCACGATTGAACAATAATAACTATCGGCGAGAACAAACGATAAAGTTAACGTTCGAAATTAAAGACAATTTTCGCTTTTAATTGCGTGGTGTTTATTACTTTTAGCATTGTTTCAACGCTCAACGTTTCAAGACCTTTACAGGTTCCTTCTTCAGGATTGACTGAACACCACGCGATTAAAACCGAAACACTACGCGATTAAAACCGAACAATGTCTGTAATATCAAAATAACATCGCACAAACACAAGAAAAATCTTAGTTAACGTTTGTTAAAACTCTCAAGAAACCGAGCATAAATGATTTGTTGGTAACGTTATTCAATCAAATATTATTGATCCCAACACATAATCCTGTTAGACCGGCCAAGGAGGATTAACTAAGAGTAGACGGTGACGCATTGCTATTTCTGGCAAAATAAATTGCTTTCGATGGAATAGGACAAGGTTCCAATAATATTGATTGGATTTCGTAAATATTTGTCGCCACTGACGTACCTTGTCGTTGGTGGAAAGTTTAGCCTTTTGTTGTTTAGATTTTTCTTCTATTTTCGCGATGTTGTATTGAAATTAAAGTCATTTTTCGTTTTTAATCTCGTGGTATGTATTACTTTTAGCATTGTTTCAACGCTCAACGTTTCGAGACCTTTACAGGTCCCTTCTTCAGGATTGGGACCTGTAAAGGTGTCGAAACGAAGAGATTTCTTTAATTTTTTTGTTTGATAAAATTGTATTTTTATTGACTGACTTGATTTGCTATAAAGGTAAAATTTAAACAAGTGATATTCAATTCATATTCATTTATTTACTGTAATTGTGGTACAAATCAGTTGAAATAAACACAATACATAAGCTCGACATGATTAGGGTCCTATGAGAGAGAGGCACAGAACCCTAAAACATATTTATTATACCAAAAAATTATTTAGTATATAGGATAAATTAGGTTAGTATAGTGGTATTTAATTGTTTTTTTTTTAGTTACATTTTCCTGGGTCTAAATCGCGTATTATTGGTAAAAATGCTTAATTTATTAAAAGCAAGTAGGAGTAAAGTAGGACATTGGTCTTACGTTTCTAGATCTGTACAGACCTTTACCCCTCTATCCCTAAAGAAGAGATCGCCTTATAGATCCCTTTTATCCCGATATTCCAACGGGATCGGGAATTAAGCATGATTTATGGTTGACCGGGCCTTGTCCGGGCCGGGGCGGGGACGAGCTACTTTTGTATGAAGATAGCTTTTGTTTTGCATGTTGTCCGTGCCGCGTCCGTGCTGTCTTCACACAAAAGTAGCCCGTCCCCGCCCCGGCTCGGACACGGCCCGGTCTAGCATAAATCATGCTTTATGCAAATAAAACCACTGTTCGCTACTAGTATTCCATAAAACTATATACCCTGACCAAAACAATAATCAATTATGTCAACCTGGACTCTATTGGGAGTGACCAATGAGCATTAATAATAATTATAACGAACTGTTTGTTTGTATGTAATGTGCCAGATTAAGCCCGCATGAGGTGCGTCGGTTAATCAGTATTATCTCAATTCATATGTAATTGCATTTATTATTGAAATTTAATTTCCAACTGTTCTCGGCTGATGTGGCGGTTTGTGTGTTAAGCTTTGTATGGTCGACTCGATAATTGCTTTTGTATATGTGCAAGTTATTGATGGGAAACATCTATAGGCGATAAACCAGATTGTTGCCGTGGCGATACAGGCCGTGGCGACGTATCGCCACGCTGTATGATGGAATATATAATGTACCTACTATGCACCTGGCAGATGTGAATCATCGACTCGCTAAGTCGATGTTTTACATCTGCCAGGCGTCCTGTGACGCTTTACTTTTTTTTGAGGTATTTTTCGTTTTGTTTTACTCGTGTTAAAATATTTTATTAGATACTATTATTTTGTAATTTATTTTTTTTAAACTCTAAGCTTATCTACTTGAAACATATCCAGTAGGTAAGCCTAGGGCTTAGAGCATATCGAACTAGAACTCCGGGAACTCGCATGGTCTAGTTTTTTAAGACGTTCGCGCTGAGGTACTGACCCAGAGGCGCGAGTTCGAGCCTCACCGCGAGTGAATTTTTGAAAATGTATTGTACGAGGATGTAGTTTTATTCTATTTACATAGTAATGCAGCTGGAAACATCGCTCGAATGAGGAGTAATCTTGTTTCAATACGTTTCAAAACATAATGATTATTCATAAAGATGGCAAAATAGAAACCTTAAAAGATCAATCCAAAGTTAAAAGTCCAACATTTAAAACTTTTTAGACAAATAACAGAAACGTCGCAATCGTTTAAGTTTTCAAATGATCCTCTCTTACAGTCTACAGACTTTTCGTCGGCCGTTAGTTTTAAACCAGGGTGTAATGTGCACAGTTAAGGTGTAAATGCAATTTAAAGAAGCCGGAAGCAAACATAAGAAGCAAAAACCCTGCTTCTTCTTCTTTTCGTGTATGTCTCACCTGGTGTTAGAGTTTTCAGATCGCCCTAAGGCCTCTAACTTAACCTAACGTCTGCTATCCGAGATAACAACCGGGACCAACTGCTTAACGTGCCTTCCGAAGTACGGAGGAGCTCGAGAAAATGAATTTCTGCAACACAAATTATCGGTCACCCATCCAAGTAATGACGGCACCAAGCGTTGCTTAACCCGCGCGACCATTCAAGATCGGCAGGTACAGCTAGACCAATGAGGTTCTCAGACTCATTTCCTGCTTAGAAACCTATATAGGTGGATATCTAAAGGTTAATACTACTGGGTCCCAAGTCTGCTTTCACAATCGTGTCTCAATAGAGTGGCGATATAGTAGTAATTGTCATATTTGGCGTGCATTTGACACATTAATTGTATCAAATGTGTCAAATACAAGCCAAATTTGACAATTACTATTCTATCGGCACTCTATTAAGACACAATTGTGAGAGCAGACTTCGGACCCTGCTGCCAGACAATCAAAGAATAGTATCACCATTTGTCTCTCAGTCGCGTCAACAAACTCTCTTTGATCTGCAGAGGTTTTCAAAAGTGATTGCTGGATGAAACTTTGTTATCGGTTTTCCGAGACATTTTGTAAAAGTAAGAAAAACATTTGAAGATTGGTCGATAGAGTCGGATGAGGCGAAATTTTCGCCTCATTACAATTATTGTAAAAGATCGATTTCGTAGAGGTAACACAAACTATGGGGCATGATGTCCGTTCCGGGGCGTTCCTGCTGCAAAGGTTGTCCATTGCGGTTCAACGCGGGAATGCTGCTAGCATTTTGGGTAGCTTTGCATCTGGAACGCTCGGGGATGGTCTATTTGAGTTTTGGTGTTGTTTTTGTTATTATTATTATTATTTTTTGTGTTTTTGGTTGTCTTTTAATGTGTATGTAAGGTTTTTTTTTTAAATTTAGTTTGTCAGTTTGTTATGTACCTATGTCTATTTGTAATAAATATATATTCTTTTCGTAGAGGTTGGTTTAAGGTTGAATTGCGAGATTTTATGTAATTGTAGGTAAGCAGAAAGGCAGGGCTTACAAATTATTGTTAATGAGTAACTTGTAATCACCCCCTAAGGCCTGAATGTACTAATTAAATCTAGTACCAATCGTGGTCACGGGACCAAATTGTAACGGACCCCTACCTATCTTGTAATTAAACTATTTTTAACATATAATTAAACTATAAGCTCTATAGAAGATTATAAGGTCTAATCCAACTAAACAAAGTACCAATCGTAATGAACACAAGGTATCTAAAGGCCTAAAGTATGTCAACTGAACGGAAATACCTAACTACACGCATCCCTAACCTACCTGAATTAAAACGATATAATACCTAATTGATTACGATCAATCTGACCTACCTATCTAAACTACCTAATTTTTGATTGTGTGATGTACCTTTCTTTGTTTTTGGCTCGTGTGAAAGTCTAGCAGTTACAGATACCCACGTTGTGAATTGTAGTTAACTCAAGGTTCCATAAAGGTAGACGAGATTACAGAAAACCTACACCTATCCAAATTATTCCAAGTATTATCTGTACTCCTAAACCGACTTTAATTGAAACGTTAAAGGAAAATTTAAGATGATCTTTTACTGTTTTATGTGATCAAAATTGTTGCTACTTGAATTTAATTGATTACACTATAAATTGACTGAAAGATGTCTCTACTATCTATGTCAGATCCTCAACTCTAGCCTACAGAATGAATGTTATAAGATAGCTAACTTAAAATTAAGGGAATTAGGTATAAATAATGATGGTACACAATAAATTAGATATCAAAATGTTGTTTTATTATATACGGAGATTCGATTACCTGATAGAGAAAGAATCCCCGAAAGAAAACTCTACCGGTGTAATTAATCAAATGTTAATGATAACGGACAATATTTAATTGAATTATGAATTTCAATCTCTATAGTAACTTGACCAAAATGTATTAAATAAATGGACTGATGACAACAGTGGAATTCCACAATCCTAAAAACTATTATAGTAAATCTCATTATGAGATTTTATAGACTTCAGGCAAATACCTTATCTATTAGCGTGAAATAATCCTCTTTATGAGAATTTGATAGTTTAATAAACTTCATTCAGTACACCTGTACTCAAGTCTTTGTCGATTGCGTTCCGGATTCGGTTTGCAAGAAAGCAGAATTGCTAGACCTCGAAATTCGATCATCAAACCAATATTTCCCACAAATAGAGATATAAAAAGAAGATAAATTGCTTACGTATAGATTATGATTTGAATTAATCTTTATTCATGTAAATTCCACTCGGAAATATCAAAATATATGTACCAAACGTACTTAGGCTTTTGACTTAGTTTTGGTCATTTTACTACAGTAAAATTAACTGATGGATCTTGTCCAAATATAATTCAGAATTAAATTTAGTAAAAGGAAACCTCCTTTCGAGCGTTTCCTATAATTTTGTCCTCAAATACGAACTTTAATTTGAAAAAGTGAATTTATAATAAACAGGATTCTTTTATAGAATTTCCTGTAGACTGTCTTTAGATAGACTGATTAAACAATTATGAATTTACATTAAAGCTGTAAGCGAACACATACAAAACACAAACACAACAAAATGGACGTTCCTTCGACTATGTTGGTCTTAGAACAAAAGGTAAAAATAAAAGATATTACAATGTACTTTCCCACCAGTACTTTAGCATCAAAAGAACAATCAATCAGCGCAGGGATTGTACCTCGCTTTAGTTAGAATAATTATTGCATACAACTATAAAGTACTTTGTAATCAATAGTACAGTAGGTATATTTCAGTACAAATGCAGGGCGAGAATCGAACTCACAAGGGCTGCATATTAACTTATAACGTCAAATTAACAAACATAAGCCTAGTGCAGGAATCTAACCTGACACAAATGGCATAAAATCATAAAATATGAGTAATTAACATATTCAACATACACAAAAATAGGTACAATTTATACATGTCCCATAACTAAGACTATCGAAGTCTACTCTTGGAGAAAAGTCGTTACAATTCAAACCTCCTCTAGTTTAAACAATAAAAATAATTAATAATGTACCTTATATGCACTACAGGACTAGATACAGTATAGACATCATGACTGGATCAAAACTGACTCTAATAACTTATTACTTGCAAACACTGACTCTATAACATCTAGCAAAATTTATATAATTCAAACTTATGGCACGCTAAAAGCCCTATACGTGACTGCTTCTAACGACCTCCGAAAAATAAGTGAAGTGACGTTCTCGCTGTAGGAACCTTCCCGCTTCCAAAAAATGCCGCGTCATTCCCCGCAATCCTCTGCTTAGCCCTTCATAATTGGTCAGCTTTAGCGTGGGGCGTTTACCTAACAGTGCCATCTACGTACAACTTGGAGTTAACTAACCAAGATCGGTATCTCTGTCGATCGCAAGGATTTAATATGTCTACATATATTTAAAATTCATGAATAGCACCTGTGTAAAAGGTGGCTTTTGCGAACCGTTACATCCGACCCTCAAAAATTGCGTCAGTTAATAACTTGTTAACCAGAGTAATTTTTCACTAAAACTAAAATGAAACTATTCATGAATATTAAATTTACAACTTTCTTAACTTAACTTATCAACTACATATCTTATAACTAAAAGGTGAATCAATATTCCTATGAAATACATGTGTCAACAATTAGCCTTCCCCCATGAAGAAAAATTTTGTGTTAAGTCTCGTACCAAAATGTTTTGATCTGTATCGTTTGAGTTCAAATATATAGAATAAATGTTTGTATGTCTATGGGGTGTGTACCTATTATGTATAGTGGCTTTAAACTAATTGGTAAAGTATAAATACATTGAAAAATTTTGGCTCATAGTGATGTCATTTCTAATCGCTAGAGATCCAACAACCTTAAGTACCCAGGTCATTAAAGAGAACGTGGTTTGTGAGACCTCGTCGATCCTAACGATCTAGTATAATCGTTGCGCCTGCATTTCCACACGTGTGTACTTTACTGGGGCACTCCTTGCACTACTCTACGTTGACCTGGAATCCCCTCGACAGCCTGTCTTCGAGCTTATATAAAGTACAGACTACCACCTGAACTTCTCAATATACCTAAAGCCATTTACCTCTCAGAGTATGTAAGTGTGGGGAATCGTATATCGTCGCTGCGTGTGAGTACGAAATTCATATGAAATCAGTACTAATGAAAATACTGATGACTGACCGCTGTCTTATCCTAACACCAAGTACTCCTTCATATAAATCCCTTTGAAAAGTGTAAGTGTTACTTGAACTCAAATTTCAACAAATTTAATTTGCAATCGCTAATCCGTTAAGGCCCTAATTTACGCCTTTTGCATCACTACATTTTACTTATAACTAACTACGCATTGCATACTACTTGTTCTTATATACTAACTACGCATTGCATACTACTTGTTCTTATATACTAACTACGCCTTGCTTTACTACTCAAATATTATCTATGCTCCGCTACGGATTTGTTCAAAGCTATCGGATTGTGGAAGTAAAGATTGACGTGGGGGAGTAGGGAGTACACGCCTCTCTTTCCCACCAAAATCTTGGATTAATCTTCCTTTTCCAGAACAGCAATGCTTCACAAAACTAGTACTCAAAAATAAGTAAGAAATCAATTGATAGTAATCAATAATCAATCAATGATATGTTATCTATAAATATTTTAACTTGTTAAAAATTATGCAAAGGTCCCTAGACAAAATTATTTCCCATGGTCATAAGAGGACAACCATTGACTCATCTATTTCATGTATCAATAATTTTTAAATTTACTTTAATTAATAAAGATCAGTTACAATATGCTTCCTAAATTTAATTATCCTAATCTTAACTATATCCATGGTATCTGAAAACGAAAACATATTAGTATAATTGTTCAAAGCGACAGACTAGTGTTGGACTTGACCACTATGTCACCAGATGTTGTTAAGTGATGGTGTACCTGAGTACCGCAGTACGTAGTTTTTGCAAATAATTTTCATAATGATAATTGGTATAATTGTTGATTTGGTATAAAACATTTTGTTTTATGTTATTGCAGTGGAATCTAATGTGTGTCTGCAATGACTTGCTGAAATCAAATCAAACTAGATAGTATCTGTTTCACTGGAAACCAGAAACTATATGACACCATACGTTAAGTGATGATAACCTAGAATATACCTTTTCAAACAGAATTCAGATAGTTTTTGCGATTAGTTTCACTTAGTTAGGTTTTATCTGTTTCGCTGGAACACCAGAAACTAGAACTCAATGATAAGTATGATTTACATTTACCACGCTAGGAGGTAATAATGATTTTACGAAAAATGCTTTCAACAACTTTAATTGAACGGACGGGAATTGAACCCGCGACTACTAGCATTCCGTCCCAACACGATAGTCGCTACGCCACATAACTTAAGTCTATTTTTATAATACCCTGAACCTGAAGTGTCCTGGCCATTAAATAACCTAAAATAAAAGTGTAGTCTATAAATGTCCTGAAATAAGGATCTGGCCTGATCTGATCTCCATTGGTATCCTAAAAAAGAAAATATTAAATCTGGACCCTGGATAATCTGAAATTGAGAAAGGCATAATATTAAATTTAGAATTATAATTATTTAATGTAAAGAGTTCTACAGATACTTATATATAATAACCACAAGTCTATAAGATAATAAGTCAGACTAAAATAAAGCTCTGGTATTAAATTTACAACAAAACTAAAGAGTAACCTTATTAGTTATATATTAAAGTAAAAGACGACCATTTTAGATAACTGCTATCACTCTATAAATCATTCTAAGTTTTATAAGTTCTAATTAAGTGCATGACCTAACTAGCCAACCGGTCGTATCCGTCCTACTCAGAAACCTAATTTTACTCATAATCATAATCAACCTATATTATTAGAATCCTACGGAATAAATTACTATTTTTAATCACAGTATCACTTCAATTGTTTATCTCGACGTGTCGTAAACCTTTTATTTAAACCTGAGAGAGATTCCAAAAACAATAAATATACAAAAGTACCTACAATGAAGAACTCAACAATAGCGCGGGACTTCGAATATCAAAGCATTATTCTAAAAACGGAGTTTCTTTTGTTTTATTTATTGCCTATTACTCTGCCATACATACTTTCAAGCTAACCATTAAAATTACTTTTATTTGATTAAGGCGAATAATAAAATATTAAAACTCTATTGTGTATACTATATCACTTCCTTTCCATTTAAAAAGAATACTTATTTATTACTATCCTACCTACTATCTATTTTGAGTTTACCCAATCAAATTATCATGAACCAAACTCACGTAGCTAGACTGCTATATTAATTCCAAAATTGATAGATCAAGTTATACGTCATACTTTAGAAATTATAATTCAAAACAGACTGAATTAGGGTAATCGATGAATTGATCCTTATATTATTTTACGTTAAAAATTTACATTTACTTTCAGTCTAACATTTTCAAAAAAAACTAATTTCAGCGAACAACTTCATTTCCCGAAATGCCTTTTATAAGAACAAGGATGGCGTATCCATCCTATTAATTAAATTCTCGTACTTAGTCCAAGTATATTAAAATTGAATTATGGAAGTATAATATACCTAGGCATTATAATTAAGGTTCAATTAGGCTTAGTTAACTAATGTACAACTGAGTTAGACTTTGTATATATATCCCTTAGTCGCTTCTTACGACATCCACGGGAAGAGACGGGGTAGCCCTATTCGAATCCGAGGCTACACGGCTAAGTTAGATATGCCTAAATCATATTGATTACCTAACAAAATATAAATATGAACCTTTGTTTCATATACCTAAGATCAAAGCGAAGTAATTACGTTTGTTTAAAATTTAATGTACCTTTGCTTACGAAAACATAACAAATCTACCAATCACCTTCTTATCAAGGACCCCATTATGACTAATGTGTGTGTGAACCTATACCTTTAGTAGTTCCCCATCGTAAGTGATCCTGTAGCCTCTTAAACAAATTCCATGTCTCTAACACCCACTTGCGACAATAATCAGTCCAGGTCGCAATAATTCACGTCAAGAGTATCACACAAAAAATTATATCTTGAAAGTCATGTGAACTCAATTTGCAATAAACCTTCGAACTCCGAGAATATGCTCTTTATATTCGAGAATAGCTACGTTGTGTTTTTAACTAACAAAGAGGGAGATGGTTAACTAAGACAAAGAAACACATGTATCCGGTGGGAATTGAACCCACGACCCTCCGCGTTGCAGTCGGGGTTCGCCCAACATGCCACGTGAGACCGTCAAATCTGAATATGTTTACACGAAATTAGTTGCATAATTATTATTGATCGACCCAAGTATTTGATTGAACCTATAGGAGATCGATTACCTATTATTATATTTACTACAAATTGCATTACAGACATCCTATATACCTTAGCATTACGTGATCTGTGACCTTACTAATTAAAACTACCTTATCAACTGAAATTTGGTTTGGAAAACGTTGTTACCTTCTAACCTAAGTGAATTTTCAACAGAATAAAATCTACTAATCAAATGCAAAGGTATAAAATACCCTTTTTAATTAACAATTAACTTAATTATATTTATTGTAATTGACTACCCTATGTGAATAACCGTGTATTGGTTACCTGGAAGACATCAACTATAAGCGACAAGACCGCCTATTTGAAAATGTAAAATTATGAAAGAACCCTTTAGTTATCAATAAACTTCATTATTTTTATTGCAATTGACTACCTTGTGTGAGTAAGAGCATAGCGGTTGCCTGGAAGAGATCAACCATAGGCGATAAGGCTGCCTTCATACTATTTGAAAATGTAAAATTATGAAATAACCTTTTAGTAATCAATCAACTTTATTATATATTTTAAAATTGGTAACCTATGCGAATAGAGCGTGGTGGTCGACTGGAAGAGATCAACCATAAGCGATAAGGCTGCCTTTTCCTATTTGGAAATGAAAAGTATGAAAGAACTTTCTAGTTTTCGATTAACATGATTATATTTATTATAATTGACTATTCTGTTTACTACAGACTGTTATTTTGCGTTACAGTACGTCAATCGTTAATCTATCCTATAACACCCCTATGTTTCCTTGATTTTTATACTCATCATCATCATCTGAGCGATGTATTCGCATTTTCTGTTATATGTATTTATGTACAATAAAACGTTAATCTATCTACCTATCTAAACTTCATAAAGACATCTATGTTCCCTAGAGTTTTACTCTCATCACCATCATATGAGCGATAACCTTGGTTGCATCCCTCCTGAGAGCCCGGAGTCCGCTTTCCTACTTTAGAGATACTATGTATTATTTCATACTAATCAAAGCAAACTTATACGAAACTAATTTATCTCAAACTGAAATCGGTTTCATCTCATATGTTTTAAAATTAAATAATTTACTAACCCTTCGCTTATAAAACAATTGTCTAACCTAATTAATTAATTGAAATCGATAATTAATTGTAATTGTGTAATTTGAAATTCGAAATTATTAACTCGTGTCAATACCCATCTAACCTTACCTAAACAATATCTAGAACCTATCACTTAATAAAACCCCAATTGCATTTACCTATTTTCTCATTAATATCACCGACCAACCCGGGACGTCGCGGTCGCTTTATTCTAAATACATACCTAAATCTTGCTTACGGAAGCAACAGTCCAATGTACCACCTACCTACAACTTTGACCACCATAACAAAACTTCACACGTCTTTGTATAGACCGCTTTTATAATCAGATATTGAAATTGAACCTAGGTGTTTGTAACACAATCTACCTACGTGTTTTGCTTATATAAACATAACTTGAATTCGAAACTCAAAGAACAAAAAACAAAGCAGTCTTTATCAGACCAGCTTCACACGAAATAGGTACCTACCTCTTAACTAATTTTGAAGTGTGGGAGACCCTTATCGATAGCAACCTAACGACTGTAAAGTAATAAATCGCCCAATTTATGACCGACAGGCACTACACTATGTTGATTTTAAAATTCCGTGGGAACTCTAAGAGGAATAAAAAAACCTTTTCTATGTGCAAAATGTGCAACCCATAAAACACTAACTCCAAATTGCATAGACGCAATAAAGCTTTGAAATTGAAATCTTTTTAAGAGTTATTTGAGAAACAAATACGTACAAAAGCTATTTCCTATTTTTATACACCTTATCATAAACTTGCTTCTACAAAACAATCCTAACGTCTCTATCTCCAGCAAATAAAACGACCGTCCTAAAAACAAAGAACACGTGTTTGGGTTCCCGTAAGTTGGACAATGCCGGCGCTACTTTCTAAACTTGGAGATGCACATGTATTTTGAATTTTGATTAGCAAAACATCGACTTCACTGATATGTGTTATCTACATTTATTTTAATTATGTCGCGAACAAAAGATAACCTATTTATAGATATTAACTATTTGGCGAATCTATTTACGTGAAATTATGTCCGTAATACCTATTGATTTGCATGAACGAAATCGCCCGCAACGATAAAACTACCCTATACTAGTTAATCGCTCTCAAGTCACATCTATATCTCACTAAACAAAAATCTAATTTACTTATCCTTATAATAAAAGACTGTTTGGAAGAAACTTCTCTGCGCGACAAGACCGTCCTTTTGTGTATTAGACCCTAACGTTACTAATTGATTAGACTATGTGAACGGATAAACCCAATAGATTTTAACGAAATTTACCCAATTTTTTTATAAACTAATAGACTAGCTGCGCCTTGCGATTCCGCTCGCGTAAATAACAAGGCAAAGGTTATCTTACAATGCAATTATATATTACTTTTCCTATAAAACATTATGTTAAGATATAATATAGATATTAAAACAAAATCATAAAAACAGCAAAGACGTTCATTTACTCTAAAACGCAGACAATAAAAAAAAGGTCAGAGACGAACCGAGCATCTGGGCGCGATCGTGCAACCGACGTGTCCGTCACCAACGCGTGTTATTTTTTTTGTTACATTAAGTTAGTCGGTATTTGATCATTTATACTACGTGCGAATTGATCCCGGCCCCCGGCTAATAAATTCTAAAACCTAGTGTAATACTAAAATTTCTAGCAATCTCGTCCAACTAATCGCTATTGCTACAACAAATAGCGAAATCAAAGAAATTTCGCTTTCAAGGTACTTCCCAAATGCTATCTAAAATCTAGATTCTAACAAATCCTGTGGTCACGGGCAGCAAATGTAACGCCCTCAAGTCTGAATGTACCTAATTAATTAAAGTACCAATCGTGGTCACGGGACCAAATTGTAACGGACCCCTACCTATCTTGTAATTAAACTATTTTTAACATATAATTAAACTATAAGCTCTATAGAAGATTATAAGGTCTAATCCAACTAAACAAAGTACCAATCGTAATGAACACAAGGTATCTAAAGGCCTAAAGTATGTCAACTGAACGGAAATACCTAACTACACGCATCCCTAACCTACCTGAATTAAAACGATATAATACCTAATTGATTACGATCAATCTGACCTACCTATCTAAACTACCTAATTTTTGATTGTGTGATGTACCTTTCTTTGTTTTTGGCTCGTGTGAAAGTCTAGCAGTTACAGATACCCACGTTGTGAATTGTAGTTAACTCAAGGTTCCATAAAGGTAGACGAGATTACAGAAAACCTACACCTATCCAAATTATTCCAAGTATTATCTGTACTCCTAAACCGACTTTAATTGAAACGTTAAAGGAAAATTTAAGATGATCTTTTACTGTTTTATGTGATCAAAATTGTTGCTACTTGAATTTAATTGATTACACTATAAATTGACTGAAAGATGTCTCTACTATCTATGTCAGATCCTCAACTCTAGCCTACAGAATGAATGTTATAAGATAGCTAACTTAAAATTAAGGGAATTAGGTATAAATAATGATGGTACACAATAAATTAGATATCAAAATGTTGTTTTATTATATACGGAGATTCGATTACCTGATAGAGAAAGAATCCCCGAAAGAAAACTCTACCGGTGTAATTAATCAAATGTTAATGATAACGGACAATATTTAATTGAATTATGAATTTCAATCTCTATAGTAACTTGACCAAAATGTATTAAATAAATGGACTGATGACAACAGTGGAATTCCACAATCCTAAAAACTATTATAGTAAATCTCATTATGAGATTTTATAGACTTCAGGCAAATACCTTATCTATTAGCGTGAAATAATCCTCTTTATGAGAATTTGATAGTTTAATAAACTTCATTCAGTACACCTGTACTCAAGTCTTTGTCGATTGCGTTCCGGATTCGGTTTGCAAGAAAGCAGAATTGCTAGACCTCGAAATTCGATCATCAAACCAATATTTCCCACAAATAGAGATATAAAAAGAAGGTAAATTGCTTACGTATAGATTATGATTTGAATTAATCTTTATTCATGTAAATTCCACTCGGAAATATCAAAATATATGTACCAAACGTACTTAGGCTTTTGACTTAGTTTTGGTCATTTTACTACAGTAAAATTAACTGATGGATCTTGTCCAAATATAATTCAGAATTAAATTTAGTAAAAGGAAACCTCCTTTCGAGCGTTTCCTATAATTTTGTCCTCAAATACGAACTTTAATTTGAAAAAGTGAATTTATAATAAACAGGATTCTTTTATAGAATTTCCTGTAGACTGTCTTTAGATAGACTGATTAAACAATTATGAATTTACATTAAAGCTGTAAGCGAACACATACAAAACACAAACACAACAAAATGGACGTTCCTTCGACTATGTTGGTCTTAGAACAAAAGGTAAAAATAAAAGATATTACAATGTACTTTCCCACCAGTACTTTAGCATCAAAAGAACAATCAATCAGCGCAGGGATTGTACCTCGCTTTAGTTAGAATAATTATTGCATACAACTATAAAGTACTTTGTAATCAATAGTACAGTAGGTATATTTCAGTACAAATGCAGGGCGAGAATCGAACTCACAAGGGCTGCATATTAACTTATAACGTCAAATTAACAAACATAAGCCTAGTGCAGGAATCTAACCTGACACAAATGGCATAAAATCATAAAATATGAGTAATTAACATATTCAACATACACAAAAATAGGTACAATTTATACATGTCCCATAACTAAGACTATCGAAGTCTACTCTTGGAGAAAAGTCGTTACAATTCAAACCTCCTCTAGTTTAAACAATAAAAATAATTAATAATGTACCTTATATGCACTACAGGACTAGATACAGTATAGACATCATGACTGGATCAAAACTGACTCTAATAACTTATTACTTGCAAACACTGACTCTATAACATCTAGCAAAATTTATATAATTCAAACTTATGGCACGCTAAAAGCCCTATACGTGACTGCTTCTAACGACCTCCGAAAAATAAGTGAAGTGACGTTCTCGCTGTAGGAACCTTCCCGCTTCCAAAAAATGCCGCGTCATTCCCCGCAATCCTCTGCTTAGCCCTTCATAATTGGTCAGCTTTAGCGTGGGGCGTTTACCTAACAGTGCCATCTACGTACAACTTGGAGTTAACTAACCAAGATCGGTATCTCTGTCGATCGCAAGGATTTAATATGTCTACATATATTTAAAATTCATGAATAGCACCTGTGTAAAAGGTGGCTTTTGCGAACCGTTACAAACTCTACGCGACTTGTAGCGATGCCAAGCGAGCCAACATAATTCGGCAAAACTTTGGACTGACTGATACCTAGATAAATAGATCGCGTTATTGTGCACCCCATTTGGAATAAAATAAAATTACAATAAAATAGATAACTTTAATCTAAAGTGGCACAATTAGGCGGCCTTACCTTACCACTTATAGCGGTCTCTTTTGGGCAACCTTGGCGGATTCACGCGACAACGCACTAGGCCAAAATTACAGACAACGACTAGGTATTTGATATTTTCCAAGTCTAGGCAAATACTGAATCGGGGTAGGCTTTAAATGCTTTCAAAGTAGGTACCAAGTAGAACGCTCTGTTTGCTTAAACATTATTAGGTAATATTATATTAGGTTTAAATTAACAAACTACATACCTATTTATCTATATTAAGTAACATCCAAAGACCTGGAGGGTTCCTGCGGTTCGTTTCGACACGACAACGATACGATAATTTCAGCCGATACGATGATTCTACTGTCAACCCTACTATCACAGTGTGGCAGTAGAATCATCGTATCGGCTGGAATTAATGTATCGTTGTCGTGTCGAAAGAACCGCAGTAACCCTCCTGACTGCTTGATTGACTGACTTATTAAACTATATGTAGGTATATTAACGCCCAGCCTAAATCTGGTACTAGAAACATGATATTAAAAGGTATAAGGGTAGGTACTCGTCCTTCAAAACCGTCAGAAAATAAAATTTTCGAATCGATGGATGACAGACTTTTTTTCTTTCGTTTTCGTTTCTGGAATTGTTGTTTCGTTTTATCGTTCGTAGAATTAAAGTAGAGGCCCTGTTCTTTGTGATGTGTAGAAACTTCACTTAGACAGGGTTTCTCGCAATTTCCACTGGTGGGTAAAATTGCGGGACCCTGCTAGTATAATTATATAGAGAATCGGAAACAATAACAAAACAAAATAATAAACCGTAGAAGAGATATAATTTTGAAACGTGAATATTTGAAACAAATGCTCTATATAACCGATGAAATTACAAAACAAATTAATTGCGTACAACTAAGAGCTAGTTATTTCTACATGAAATAAATCTTTGATGTTATAGTCGGGTTCTGTAACTGACAATAACCAAATTATTAATTGTGTGTAACTGTAAAAAACTCTACCAACTATTTATTTGAAACTAGCAGCGCCCGGTTTCCTACGCGTAAGTCCCGATCCTGTGGGAAAATCGGGATAAAAAGTAGACTTTAGATTTACCCAAATCTCCAGCTACATGCATACTAAGTTTCTTTGCAATCGGTTTAGTAGATTTTATGTGATGGAGTAATAAACGTATCTACCCGTTTACTTAGTTACACTTCTGGTTTTTTTCAGTAGGTATTGCTTTTGTAGTAGGTAGGTATAGTAGGTACGTTTTCACATCCTACTAATATTATAAACTCAAAAGTTTACAAGTATGTATAATATGTGTATGTTTGTTACTCCTTCACGCAAAAACTACTGAACCGATTGCTATAAAAAATTGGAATATAGATAGCTGGAGACCTAGGATAACAAAAGGGGTGACGCGGGTGAAACAACAGGGCGCAGCTAGTTAATTAATAAATATTAATTAGTCTCCTATACAAACCGCGTAATATGGGATTAGCGTTGCGATTAGGTATCGAATTCGATTGTAATTACGTCGGGTTCTAATTGTCGTTTCAAATATTAAATTAGGCGGAATTACGGGGAAGCCACTTAGCGTGTTTGGTTGATTGGAGTTGAATTAGGTAAAGCAATAAGTAGTTGATATGTCGCTTAATCCGTTGAGGCTCAATTCGACCGAACTGGAATAAGCGACGAATAGCAATTATACCTACTCATAAATCGTATTTTGTGAAAGAAACTCTCGATTTTGTTTTTTGTTTTGTGTTTACATGGGCTAAGGGCTAAGGATATTTGATCTCATCTCACTGGATGAGAATGGGAAGTTCTAATTCTATAAAAGCTTATATTTAACTTGCAATGGAGGGTTATGTGTTTATCAGTCTATGTATGTACCTACTTAGGTATGTATTTAAAAAAAATAAGTATTATATCCGTTGTCTAGTCACCGTAACACAAGCTTAGTCGCTTACCACGGGGCTAGATGGCGCTGTGTGTTGTTCGGAGAAATTATTATTATTATTATTATTTGTTGTTACCATTACGGATACTCGGGGCTATGGAGCACCCGGACCTTTGGAAGGCGTGCGTGGGGCCGAAGCCAACACGTAGAGGCCTGTTTTAGTAACATTTTAATTTAAATTTTGTGATGGACACCAAACCGGCGGTTATCCCTGTTTACACTATAAAATGCAACCAAGGACAACCCCCGGTTTGAATAGAACTATTGTGTAAACTACGGGTGAAAAACTACTTGGGCTATGGAAAGGGGTTGGTAGTGGATTGGATACTGGGGGGAACTATGGAAAATATGGCGCCTGCCGTAACAATGTTCAATAAACATGTAAAAATGGCAGACGGAGACTCGCCAACTCACAAACTGGGCCACCCTAATTAAGCCGAGCAAATTACAGCCAGGGGGCAACAGGGGCGTGAGTGGCTGAAGGATGGAGCAACCTCACCGGATTTTAAACCATCCTAGGTAATCCTGTGGAGCGGGCCAACTCATCACTGACGTGAGGTGTCCATCCTCCGAGCATTTCTGCTCTCGCGACTCCACTCCGACCAGCCGGTGAAGGCAAGCCAGAGGCGGGGGGGACCGCTTCCTCGTCAGTGTTCACTCCGACCAGCCAACTAAGGCAAGCCGGAGGTGAGGAACGGTGATTTCCCCCTGGAGCGCTCGGGAAGCCGCGGGGTCTCTACTCCCCGACACCTCGCCTCAAGGTATTATATTATTTACTTCAATTTTAGTTAGAAAATAAAGTTCTCTAATAAATAATTCTCGTACAATAAATGATTTTGTTTTCACTACAAAGATTTTACGTGTTCAATTCCTGCTTTAGAAACTACCCAGGTTGTTACCGGTACCAACCATATACCTTCCCTAAAATATATATTCTAACCTAGTAATAGGTCATTCATATTAAACCCCTCTAAATAGTTGGTTCAATCTATACTATATATATATATTATATATAATATTATAAAGCGGAAGAGTTTGTTTGTTTTTTTGTTTGTTTGAACGCACTAATCTCAGGAACCACTGGTCCGATTTGAAAAATTCTTTCGGTGTTAGATAGTCCATTTATTGAGAATGGCTATAGGCTATATTATATTTTCAAAAAAAATAGGGATCCTTACTAAAAGTTCAATAATGTAACACAAGGTGTGAAAAAAATTAACAAATAATTCCTTACGCCGCGTGCGCTGCGAAAACTATTGGATATAGAACAAAACTATGTACTACAACTTTGTAGAACATGTAATTGTCTACAAAATACATCGCAACACCATATGTCTAACTATTATAGTTATCTCACAATAAGTGTTTTTGTAATTTTTGTAAATAATTAAAATGACGTCGCTTTAATAACCTTTTATTTTGTACCTTGGTATTAATCCTTATCAAAAAAAATTACTTCATATTCAAGACGAATTCAATACCTTTCTAGGACCGTTTGAATTATTTAATTCGGACATTTCATTCAAAAGATATCGCGATATTAAAAACTAGCAGCTCCCCGCGGTTTCACCCGCATAAGTCCCGATCCCGGGAATATCGGGATCAAAAGGAGCTTATAGCCTTCCTCAATAAATGGACTATCCAACCCCGAAAGAATTTTTCAAATCGGACCAGTGGTTCCTGAGATTAGCGCGTTCAAACAAACAAACAAACAAACTCTTCCGCTTTATAATAGTACTAGCAGCTCCCCGCGGTTTCACCCGCATAAGTCCCGATCCCGTGGGAATATAGGGATTAAAAATAGCCTATAGCCTTCCTCAATAAATGGACTATCCAACACCGAAAGAATTTTTCAAATCGGACCAGTGGTTCCTGAGATTAGCGCGTTCAAACAAACAAAAAAACAAACAAACTCTTCTGCTTTATAATAGTAATAGATATAATAATAGATAATAGATAGATAGAAGATGTAAGTATGTTGCAACCAAATAAGTATTATGTATTGCGCGCGCATGTATGAGCGCGGTCGGCTCCTTGCAAAGCGGTTGTGCTCAGCGATACTTTTTAATACTTCTTTTTTAGGGTTCCGTACCCAAAGGGTAAAAACGAAACCCTATTACTGAGTCTTCGCTGTCTGTGTGTCTGTCTGTCCCTCTGTCCGTCTGTCCGTCTGTCACCAGGCTGTATCTCATGAACCGTTATAGCTAGACGGTTGACATTTTCACAGAAGATGTATTTCGGTAGCCGCTACAACAACAAATACGAAAAACAAAATAAAACAAAAATTTAAGAGGAGCTCCCATACAACAAACGTCTTTTTTAGTTATTGTTGTCAATTTCCGTATCTAATTGGATTTTGTATTATATAATTTTTGTACAGATGTTATAAGTACAGAATAATAAATAAACAAATCTAGCTGTGTAGCCCCGGCATTAGCTGTGTAGCCCCGGCATAGAATAGGGTTACCCCATCTCATCCCGTGGTTGTCGTAAAGGCGACTAAGGGATCTGAGGGAGATTAGCTAACCTTAAGTACTCCCCGCGCGGTGGCGGATAAACTGCTTGATCCCTAAGAGGGTTGGTGTCAGGCAGGCGGCCGGCCGTAAAAACATTGCCAAATCTAATTGCAGCAGGTATGGTCAATGATGACTTACCGTCTGCGCCGACCCCAAATAAAAAAAAACAATTTGGGGTTTATCGGACCCCGGGCTCCCGAGAGGGATGCAACCGGGAACATCGCTCAGATGAGAAGAAATAAATAAACAAATCCTGAAAGTCAGTTTTCTACGCGGACGAAGTCGCGGGCATTGCTAGTTTGTTAGATAATTTCTTAATGCTCAGTTTCAACCCCTAAAGAACCTATAATATTCCAAAATTTCAAATCCCTACACCTAGCTCTTTAGGCTGTACGTTGTCCATCAGTCAGTAACACTTATATTAAGTAAAATAATTATTTAGTTTTCGTTTATTACAAAGATTTTACCTGTCCAAAACTACCCACATTGTTACCGTACCATACCATTTACCTTCCCTAAATAGACTCTAATCTAGTAATAGGTCGTTAATAATATTAAACCACTCTAAATAGTAGGTTTCAATTTGTTAGATCAACAATACAAGTCCAACCGAAGCGAACGAAAGCAAATAGTTCTGTAAAGGCTCCATACAATAACTTTTGTCGATACTCTTGGAACACAAAGGAAGGTGATTTCTATATATTATTTGCTATTTAGGTACATTTATATATCTATATATAACTACGTTTCAAAGTAATTTGATTACTTTTCAGCTATACTTAAGTACCTATAGGCTTAAGCCTATTTAAGTTAAGCAACACTTGCAGCGGTCATTATTGAGATGGGTGATCGATATTTGTGTGGATAAAACATTTTCTCGAGTTTCTCCGTGCTTCGGAAGGCATGTTATGCAGTCGGTTCCGGTTGTTATCTCTGATAGCAGTCGTTAGGTCCAGTTGCCTCAGAGCGTCCTGAAAATTCTAAAACTAGGTGAGCCATACATACTACCCGAAAATACATACCCCCTACACGAAAATAAGAATTATACTTAGGTACTATTCCAATTTGATGATTTCTAGACCCACTTAAATTAACTTCTTCTTGATTACTGTTGTTATCTCAATTTATAAATATATGATAGAAATAATTTTATTTGTAACAAAATATTATGATAAAACAGTTTAATAATGTCTTGTGATATCCTACTTATATTGTAAATGTAAAAGGTTGTGTAATAAAGGTAAGTAAGTAGGTAAGTAAACTACGATCTTTGTTACTCCTTCACGCAAAAACTACTAAACCAATTGCGATGAAAATAAGTATGCAGATAGCTGGAGATTTAGATTAAAACATAAGCTATACAAAAGATAGCGGCACTACTATCTTTTGTACCGTCTTCCGACTGCACCCAAAGACACGAAAAGTAAAAACTTCGTAGCTATACGGTTTCAAACTTACATGGTTGTTTTCACTACAAATATTATTAAACAAACAAACAAATTAAAACATGGTAAATACTCCGTTATTTAAAAATATTTGTAACTGCTTAGCTCTTTACGTACACATTTCGTAGACTCGTAGCACTGCTACGAACTTTACTACGTTACTGCTACGAATGTTGTCACTCTAAATACGAGTATACTCAGCTCTAACTAAAAAATTGTAGAAGTGTCATAACAGAATAAATAACACTGAGCTTACTAGTACTAGTTGTAATGTCTTACACATATTTCATGTTCCTTTTACACTAAATAATTTATAAAAAGTCGCTGCAGTGCTGATTATATTGTTACGTCTATAGTAAAAATTAAATAACAATGGCTGCGGGTACTAAGATAAAGTAAGTCAATGAATGATGCCATACCTATCTACTCTTATGTTGAGATCAATGATGAAAAAAATATTTGGCACGATCTACGCTTAATTTTTATAACATAAACTTTATTACTTTACGGTAGAAATCTTAAAAATTCAAAACACGTAAAAAACCAATTTCCCTCTAACTTTTTACTGTATTCAGCATCGCTCGGTAAACTGCATGATGTCAGACTTTTTATTTATTTTTCGCGTTTCTCTCGTATGACGAGAAAACACTGTTCCTCGAGTTGAAAGTACACAATGTAATTTGTTTCGTCGTGTGGTTTACAGCAGGTTTACGACGGAAATGCACACTCTGTAAAAAGCCTTTTTGCACCCTTGAAATGTAATGTAGCTGTTCTACCCTACCTACCTTTATTAACAAGTTATTTGTCGGATGTTTAAGAAATAGACAGATAGAAAACCGGCCAAGTGCGAGTGGGACTCGCGTACGAAGGGTTCCATATTATTATTTATATAAAAACATCCTTGAAAACGTTACGTGACGTTACCATTTATTTTGACAATTGGCGCTCCTAGATGGCACCATTGCTAAAAATGAATCGCGATATCGTTGTTTGGTATCGCGTATTTAAATAAAATAAAAAAAAATAAAAAAGTTTATATATTTAAAATTAATAAAGTGTTAATTGTATGAGAGTTTATTTTATTGTTTTTAGTAACCTTTTCATTTAATTTAAATTTAAAAGGTAGGTATAAAATAATATTAACAATACTCATTGATCAATTTTGTTTCGAAACGCATAAAGGCTGCGTTTTACTCAGTCAAAAACATTATAAATAAAAAAAATAAGTACCTACTCCTATACATATAGGTGTAGGTACTTATTTTTTTATTTCTTACTTTTTCTTATTCCGACCTTTTTTAACACGCTACAATGATCTAGTAAGTATAAAAAATATGTCAAAAACGATGACACGATTGTTCCACCGCGTTGAGAATACAAAACGTTTGACAAGACGAATCATGATTCATGATGGAGGTCCAACATCTATCGCTGAGTAAGCATTATGTGGGAAAATCGCCAATGATTGGTGCTAACTTGGTAACACAAAGAATTTACTTGCCAGAATATCAATATTTTTAACGTCCGATGGAAAAAGATAGATAGATACATATATAGATTATTTCTTTATTGCAACACCAGAATACAAAACAATTTAAAGAAAAACATTAACAACTAATATCTAGGTGACACAGTGGGCGACCTTATCGCTTAAAGCAATCTCTTCCAGGCAACTTCTGGATAGACGAAAAGTGAAGAAAGACAAAAAGAAAAACAGGGTGTTATAAGTTTGAGGTGTCTTTCTTTGTGTCTGTGAGCTTAAATCTATCTGTGGCATAGAGTTCACGAACGGGTCAAAGAAGGAATGCATCATCAAAGATTCTCCCATGACAGGATTCGACCTTGTGAGGTTTCAAGAGCAATAAAAAAAAACTAATTAAGAACGAAATATTTAAAGTTTTTTTACTGAATATCTTCGTAAGATTTTGATAAAACTACTTTCTTTCTCATCTGAGCGATGTTACCGATTGCATTCCTCTGGAGCACAGGGTTCATTAAAATCTAAAATGTTGTAGTCCTAATAGTATCTAATAATGGGCAGAAATCATGAATAAGTTCCAAAAATGTGTTTTGTTCCATACTGCTAGACAGTCTAAACAAAAAGCAGGATTGCTAGCAGAATCTCCTAAACTACCTATTTAATTTAACAAAGCATACATAGCCACTATATACCTACTATATTACATATATAATAAAATCATCCGAAGCTTTCATTCCCTGAAGCCTGAAGTAAGGTTTAATACATTCGTTTCAAACCCTTTTTCGCGAGCGCCGTAAAATTACATTTGCCATTGAATTTCTGCATTTATTTTTTCTTGCCCTGCGATTTCACACATATAAGTCCTGATTCTACGGAAATATCGAAAAGAAGCATGTGTGTAGGTTATTTAGTTTTTTTACAAAACAAATATAAATAAAAGTATTTATGGTCGCAAAAACACACATCAACCGATGTTAAAATATTTTTTTAAAATTTTATTTTATACTTCGTATTTTTGTTTTTGATTGCTATCGGCAAATCTATTAAAATATAGAACTAGTGTAGTCTAGTTGGTAGCACTTTGGGGTACAAATCCAAAGACGCGAGTTCAATTCTCGCCGCGAGGGTATTTTTGAAGATGTATTTTTTCCCTTTAAGATATTTATTAGTTTATTATTAGGCATAGATACTTTTACTCCTTCTTTCGGTCTCCTTGCATTATTTTGCTTTTTTTTAAAATTGACTACGTACAAAAGTCTAAAAAGACTTCCAAACGAAAATATAAGTTTAATATCATATCAACATTACGAAAACCGTAGAAAAACTCAACTATCTAGATGTCCAACTATTCTGTAGCTTAGCAAAAACAATGTGTTTTTTCTACAAGGGTGTAATCGCACAGCGCACCTAGTGTTGTAGCGTAGTTTAGCGTACAATAAACGTAATTACGCTAAGTGGAAAGACGTAAAACCTGACGTACTGCAGTGAATATACGTCACGTATCCTAGAAGGATTTATACGACCCGTATAGGAACGTAGTAATAAAACCAGCGGAGTACAAATAACCTCTTTGTTAACTGCTAAGAAACTGGCAAGTTTCGTTACCAATCAAAACATCGAAGTTTTTAGGGTTATTTTTATAATCTCTAAAAACGATGAAGTAAATTGATTTGATTAGGCGTTACCATTGTAGAACAAGTGCGAGTTGGACTCGCTCACGAAGGGTTCCGTACTTCTATCACAATTGGGTACGGAACCCTAAAATGAACACCGGATTCACAATTTGTGAAAGTAACGCGAATGTTAAAATTTATTTTATCACTAGTTGGCCTAAAATGCCAGTGGTAAAAATACATCGCGGTATCGTTGCGTTTATATGTTAAACATCACGTTTGTTCTTCGGGAGCCCTCCTTAAATATTTTTTTTTATTTTGTTTTTAGTATTTATTGTTATAGCGGCAACAGCAATGCATCATCTGTGAACAATTCAACCGTCTTTAAAAACTATTAAACAATTTAAGGACGCAACAAACTTGATTTTTCACAGTAAAACGCTAAGTAAGAACGATTAATGACGCTAGCTAGTGATAAACTGGCATCAGTGGTAAAGATAAATGCAAATGTGCATCGTCGTTGCGTATACATGGATTTCACATGGTCTAGTGTCTATTTCAGGAATCCGTACCCAATTGTGATCATGGTACGGAACCCTTCGTGCGCAAGTCCGACTCGCACTTGGCCGGTTCATTTTTTAATTAGTAAGTTTATTTATATGGTGTGTACAATAACAAATTTATGCATTCATACATTCATTTAAAATTGTATTATACATTCATATCAACATTTCTACAAGTCCACATCCATTTGTATCGTTACCGAAAAATGGTTTACATTCTGCCTTCAGCTTTAGCCCTGTATCGATTTTAATCCAACCCGCTTTGATCTCTCAGTCCGGGTTCGATACTATTTGGTATCGATAGAATAATCGGACATTGTGCTTGTGTTGGAAAGCAAATCCGATTATGATATGCATGAGTTTTCAGTATTCTAATTTTAACCGTTATCTCTGTATTTGGATGGATATGTTTTAAATGTATTGTGTTGTGTTATCAGTGCTCACATTATACAAATCTTAAGGAGACTACTCTTTTCTCCATACAAACTTTACAAACGTAGTCGACTGTTTCCTCCCTGGATAAAGATATTAAAAATATATGTTTATGCCGTAAGTCCTATATCAGTCATGACCATGCCCCTACGTTTTGATTTTTTTATTTTTTTATTTTTCTGAATTTTATTTCTATTCTAATCCGGAAATGAAAAAAACCAAAACGTAGGGGCATTTCATGGCGGATATAGGTTTTATGTCATAAATATATTTGCTCTTTAATGTCTTTATCCGGAGAGGAAACAGTCGACTACTTGTATGGAGGGAGAGTAGGTAGATTGTCCTCTTAAGAAATTTTCCTGGGCTGTGATGTATTAAATAAACTGCACTCTTAACGTATATATTTTTAACTTGCGCAAATTACGTGCGGTGCCGCTGCCGCACTATCGATGTGAACATCTATATCTACTTGTATAAAATGCTTAGTAAGGGTTTTACGAAATTCCCAAGGGATCGGGACTTACGCGGGCGAGACGGAACCCAGCTAGTAATACAATAAAATCAGACTAGATATAGGAAACTTCCTGAATAATAATGCAAAACCTATAATTGGCTGTTTAACCACCTAGTCTCAGTAAATTACTGTTGGTTTTTTAAATAAATAAAAATAAATACCACACCAGGTATGCCGTTATGGTGTCAACAGATGACGTTATTCTCTAACATTTCAATGAATGACGGCATGTGTTAAAACATAGTTTATTTCCAAATCTATGTGTATAACTGAGTCAATATTTGAATATTCCCGAGAGAGATGCAACAAAGAACATCGCTCCGATAAAGTTTATCAATACATCCAAATCAAATGCCAAAGGCAGTGCTTTGCATGTATTTATCAATAAATGCAAAGCACTGCCGTTTTTTCCCTGAAACTGTTTTTCTAGACCGGCAATGAATTCCAAAGTTCCCCACACAACCCATCAATATTTCAAATACATAAAATCAAAACGCGGAAGATCGGGAGCCTCGACTTGCTTCGAGTCGAATCCAGATTTTACTTTCACAATTTTGCATCCCATTAATATTGAAAACGCGCACTTTTCAGCGCGTCGAATGTTCCGGTGAAATTTTAATAGGGTCCATGATTTAGTATTCACGAGAAAGGATTTATGAAAATTCTCGTTATATTTTTAATAACATTTGGTAACAGTTTTTTTTCGTCTGACCTACTTACTGCGCTGCGTTTTTTTATGGGAATCTTTGATTTCGGTGTTTTTTCAGATGGAATTTGTTTTCTACGTTTCAAACACCACATCTGAGGTCTGAAAAGTACTATTTCATGTATTTAAAATCCCATGTTGCATATAATGTCCATTGGGCGATTTAAAAAACAACTAATTTTACGTAGCATGTGGTCGGAATATTTTAAATTTTATTTCTATAGGTTTCTTGTGGCAAAATTTCAGTAGTTTTGTCGTAAAGGTGTAACAAAAATACTTACTCGTTTAATTTTTACTTACACATAAACATTTATCTTTATAATATTTGTAGGATCATTTATAGAAAATGTTTCGACTGTTTGCCATTAAAACACTATTGATTGTCTTTTTCCATTACCAAAATGGCGTATAAATAACTGCCAATTAAAAATGTTATTCACGATAACTAAATAAATCGTAATAGCCATTGAAAAATGCCGTTTAGTTTTTTTAAACAGATTTTTCATGTTTCAGCAATTTGGAGTGTACGAATAACTCAATTTAGTTTTAATTTTCGACTCAGTTCAACAATAAAACGTTATTGCAGAAAAATATAATCGTTTTAGTATAGTGCAGTTCGTTTAACAAAAGCTGGCATGAACTCATATTTACACCTTTTTTTTAACTTAGTTGAGCGTTTGAAATCAATTATACCCGATAGAAAGGTTGATATGGTCTAAGATGTAGCATGCTCGCTCATATAGAAGGAGAAAGGTGGCAGTGGAGCAAAACCCGACCCGATCCGATTATATAAAATCAAAGTTTGGATGATGACCTACCTACTACAATACGTCATCTTATCTTAACGATAAAAAAACCACAAAAATGAAAATTTTAATGAAGGACGGGGACAGAACACTAAGCAGGCTTAGTGTTCTTAGGCTTTAGCTTATTCGGCTGCGTTCGATTCGTCCTGGGGCGAGAAGAAGATACAAGAAAGTTTTTTTGCGGTGATCATGTGATTCATATTGTCGCATATTTAGAACTTTAGTGGGACTGGAGCAATAATCTATACTATAATTCTTACTAACATTATAAGCGCTGAAGCGTAAAAAAAACACTATCACATTCATAAACACACAACACCCAACCGCTCCAGAGCTCTACGGTGCCAACATTTTTTTTCTTTCCTACACACTTGAGTCTTTACATACCTATATACAAATCTTCATATTTCACATACGACCTAGCCCCACAACATTTGGCCTCTTTTGTCCACAAGTCCCCAATAATCCAAAGCACCATCGACTTGACATCTCCATCAAAGCGATACAAACCCTCACCAATAGACGAACCAAACAAATAGTATTCATAAAGTAACCTAACCATATCCCATCGATACCGAATGGTACGCATTTTGATTAACGATCTCTACTTAATCGAGATCCTGCTCGATTAATGAATCGCACTACTTGGTACGGAGCATTCGATACAAATATATCGACTCGGTAATCGATTCGGTGCGGTATGTAGGACGTTATTCATTATGTTATTAGGAGTAACTGTAGCACAAAATACTTAAGGAGAAAGATAGCAACTCGTTCTCCATACAAACGTTTCCTTCTTGGATAAAGACATTAGACCAAATATGTTTATGCCATAAAACCTATATCTCACATGGCCATGCCACTATGTTTGTTACGCAGTTTGTTTAAAGATATTTAATTAAATATTTGTTTACCCATCCCGTACAACAAACGTGATATTTGACATGAAAACGCGACGATACTGCGATGTATTTTTAAATTTTTGAAATCGGTCCAGTAGTTTTTGAGTTTATTTATTACAAACATACAGACACACACACACACACAAATACAACATCTTTCCTCTTTATAATAATAGTGTAGATAGTGTAAGTAGACGATGATCTTGCATTTTTCTTCATTGTGGAACGAAACTCACTTATTCCGGCTATTTGCGTTACAGCTAAGAATTTTTACAACGCCCTGCCTTGCCCTCTTGACCTCTTGCCTTGAGTCCACCTCAAAACTCTCAACGAAAAGACCTTCAAACGTAGGATTTTGTAAAATGCTTCTTCTCATCTGAGCGATGTTCCCGGTTGCATCCCTCTCGGGAGCCCGGTGTCCGCTAAATCCCAAATAGTATTTTTTTTAATTTGGGGTTGGCGCAGTCGGTAAGTCATCATTGACCATACCTGCTGCAATTAGATTTGGCAATGTTTTTACGGCCGGCCGCCTGCCTGACACCAACACTCTTAGGGATCAAGCAGTTTATCTGCCACCGCGCGGGGAGTACTTAAGGTATAATATTATTTCTGGATAGTTTGAAATTTTGTTGAATAATTTATTAGGTATGTATGTATAAACTTTGCATGCTGAAAAGCAAAACACGGCATGAACAACTAATTTTTGTACCTAACAACTGTAAACCTGTGTTTATGCAAATAAATATTATGATTATGATTATGATTAGCTAATCTCCCTCAGATCCCTTAGTCGCCTTTACGACACCCACGGGATGAGATGGGGTAACCCTATTCTATGCCGGGGCTACACAGCTAATGTATTTTGTGCCAAATTTTGTAAAATGCTAAGTTTAATAAAAGCAATGCGAAGAGCATTGAAGCAATGCAATAAGTAGTAAACACCATTAGCCTTATTAATAAACGTGTAGTAAGGTCGGAGTAGTGAGAACATGCTTTGTCTTTTCCGTGACAAGAACTTTCAAAGTTGACAGACAGAAACAAAAAGTGGTAAAATACTCCAACCTTATTCCACGTTGATTAATAAGGCTTCACGCGATTGAAACCGAAAAATGACTTTAAATTTTCCTTTTTACGACACAATAAATTGCAATTTAGATCACAACTGCGCTAACTACCAACAGCTATATTCATCTAAAGTCGTTCGAACAAATAACCACGGTACTTGTAGCTTTATAGCTAACATCCAGAGTATTCAGAACTGCGAGTAGTTACAAGCGATATTAAACGCTGTCTTTGCATTTGCAGTTAGCTCGGTTGTTACGGACCTAAAGAGCGGTGTTGGTCTAGTGGTAGATACCGCGAATTTCATTCCGAAGGTCGTGGTTTCAAATCCCGGCCGACCGCGCACCAATGTATTTTAACCAATGTATCGCGGGCTTTGGGCGCGGCCACCGAATCAAGAAATTCCGTAACAAAAATAAAACCTAACACCTTCCACTCCGCTTATGGTTACTATGTATGGTAACATGGTACAAAATAAATAAATAATTATAATTGCATAAGTTAATAAAAAAAGCTATGCAATAGCTTTACCGCGGCAGTCCCCGAGTGCCACACGATTTTTAGGGTTCCGTAGCCAAATGGCAAAAAACAGAACCCTTATAGATTCGTCATGTCTTTCTGTCCGTCTGTCTGTCTGTCCGTATGTCACAGCCACTTTTCTCCGAAACCATAAGACCTATACTGTTGAAACTTGATAAGTAGATGTATTCTGTTAACAAAGCTCTTGCGGTGAAAGAAAACATCGTGAGGAAACCTGTGGCTTAAAGTCACGTTAACAGGCCTAGTTATAGGGCTAGTTGCGGAAACACACAGTAAAGGTATAAAAGTATACGGATCTTTCCACTAAGCCAGCCAGAGCTCGTAGCCTAGCTGTAGGATTTAGGCTTATCTTGAATCTTGAATCTTGAATCTGAATCTGAATCTGAATCTAATTTGTGTGGCAAAAACGGTTTCTATGTTAAATGTTAATATTTCGTTTCTAGTCCCGACACCTGACTAGTGTTATAACACCGCGCGCAGTGCACCGCGTTCAGTGCAGCACCACCCTCCCACCGCTCTTTGCTTGCGGCAAAAATATGCTTTAGTGTTAGTGACACCAATCATTAACCGTGCTTCGACACGTTTCGGCTTTAAAAAGCCATCATCAGTATCGGAACGTAGACTTTGACCGAACATAAAAAACAGTTTCACAAACCCACCAGATTACCTGTTTCTTTCGTATTTTAAAATGCACAGGTTTGTCTCGGTTTGTTATTTCTGATAGCAGTCATTAGATCAAGTTAGAGGCCTTAGGACGATCTAAAATATTAACAGCACCGGTAAAAAAAACAGAAGAGAAGAAGACTAATCCAGGCTAGTGCCCTAGTATAAAAAGTTTTGTTCATTTCACAGAAAATTGACAATTGTCTGGTGGTCTTACTTCAGAATGAAATTGTTAAAATGTTTCGAGTAAAAGACCTTCGAGCGATCTGAAAACTCCAACACTACTATACCTACTAAAAAAAGAAGAAGACCATAAGACCAATCGGTCTTAGCAGTTAGGTTAACCTGGTAGGATCGAAACTAACTTACGTAATTTATTGTGTCTCCATAAAATAGTCTTCATGATGATTTATTATCCGTTCTCTTTATCCAAAAAACCTTTTTCGCCGTTTCTTTGTTCTCATTGTAAACGTGTGATACATACATTAACTGTAAAGTGGAAATGGGGTTTATTCCTCGCTTGCAAAGTGTAAATCTAATATTCTTTTTTTCTTTTTCCACTATTCTTTCTCATTCTTTTTTTGGATCTATTCTTTCCTACTAGTAATTTATAGGTAAAAGTTTGTGAGTATGTGTGAGTAAGTGTGTGTTTGTTGCTCCTTCGCGATTGGTTATATTATGTTTGGGTGAATGTACGTTGGTTGGAAGTATAATCTATGAAACTGCTGTACGCTTTTTGATAAAATTTTAAAGAATACATTGTATTTTTGAAAGTAACAACGAACGCGTTTTATTCATTACTAGTTAGGCTCACCAGCATAAATCCTGATCCCATGAATCCTGGAATGAAAAGTATCCTATATGTTAATCCAGATTTCCAGCTATCAGCATACCAAGTCTCATCGTAATCGGTTAAGTAAGTGATTTATGCGTGGTTAAAATACAAACATAAAAAGAACAAACATTCGAATTTTCAATATTAGTGGGAATCCAACAGTTATTACAAAAGTATAAATTATGGACAAAGAGCCAATTAGAAGATCTCATAAAGAAAAAAATAATTGTAATAATTTACCATGATAGGTATTAAAATCGAAATGGTTGTGTCATGGAATAGGTCCCTAATATTTATTTTTAAAACAAAACGTAAATAAATCCAAAGTTTAATATCGTTCTTTATGGAGGAGCATATTTTTAAATGTAAACGATGTCACTGAATTTCCAGCTTAATGTAGCGCAAAGGCATAGATGACATTCTAACAGGTTTACCATGATTACGTGCAGTGAAGGATTTTCCTAGTATTTTTCTTGTTGTTTTTTTTCTATATTTTTTTAACTTTTATTTTTATTTAGAACTGGCCAGTGATGGTGATGGGCCGACTTATCGGCATCTTTACCGACTATTCTTCAACTTACAATAATTATTCAGTAAATATACTCAACTATAATAAGCATTGTTTTAAATATTTTTTATAGTTAACTGTCCGAGAAAAATCAGTTTTGGCCTACTGCAGAGGCTTAATAATTCCGCCAAGTCGTCTTGGGACCAACGAGACGACAAATTAATCTTAGCTCTGTAATCGGTAGCATACGTTTATTGAGTTGACATTTGTATAGAAAAAGAGACGATTGTTTTGTCTATCGCCAGTGCTAGGGGTACCGGTCTTGTGGTGCTTTTCATACAGCTTAAACAATTATTATTTTAAGAAAAAAATCTCACATTACGCGCAACTATCAAAGAGATTGTAAATGTAATTTTATTTAGAAATAAGCACACTATCAAATTTGACAAATCTGTTATATTAAATTGACCTCGCGCGCGTATCATACAGTTTTTTTCCGCCCGCCTCCTAATGGGTCAAACTGTAACTTACTCCAATCCCGAGATCCAATTTTTTTCCATTTTTGGATAGCGTGCTCAAAAAATGTTATTGGGAAACCTAATCATCGAGATTTTGACAAAAATTGTGAAAATCGAATTAGATTGAAATTAAACTAATTTCTCTTTATTTTAATTAGTTGTAGCATTGTTTTAATGTTCAACATTTCGAGGCCTTTACAGGTCTCTTCTTCAGGATTGAACTAAAAATCACTATCAGTCAATCCTGAAGAAGAGAGTTTCAACATTTTCAATGTTAAAAGTCTTACGAAAACGTTTCAACAGTTTAAAAGTGTTTTGTTTACGTAAACGATGGTCTCATTACCTATTTCTTCTGTATCAGTCAATAGTCACTATCAGTCAATCCTGAAGAAGAGAGTTTCAACATTTTTAATTGAAATTAAAGACATTTTTCGGTTTGAATCGCGTGGTTTTTATTACTTTTAGCATTGTTACAACGCTCAACGTTTCGAGACCATTCCAGGTCTCTTCTTCAGGATAGACTAAGATGTGATATGTCATTCTAATGTATTAAAAAAGTTACAGTGAGACTACCGTCTTATTATTAAAAACTATTAAAATGTTATCAAAAACGTTCCTGTCTACGCAGGTTCCAAAATTGCAATGATTATTATTTACTTTATTGTTAAATTTTATTATTAAACTTAATTATTTAATTTTAACTCTATTACTTTTATTTACTTTATTATTATTTTACTTTATTATTTACATTTTATTTAGCCTATCATTACCAACTATGCACAAATCACCTTTCAACGATTAATTTATCACTACGTGACTTCGCAAACGCGCCCCTTCATGAGAAGAAGTCACAAGAAACTCCTGAATGTCTTTAATTTCAATACAACATCGCGAAAACAGAAGAAGAATCAACATTTTTAATGTTAAAAGTCTTACAAAAATGTTTCAACAGTTTAAAAGTGTTTTGTTTACGTAAACAATGGTCACATTACCTATTTCTTCTCTATCAGTCAATCCTGAGAGAGTTGAAACATTTTCAATGTTTAAAAGTTTTACAAAAACGTTTCAACAGTTTTAAAAGTGTTTTGTTCACGTAAACGATGGTCACACTACCTATTTCTTCAGTGTCGCGTGACACAACTCGTGTACAGTAAGCGTGGAGCTCGTCCAGTTGGTATAATTGTGCTATTTATCAAATGATCATAATGTGATGGGCTCTGGCTTAGAGAATAATATTGCTACTTTGTATTCATGTACTACAGTGACCGGTAGATAAGTTGAAACATTTTGTCGTGGAAGGGGAAAGTTCGGGCAGTACATTTTACCTTCCATGAAAAATCGACTTAAAGGCCGATGCGCCGCCATTTTGTTTCAACGAATCTGCCGCCTACTAGGTATAGGTACTTACATTTTTTTCCCGGGTCTTATTTGCGTATTGTAATTTTTTTCCGAGTATCGACTCCAGAATTTAATTCTGTTTAAACTATGAACATGAAAGTTTGTATTGCAATACAATGAGTATCGGTTAGGGTTTTGTTTGAAATGTTCAAATTGTCGTTACCGTATATAAAGTTAGTAAAGCGTTTCTAATATAATTCAATTAATACATCACTGATCACTGATCAGCGATGGACGGAAATCGTTTTCCGAAAATGAGTTTTTTTTGGAAATCGAAAATGAGTTTTTATTCATATCAGCATCGCGAAAACCGTAGAAACATCTATTTTCTCTATTAATGTGCCCAAACAATAATGTAATTGTTATAATGTACTCTTTTGATTTATGTTGGTAAGCTCTAATGTGACATTAATTATGTGTGTTAGTTAATGGTGAAGGTTGACTGAAATATACGGTGTTTTTCGGAGGCCGTAATAATATGCCGAAATGTGGTAGTTCTAGACGTCTAGGCGAACAACGTTTGTTCTACAACTTTTGGAAATTTATAATCTGTAAGTATATATAAAAGAAAGTCGTGTTAGTTACACCATTTATAACTCAAGAACGGCTTAACCGATTTGGTTGAAAATTGATGGGGAGGTAGCCTGGAGAAGAACAAAGGATACTTTTGATCCCTTAAATCCCTCAGGATCGGGACTTACGTTATCCGGATCAGCTGTTTCTTAGAGTTGGAGGTTATTGACCTTTTATATTGACCTTTTGTTGATGTTTTATATAGTTTGAACTACTACCTGGAATATGACATTTTTTATTTATGTTTAGGGCAAAGACCTGGTCCCTTTCTTGCCCCTGGCTCAATCTAATGCCCCAACTGGATCCAGTCCACAAGGTACGAGTCCAGCTCGTCCTGCCATATCCTTGCTACTTATTATTTCTTTATTTCCACCGGACCGGCATTTACAACAATTATAGGTGTTCCCTGCAGTTACACCCACCTTCTTTAAAAAAAATTAAGAACAGCACCATAAAACTTATATTATATCACGTCTAGACGAACCACTAACAAAATTCCTACACAATTTTCGTCACAAAATTGTCGTCTGATGGGAAACTAACTTATTTAGTTAGATGTATCTCGTGGTGTTACACTAGGCCGGTGAAGTGACGCGACAAATTGGGAATCCGAAACTGAAATCATGTAGGGGAAGAAAATTCCTATATTGCTCCCTTGATATTGATAAAAAATGAGACGTTTTACTTTTTGATGTATTTACTTTTTTCCGCGAGATAAGTTTGAGGCTGCCCCTTTAGGGAGAGATCAAACTGAGCAGTCAAATCTGATCAGGCCATACGGTCAGGCTTGAGCAAACCAATCAGAATCCATTCATTTATTATAATTAAATAAATAATAAATATGAATGCTACTTAGCTTGTGTTACGGTGACTAGACAACGGAAACAAAACTATAGGTACCTATATTTATTATTCCTATGCATATACTAAATACTAGTGTTAATTCCCACAATACATAGATAAATAAATAAATTCTGTGAACAACACAAGCGCCATCTAACCCCGTGGTAAGCGACTAAGCTTATGTTACTGTGACTAGACAACGAATATAATACTTATATTTATTTTTCTTTTGTAATTACATACATATTATACATAGAGGGACACCCAGACCAGATACAAATATCTTTTTTTAAGTATAAATACTACCCGGCAATACGCGGCAATACCCGGCAATACGCGGGTAAAATACATAGATTACGTCCATTTCGGACTGAGGATAAAAATTAAAGTACAGATATGACGAATAACACCTCACTTCAACTGATGAGAAGTAACTTGAAGTTAAAAAAAAGTCTAGCCTTCAAAATTCTAAAGAAAAGCTTAAGTAATAGCTTCGCTACGCGATTTTGGTCACGTAAAACCGTAAAATTTATTTTACAAGAGAATTTAAGTGTCAGTTGTAACCGCTGAAACAGTGTCAGCAACTTTAGTAATCAAGTAAAAATACAACAGCTAAAATACACATTTTAGTTGCCCAAATGAGAGTCTACAACAGACCCGCGAATAGTTGACATTCTCCCTTCGTACACGAATTGGGTCGAACTTAAACGTAATTTAGGAAACTTCGTAATACATTGCAGGTTAATCGAATCGATTATGGTAATGAGCCTTAACAAACGCAGCGAGGTAACAGTGAGTGAACTTTATTATCGTGCAGAAAACAAATTATGCTAATAACTCCCGAACTGCCAATACTTCCGAACAACTTTTTAAATGGCCACAGTTTTTATTAAAATGTTTTCTATGTCACAACGTAAATTGAACTCTAATGCTACGCTGACACGGTGTAAGTTGCAAAGGCAATATTCGTATATATCGATAATAAATAGCATTCAACCAGGCAATTTATGGAAAATTATTTAAAAATGATGGTAATAATTTAAATATGTTTGTGCCTTTTATAATTAAACTGTGTAAAAGGGAGGGAAAAGAATCGTAAATTAAAATGAAAATAATTAATAATTAAACAAACAATTTATTTTTCGTTTTAAGTATTGTTTGGGTGTCTTATTTAGGAAAATATTTCAGTTGTATATTAGGAAACAAATGAAATCAGGTTATGTTAATGGACTAACGACTTCTCTAGTGTGATACCACGTGATACTTTCGGTTTTACTTCGGTCTGTCTGACAGCCGTATTTACAAACGACCCTAAGCGTGGCTTAAGAGGAAAGTCTACTTACTCTTTCTCCCCACAAACGTAGTCGACTGTTTCCTCCCTGGATTCAGATATTAGAGCAAATATGTTTATGCCAAAGAACAAATGCCAAATATATTTTGCCATGTCGCCATTGGCATGTTTTTTTTAGGTTTCGGTACCCAAAGAGTAAAAACGGGATCTTATTACTGAGACTCTGCTATCTGTGTGTCCGATAAACTGGCGTCAGTGGTAAAGAAAAGTGCAAACGTGGGTCGTCGTTGCGTACACAGATTTCGCTTGGTCCAGTGTTTATTTTAGAGTTCTGTATTCAATAGTGATAATGGTACGGAACCTTTCGTGCACGAGTCCGGCTAGCACTTGGTCGGTTTTTATATACATGTTTTTAAAAATGGTAATTTGGACTTGTGGTTCTATTCTTAGTTTACTTTTACAGACTACTTTTTTAGGGTTCCGTACCCAAAGGGTAAAAACGGGACCCTATTACTGAGACTTCGCTGTCTGTCTGTCTGCCTGTCCGTCTGTCCGTCTGTCCGTCTGTCCGTCTGCCCGTCTGTCATTTTATTCTACTACGCCTAAATTAGACTATAATTTTGGCTCGTGTTGCGAATTCAAGTCATCTTTTGGCCAAGAAGATACATTAAATTTACGAAGTAAATTCAATGTATCTTCTTGCTCGGAAAACAGTATTTTGTGACTTATCTTCCATTCTTCCTCACTTATCTGTCTCGGCTCTTAACTTATTTATACCCAGTCGGGCCGAGTTATTGGCCCAATAAATCCAATTGAGATAAACAGAAAGAAGCAAACATGTAAATGTAACTTTCCCGGATTATCTCGAACCGTCCCCGGCCCTGAGACCTTAGATAAAAACAAAAATAGTAGATACGGTATATTCTAATATTGCGTATTCGAAAAATGAGCTAGAAACACCTACATGCATTTTCATAAAATTATTGTTTTTAAGCATTTCATTTTTATATTCATTATTCAATATTCATTTTTCAGGCATTTGTAAATAAGCAAAAAGGCATTCTTATGGATGTCAAAAAGATGATCGCAGTGTGACAGCACGTGCTCACGCGGCAACGGTTCGACATACGACTGAGGCTAGTGCGTCAGCTAGACGCAGTTTTATCGTCTCATTTTCCGAGACTAGGGACCGAATCTTTAGTTTTTTGTTTTAATCTTAGCCTGAGACGTGGTTTATGAATATTTATTAGAAGGAGATAGATTTGTGATTCATTCGCTACTAATTGATGGAGGTAGCTAGCAGGAAGCGTTCGGGTTGAAATGTTGTGTTTTGCTTTGAATATTCGACTTGGAAGATTTATTGCACTGTGTTTTGGTTTGGTGGTTGGAGAATCTTTGGAATATTTACTGAGTGACATCTGCACAAGAAAATGTATAATATAAAAATGAAACGCTAAATCTCGAGAGCGGCTGAACCGATTTTGCGAATTATTTTTTTGTCAGAAAGAAAATAGATAGATAGATATCTAGTAGAAAGTCGTATTGCTAGAGTAGGGCAGAAGTAGTAATGGGGTAGGGTAGTAGAAGGGTAGGCTAGTGGTAGAGTAGGGTAGCGTAGTAGTAGGGTAGGGTTGTAGGTTTTTTCTTACATATAACGAGCAGGACAGCGTCTGTCGTTGAACTTAAACTTAGCACCCATTTGTCGTTAAAGAATTCAACTTGCAGTCATAACAACCAAGGCAAATGTCATACTAATATAACTTGACTTTCATAGATTTTTCTTCTGTTTTCGCGATGTAGGATTTGAGCATTTTTGAAGTATCTCATCAGATATAATTAAACACATTTTTTAGTTTAAATCGCGTTGTGTTTATTACTTTTGGCAATATTTCAATGCTCATTGTTTTGAGACCTTTACAGGGCTTCTTTAAGATTGACAATCCTAAAGATATTGAGAGATTTCTTGAAGATGTTCTTAGGATCGACAATCCTGAAAAGGTCACGAAACTTTAAGCATTGAAACAATGTTAATTAAATAGTAATAAACACCACGCGATCAAACCCAAAAAAAAAGTTTAATTTCAATCCAACATAGCGCAAACAGCAAAAAAATCTAAAATGAGATTAATTTTAAGCTCTCATTTCACATTCATGCTTTTGATGGGATAACATTTTCAGACAGATACAGTTAAAACTATTTTACGAACAGAACCATTCCTACCAAATATTTGCATTTGCACATTACTACCAGAATCGCTAAAACAATCTCGAACACGTTCCATTTCGCGTTTCGCACTAAAGCATATTTATTTTAGAATAAACGGTAAACTAAAGTAGGAAAACTAAACTAAAGTAAGCGGACACTAGATTAAGATCGGACATAGTCTGTAGGCTAAACAATCGGCCGAGATTGTTAGGTCAACGAGTGTCGCATACGCTGGATCCAGCGAGGATCGGCTGCTGAGATCGGTCCATATACTCGTATAGGGTTCGCATACGCAACCTGGTTTTGTAAATAATAATGAGAAATTGTTCTTTTACTTTATGTTTCACTCCGATTTTGTT
This sequence comes from Idaea biselata, assembly GCA_958496205.1. Classification (NCBI taxonomy): domain Eukaryota; kingdom Metazoa; phylum Arthropoda; class Insecta; order Lepidoptera; family Geometridae; genus Idaea; species Idaea biselata. Next base: position 34,608,187 of record OY292394.1, on the reverse strand, counting down.
GTGTGTTGTGATTGTCGTAATAAGTATATTCTTTCTTGAATACCATAATATTTGTCAAAGACATTGTTAGACAAAAAACACAGTTTTAAAGCTACTTTGATTAATTTTCTAATTAATTTAGTATTTTTGGTCTTGACTTCAGCAATGTCTAGTTATTCCCATAAAAGTCTGATAATATTATAAGGATTTTAGGTGTCATGCAGATTACCCACTTATTCCTCTATGAACTCATTTCTACATTACAAAAAAACCATCGGGGCGGGATGGGACGGCATTTGAAAAATTGTCAATTTGATTTTTGTATGTAAATATTGACACGGTCTGTCGGGGACAAAAAAAACACGTTACGTATGCAGAGACCTTAAGACAATCAAAATTTTAATATATTCGTACCTACTTACAAAACCATCGGTCGATTTAAAGTGTCTAGACTTAGTTATACCTAAACTGAGCTATGTAAACACCTCACGTACAATTCTCGACTAGAATGCTAATAGTATTAATGGAGATGTTTGTTTTTAGTTAACTTCCCGTTTGTACAACATTTTGGAGTTATTTTGGTTTGTAGTAACTTGGTTTAATGTTCGTAAAATTAAATAGTTCACTGCAGACAATGCCTCGTTTCTATTCAAATGCAATTTCAATTCAATTTCGAATTTGTATTTTGTGCAAGATTTAATTTAAATATAGAAACTAGTCTATACTAATATTATAAAGCGGAAAGATTTGTTTGTTTGTTTGTTACGAATGGGCTCCGAAACTACTGGACCGATTTCAAAAAATATTTTATATATTCATATCCGGGAGTAATATGGGATACTTTTTATCCCGAAATTCCGATCGGGATAAAAAGTATCCTATATTCGGATGATTCGCATATTTATGATAGGGGATCGGGACTTACGCGGGTGAATTCGTGAAACGCGAAATGTTATTAAAAAATAAATAAATAAATAAATAAATTCTCCGAACAACACACAGCGCCATCTAGCCCCGTGGTAAGCGACTAAGCTTGTGTTACGGTGACTAGACAACGGATATAATACTTATATTTATTTTTCTTTTGTAAATACATACATATTATACACAGAGGGATAAATACTTGCACCCGGCGGGAATCGAACCCGCAACCTCCTGCATTGCAGTCGCGCTTTTGCACGACGCGCCACCGAGGTCGTCAAAATACATAGGTATCTTATTCTCGTATGTTTGCTTAAAATTTGCTATCTCAAGAACAATAGCTTCTGAAGCAAGAGCTTCCCTCCAATAGGTTAAAAAGAACTAAATATAAATCTCCAATAAGTGAAATATTGACCCTAAAGGAACCAAATAATATCTTAAACAACTAGACCATGCGAGTTTTCTTTGTAAACGAGTAAATAAAATAAATTCTTCGAACAACACACAGCGCCATCTAGCCCCGTGGTAAGCGACTAAGCTTGTGTTACGGTGACTAGACAACGGATATAATACTTATATTTATTTTTCTTTTGTAAATACATACATATTATACATAGAGGTACACCCAGACCAAAAACACTTTTTTTTTAAGAATAAATACCTGCACCCGGCGGGAATCGAACCCGCAACCTTCTGCATTGCAGTCGCGCTTTCGCACGACCCGCCACAGAGATTGTCGAGTACGAGTAGTAGTATTAGTCCCGAGTATTTTAGTAGTAAATCTGCCTATAGCAATAAAATATCTCCATTATTATGTCCATTATGTAAGATTCCACCGTACAAGTAAGTTATTTGTAAATACCAAACGGTGAAATATATCGACACACCTGAGCGCATCTGTGTGCAAATCCTACATAATCTCGAGAGCCAATGCGTGGAGGCGATACCGTTTTCAGTTGAGCGTGCATTTTGCAATCTAAACAGTTCGAGGGTAGGTATGCAAAAATGTAAGCGTTGCCGGTATCGGTATCGGGAAACTAAATTTATACGTATTGGTACTAAATTTCTTTATCAATATTTGATGAGATTTTTTTTTGGAAAAAAAACGTGTGGTACTCGGGGACTGCCGCGGTAAAGCTATTGCATAGCATATATACGTTCGGCCGAGCTACATGGTAGGCGGATTAAGGGGTGTTAGGTTTTATTTTCGTTACGGAATTTCTTGATTCGGTCGGGGCGCTTAAAAGCCCGCGATAAAAGCTAGGCAATAGCTTAAAACTGAAATGGCTGACTTCATATCGCCATTGGTTAGGTATATCTACTGATAGCAGCTCCACGCGGTTTCACCCGCATAAGTCCCGATCCCGTGGGAATATCGGGATCAAAAATAGCCTATAGCCTTCCTCAATAAATGGACTATCCAACACCGAAAGAATTTTTCAAATCGGACCAGTGGTTCCTGAGATTAGCGCGTTCAAACAAACAAACAAACTCTTCCACTTTATAATATTAGAATAGATGGCAATACAATGCCCCCGTTACATAGGTACCAAAAAAACGTAGGTAGGTACGTTGTGCCAGGTTTACGTATGGTTGTATATGTGAATTCCGTTACTTAAGTGCGTTGAAAAATGATTAATATACTAAAAGCAACGGAATTAGAACCAAAAAATAAGAAGCTTAAATATCAAGCTTTACGACAAAGTTTTTTTTATAGCTCAAATGCGTTTAAAAAAGCCCTGTTTTGCAAAACCGATCTTTAGAATAAAGTTTGGCAAATGACAATTATTATTGCTCTATTATTATTGGCATAATCCCCACCAACCACGATTAAGAATGATAGTGAGGAAAATACCAAATTGTTGTTGAAACTTGCTATAATTCCTACTGGTGGGGACAGGTTAGTGGCGATTATGACAATAAACCCAAAAGAATATGTGGCCGCCATCGTATTTTCCTTTATTTTATTAAACTCGTTTACGTTTAACAAACGACAAAAAGTACCACAGTCAAATTAATTCAGTAGATCAAAAGCTAGTTTCAACATGGATCGGTCACAAAGCCGGCTCGATACGTTTCTCGTTCGGTAACCATTGTTACAAGTTATCTCCAACTGTGGATACTTACTTCTGTATTGTGTGAGCTGTACGATCCAATTTTGAAAAATATCGGCTGTCCCAATGACTACAACTCTATTGTTATTGACATAATCCCCACCAACTAGTATTAATAATGATAACATAGAAACCGCCAATTTATTTACTATGATTTTGTTTTTTTTATTATCGAAAAAAGGCATAATCCCCACTGGTGGAGACAGGTTAATGGGGATTATGACAATAAACCCAAAAGAATATGTAGCCACCATCGTATTTTCCTTACTTTTTTTTAAACTCGTTTACTTTTAACAAACGACAAAAAGTACCACAGTCAATTTAATTCAGTAGATCAAAAGCTAGTTTCACATGGATCGGCCACAAAGCCGGCTCGATATGTTTCTCGTTCGGTAACCATTGTTACAAGTTATCTCCAACTGTGGATACTTACTACTGTATTGTGTGAGCTGTACGATCCAATTTTGAAAAATATCGGCTGTCTCAATGACAATTACTCTATAATTATTGGCATAATCCCCACCAACGGTGATTAAGAATGACATTAGGGAAAAAACCAGTTTGTTTTTTAAAATTGCTATTATTCCCACTGGTGGGGACAGCTTAATGGGGATTATGACAATAAACCCAAAATAGTAACTGAGATCGTATTTTTCTTTCTTTTTTCAAACTCGTTTACGTTTAACAAACGACAAAAAGTACCACAGTCAAATTAATTCAGTAGATCAAAAGCTAGTTTCAACATGGATCGGTCACAAAGCCGGCTCGATACGTTTCTCGTTCGGTAACCATTGTTACAAGTTATCTCCAACTGTGGATACTTACTACTGTATTGTGTGCGCTGTACGATCCAATTTTGTTAAGGGTTACTGGAGTAACAGAACGGTTTTAGAATGTAGAAGAATTTGAATTTCGAATTCGATTGTGGAAGTTTTGCGTATTTTGTTTCATAGCTACCAATCATGTAGGTGTATTTGTTTAAAAATATAAAATACCCTTTTGAATTTGTATTTTTAACCGACTTCAATGAGGAAGTACTTAATTCGACCGATCGATATTGTTTGTATGTATATACATATATTCATTATACATGCGAGTTTTTGACCTCATCTGATGGTAAGTGATGATTTGGTCTAAGATGAGCACGTTCATCTTTCTAGGTGAAATCTGATAGAAAGACGGCAGTGATACAAGATTCTATATTTGTTGTCATAGCAGCAACAAAAAAAAATTATCTAGCTATCACAGTACCAGTTTTTGTTTAATAAATAAAATCATATCACAGATTATGAGATCCAATTTGGTGACAGACACAATAGTCTTAGTAAGGTAATCCCGTCTTCTACCCTTTGAGCACGAAACTCTAAAAATGAGTTTAATTCTATATCACCAACTGAGGAAAAATCTACCAGACAAAACACAGCAAAAGAACTGCACAGTAAGCAAACTCCTAACACAGTCATTTGTCAACGTACCAACCCTACCTATCGTATAATATACTGTGACTGAGGAATGAATAGAAACGTCGCTAACGGGAAATTGTGGTCTCATTGCCGGTTCGTACCGCGGCGCATTCAATCGGGCTTGAACTGACGACGCAGTGTATGCGGTGAGCCGAGTTAGGTGCGAGTCAGTTGTGGTGGGAAGGACTTAGGTACCGTGACCGCAAGGCTTGTTTATGAATTTAATGTAAACTATTCAGGAACGTCATTCTGAACAGCTTTATCTCTACAATAACTGAAGTCATTCGCAATTCACTTGTTCACAGTATATTCACAGTTAATGCTTTAATTATCCCACTGCATATCGCTTCTGTACTGTAGTAAACATGCACTCTGCATTATTATGGATGCGAGTCACGGGAATTGATCTTTTTCTCGTTTTGTTTTTAAGGTTTTGTATATTTTGAACGTCGGGCGTTGATAAATGTTAAAACATAATAAAGGCATATAAAATGAGTCCTTTGAATTCCTTCCTTGGTATCCTAAGAACCTACTCGTTCTCCATACAAACTGTAGTTGACTGTTTCTTCCCTGAATGAAGATATTGGAGCAAATATGTTTGTGATATAAAACCTACATCAGCCATGACCATGCCCCTAAGTTTGGTTTTTCATTTTTAAGATATTGCATAGCTTTTATCGCGGGCTTTGAGCGCGGCGACGGAATCAAGAAATTCCGTAACGAAAATAAAACCTAACTCCGCCTACCATGTAGCTCGGCCGAGCGTTAGCTCGTATGCAATAGCTTTACCGCGACAGTTCCCGGGTGCCAAATGTTTTTTTATTACAATAGTGATACAATTTAGTAAAATAAAAATATTAAAAAAATCAATACGAACTTTTATGTGAAATTAATATTAAAGCCGCTGCAGCGCTGATAAATTGTTACGTCTTTCGGATATGGAAATATCAATCGCTGCGGGTGTTAAAATGACTTCAATAAATACATGAATTATGCTTAAAACATTCAAAGTATCAAATTTTTTTAATCAAAGTATCACCTTTTTAAGCACGGAACTCTAAAAAATGAAAGAAAGAATATAATAACTAAGTATTATACCTACCTAGTTTATCCTCCAAAATTGTCATAACGAAATGCAGTCATTATGCTAATTCGGAATCCTTTAAGCAATTACCTTCAAATAACACATTTCAACTTACAACCATATTATACAGAAACTAGTGAAACAAACCAAGATATTTAAAATGGTAGAAAGTTAGAGGTAACATCTAAATTTTTTCAAGTCATCTTATCTGAGCGATGTTCCCGGTTGCATCTAGGGAACCCGGGGTTCGATAGAACCCCAAATTATTTCGAAATAATAAGTATATTAAATGAATGACATTATAAAATACTAACTTACCCAACATTGACATTTTATTATATTTTTTCCTACAAAGTTGACTGTATACCTATTATGGTGGACCTAGAGGACATCATATTTATTGTTAAACACCTATTGTAATCTACCTAGTGCAAGCAGTAAAATAAATGAATTGAATTGAAAAAATATATATAGTAGGCAAGTAATCATTGACCATACCTACTGCAAATAGATTTGGCAAGGTTTTTACGGTCGGCCGCCTGCTTGGCACCTTTCTCAGAACCAAGTAGTTTTCCCGCTACTGCGAGAGAAGAACTACAAATTCGCTAGTCGCACTCAGATTCCAAGTCGCCTCTTAGGACACCCACGGGAAAAGATGGGGTATTATTATGCCAGGGCTATACAGCAGTTCTCAATATTAATTTAAAATTAAAAAATCATCCCCTATTACACGCGTGGGGGAGTACCCTAAAATGACATTTTTTTTATTATAGCATTTTGTCGGTGTGACAAGCTGAGAAGCTGTAACTTTTGTAAAGTTACAGCTTCTCAATACTAAGCATCTCTGAGCTAAGCTGAGGAATGACAGACAGACGGACAGACGGATCTGACTAAACTATAACATGGTTGCTTTCTGAAAAAATGCTTTCAAAAACTTTAGTACCCGGCGGGATTCAGAAAGCAGTATTTCCTAAGTGTGGATTAACACTAAGAAATAATGTTTATATAACATGGTTATTATAAAATGAGTTTTATTTAAGTGCCAGAGACTTGGTTTAAACCATGATTTACTATCCCTAAATCATGGTTTAAATCAGGTCTGGCCTTAAAACTCATTTTATAATAGCAAGGTAAGGGTTTCTTATTGACTACGAATTCCTAAAAAAAACCTTATAATTTTTTTTTCTGTTTTCGCGATGTTGTATTGAAATTAAATACGGTTTGAATCGCGTGGTGTTTATTACTTTTAGCATTGTTACAACGGTTAATGTTTCGAGACCTTTCCAGGTCCCTTCTTCAGGATAGACACCACGCGATTCAAACCGAAAAATATATTTAATTTCAAAAACATTATAGTTACATAACAATATTATGTCCACTCTATTCCATCGCTAAAAAAATTAAATATCTTTCGGAACAGACGTTTTAAATGGAACGAGGAGGCATTGTCCAACCGGAAGTAGAGCTCGACTCGGCTACCGGAAATTGTGGCGCTCGTGTCACAGAGCAGCGAACACGCACGACTCTACACTAGTACCTACTGCTTTTTAGCTTATTTATTTAATCTGGGTTTTTTATGTCGTTGAATAAAAAATATAAAAACCCGGCCAGGTGGGAGATTCGCGCACGAGGGGTTCCGTACTGCTATTACCATTGGGTACGGAACCCTAAAATGAACACTGGACCAACCAATCTGTAAACGAAACACAAACGTTAAAATGTATTGGCGTCTGTCTTTCTTCAGTCTCACTAGATGGCGCTACTGGTAAAAATACATCGCGGTGTCGTTGCGATTTGCTGTCCCTGAATCACGTTTGTTGTATGGGAGCCCCTCTTAAATATTTGTTTTAAATTGTTTTTAGTATTTGTTGGTGTAGCGGCTACAGAATTACATTTTCTGTAAATATTCCAACTGCCTAGCTTTTACGATTCATGAGATACAGCCTGGTGACAGACGGACAGACAGCGAGGTCTCAGTAATAAGGTCCCGTTTTATACCCTTTCCGTACGGAACCCTAAAAAGCACAGCATTATAGCTTGATAGCTACTAAGCGAAGCACAGTAGAGTACGGTTATAAGAAACTAAATACATTTTGTCTTACAGCTACGAAGCGTAGCAATTCGTAGACATGCTACGAAATATTTTATTGATAATGCTACGAACCGTAGCATATTTTTGTTGGCAGAATTACTAGTAAATGTTTGAATGAATGTTTGTTGCAGATTATTTTCGAAACTAATGCACCGATTTTGATGAAATTTTATATGTTGATATAAAAAACCTTAGCGTGCTAATTAATTAATTATCCCGATATTATAACAGGAGCAAGACTTATGAGGGAGAAACCACAGGACGATGCGAATATTATTATAACTATTTAAAAAACATACACACAAAAACATATATTCGAATAGATAACCTTCTCCCTTTTTTGGAAGTCGGTTAAAAACGTATTGTGTTTCCTGCAAATAGCTTGTGCCTATTTATCTCTGTCTCTTATTGAGGAAAAACTTATCTTTCTACATTAATATTTCAAAAGAGAGCAGCATGAGGGAAGTCAACATAACTCGCTACCTGTGAGACCTATAGATCGGAGACTTTTCATCGGCCGATGTGATTTAACAATTTGGATAAAACAGTTGAACTGTTTTTCACTAAAGGTCCCACTATCATTAAAAATGCGATAGTTTATATGTTTGTTTGTACTTCAATCGCGCAGAAATAACGGAACCAATTGCGATAAAACTTGGTACGCACATAGCTAAAAATGTTATTGATTGTATTAAGTAAATCAATGTGTCAGACGATCGTTAAACAGCTCCATTTGGATAGAAAGAGAAAGGGATTAATGTATATCCCATTTCACCATATAACTTGACCATGTTATGTGGTAAGATGAGCCTAGAATACATATTTACCTAGGTAGATTTATATATTCTTGGCTTACTGCAGTAGCTTACCGTTCTAGGCTTACTTAGAGTACCTTGTCACACTTGCAACCACTGTACTGTACTGCTAACTAGTTAACTGTAAAAAAACTAAAAAAAAAAGTTAATCGGTCGACTATTAAATTCTTAGTCTGCAGTGGTGGTAAGTGTGACAAGGGACTTTCGATGTCCCAACTTGGTACGTTAATAAATAATTGAATTCGTTGACAATCAAGCCTAGTATAAATAGGGCTCTAATACTAGGTTTATCCTCACCACATAACATGGTCAAGTTGAGTTGTATGGTGAGATGAGATAAACATAATCTCTTTCTCTTTCTATCTCAAAGGGAGGTTTATTTTTTTTGCAAAAAGACAAGGTTCGATTCCTGGCTAGGGTAATGAATTTTTCAAAAATCTATAAATACTATTTTAGTTTCTGTCAAAATCGGGGACGCAATTCCTTTCAGCATTTTTCGCTATCTCTTATAGTTTAGAAAATCCCCCTGAAGGCCCGTTTAAATGGTTCACCGTGTATATTATTTATAGACAGATCCTATCCTACTAATATTATAAACGCGAAAGTTTATATGTATGCATGTGACTTTGTCACTCTCTCACGCAAAAACAACTGAGCCGATTGCTATAAAACTTGGAATATACATAGTTGGAGACCTAGAATAACACATAAGCTACTTTTTATCCCCATATTCCCGCGGGATCGGGGCTTACATGGCTGAAACCGCAGGGCGCAGCTAGTATTGTATATAATATAATCTGCAGGCTTATAATAAATACGTGACGCGTATATTAAGCCCAATAATAATTGGCCCATGACATGACAACGCAGTGAGATGTCAAATGAAATTAATAATTTATTACGGTGAGGCTAAGTAGGTAGGTATGTTAGAATATGTATGAGATGTCGGGGGAATGTAATTAGTATATTGAGAAATAACGTTCGTTGCTAATTGGTGCGGCATTATAATATTGTAGTACAATTCGGTTTGGAGATGGGGTTGTTGTTGTGTATTTCAGTCTCTTTCTGGGGGTCTATTTTGGTTATACAAACGAACGAACAAACGACCGAAATTTAAAAAGTTTTAACTGTGACTTTACTATAATTATCTTTTAGATGAGACAACTTAGGTAGGTACTTCGAAATTATAGACAATTTTCGGCATTAATCGCGTGGTGTTTATAACTTTTAGCATTGTTTTAACGCTCAACATTTCGAGACCTCTACAGATCCCTTCTTCAGAATTGTCGTTAATTTCAATACAATAAATCGCGAAAACAGAAAAACAAATCTAATATACTTCGAATTCCAATCCAAGATTTTATGGCATATTTACGTCGAACAATTTTGGTGAATTTCAAATTTTCAAATATCTGTGATAAATTAAACTGTCTAACCATCATAGTTCATATGACAGACAGTGGAATTTTAGTAATAGGGTCCCCTTTTTACCCTATGGCTACTAAACCCTAATAAAGTAGCTTAATTTTAAGTAGAAAGCATAAAACATTACAACACACACACTCACCTATTCACATAATTCTCACTCCGTTATTCCTTCGTAAGTAATACATTTCCATAAATAAATTCGTTTTTAAACACGAAAGTATTTCACTTGTTTATGGTAAACGAACAAAACATCCATTTACAATACGAACATTAAGTTGATGAAGTAATAAAGCAATAAACATATTTTTCATTTCATAATTAATAGCTTAGTTGGCCGACCTATTTCGTGAGAATTATTAAAGAACAAAAATCTCTCTTTATTTTTTAACAATATACGACTTGTGTCATAGCTGATTTATGAAGGGCCAGTGACCCGGAATTTAAGACCTCGTCTTTATGCCTAGACTACTAATCTATAGGTAGGTACCTATCTACACTAGTATTATAAAGATTTGTATTTTTGTGTGTGTGTGTAAGGGTGTGTCTGTATGGTGGGGCTTGTAACAGTTTCCCACCAGGAGGCATTACCATGGAGGGTAAGTCTTTAACGCGGTGCGGGTAAGGTTATTGAAAAAAGAGTTCTCATGTGAGACCTACTGGAACCTGGAAAGACTTGGAAAGTATTCGGTGTCTGACAACAATTCTTACGGCTGGCGGATACAGAGAAAGCCAACGTACCTTTTCAACCAACTGAACGGTCCAGCCTCGTGGTGCAGTTGCAGTCGGTAGAAGTCCGGATGCGGGCCGAAGAACACGCAGAAAACTATTCACAGATTGACCCAGGGTTGCGGAAGAATAAAAGTCCAGCAAGGAAGCACTCACAATGAAGAACTAGCGGAAATATCTATTTTTGAAACCGAGCGCGTGCTCAAGCTTCTGTTGCGAGCATAGAAGAGAGTTCATCTTGCGTAATGGCGTCAATCGACCAATCAGCGACGCGTTTACGACGCGGGCGTCGCTCCTATTGGGCCTTCATCGACCAGTGTGGTTTCATTGGTCCGAGGCCGCTCTGCGAGCCGCTTGGGCAGTTTGAAAATGTTGCAGACACCAAATTATAGAAATGTATATAAACAAAGGTACCTACATCTATGAAACTGCGAGATAGCAAAGATTTGCTATTAAAATATATGAGGCGTATGAAAATCTACTATATAAAAATAAGTCGGGTTTTCCTTCCTGACGCTATAACTCCAGAACGCACGAACCGATTTCGATAATTCTTTTTTTGTTGTGTTTGCTATTGTCAGGAGAAGGTTCTTATGAAAGAAAAAATGCTGAACCGATTTTGATGAATTTTGGTATGAAGATAGATAGCCATTTTTTTATACTAAGCGACAGGACAACGTCTGTCGGGTCAGCTAGTTACGTATAAAAATAACGTGAGCGGTATATCGCTTCACCATGCACCCCGCCTTGGAAGATGTAAGGATCTTTCAAAACTGACAAGTAACTCTATGGCTGATCAAAGCGAATAGCGAGTTTAATGAGAAAGCGTTATAAAATATAAAGAATATAGTTTATTCTAGCGACTAACTTAATCTAATATTTGTGATAAAAGTTAAATTTATTGCGTTGGTATAGGATAGAGTTTGGTAATAGCGCGTTTATAAGAACCCGTACGAGTTTTGACAATAGCTACACGTACGACATTGTCTTTGCCCCTAAAGACCTCGGTAATTCTTCCTAACGGCCAGTTCAGCGGAGCCGAGTTTTCCTGCTCTACAAGAACGACTGTTCCGATTTCTACCGGTTTGTCCGAGGTTGCCCATTTCTGCCTAACTTGCAATGTATGCAGATACTCTAAATGCCATTTTTTTCCAAAATGATTGAACCATGCTATCTATCAAGCTCTTGCGATCTAACAAACTAATGCGTTGCTCTGACAGATCAGCGGCAGGCAAGTATTGCAGCGGCGTAGACATTAAGAAATGTGCGGGCGTTAAAGCTTCTGGATGAGGATCCGAAGACATTAAGCAAAGCAGGCGCGAATTTAAAATCGACTCTATCTGCGTGAGAACCGTTTGAAGTTCTTCAAAAGAAAGTAACTGATTTCCTATGACTCTATATAGGTGCGTTTTCATGCTCTTTACGTTTCCTTCCCATAGTCCACCGAAGTTTGGTGCTCTTGGGGGAATCATTTTCCAATCAATGCGCCTAGACAAAAATTCTTCGGACATAGCGTCCTTGAAACTGGAGCTCAGCAAGAAGTCCAACTGCGCTTTCGCACCAACGAAAGTGGTGCCATTGTCGGAGTAGAGACACGAAACAGGACCGCGGCGAGAAAAGAAGTGTTTAAAAGCTACTAAAAAATTGTCAGAAGTCAAACTACTTGTCAATTCAATGTGTAGGCATTTCGTGCTCATACATACAAAGAGCAAAATATATGCTTTTTGAGCATGTTGACCTCTGCGGCGCATTAGAGTCACGCGTACAGGTCCAGCAAAATCCAGGCCAGTATGATTAAAGGGTTTTGCTTGTAGGACTCGACACGAAGGAAGGTCAGCCATGATAGGCGTCGGGTGCGTGGGATTAGTCCTAAAGCAAATGTTGCATTTGCGCAACTTGGATCTAATCACTGTTCTGGCATCTAATATCCAGTAGCGTTGTCTTATAATAGACATAAGAAGTCCGGGACCTGTGTGACAATTCACAACATGATAGTGCTGTATGATTAAGTCAACAACATGGTCGCGTTTTGGGAGAAGAACCGGATATTTGGCCTCAAAAGAGAGCATAGAAACAGAGAGTCGCCCACCTATACGTAGGATCCCATTGGGGTCAAGGAAGACTGCGAGACTCTGCAACTTTTTAGAGGGCAATTTCCCAGCCTTAATCGATTTTATATCATCAGCGAAATGTAGAGATTGCACTGCGAGAAGAAGCGCTCTCTCAGCAGATGCGATCCCTGCGACCGTACGAGGCTGAACCTCAGATTTTGGTCGTGCGAACTTTAAAACATATAGCTATGATACGCAGCAATTTCTCCCAGGATGAGATACGTTGCGCCAACAAGCATAGCAACGGCGGCTCCGCGTGAGTTATTGCTGTAAGGACTTTAGCCTTATGTTCAGGCAACTCAGCACAGCTAGCGGGAGAGAAAGGCTTGATAGGCCATTCTTCAAATGCGCAGCGGATCCAAGAAGGACCGTTCCACCACAAATCGTGGTTCAAAAGTTGAGACGGTAGCATACCCCGAGAAACGCAATCGCTCGGATTCTTACACCAAAAGAAAGCTACATTATCGAGGAGTAACATTGACTATTTTTGTTCCCGATATTGCCATGGGATCGGGACTTACGCGGGTGAAACTGCGGATTGAAGCTACTGATTATATAAGATTCAAAGTTCTGACTGATTGACTCAACTATATATCAACACAGAGCCCAGAACGCTGGTCCTAGGCACATTAAATTTGGAGAGTGTGTTCTTTGTTGTGTGTAGGGATCCACTAAGAAAAGGTTTCTGGAAAATCCCACAGATAGCTGGAGATCTAGATGGACAAATATCCTACTTTTTATCCCGATATTGCCCTGGTATTAGGATTTACGCAAGTGAAACCGAGGTCTAAAACTAGTACAATAATAAACCCATATAATTATTTGTACTTAAAAAGATTAATATCTATTTTTACTTGTTTCAGGTTAACTACTGAATATCCGAAGTATAGAAGAACCACAATGGTCTACTTATAGCACATAACATAGTCAGTATCTGGAAGTGACGTAGACAATACAAAAATGATACTAATAGCATTTCTCTACTTCGTCACCCTTCCAGTACTGACTACCAAACTAGTCAGGGGCGAAACAACCGAAGACAAACCAACACAACCGTTCATCAGCTCTCGGGTCGTAAGAACCAAATATGGAGATATTAGAGGCTTCATAGTTACACCAGAAGCAAGGTTTCTTGAGCCAGTTGAAGTCTTCCGTGGTATACCCTACGCATCACCGCCTGTTGGGTCACTAAGATTCATGCCCCCCGTATCAGGCGCGCAATGGTCAGGCGTCAAAATAGCCGAGGAATTCAGCCCGGTCTGCCCCCAAGTGCTTCCCGATATAAGAAATGAGACGGCCGTATTGAAAAGGATATCGAAAGGACGGCTGGAGTATTTGAAGAGGATATTACCGTTCCTGACAAACCAGTCGGAGGATTGCCTCTATTTGAACATTTACGCGCCGGCTCAAGGTAAGAACTTTTATTTTTACTCATGAAATATCATATAAGTGGCCGGTGCTCACATAGGTTGTTCCTACTTTTGGGTGCCGAGTCGGACAAATGCGGTAATATTTCAAATGTCACTCACACTCACGCCATTCTCGTAAAAACCCGTTTCGTGTAATTTTGGACCCGACTTGTATTCGAGGCTTTAAAAATTCATTTTGATGCGGTCCTCGTAACATGCAGTGACATAAAAAATCTCATCTAACGCGGCGCCCGAACAAAAACTTGATTTATAATTTCGGCTAAAGTGCCCCAACGCTCCACTGAGCTAATTTTCAAAAGAGTTTTGTCCTTTTACGGGAAATCACATTCATTTCGGTGGCGACCGGACGGAAATTTTTTTCAGCGGTAAGGACGGGTGGGATATTAAAAATAAATGAATGAGTTTTTCATAAAGAAATTTGTGAATGTCACTAATTGGAGGCCGCGTGAGAGTAATGATTCCTGGAATAAACTTTCTTGAAATTAACCTAGAGTAAACTGTGTTGGCGAGAGGCTGCTTCTAAACGACGTCATGAACTGAGTTGTGAGTTTGCATGCCGTAATCTCGGCTAGAGTTTTCCTTATTTCATATTTATACGACAGAGTTGTTTCTCTAAAGATAAAATACCTAAACGAAAGTTGTCTTAGCTTCTACAAAATATTGATTTCTCGGTTTCGAGAGCCGAATTCCTCGGAGGATGGCCTCACCGTAATGAGTTGCCTCACTCTCTGGCATACCAGTATTTTGTCCAGAAGATGTAACCAAGTAGTTTTCGTTGTTTTCAATTTCTCTATTATTCTATCCGATCCGGTGGTTGTCCTTGGCTGCATTTTATAGTGCAAACACGTGGTGTCCACTTCATAGTTTGAACGAATAAAATTGTGATTGAAAAGGACCTCCATGTGTTAGCTTAGGCTCCATGCACGCCTTTCAAAGTTCAGGGTCTCCATAGCCCCGTGATACTGGACTTATAACAGGTAACAATAATTGTATGTTTACCTACTAGAATTTATACTTCAATAAAAAGACTGGAAAACGTCCCCCTTTTAAAATAATAAAGAAATAACTTCCGTTACTATGTTAGGTATTTTATATCCAAGATTGTCTTCAAAAATTCGAGACTACCTACAAAGTGAGCCCACGTTTTTCCCTGTCCGCATTTTGCGGCTTTTGTCACAAACGTGATGGCGTGTTGTGCATAGTAATACTTTTCTGTTGCCTCTGGTTTAAGTTACGAGAAGTGACTCGGTTTTCATTAATTAGTTGAGATTTTAGTGTAACCACTGAAATATTATGTGCTACTAGCAGCGTCCCGTAGTTTCACCCACGTAAGTCCCGATCCTGTCAACGATCATACATGACAAAGGAACACAATCTCCAAATTTAATGTCCCTAGGACCAGCGGTTTGGGCTCTGGGTTGATGCACGGTTCAGTCAGTCACTCAATAAGTTGGGACATTTTATATTGATAATATTTTTAGTGGGATGTACGTGTAATAATAATATGTAATTTGATCTTTCCGTGGTGGATTTCAAGCAAAGATTTTTAGTTATTATACCTACTAAAATAATTCATTAATCTCACGTTTTGGTTTGACATTTTTTCTTCAGTCATATACACAATTAAGAAACCAAGTGTAGTTCTATGATTAGCTTTTGACTTAAACCCTAAACCTTAGGCTGACTTAGGAACCCTGTCCCCAAAAATAGTCTCCTTGCGTTTTTAATAACCGTAAATGACGCTTCGCGATGGATCCCCAAATCCTTACACATCTTACCTCCTTGATTAAAGTAAGGGAGCTTGCATGGCGATAGTTTTTACCCGACTGCCGAAGGAGGTTATTATTATTATTAGGCACGGGTCTAGATAATCATTAGTTTTAATTACCTCGACGTTGCGGCAAACGGGTTATACCGGCCGTGGTCCCGAGAAGACACCGAATGGACGAAAATCGTGTAAGTTTAAAAAGTGTGAAGGAGGCTATTTTTTACACACAATAGATGAGCGTTTTACCACTATATCACCTGATGCGAAGTAATAATATGATGTAACACGCTTATTTAGAAGAATGAAGAGGGCAGTGGAATAAGATCTGACGACCCGTCTTCCGTAGTGACTGCACCAGTCACCGTATCGGAAGTAGTCTATGTGTTATTCCAGGTTTCCAGCTATCTACATACCGAGTTTCATGGTAATCGGTTCAGCAATTTTCACGTGATTGCGTAACAAACACACACACACATATACACATATATTTACATACTCACGAACTTTCCGCTTTATAATATTATAGTAGGATTGTTTTGCTATACAATCGCCCTTTGCAAGGATTTTCCTTTTGTTTACATCTGAAACCCGCTGATATTGCGTACAAGCATGAATAAGAATGTTTTATTTATTGCCTAGACGCCAACTGAGTACATACTTTATTAATATAGTGTTTGATTACTTTCATCATGTAATATGCGACCCTAGACTCATCATCATCATCATCATTTCAGCTGTAAGAAGTCCACTGCTGGACATAAGCCTCCCTCATAGATTTCCAGATGCTTCGGTCATAAGTGGCCTGCATCCATCGTGAACCCGCGGCCTTAACTAAGTCGTCCGTCCATCTCGTTGGTGGACGTCCAACGCTGCGCTTTCCGATCCGCGGTCTCCATTCGAGAACTTTTCGGCCCCAACGACCATCTGCTCTCCGTGCTATATGTCCTGCCCACTGCCACTTCAAAGAGCTAATCCGTTTGGCTATGTCGGTGACCCTCGTTCTTCTACGTATCTCCTCATTTCTGATTCGATCCCGTAGAGAAACCCCGAGCATAGCTCTCTCCATAGCTCTTTGAGCAACTCTAAGCTTATTCATAAGGCCTATAGTGAAGCACCACATTTCGGATCCGTATGTCATCACTGGCAACACACACCCTAGACTATTGGATGAGATTTGTTTGATTCTGCTCGGTATTCAAGGATAGTCCCAAAAGAAGGCGTTTTGTAGGTTTTTTTTTATTAAAATGTGTTTAGGTTTATTATTTTCTCATGTATCTGATTGTGCCAAAATACTAGCTTTTAAGAAAGGATCTGTTTGGGAAGTCTACCTACTCTTTTCTCCATACTTTACAAACGTAGTTGACTGTTTTCTAACTGGATAAAGACATTACAGAAAATATGTCCATGTCATTTTGATTTTTTCATATAGGTACCTACTTACTATTTTTTCTAAATTTTATTTCTATTCTTTATTCGAAAATGAAAAAAAAAAAAACGTTGGCCATGGTTTTTGCCTCGAAAATTCACTAAAAAGTGGAAAACAATGTCATCTACAAACGCTGTGAACGAAAATATTCAAAAACATTTCGTCTGAAAATAACTAACATTTTTTGATGAATTCGACAGGCAGTTTCAGTTTAGGTCTTATACATATACGCATTAAATAACAGCCTGGCTTCCTAACTAAGTGGCGCCGTTTAAACTGATATTCCGAGTACTTATCTAAACTAATATTATAGAATGTAATGAATTGAAATGTAGGTGTGTTTGAATGTATGTTTGTAGAAGGTATTATCTAAAGCTACTATATTACCGATTTTGTTTTAACTCAATTGAGATCAACATTGAGATCATCATCATCATCATCCGAGCGATGTTCCCGGTATCATCTCTCTCGAGAGCCCGGGATCCGCTTTCCTACTTTTACGTCTCCACTTCGCACGATCTTCAGTATCCCGCTTAGTGAGGTCATTAGCACGCATATCCGAACTTACGACGTCAAGCCAGCATTTCCTGGGGAAGTAAGTTTGTTTTGTTTTTGCGGAAGTAATTTTCCTTTAATATAATTTAACATAAACATTTTCAATATTAAAACCCTCCCTCAGTTTCTGGTCTACAGTGACCGTAACAACCCTGACCTCCTTCGAACACCATTAATTATAGTTTACGACTATTCTTGGTAAAAAAAAAACCTGTTATTACTTTCGAAATTACGTTTATTATTTTGTCTTTTGAAAAATGACGACGTTTATAAGGTGCTTTCTTTTAAATTGCCTATTAGGAATCTCTTTTGATGGTTCTTGTGGGGTTAATGGTGTTGTAGATAATTAACTTTTACCAACATATAGCTTCGTTTAATCCTACTAATATTATAAGCTAGCTGGGCCCTGCAGTTTCACTCGCGTAAGTCCCGATCCAAATCAGTTGAGCCGTTTGACCGTGAAGAAGGAACAAACAAACAAACAAATATATAAGCAAACAAACTGTCGGATTAGTTTTTAGTTATTACTGTGTGTTTCCGCAACTAGCCCTATAACTGGGCCTTTTTGCGTGACTTTAAGCTGTAGGTTTCCTCACGATGTTTTCTTTCACCGTAGAAACGCAAATATTTTTTTTTAAAGAGAAAGACATTGATGCGCGGTCGGCTAGGATTCGAAACCACGACCTTCAGACCAAACCTCCAGTTCCACTATTGTTTAATATTAAATAAGGGACAATGTGAATCACAACACTCACTTCAAAAAAAAACCCATGAGTTTCTTGTGTCTTCTTCCCCTTGGAATCGCGTTCCGAAGACACATTAGATTACTGATGATTCAAAGAGTTATGTGAAAAATATCCAAATGAAAAAACATATTTTGGTTTGATTTCATTTTATGTTCAGCAGTGGACTGATAAAGGCTGAGATGATGATGATGACTCGTAAATTGTTTTAACTGCTTACCTTTAATTCATGAAGACCTTTTGATATTTCTCTTTGAATCCAAAAATACCTTTTGTTTATATTTATTTAACGACAATTTCACTGACAGACTGAATAGAATATTAATAAAAGAAAAAATATTGACAAACCCGGTCCTCTCATACCGTTCTAGTTGAAATACAGTATTCAGTTAAACAAACAATAGGGACGTGATTCGTTACATATTTTTATTCAGTTTTATTTGATTTGTAACTGGTACTGAAACGGCGACAGAATAGTTTTTGTTTAAATAGACGGAGGAGACATATTTTTACATGGTAATATTTTGAAGAAAAACATACATTGATTTTTCTTCTGTTTTCGCGATGTTGTATTCTGAAATTAAATACATTTTTCGGTTTCAATCGCTTCAGGATTGCAATCCTAAAGAAGGGACCTGTAAAGGTCTCGTAACGTTGAGCGTTGAAACAATGCTAAAAGTAATAAACACCCCGCGATTAAAACCGAAAAATTTCTTATTTTGCCACACTCGTTATCGGTCACCCAGCCAAGTAATGACCGCGGCAAGCGTTGCTTAACCCGTACAACTATTAAAAATCATTAGGTCCAGCTAGGCCAATGAATTTGATAACAATATTTATTTTACTACGAATTGGCGCCAACCATGGCAGAACTACAAAACAATGTAGGTGCCGATAGATATAAAATTGATAGAAATGAAAACATAAAAGAACGAACTATTACGACGGCCTCGATATGGTTTAGATTGGAAGTTATTAAATAGTTGTCTGTGTTCTGGTGTGATGGTCAATCATAGCTGCCTATCGGCTATTTGATTGAGCTCTTACGTTTATGGGATATCGAATGTTCTGTGATAGAGTTGCTTACCAATAGGTAGGTAGTAAGTCAGTAGTTTAGAATTCACTTCCGTGGATAGTTCAGGTTTCTACGCTAATTCGTATCGTCATTCAAAAAACTTGACACTGCCAGTACTATTCTAATTTTCGAGTAATACTGGAGAAACCAAAATGTTTGGAACCCTGATTGAACACTCTCGTATTATGGATTATCTTACAATATTATTTAAAAATCTTATTTAGTGCCATTGCAATCTTTAATTTCAAATTAGACGTTTTTAAAAAAACTTTTGACTTTTTCGTAAAAAGTTAAAACTTAAAATGTGTTTATTCAATCGGTTATTCACAGAACATTTTGAAACGTCAGTAATCGAATTAATTCGTAACCGTCAGAATCTGGTGCCTATAATGTTTGGCACTCAGAGTATATTCCAGAATTGCTATCTTTTTGCTACTGTTTGATTAAAATTGGCCTATATTCTAAGAAATTAAAATATTTTTTTATACAAGCGGCAGAGTTATGCTGAGACTATTCGGGCAGTGCACTGCTACTCCATGCTTGTTTTGTTTGTTTGTTTTTTTGGTATATTTTATGTGATCTCTCTACTTTTTATTTTATTTGTCGTGTTATCGTGTTGTCCGAACTAATTTATTTAAATTCTTCCTCTTCTTTCTAAAATTAAAAAAAAAACGTAATGCGTAAACTATAAACGATGTATTAATACACAATAGATCACATTGTAGTGGATAAAACAGACGGATTGACCTCATCCATCGTAGCAGATACCGCGCGACGCGTTACCCCCTTGATGGATTGACTCCGGGCATAAATCAGTTGGTTCATAAATTCACCCAGTTTTTGCTGATACGTCTTGTGTAGGATGATTGATTCTGTAATTAAGTTTCGTTGTCTATTGAGTTTTTTTGGTGTTGATTGAATTGGCGGAGTTTTTGTGTTTTGTGTGGTTAATATAGGGAGTGTTTGTTTAGGTTTTCTAGATGAGTGATTGTGGAAGCTAAAATATAAATGTTAGGTTAGGTATTATATGGAAACTAGCTGACCCGGCAAACGTTGTTTTGCCTTTTAAATTATAAATAGTAGCCGATTCTCAGACCTACTGAATACGCATATAACATTTGGTAAAAATAGGTCGCGCCGTTTCGGAGGAGTACGGTAACTAACATTGTGCCATGGAAATTTTATATATTAGATATATTTTTCGTAAGTTTTCGTTTTTCAGTCTGTCCGTTTCCATGAGGTCTGGAAAGACATCAAAACGTCTGGTGTCAAAAAGAGTATATTTGTGATCAGGAAGTATGGAAAGATCTCGAAACGTTGGATGTTGGAGAATTCTTAATATTTTAAAAGTAATGCGTTTAATTTCATGTTATACAGGTTGAACCAATTAAATGGGCCTTCAGGGGGATATCCTAAACTATAAAAGATAGAGAAAAATGCTGAAAGGAGTTGCGTCCCCGATTTTGACAAAAACTAAAATGGCATTGATAGATTTTCGAAAAATTAATTACCCTAGCCAGGAATCGAACCTTGTCTTTTTGCAAAAAAATAAACACGCTATATTATTGTACTGATCGATAGCGTTGCTGATAAATATCAAATCCTGGAAACAAACATAGTGTGGTAAATCAAGACAAATGCCTCATTTTTAATAAAAATATTATTTTTTACCAAAAAAGATTCAAGAAAAGATCAGAAGATCAGATTCGAGAAGATCAGTTGTGCATTACTGCTTACATCAAACATCAAAGCGCATGATTTGAACTGTGTGCGAAATTTTGAAATCAGAACATGATCTGAAATGATGATAAAATGCTAGTGCAGTCGTTCAAATAGAGTTAGGTCGTTGTAATAGGTACGGGTAACAAACAAGTACTTGTACAGATTACTTGGCTATTTCATATTTTTATTAAAAATTGACATTTTTCTTGATTTACCATAATATGTTTGTTTCCAGGATTTGATCTCTATCAGCAACACTATATAAATATATAAATATTGCACGACGTTACACACAGCGCAATCTAGCCCCAAACTAAGCACTAGGCTTGTGCTATGGGTACTAGACAACGGATATACTACATATTATACTTTTTTTTTGTAAATACATACATATGATACATAGAAAACACTGAATATCCCATGTCTTCGGACCGTGGTGAGTCCTAGGACATGTTGGTTTCCTCACGATGTTTTTCCTTCACCGTAAGAGCGATGTTATTAGCGCACATATATTTTTCTTAAAGAAAAAGTCATTGGTGCGCGGTCGGCCTGGATTCGAACCCACGGCTCTCGGAATGAAAGCCGAGGTATCTACCACTAGACCAACACCGCTCTATGGATCAATTTCATTAGATATAATTTCAAAATTGTTATAAGTGTTTAATGATGCAGAGCGATTGCTTAGAACTGCCACACGTATCTATCTTTTCAATTAGGTATAATTACACAAACAGTAGGTATACTGGTATACATACTCGTACTATACATACATATAGGTACCTGTTGTACAAATATATCTTAAAGTCAAATCTACACTCTACAATCTCAAAGTAAACATGCTACCAACACGTTCTGTTATTTTATGACGTTTCTGAGATACGAGTAAACATGGAAACGTATTTAAGCTAAATTATTTCCTTCTTCAAAGTTATGTAGGGTGGTATACCTTTATGGAGCTCTCGGTTTTTGAGTTGTTTTCTTTTCTAAATTTTTGTTTTCATTTCTGTTTTCTTGTCGACTTAAAAGGTGTGTTGGGTTAACTAACACCCAGTTACGACAAAGAAGGTTGCGGATTCGATATAATATTTCTAGGATCGGCGAAATATATAGAGGTATTATGTATTTTCCACATACCTATATTTTTGTTTCCACTACTACCTACTCCGACATTAAACACGATTGGAACTCATAATTTTATATTTTCATACAGTCCCCTCGCGACCAAGACCATTGTAACATGGTCGAAACGTCGATGTAAGAGAATAAAACAATAAAAAATAAAAATCACGCGATTAAATGATCTGAAAAAATTATAAAATCGGGTGTTATCTATAGATAGTTGTAGACCTGTCGAAACACTTGTCCTGATTACAAGGGGACATTGGAATCGGGACTTACGAGGGTGAAACCGCGGGGCGCTGCTAGTTTCTTCTTCAGATCCGAAGCAAGGTCACATACTGGGAAATTATTTTTAATTATTAGTATAATAATAAGATTATCCCAAAATTAAACTCTCTTTGAAAGCGTAAAGACATTCTTTATTCTTAAAGGTAATAGAAAATTCTACAAAGTTTCCTTACAGTAGGATGAAAGTTATTAGATTTTCCTTCGTATAAAAATAGAGTGCGGCACACAAGTCTGTTTTATCATATTTGAACCTAGCTGTGTCTTATAGTTTTACTCGCATACGTCTCGATTACATGGAAATTTCCAAAAATCTTTTCTTATCGGATGCCTACACACTTACCTATCACAAAAGTATGTAATTCTTCTTCTTTTTGTGTAGTGGTGTGGCCACAGGGTGTGGCCCACCTAATGTTAGAGTCTTCAGGTCGCCCCAAGGCCTCTAACTTGACCTAACGACTGCTATTAGAGATATCGATCGGGACCAAACCGCTTAACATACCTTCACGCAAACACACATTACAGAAGTAACGTGTATGAAGTAACGTGTAGGGAAGGTGTACCAATCGACACCGGTGCCGATACTAAGGAAGACGGGTCGGATTGTGTTCCACTGCCCTTTTAATTTCTTCTTTTAGATGTGTGACCATTAATATTATTGCTTACCATCAAGTGACGTGGTGGTCAAACGCTCATCTACCATACATCGTAATTATTAAATGTATCATCAGAGATTTTCGCTCCATAAATTTTTAATTTACTACAATACAAAGTTTAATTTATTCGCATTATTATGTTGAATATTAAAATAGGGTACTTATAGAAAATTATTACATAGTTTAAATATTACAGTTCAAATTTCAATTAAATAAGTAGCTAATAAATGAAATAATTGATGAACTGTAAAATATTTTAATAATATTATTGTGACTATGTCATGAAATTACTCGCATTGCACTTAGTATAATAATGGTAATTGGTAATATTAATTTCTATCTACCTGTGAAATAATTAATTAATGAATTAATATAATTAGTTGAACATAAATAGACATAGTAGGTAATAAAAAATAACGTTTGTTGTTAAACTTAACAAGTAATGTGGTATTTGTTATGGCAATGTTAGTCTACCCATGACAGGAGGCGTTGTAAAGTCCTCGAAAAGTCGAAAAACAAATAAATATGGCACGAATTCGACTCGCACTTAGTCGGCTTTTTTGCTATTTCTTATTACTCAAAATACAAACATAAAAAATGAACTTAACTAATTTTCAACACACTTTATTCAAATATCTAATCTGAAGACCCAAAAAGAAACCAAACCGAACAATGGTCCTTTCTTAATTTCTTTAAAACAAAAACTGAATCACTTTTAAATCCACGGTCTTACTTTTACTGAATTCAATCAGCCAATACCATTCTTTTTAAATCGATTTTCCGTGGAGGAAGCTCGAAGAAAACAGGGAATGAAGGTCTACAGTTTATACCTACTTACATTTATAAATATTATATGTATACCTAACTAAACTAAGGAGTCCCTTGCACGTTCAAATTATATTATAGTCTTCATGGTTGAAATTCTTTTGATAGTTTATTTATTTACATCAAAATATAGATACATGTATCTTTACTAACAAGTTTTTTCGTGCTCCAGTAAGCAATAATGCTTTATTTGCCACAAAAACACTTAAATATTTTGTTTATTCTGTTTTTAGTATTTGTTGCTTCACATTTTCTGTGAAAATTTTAATTGTAAAGCTATCACGGTTGGTCCGTTGGTCCTGTCCGTCTGTCACCAGGTCACAACCTGGTGACAGACGGACAGGCGGAACAGTCGAGTCTTAGTAAAAGGGTCCGATTTTTATCCATTGGATACGGAACCCTAAAAAACCACGCACGTAGACGTCTCAAGCTGGTCTCACGCAAAAAAATATTTCAGTTCACAGCTTCGGTTAAATACTCGTATCCGGAAACAGTTCCTTGTTTAAATTTGATGTAGACGCGGTTTTTGAACGTGTGCAGAAAGCTTAGAGATTTATTTCCTCATATATTCCGCGGGATTCTGTGTGTTTTATGTAGATTTAACCAAATCTAGCTATTACATATCACCTGCGAAGGGTCGTTATCCGAAACCCCTTGATGTATGGAGTTCACGCGCCTTTATCAACGGGCTGGTCGTTGTGAATAGTATCTGGGGGCACGGTAGTGCCCCCGCCAAGACGAGCAAGCGAAGCGTACGGGCACTACCTACCTTTTCTCGAAAGGTTTCGTCGGTTTTTTGAACCCTCATAACTTGGGTTTGGAATATACCAGATGAATGTTATTCACGGGGTATAATGTCAATAGGGGACTAAATAAAAATACACATTTTCAATTACATGGCTTCTATAGTTTAGATTTAATTGATATCTAAAAACCTCCAATTTCGTCACTGACTCACTCACTCACTCACTCACTCACTGATGATCATCAAAATTCAAATGGTACTTCCCGAAGTCCTAGAAAGCTAAAATTTGGTATGTAGGTTGGTATTAGTACACAAACAACTAGAAAATTCTAAAAATTGAAACTTTCACCCCCCAACCCCTAAAATTAAGGGATGGCTATTTGTATGAACTTTCGCAAATTTTGATGCTTAACTTCTTATTATAAATAATAAAATACAGAAAATCATATTTTTAGTAATTCACCCTCTACCCCTCTACCCTTTAAATTAGGGGATGGAGTTAAGCGCGCGCACAGCACCTAATGTGTATTAGAGGTGCTAGAGGTATGAAAATTGATTGATAATTAGAAAGGTTTACCGCTGTCGTACAGTGATGAACAACAAGAATATTTTTAAAAGTTGTTTCGCTATCCGCCTGTGATGGCCAAACGAGTAGTGAACAGTGGAAACATCGTCCTAAACGCTGTACCTACGGCATGACGCGTAAGTCGTTAATTCACGACCTATTGGAAATGAAAAAAAGATATATATATATATAAATATATATATATATATACATATTTACTGATAAATAAATACACCCTACTTTACCTACTAATATTATGCAAACTACAAAAAGAGATGAAATCCCCTCAAAAACATTTTCATGTAAAATGTAGCCAAGACGAGAGCGAGATCATATGATGGGCACTGTCAAAAAGTTATTAGATGTCATGTACCTAAAGCCAAGATTATAACTCTACACGCCCCAACTCCACAAGCACCTTACTTCACAAACTCAACACCTTAGCCAAAATATATGGGCTTGGCCGTTTCATTACCGCAAGAACAATTGCTTTGACAATTGACATCTAATAACTTTTTGACAGTGCCCATCATATGATCTCGCTCTCGTCTTGGCTACATTTTACATGAAAATGTTTTTCAGGGGTCTCATATTTTTCCACTTTAATTGACGACCACTGTGGCGCGTCGTGCGAATACTCTAACCATGCGGAAGGTTGCGGGTTCAATTCCCTCCGATTGGGAGTGTATTTACGCTTAAAAATAAATATTTGTGTCTGGTCTGGGTGTCTTTATATAATACTAGCTGACCCGGCAAACGTTGTTTTGCCTTATAAATTATAGATAGTAGCCGATTCTCCGACCTACTGAATACGTATACAAAATTTCATAAAAATCGGTCGCGCCGTTTCGGAGGAGTACGGTAACTAACACTGTGACATGGAAATTTTATAAATTAGAAGATTAGATTGAAAGATTAATATGTATTATATCCGTTGTCTAGTCACCGTAACACAAGCTTAGTAGAATACTACGAGGCTAAATAGCGCTTTATTATTTTTGTTAAAATATTTAATTTATTTTGATAATTTAGTTGTTTATATAAAATCTTTCTAAAATTCTGTTCCCAACAATATTCGAACATACGATCTTTGGACCAACGTTTCACGGGGCGTCTATTTCTGAACAACAGTAGGTACTTGTAATGTATATATTATGTTGTCCGCGTTATATCTTGCAAGTTGAATTTGACCATGGCTCTACTTGGTCCATTTTTGTACCCATGCGTTTCTGGATTTCTATCGAAATATTTTATTAAAAAAGGAGTCTAAAATGGACAAAGAAACAAACTTAAATCGTCAATATATTTATTTATTGTATAACTAAGTACCAAATATAGAAGTTTGTTTTACATTAAAAATATAACATTTAAACATTTACAAATATTA
Organism: Idaea biselata; assembly: GCA_958496205.1. NCBI lineage: Eukaryota > Metazoa > Arthropoda > Insecta > Lepidoptera > Geometridae > Idaea > Idaea biselata. The sequence goes on along the minus strand of OY292394.1, from coordinate 34,581,153 downwards.
TTAAATAACATGGTATTTAGGTAACCATGATTAAATTAGTTTATGACTTTTTTTTAAAGATTGCGGGTAGGTGATGACAGTTAGGGGCGTCCATATCAAACTACCTCGTTCCTAATTTAACATGACAAATACCCCGTTATTTAATAATATTTCAAGTGAAAACAAACGAGTAAGTAGAAAATCGTATATTTAAGAATTTCTTCAAAATAAACAAGAAAATAAGACAAGAATCCCAACACTTCTAGGTTTAAATTACACAACAGTTGCACAAAACATTACTCTCTCAACAGTTCGCTTATCTTTGAAATATTTTTGCTCCAATGCCTTGTCTTCTGTTCCATTAACTCGACTTGTTTGTCGTTTTGGTGCTAAGTTATTCAAAACGTCATCTCTAGGAAAAATAACTCTACGAGAAGTCACTTATAAGGCTGAGAGCAGACTAGAAACACTCAGTTGGCCGATAAACCGTGGAAAGAAGAAAAACAATGGTAAACTTTAAACTCTTAAACGGACTTTCTAAAATGTAGGTTTTCAATTTGGGTGTAAGTATAATTTCTTTGTGGGTATTTCTCCGCCATCTAAGGTCCGTTGGTAATGATTATTTATTTTTCTATTATCAAAGATATTAGCTACTACTTGATCCCGTTTGAAGTTGGTAAATGTCTGATGAGAACCTTTGGAATATTAAGCAGAATAGCATCTCAGAATTTAGTAGAATAGTAGAATGATTTTTTTTGGATTTTATTTAAATTGTTATCTTTTTGTATTACAAACCTTAAATACTACGAAACCTAATAATAAAGCTTACGCCCTTACTTATAAACGATCACTAAGTTTATGTAACGTTTGTCACTGTCTGTTTGAAACTTCATGTCACAAATAACGTAACAGACAAACGTTACAAACGTTACGTAAGTTAGTCATCGTTTATAAGTAAGGGGGTTACAGCCGAATACAAAACCGCCACTTAAAATTTGAGACGTACTTAAATAAAGCAGCTTCTAAATTTAAAATTAGTATGGGAAATTTGAATTTGAGAGGTGCTTAGTTATTCAAGTAGAACTCAAATTTTGAGTTGCGTTTCTGTATTCGGCCGTTAGTATCTTAGTACGATTGGTTAGCTGGCGGTCTATTGTCTAGTGACGGCCTAAGGACGGACGGAGCGGATGAGAAGTATCCATCTTTCTTCTCGCTCATTACCACCGATTTAGAAAGCAATGACGAACCCTGGCCTTGTTTATAGGGCACCTCAGTTGTTTGGTTTAAGTAATGAACTCTGGCTCGCACAAACAGGTCCTATGATAATATGAGGTATAAGACTTTCCACGTACCCTTTCCATTTTAATTAGGTGTTTTTGGTATATTATTTTGTAAATTTTCGTTGCCCTTTGTTGGGTAGCTTAGTTTACAAGGGTTTTAGAGAAAAGGGAAAAACAAAATATTGTTATCTCCCTAAGCGTATACTACGTTATGTCTATTCATGCTTAAAGTAAACCAAGAAAGGACAACAAAGTCTCTAGGTATCAGAGAAAAGTAAACATAGAAATGCCTTGTCCAAACAAAATGGTGAACAAATTTGATATTGAAATTAGACAGCTTTCTCTTTCGCTTTCAGTTAAAATACATGCCTATATTCAAACTTTTAAAATCGCTTTACATTTTTTTTTTTTTTTAATTCATTTAGAACGTATATTATACACACATACGTACGTTTTGAAACGTCGAGATTTTAATTTACCGAGGTTTCGGAACGCGCCCTCCGATGAGAAGAAACCACAAGAAACTCATGGGGTTTTTTTTTCAATTACTTATTTTTTTTATCATGTTTTATATTACAATCGTCATAATACAGATCTTTAATCTGAACAGGAGCAGTTAACAATCATGTCCATGGATTCTTCTCATCAAAATATTTCGACGTGCTATAGTACGCCTTTTTACACAATTTAAGTTTAATATATTTTTTGAATCTTGTAATGGACATGTCAAATACGTCTTCAGGTAGTTTATTGGGCGGTTTAGTTTACCGGGCAGTTGGTTTTGCCTACCGGGCAAAACCAACCGCCCGGTGAAAGATCTTCCCTTTGGAGGTACACATCATCTCGTACCCCCAAACTGGTGTACCTCCCAAGGGAAAATCTTCCACCAGGCAGTTGGTTTTGCCCGGTAGGCCGCGGCCCGACGTTCTCTCATCGGGAGTTGTATATGAGCTTATCTCGGAAAGAATGTTGATAGCGCGATTCAGGATTTCATACTAGTAACGCCATCTAGTTGATTCTGTGGGCGTCCGCCACAATAATAAAGTACACTAGTGCTACAGAACGACTTACTTATTTTCTGGAGCCTACTATAGGGCACAGTCAGATCATCCTTGTGTCTCAAATTAACCTTACGGACATCACTGTATTTGTGAAATTTACTTGATTTATTCTTATGTACGTATAGCAGATTTTCATAAATGTATCGAGAGTAAACAGTTAAATGTTTATCTCTTTAAACTTTTCTTCAAGCGATTCCCTGGGGCCCATTTTGTAGATAGCTCGCACCGCTCTCTTTTGCAAAACAAAAATGGTTTCTATGTCAGCAGCACACCCCCACAGCAGGATACCATATGACATGATGCTGTGAAAGTAACTAAAGTAGACTAGGCGGGCCGTTTCAACATCTGTGTATTCCCGGATTTTCTTAACTGCGTAAGCTGCGGAACTAAGCTTTTTTGACAGAGCTTCCACGTGTGGGCCCCATTGAAGCTTAGCGTCTAAAGTTATACCCAGAAAGACAGCTTTATTGACTATTTCGATCTCCTCATTATCAATTTTAACAGTGGTTTTAACTTGTTTTACATTTGGTAGTGTGAATCGAATACATTTAGTTTTAGATCCATTTAATAGCATATTATTAACATTAAACCAATATACTAATCTAGAGAGAGCATTGTTCACGTCGTCAATATTAGATTGTCGTCTTTTTACTTTAAATACCAATGAGGTATCATCTGCGAACAATACTATCCCATGATTTTCCTTCATGAGGAAAGGTAAGTCGTTAATATATACTAGAAATAAAAAAGGTCCCAATATGGATCCTTGAGGAACTCCTAAAGTTACAGGTGATCCAGGGGAACGTTTACCGTTAATGTCGACACACTGGATCCTATCACTCAGGTAAGAAAAAAGAAGATCCAATGCGCCGTCCCCGATACCGTAGTGTCGTAGCTTCATGATCAAAGTATCATGTCGAACACAATCGAACGCTTTGGAGAGGTCACAGAATACGCCATATGCATCATGCGACTCCTCCCAAGCATCAAATATGTTTTCAATTAATGCAATGCCCGCATCAGTAGTCGCGCGACCCTTACTAAAACCGAACTGCTTATTGTGTAAAATATTGTTGTCATCAAAATGCTTTAGTAGCTGGTTCAATATAATTTTTTCAAAAATTTTGCTTAATGTAGGTTGTACTGATATGGGTCTAAAATTAGAGGGGTCCGATGTACTACCGGATTTAAATAATGGAATTACTTTACTAAATTTCATTTGATCAGGAAACACGCCACAATCTATGCACCTATTGAATATAATAACAAGCTCAGGTACAATAACTTCTATCAAGGATTTAACAATAGGAACAGAAATCCCCCATAAGTCTTTAGTTTTCTTTACATTGAAACGCTTTACTACATTCAGGTACATTTGCTTCTAAAAGAGATTTAGCAATGGGGGTAGAAGAGTTTAGGGCTTTTGTCAGAGTAGTAGGCACATTAGTGAAAAAATTCTCAAACTCATTTGCAACATCTTGGTCAGTGTTTGTCATCCTTCCGCCAATGTCCAACTTAAAATCAATATTTTTGTTAAAGACTTTACCAGTTTCAGCATTTATTATTTTCCAAGTGGCTTTAATTTTATCATTACTATTCTGTATTGTAGATTTAATGTGTAAGGACTTCGCCAATATACAAACTCTTTTAAATATCTTTGAGTAATTTTTAACGTAAGCCTTAAACTCCTCTGAAGTATGAAACTGTCTCTCTGCGTACAACTCGTAAAGTTTTCTTCTGCTTCTATGAATGCCGACCGTGGCCCAGTCACTGAACTCACGCTTGCCTGATACCACCATTGATTTGGACGTGAAAATAGATTGAAACTGTTCGTTAAGAACTGAAAAAAAGTTGTTGTATAATATGTTTGCATCCATATCACATGGTAGAAATGGTATGACGTTAGCCAAATTCAATTTACGTTTCTCTAGTCGAACGGCAGTTACTGGCACATATGTTATTTTTCTTTTGGGTATTGGTTTTTTTACTATTACAAAATTGACTAACTGGCCACTATGATCTGATTGCAATTTGTTTATAACAGATTTGCTAATAGCAGTAACATCTTCGGATATGAAGATGTTATCTATGCAGGTTGCAGTAGTTTCAGTAGTTCTGGTAGGCTCCAGAAACAAATTAGTTAGTTTGTGTGATTGAGACAAATTTAAAAGTATGGTGGAGAAAGAAGATACTTTAAGTAAATCAACATTAAAATCCCCACATACAATCAATTGCTTTTTTGATTTTGCTAGTTTTGCTAACATTGCATCTAATATGTCAATAAATTTATTAAAATTGTACGGCTTTGGTCGTCTGTACACACATGCTATTATTAACTGCTCCAGTTCTACACAAGCTATTTCAGTTACACATTGTACAGACATAGATACGATATCTTTTCTATCTTTATATTTTAGCTGTTTATTCAATAAAATAAGAGAACCTCCTTGCTTCGTATTTACCCTGCAGAATGAGCTGCCAACCTGGTGATTGCTGAAACTGAACATGAGCTCGTGAGCCCGGAGGTGATGCTCAGATAAGCACACAATATCAATATTTTCAGAGTTCATATACAGTTCCAGTGTTAGTCTTTTGCCCTCTGCAAAGCCACGGATATTCTGATGCACCAGGTTGATATTACTTACATAGTTTATTTTACATTTTTTATTTGAGGGCAATTATTAAGGTAATTATGATTATTCGACTCATCGGATAGCGCAATTAAAAGTTGACTATTACAGCTAGAGGATACCTCCATTGTCGCAGAATCTATTTTAGACAAACTAACATTTATGTCATTGTGTTTAATGCAAGAGCGTGCCTCTTTTGTCTTAAAAGTTAATTTAAATTAGGTGGATATGAACAATTACCCAGTGTCAAATTATTATATTGAAGTCGGTTACAATGCTCAATAGAAGCATTTTGGGTAGCCAAGTTATTGGCTGTATTTTTAAAAAAATAATGTAGCGAAATGGCTACTTGTCTTTTAATATAATCTGAAAGCTTATGCTTACCCTTCGTCAAATAGTAATTATTACTAATAATATTATTTATGTCAATAACATTGAACTTCTTACTGTAACAAGATATAGTGTTCAATGTCAAGTTTATGTTATATCTTAGCCTATTTTCCGCAGCTGGCAAGTCATTGTAGTAGGGAAGTGTAAACATTACAATTTTGTTTATATCGAGTGAATCTAACGTATCACAATATTGAATAAGGTCTCTTTTGGTTAGACTTCCCCTATTTCCCATAAAAATAACTAGATTATCGCTTTTATTAAATTTATAGTTACTAATGCGCTGCATTATCAGTAAATAAGATGCAGATGGCATACAAAAGTTAAAGTAGGACTGTCCCTCCGAGTTAACATTTAATCTAATCCCAAGATTCGATCCAACCTCATCACAGAAGATAACTGTTTGATTTTTATTATTATTAGAAACGGCACACAACTGCTGATTCTGGCTACTTGGTGGCAGTGAGGGTGAGGTGGGACTATTTACTGGCACTGGTGCTGGCTGGTTGCAGTGTTCACAACCCAAACCGTTTTGATTTAAAGATTCAAAACGGTCTGCATATTCAGAATTAGTTTTAATTAAATTGTCCATTGCCAGCGAATACTCCCTAATAATATCCTGTGATTTGACATACATGCTATTTATTGAATCAAGGGAGCTTTGAAGGTTTTTAAGTTCTAATTCATATTGGAGTATTTCTGTCTCATGTTCCCTTTGACTATTTTTCAATTGTAATGTACAAACATCTAATTTATCTAATAATTCTTTTCTGTTTTTGCAATTTTTAACATTTTTAGTAAATTTCCTAAGGTTATTTATTAAGTTTGTATTTTTTTTAATTACTTTGTTCGATTTCAAGTATTTTTTTAGTTTTTTACTGCTGCAATTACCCAGGCGCAGCTTGTTTGACAGTGCATGGCTAGAAGTGTCCTTTGTAAGGTCTATTACATGGGATTTTGCAGCAGTAACCAACTGCGGAGACTGTCCTATGAGCTCATCAAATAATGATTGGTTCTGCTGAGCAGTCACCTGGTATGAGGCATCCCGGAGGCGTGAAATATGCTGATGGGCTTCACAGAGTTCCTGTTCTAACTCCGATATACGTCGCAGGGCCAGTTCATACTCAGCAGAACATTTATCGAACCTATCTAACATAGTTTGTAGACTGTCCCGCTCTGATCTGACCTCTTCTAAATGTAAATTTAACTTTGACAACTCGGTTTTTAATTTACCATTTTGTGTTAATGTTGAAATTAGTACATTCTCATTGTCTTCTCTTTCAGCATTTAATTGAGAAATAAGGTCTTTGCTGGATTTTAGTTCCTGCAAAGTTAGCTGTAATTTTTGTTCGGCATGAATTCTACGAGTCGTCATTTGGAATATACTGTATTAACTAATGAACAAAGATTAATTTAATTGCACGATATTTGTTAAGCATAAAGCGATGACAATGAAAAACGACTACTACCTACCTACTTTTAGACGTGAAATAGGTTACCGGTCTGTCAATGTTGTTAAAGAATTTGTGATTATTTACCTGTATGTTACGCCGTAGAATATACCGTAAATGTATACACACGTGAACTGTCGGCAAAAATAAATTGACAACACAATAATTCACTAAGAATATAGATAATTATATTCGAAAGAATCTCACTGACAGAACGACACCGTACCTACTCGATTTATACAAAATTTTTACACTAAAACTGGATACTGTTACATGAATTATACATTAATCGGTAGATAATTACATAAATTAGCGATGAGATCGAAAATTGGGCACTATAATCAATAATTAATACAATAAAATTGAAATAAATAGAAGACTTATTTCAAACAGCTGTTGGCTCGTAGGGTTGCCAGTGCGGAAAAAGACATCATAATTAGATAGGATACATTTTTTACACTACTAATATAAAGAGGTAAGATTTGTATTATTGTGTGTATGTGTGTCGTATGTTTGTAATAAATGAACTCAAAAACGACTGTGCCGATTTCAAAAGTTCTTTCACCATTAGAAAGCTACATTCACCCTAAGTAACATAGGCTACTTTTGATCCCGATATTCCCACGAAATCGAGACCTACGCGGGTGAAACCGCGGGACGCAGCTAGTCTGAAAATAAAAGGAAAGATTGACATAGAATTACATAAAATATGTAGATACCTTTTGGGCAGAGATAAATGTTTTTATTTCAGCGTAACGTAGTTACTTCTTTTAAGTTTTGGACCACACTAGTGTGTTCACTATTTACGACAACGCCTTACTCCTTGTTTATTGACTGTAGTTCACAACTCAAACATGATGTTGTCGCCAGCCTTCAAACTCGTATCCCTGCTGACTTTGCGTTGTTGTATTTGTGTTATAAAAAAAACTGGCCAAGTGCGAGTTGGTCTCGCACATGGAGGCTTCCGTACCACTATAACAATTGGGTACTGAACCCTAAAATAAACACTGGACCAATCAATCCGTGAACGCACCGCAAACAGTAAAATTGATTTTACTAGCGCTAGTCTATCAGTCCATTACTAGACGGCGCTGGTGGTTAAAATACATCGCGGTATCGTTGCATTTATGTCAAAAAAAGTGTGTTGTATATTTGTTTTGTTTTGGTGTCATTTGTTGTTATAGCGGCAACTGAAATACGAAAACGAAACACATTTTAAACTTTGTAATAAACATGTGAGGTGAACCTAAGAAAAGGTACCTATGCTGATGGCCACCAAAACAACCCCTCCAGAATAGAATGAGTAGGCATAAATAATAAAACAAGCTCAAAATAAATCAAAGTATTTCACAAAGGCATTAAACATAAATTATAATAATAGACAGCTTTAACTCAAAATTACAGTTAAACGTCCAAATTGGAACTTTGAAAGCTGTAATTTTAACTTGCTCTTGTTTATCTTTTCATATTATTTGAATGCTTAGGTTCGAGACAAGTATTTATTTAATAACTTCGAATACGACCTACCTACCCACTGTTAAACATTAATAAACTAAGTTTAAATTTGTAAAACAAGGATAATTGTGACAGTTTTCAGTAATTAATGTTTCGAAAGTTTTAATTAGAAAATGTAGAATAAATCTAGTTATGTTTCGGTTTTTAATTATTTAGTATGATTTGGCTTTTTGGGTAGGTATTTGAATTTGATTTGACAATGTTTAAGCATCAAAAACTGAAGGAGGAGGTTCTGAAATCTTTGTTTTAGGGTTCCGTGCCCAAAGGGACCCTATTACTGAGACTTCGCTGTCTGTCTGTCTGTCTTATATTATGGGCAAGCAGAGTTTTACCCGCGTAAGTCTTTTAAAATAAAGAACACACTCTCCAATTTTTATTTCTTTTAGGGCCAGCGGTTTGGGCTTTGCGTTGATATATAAGTCAGTCTGAACAATGAATTTTATATAAATAGATGTTTACCGATAACTTGACCGATTGAAATACCTTATTCTTTATTTGAAAGGTTGGTTAGTAGGCCCCATAAAAAAGGGTCTTTGGAATGATTATGCAGAATATCTCCTTAGAATACAGCAAATTGCTTACTTTTGTTTCTCTACTAAGGACAGTCCTTAGACAACTAAGTGGCTATTTATGGAGCACCTGAAACCATCTTTTAATCACAAAACTCCTCAATGAGTATTTTATTATTAGGTTGACTGCGACTCTTATTCCAGTAACCTTTATTTGACACAAGATATCCTACTAATATTATAAAGCTAAAAGTTTGTGAGTATGTGTATTGTGTGTGTGTGTGTTTGTTACTCTATCACGTAAAAACCGCTGAACCGATTACCATGAAACCCGGTATGTAAATATCTGGAGACCTGAAATAACACATAGGCTACTCCTTACGCCGGGACTTACGCCGGTGAAACCGCGGGTCGTAGCTAGTAGTCTAATAAAAACTATAGCTTGCAGGAATAAAATCTACTAACCGAATAGACAAGTCAATACTTAGGAGATTGAACATTTGCCCTTCTTAGTATGACGTCGTAAAAATCTACGGAATTTTTCTAAGTTGGTATAGGTACTTACCTAGTTGTCTGTCAGTCAAGATGATTCCCTATTCAGTAACAGCTACCTACTCCTATTCAGTATTCCTGCCACGCGTTGTGATAATATTTGATAAGCCAGTTCAACATGAATGTCAAGATTCAAGACCTCGCGACTTGACTTGTCTAAGTACCTACAGTACAGTCGGCAACATAAAATACAGTAATATTCTATTGGCATAGAAATTCAACCTCTAAAACACGATTCGACAAAACATTTTTCCGATTAAACAGCTCGAGTATCTCTCGAACAAAAGTCGATGTATGCGTAGATTAGATATTCGATGCTCATTCCTGTTTGGTCCAGATTGTAATTTAACACATGATCAAAAAAAACCACATGAGTTTCTTATGGTTTCTTCTTATTGAAAGGCGCATTCCGAAACCACACTTAAATCTCGACATTTATAAACGATCATGTAATTTATACATTGTTCTCAATGAATAAACAAATGTATTTGGTCGAAATAAGCTTAAGTCAGTAAATTTTTTGTAAGTATAGAACTTCGATGAGAAAACGCATGGCTAGTTAGTTACGAAAAAAAATGAAGTTTATTCCAAAGGGTTCTGCTTCATATGTCCCCGAATGTACTTATTCTGAACAAACCGTGTTCCCTTATATCAGTGTGCCACGCGCCAATCGCGCCCGCCACACCCCGAATTCGAACAAAAACGTTGATTTATCCTTTTCTTCCCGATCCATCATGGACGCGATAAGGCGGATCAGGGCGGTATTCTGGTTAGAGAGATCGATTGGTACAAGTCACACAAAGTACTTTATGATGCTGAACTTATTATGCGATTTTTAATATTTTTTCATGAATAAAATATGTAACTATTTTTTTTTAGTTTGAGACTTTATATGCAAAATACGTATTAGAAATATTTTGCAAGGAGGAATACATCATCAAACAAAAACGTGAAATAGTTCTAGTAAAAATGCCTTGAACAATAAAAACATAAGAAATATTAAAATGCGTATTTTTCTATCTGAGTGTATTTCTAACAAATGAATAACAAAGTGGCCTATAAAAAGAGTAAACTATTTTGATAACTATATGTGGTACATAACAGACTAGTTTTACCCGTGTAAGTCCCGATCGCGCGGGCTTTTCCCAATACCATTTCTTAGTGGATACTTCCACACCACAAAGAATACACACAGCAAATTTCATGACCAGTTGTTTGGGCTCTGCGTTGATATATTGGTCAGTCAGGACTTTGAATTTTATATGTACCTATAGAAGAAGAAGTCTGTGAGCCGATTTGTTGAATTCAGTAGCAGATGCGTGCTTCTTAATTTTCGAAGTCAGTCTGTCACTTAGTGGAAATCCTTTGGCAAATCCGACCCGTCTTCCTTAGTGGCTGTACTGGTTTACGTATCGGAAGACGAACAAGTCTGTTTGGCACCATAACTGGTATTAACAGGCGGTAACAAGCCACGGCCAAGCCTCCCATTAAGAGTTTTATAAGTATACGTTTAATTTTAATATACCTAGGCAAAACTGCAAGCTTCAGCCACCTAACAAATTTCCAACAAATAAAATCCCACATTACATTCATATTTACTTCGTACCGGTACAGAATACGTGTTTCATTTCCGCAAATGGTCGGCCCATTCGACCTTCTTTTCCGATAGACGTTCTATGCAGATACGTTGTTTTATTGCTAGAGAAAAGAAATTTGTATTTTTTTTCTCTTTTTCTCTCGTAGCAGCCGGGGTATGGATTAAAGATCTTTTTTTATAGAATGTAGTTAATTTGATTGAAATACATTTTGTAGTTTACCTACTTTCGTGGCAAGATTTATAGCTCGTGCTAGTTTTACTTCGTTTTTTAATTGTAGACTACGATTTGACATAATAATATGATGGAATTAATGACTCAAAAAAACTTTGTATTTTTTTTCACCTTTAAATGTATCTATCTACCTACCTATTTTGTTGCTGTGTGCTTGTGGCTCAAAAACACATTAATATTTTGCTTCTTTCATTTTCTTTGTTTTTTAAACCAAAAGACAGACTGAAAAATCTTCTGTTTATGTACTACGGTTCAATATAACAAGTCTGACAATTGTACCTTTAAGTTGTAAAATCACACCCATAAAAGTCACAACAACTCTACTAAATTTGTAAAATCCATGACTTTATGTCTTAACACGACGAGCAAATAAAACGGATCGGTCCGAGCTAGGACATTCAATTACATATCAAAATAAAAAACTAGACGAACTGTTTTTCTTGTAGACCACTAAGAGATATATCATGCAATTAATTGTGATTGAACAAAACATGTTATTTGTATAAGTAAATAAGTTAGTCATGTTAGTGATAGTGACTGCCTAACATCAAAAGTGTAATCGTTTGCCTAGTTTAGTCAGCTTTGTGTGCAAAATAAAATAAACAAAACCATAATAATTACGGTTTTTGGTTTTGATCATGATGAATATATAGCAAAATATTACTAAAAAAATATCTGAACCACCTATAATCCGTTCGTGAACTACGATGCAACAGACTGATACACAGACACACTGACACCCCAAACTTACGAGTACAACACTCCTCTTTATCCGTCTGGGGTTAAAAACTACAAATCTATACATATAATAAAATCGTAACTCAGCGGTGTCTGTTTTTGGAAGATATAAAAAAAATATAAATTGTATCGGTATCTATGAACGCAGTAGAACCTATTTTTCTGTTTTTCTGGTTGTCTGTTTGTCTGTTTATCTGTTTGTCTGTTTGTCTGTTTGTCTGTTTATCTGTTTGTCTGTTTGTGTGTGCCTTTGTGCCCGCTAATCTCAGAAACGGCTTATCCGATTTTAACCAAATTTGGTATGCAGATAGCTTTATACCCCGATTAACATATAGGCTACTTTTTATCCGGCTATTTAGTCCGGTTATCCGGATAAAGTGTTATTTCCACTTTAACCTAATTAGTTTGAATGTTGTATTGAAGAAGTATGTTATGTGGAATCAACACATGATTAACCGGATATCCGGTAGGTAAATAAAAAGCCGGATATCCGGCACGTAATTAAAAAAGCCGGATATCCGGTAATTCCTAAAATACCGTATACCTATGTCTCTCCATATATTCGGATCCTTCGGACATACGGAAATTTATAATGGTTGTTTTTAACCGACTTTAAAAAAAGTGGAGCTTCTCAATTCGACCCGCATATTGTTTGTATGGGGATATGTTCACGCCGGACACCAGCATAAGAATATTCTTTTTAGATTTGGAAAGTGAGAGTCTCGAATTGGTCCCACAAATTGTTGGTGAAGATCTGATGAGAACCTTTGGAATGATGAGCAGAATAGCATCCCAATGCAGTAAATTACTAATTTTTAGACTTCCATCAATAGAATCAGCTTCTAAAGAACTCGGTACGAATTGATGGACCACCTGAAACTACCTTCTTATCAGAAAACTCCTCAATGATTAAAGTTACTGTTACAATTTTGATATTTTTAGTGGCAGTCGAAAATGCACGAAAAAGGGGAAAAAAATATACCTGAAATCGGGCAGTTTTACTGGGTAGTTGCAGATTGCATTTAGTTTACGAGGCACGATGGCAGCTGCGGCAGAGTGTGGATTCCGAGTCGAGGGTACCGCGTTCGAGTCTCGAGTCCCGGGCACGACGTTACGTTTTACCCTCCAGATGTCCCGTAAACCCGCGTCAGCGGGCTCGGGGGTCCTTTCCGCAAGAAAAGGGCCGCGTGCATGACAACCACTGTGAAAAATCACCTCAGAGGCTGAGGTGATTTTTCACAGTGGTGGTGGCGGTGAACTCGGGGGAGTTTATCACCGGTTTTGGGGGCCACGAGACGGTGTGTGTGACCATGCCGAGGGAGGGGGACGGAGAGGGATTGTCTTCCGGGCAGAGATGAGGCTTAGAAAGGCCGCCGTTGTCGGGGTTGACGGATGTAGTCCATGAGGAATTCCCACTGGCCTCGACCCTTGTGGAGCGAGGGACGCCGTTGGGGTTTAGTTGACAAACTGTGGTACCCAGGGAGCCCAACAAACCGAGTCATTTGCCCCGAGAGTGGCCTAACGGTACATAAGGGGTATCACCCACGTAAAAAAAAATATTGCATTTAGTTAAGATGCCCGACTTCAGATTACATAACAAATAAGTCGGTTGCTTTGTACATATATAAACAAGCTTATTATTATTATTTTATCCTTTTTTTCGAAGTCGAGTTTCAACTTTTATAGATTTTCGATACTTATAATAATGTGAATAAGCATGCAACAAGTTACATACCGATGTACAAAAATCACACTTAAACAAACTCAGTCATGATTCTCTTCTGCTCAGTACTTTTCTGGTCGTTCGTTTAAGTGTAGACCTTTGCACAGCGATGGGTAGATGTTCGAAAAACGCTGACGAAGTCGCGGGCACAGCTAGTCTAATCATAAAATCAATTATTCTAAAGCCAATATATCAAAATACTTTTATATCTATTCTAAATCTTGCATAAAAATCAAGTCGGACAGGTATTAATTTGCGTTATTTTCATAACCGATCAAAATAACTTGCTCGTGGTTGTATATTGTAGTTTCCGATAATATCGGTTCGCAGACGGCAATAAAAATAATATGAATGGTATTACTTGACTCTCCATATGCCGACTATAGGAGTGCTAGTTTCATAATAGCAAGAATACTATCTTTATAACAGCTGTATTGCAAAGAGATTTAACAACATAGCCAGTAGAGGTAACCGTGTTGATCCGGCATAGAATAAGGCTATCCCATCTCTTCTCGTGGGTGTTCTATACAGCGACTAAGGGATTTGGAGGAGGCTAGCGGATCTGGAGTTCTCTCCACGCGGTGACGGGTAAACTGCTTACTCCCAAGAGAGCTAACTGACAAGGCAGGCTGTCAGTCGTAAAACAATGCCAAAATAGCTTATTTTAATTTGTAAACATAGATTTTTAATGACATATCCGAGATCAAGTATCGAATTGGCTATGTTTTTTTGTCCTGTCTTTAGAAACTTCAATAGAAACATAAGACTGGGAAACAATCACTCCTCGCTTTCTTTCTCTCTGTTCTCTCTACACTTCCTAACATTAGTTCTCTTTAAAGCCGTTATTGTTCTTTTTGTTTCTTATCTTCATTGTTTCTTCGAGTTAGATTTATTTATGTTTCGTTATAGCGTTCCGGTTGTTTTCTGATTTAGTGTAGCCGTGGCAATGAGAAGGGTAAAATGTTCTTGACTTTTTGATTTCCTTACCTACGGAATGCCTACGTATTATAATGTTTATTTGCCATTAAAAAGTTCATAATAAATTTATCCAGATGTTGCGCGCTCTTAGTAAATTAAGGTTAGATGTCGTATATTTTGAATTTCGTATTATATAGTCCTTTGAATTAAGGACTAGTTGCAATAGTTGAAGTCCATGGCTTCACCCGTGATTTTAAGGTAGGGTCCGAAAATGGATCCCCTCTATTTAGACACCCTAGAGTTATGAATTGGCTATCAATTTGATTATTTTGTATTGAAGATTCGACCTAGACAACTTAAGGTTAAGGACCTCTTACTCTAAGAAACAGCTGATTTTCAAATTAATTTATTATTTATTTCCAAAAGTCATAGACGAAAAGTTGTTCGCCTAGACGTCTTGAAGAAGCCTTGAACCCCCTTACGGCTTAAATGACCGTCCTCGAAAGACGCTGTATGCAATGTAGGTATATCCACCTTCATCACCACTAACTACTCCTATATCAGCAGGTGTACGAGACGCAGTTGCGCGATACCCCGTACTGGTCTTCGTGCATGGGGAATCCTACGAGTGGAGCTCGGGGAACCCTTACGACGGAGCCGTGCTGGCCTCACATGCAGGGCTCGTTGTGGTCACCATCAATTACAGGCTGGGCCTATTGGGTAAGTCACTATTTTTGACCAAACATCTACTGTAATGCCTACTGTGGTTCGACATTTCCTTGCCGGCCTTAGTCAAGTAATTTTTAGCCCCTTACTGAGGTGCAAGTAGTGAGCGGCTTTATTGCTCCTGTCTGTATTATCAGGTAGTGTCACTTGGGCACCAGGCAGTTCTTCTTTAAGAGACATAAACTAAACCAAAAGATGGGCAGATCAGAATAAAGAAAAGAAGGTACTACCAAGCCAAGAAAGGCAGTCGAGTAGAGTGGAAGGAGATAGAAGAGGTCTCTGTGTCACAGACGCGCTGATACCTTGTTTAATATTTTAAAAATTCGATGTATTTGTAAATAAAGACCGACCGATTTCTTCAAAAACGAAGAAACTTGAGAGGTGCCCCCAAAAGTCTATGGCTTCTAATAGGTGTGCGAAAATGACTTCAAACTATTTTTTACGCAAGATGGATTTATACACTTAAAATATCAAGCTTTTATTTTTGGGAGAATAACGAGGCTGACAATAAGTTCCACTTCACAGCAGTTCGTTCGAGAAAAGTGATGCGTGACCCTCTGTACGTAAAAATACGCTTAAATGGATGACAATTTCTCAGAACTCTTCATTGTCTTGCCTTAACGAATGTTACATTATCTTTAGTATTAAAACCGACTTCAAAGAGAATAAAATAACCTTACCTACATACAGTGCCACCGACTTGTCTATTCTATTCAGCTTATGTGCTATTCTGCTCATCATCCCGAAGGGTTTCATCACATCTTCACCATATTTTAATAGGAACAACTAGAAACTTACTCCATTCTAATTAAAAAGATAGGGGTAGGGTCATAGGGTTTTCTTCTGTTTCTGAAAAACGACGCCAGATTTTCTGTAACTTTTACTGTAAACTGTAAATTGAATGACAAATCACAATCTCAGTCAATCGTGAAGAAGAGTCCTGTTAAGGCCTCGAAAAGTTGAGCGTTGAAACAATGCTAAAAGTAATAAACACTACGCGATTAAAGCCGAAAACAAAAAAATATCATCAGATATTTTTTTGTAAGATCAGAAAAGATCAGACCTCAGACGACGGAGAAATCCGGTAGCATACAGAAAGAAACATAACACGTAAACCACACCCGGCTCGAAGGACCAATTTATAGCTACAGAATTTCCGCGATTTGGTCCAGTATTATAAAGAAAAGAATCATGTAACTTAGGTTTATTGACCGAAAGATGACGCAACCTACTGCCAAATTGTTTTTACAAATTCAATTAGTAGGGCATTAAAACTAGTAACGCCATCTAGTGGTGTTTTGTGCGAACAATCCGAATAGATAACCTCCTCCTTTTCGGAAGTCAGGTAAAAATAACATCATGAATATCTCACACAATATTTAATACACGTACGTACATAATTTCAAAGTTTGGAATCTTACATAAACTCTGAGCTCTAAATTGAATTTAATAAACATAAGTCCCTTAAG
Source organism: Idaea biselata (assembly GCA_958496205.1). Lineage (NCBI taxonomy): Eukaryota > Metazoa > Arthropoda > Insecta > Lepidoptera > Geometridae > Idaea > Idaea biselata. The sequence goes on along the minus strand of OY292394.1, from coordinate 34,564,383 downwards.
GCCGTATGTATTTTATATGTGAAATTAATTATAAGTCGTTAAGGCGACGGTTTGTTGAAGTCGTTAATGGTATATGGTGCTAATAGCCTGAGTCTGTCCTTCCACACGTGTAGGTACGATTTAAGAGGAAAGCCAACCTACCTACTCTTTCTCCATAACTACTGTTATACGAAATTCAAGACTCGAAGGACTTAAGGGGAAAGTCTAGCTACTATTTTCTCCATACAAACTCAACAAACTTAGTCGACTGTTTTCTCTGTGGATAAAGACATTCGATAAAATATGTGGGCATGGGCATGCATGGTCATGGCAGATATAGGTTTTATACATATATTTTTATGGCATAAACTTATTTTTTCTCATGTCTTCTTTATCCAAGGAGGAAACAGTCGACTAAGTCTAAGTGCCGACCTGGCACTTGTGAACACATATTTCAAAAAGAAGCCCGACCACTTGATCACCTACAGGAGCGGGGGGCGCGCTACCCAAATCGATTTTCTAATCACTAGGAGACATCATATCGGCAACGTGGCCAACTGCAAAGTCATACCCGGTGAGAGTCTCACTGCCCAACACCGTATCCTTGTCATGGATCTCTGTGTAAAGACCAAAGACAAACGACCGGAACCATGTCAGCGCCGAATCAGATGGTGGATGCTTGATGAAGTCAAGTCCCAGATGCTCGCCTCAGCAATCGGCGACAAATGTGCCAATGCTGAAGGCGAATCGGTACAGGAACACTGGGACCGGATTCAGGTGTCTATCGCTGATTCGGTGCGGTCGGTCCTCGGTATGTCTAAGGGAGGACGCAAGTGTGACAAGGAAACTTGGTGGTGGAACGACACAGTCCAGAGGGAGACTAGGGTGAAGAAAGCCCTCTTTAAAAAGTGGCAAGCGTCCAACTCTCCTGAAGATCGCGACGCGTACAGGTCTGCCAAACGTGCCACAAAGAGAGCAGTAGCCAGAGCCAGTTACAGCCATTGTACGATAAGTTGGAAACGTCTGAGGGGCAGAAGCTTATTTATAAGTTGGCACGTTCTAGGATCAAAGCGGCACAGGATATATCCAAGTGCCGCTGTGTAAAAGATCCTAATGGTAACCTGCTATGCGAGGACCTCGCGGTGAAGGAGAGGTGGCGCTCTCATTTCCACGAGCTGCTCAATAAGCAGTATAAAGAGGTGCAGCCACCGGAACTCCCTCCGAATCTAGGACTTGTGCCACTGATAACGCCTGAGGAGGTGCGCAAGGCTCTTCGCTGCATGAAGAATCGGAAAGCTGTCGGCGCCGATGGAGTCCCCATCGGAGTATGGAAAGCTATGGGTTCTCGTGGTGTGGGCATCTTAACCAACCTTTTTAACCGCATACTCGAGACCGGCAGAATCCCCGCCCAATGGAGACTGAGTGTTATCACTCCAGTGTTCAAGGGCAAGGGATCTGTGCAGGAGTGTGGAAGTTATCGTGGTATAAAGGTCATGTCCCACACCATGAAGCTCTACGAGCGTATAGTTGACTCTCGGATCCGGCAGGAGTGCACTGTCTCGGAGGGCCAGTATGGTTTCCGCCCCGGTCATGGTACCATGGACCCTGTTTTCGCCCTAAGGATCGTTATGGAGAAATACAGAACGAAGAATACGCCTCTGCATTTTCTGTTCCTGGACTTGCAGAAGGCCTTCGACTGTGTTCCTCGCGGGATGATCTGGTGGGCGCTGCGGTCCAAAGGGGTGCCCGAAACTTATATTGGAACCATCAGGGACATGTACCGAAATTCCGATTCAGTGGTGCGAACTGCTGTTGGTGACACTAAATCTTTCCCCATTACAGTCGGAGTCCACCAAGGATCCGTCCTAAGTCCGTTTCTGTTTAGCGTAATACTGGACGCACTGTCCGTAGTCATCCGAGACGCACACGAGCAGCCCCCGTGGATGCTCATGTATGCTGATGATATTGCGCTAGCGGACTCGGATAAGGGACGACTTGGAAGGCGTGTAAATGCGTGGAAAGAGTCACTTGAGAATGGCGGTTTGCAACTCAACGTAGCGAAGACCGAATACTTGGCTAGCAATACCACAGATCCCACACCTGTCTGCGTAGACGGTCACATGGTCGAGCGGACAGACCAGTTTAAGTACTTGGGATCTGTGCTTCACGAGTCCGGCGACATCGATTGCGACGTCAAGTCCCGCATTTCGGCAGCTTGGGCCAAGTGGCGAGAGGTAACTGGTGTCATCTGTGACCCGAAAATGCCGGTTAAACTGAAGGGACAGGTCTATAAAACGATCATTAGACCTGTCCTTTTGTATGGTAGTGAGGCGTGGCCATTGCTTGAGCGACATAAGCAGGAGCTGCGTGTCACGGAGATGAAGATGCTGCGCTGGATGTGTGGAGTGACGCGAAAAGACCGCGTCAGAAACTCCCGCATCAGGGGCAGCCTTCATGTCCGAGACATTGCAGACAAACTGCAAGAATGCCGCTTACGGTGGTACGGCCACGTTCTACGGAAACCGGCTAGTTACGTGGGAAACAAATGTCTTGCTATGGCGCCTCCGCCCGGCCGTGGCAGATTGGGAAGACCCAAGAAGTGCTGGCTTGACGTTGTAAGATCGGATATGCGTGCTAATGGCCTCACTACACGGGATGCCGATGCAAGTGGAGACGTAAAAGTAGGAAAGCGGACCCCGGGCTCTCGAGAGAGATGCAACCGGGAACAACGCTCGGATGATGATGAGATGAGGAAACAGTCGACTACGTTTGTAAAGTTTGTATAGAAAAAAGAGTAGGTTGACTTTCCCCTTTTGTACATATACCTTATATACATTTTGTTCCATTTCTGAGTCTATTCGGAAATAAAATATTCTCATTGCCGCATTATATATTTTCGAATGTCATCTTATTTATGAAAATATGTCATCAATGTATCATAATGTATCTTCAAGGTCAAACGGTTCGACCGATTTCAATGAAAGTTACGTAGGGATAGTTTAAGTAATGGTGAAATAGGATACTTTTAATCCCGATAATCCAGCAAGATCGGGACTTACGCGTGTTAAGCTGCGAGCCACAGCTACATAGTAAAAATATAAAGTAAAATATAAGTTAGATTTTTCTTCTATTTTCGCGATGTTTGTTGTATTGAAATTAAAGTGGTGGTGCTTATTACTTCTAGCATTGTTTCAATGTTCAACCACTTGACTGCCAATCAGTTCTTTAATCCTGAAGAAGGGACTTGTAAAGGTCTCGAAACGTTGAGCGTTGAAACAATGCTAAAAGTAATAAACACCACGCAATTAAGACCGACAAAATATCTTTAATTTCAAAATGTAAGCTTACAACTTCATTCGCAATACTTCAAATAGGAATTCAAAAGTAAAACATTGATTAGCACACAATCCCAATAGCTATAGGTCGTAATAGTCGGTTCGCGTGGTACGGGGTAGTAAAGTCGATCACAATTATCGTGTCTATGATTCAATGCTGCGTAATTATTGTGTTTTTCTGACTTGGAACGATGTTACGCAGAAATGGATTGCTTGTAGCTGAATCGGAATCGTCTATTATTTAGATTGATGATTAATAGGCGTTTGTTTTAAAATAGTTTGTTGACTTCTACCACTTGTAGTTTTGATTTTTCTTTGTCGTTTCAATGAGAAGAAAGAAAGAAAATAGTTTATTTAGACAAAAACATAACTTACACAGCAAAATACTTCGAAAAACAGGGATAGATACACAAAAAGGTAGAACTGTTAACGTACAAAAAATTTTGGTTTATTGGCCTAGCCGCACACTTTGATCTTGTAAAATCGTACAGGTTAAGCAACGCCTGGCTCGGTCATCACTGGATGGGTGCCCAATAATTTGTGTGGGGAAAAATCATTTTCTCGAGCTCATCCGTGCTTCAGAAGGCACGTTATGCGGTTGGTTAAGGTTGTTATTTTAGATAGCAGTCGTTAAGTAAAGTAAGAGGCTTTTCATTCGGGCGACCTGAAAACTCTAACACTAGGTGAGCTTCACTAATGCACTACATGAAAATAAGTTGAAAAAAAATAATTGTCATGTGCAGCCCAAATGTATAGAAAATAATAGAAATATGAAAATTGGCGCATCTGAAGCTACTTAATTTTCTTTTATCGCTGATTCTTATTGTCTACCGTGTCGTGAAAAGATTTTTATACAATAGCTAGTTTTTTTTAACTCATTTTTTTTGGTTTTAGTCGCGTCAGTTAAATGTCAATCAAACATCTCGAAAACGGAAGAATGCTTTTTTTTTTTACAAAATAGCTCCGAGCTTGAAAAGAACTACGTAAAACTATCGACCGACTAAAAGTATCCAGTCCCCTTTACAACGGCAACAAAATCATTGTCTCTAAAGGATAATTTTCTACTTAGCGAGAACAATTTCACTTTATTTCTGTATTATTCGTGTGATATTCGTACTTTGATGCTGTCGTTTGTGTGAACGTCGGTTTATTATTGCGAGCCTCCAGATAAGGCAGTGTTTTACACGTGAGGGTGGGGTTTGACTGTAATTTTTGAAGTAGGTAGGTAGGTATTTTTACCTTTAGAATACGTAAATATGTAGGAAGGTAGGTAGCCTATTACTATAAAATGTTTGTAGGTTTGAAAATAATATGGTATTGCAATTTTTTGACACAGCGGGGCTGTATTTGAGCAGCAGGTTTAGTTAGTCATACCTAGGTATTACGTTTAGGAAAAAGTATATTTTTTGAAATTAAAGACATTTTTCGGTTTGAATCGCGTGGTGTTTATTACTTTTAGCATTGTTACAACGCTTAACGTTTCGAGACCTTTCCAGGTCCCTTCTTCAGGATTGACAATTCAAGTCATCCCAGGTCAAAAATACTATAAGTAATAAATACCACCCGATTCAAACCGAAAAATGTCTTTAATTTTATTTCAATACAACAACATCCCGAAAACAGAAGAAAAACGGTTTTTTTTTATGAAAGTAGTGAAAACTGCATTGAAATTTGGTTGCTCCTACTATAAGTTGATCAACAGTTTGAGCATGTCCGCCAACACAATTATCGGCTTGCAAAAAATAGGCGGAGCGGGCGCGCAGTCAAACTACTAACGTTAACTGTGCACGTTTGTACATATCCACTCATGGTAGAGGTACCGAGGGCCTACTATGTTATGGCGATAAATTATTTTTCGTTCGTTTGGTTGTGTATTTCCTATCAAAAATAAAAAAAATAAAAATCTAAGTACGTTTATTCATTCGGATATTAGCAAGATATCTCTTTGAAATGTCATTTTTTATTATATTTAATCTACTCTACTGTGTCTTCGGAACGCGACCTCCATGACATGAGAAGAAGACACAAGAAACTCATGAGGTTTTTTTTTTTGTATATTTTTTTTTGCAGTAATCATGTGATTTACATTGTCGCATATATATTATTGAAGAAAAGTGGAACTGGAGCAATAATCTATACTATAATAATCCTTACTAGCATTAAAAGTGCGAAAGTAACTCTGTCTGTCTGTCTATCTGTTCAAATAAGTTATAATATACAAAATAATTTACTTAAAACACTATCTCATCCACAAACACACAACCCGCCCAACACCGCCCAAACCGCCCCGGGATCCAGCACCAGAGTTCTGTGGTGGTTCTGTATTACAGTTAGTTCGTTCTTCAAAACAAAGTGCCCCCTACTTAGGAACAGTTAGCTGATAAACTGACAGACGAACACGGAAATCGACTATTTATTGTTATTATAATGGAAGAATACCTACTTAACATAATATTATACCCTTATAGAATAATTCTTAAGCAGAATAACAAAACGTTATAAAAATATTTATAATTTAATATAAAAAATCGTTATTCTTATCAAAGATCTCGCTTGCGTCCAGAATCGTAATCTTTCCCGAGAAATATATTCCAATGCCTCCGAAATTTATTTTAATGTTATAGCTGACCGTAATAATATTAAAAATTTATTCCGTCTTACGTTTAGAAATAAATTCAAATGATATGAGCTCGCAAAATGGCTCCTTGTCGTCTCTTTAACTTGAATAACCCACGTAAAATTACATGAGATTAGCTTCGCCATGCGATATTACTTCCTCAAGTTGTCATCTTGTGAAATTTCAGGACAAGAAGTAGTCAATATTTTTCGAAATTCTTGATTTAAACCACCTTTCAAGTAATCCATCTTCTTTTATTTTTCGTAAAGTGATATGTCTCACCTTTTGCTAGAGTTCTCAGGTTGCTGTGGGACCTCTAACTTGATCTAACGACTGCTATCAGTGATAAGTGTGATAACAGTATTAACTGTTTACTCAGTGAATGATCATTTGGACACAATATGACATGGCATCCAGAAAAGAACGTAATTCTTTTTTTTTTTATTTGTAGGTAGATACTACCGATACATGTACTTCATGATTTTGGAACTGAAAAAAGTTTATTGGCATAATTCCCACATAAAGGTCTCCACCGGTGGGGATTTTGACAATTTTCATCAACAAAGCGTTTTCCCCACCATCTTGTGTACCCTGGTTGGTATGGATTATGGCAATAAAAATATGGTAATTGTCTTAATTCCCACTACCACCAGTGGGGAATATGCCTATTTCCAAAAAAAGGCATGTAGTACGTAAGACAAAAAATATTACGAACTTGACTATCCTGGTATACTTTAGGTCGAAATCCAACAAGTAGAATCCGAGTATCTAATCTACGAATTACTGAGCGGGGTGACTCGCTCAGTAATTCGTAGATTCGCTCTTTGAAACTGAGTTTTCCGCTGTATCGAGAAAAATACGTGTAAAACCGCAGGGCGCAGCTAGTAGGATAATAATAGGTTTTCAATAAGGGAATTTGTGAACCCATTTGTCCAGGTTTGTCAAACATACATACCTACTAATTACGAGTATGTATGAAATACTTTTTTTTATAAATTCAAAACACCCTGTCGGTGACAATTTACGCAGCGTGCCAGTGTTTCTTAAACTTTTCATACGCCAAATGAATATTGCCGAAATCATTACACTATTACTGGTAGGCTGAGATGTAATTACCCGACTGCTAAAAGTTATGTGTTTATCAGTTACTTGAAATAAAAATTTCGGCGATAGTAAAACTGAATAGAAAATAAAATACGTCCAGTAGTCACGGAACAAAGAGACTGCATTAAAAGATTGTCTTGAATTGTGAACGTGTAACTATAGGATAACATGTCATTACTTACACACACACACAAACATTCACCTTTATAATTTAGTATTGTTTATTAGGATAAAGAGTTTTTAAGTACCAGTCTATATATTATTATGATTGTATACAAAAAAAAAACCCGGCAAGTGCGAAACTCGCGCACGAAGGGTTCCGTACAACTATCACAATTGGGTACCGAACCCTAAAATCGTTTACCAATTTTAAAATTTGATAGGAAAGTGTGACATAATATTTAGCTTCGATTCTTAATTCCATCATACGACCACACCACTAAAAAAAATGAAAAAAAAAAACTTTGGCACAAAGACAATCTGAAACTTATAATTAAGAAACTCTTTGGTAAGTGAAGGCAGACTGGTCTAATTTTGGGGTAGCCATTTTGAATTTCATGACCTACTCGATTCGATGTTCTTGAAACACGTTTATTGTATGGGAGCCCCTCTTAAATATTTGTTTTACTTTGTTTTTAGTATTTGTTGTTGTAGCGGCAACCGAAATACATCTTCTGTGATTTCAACCTTCTAGCTATTACGGTTCATGAGATACAGCCTGGTGACAGACGGACAGACGGACGGACGGACGGACGGACGGACGGACGGACGGACGGACGGACGGACAGACAGACAGACAGCGAAGTCTCAGTAATAGGGTCCCGTTTTTACCCTTTGGGTACGGAACCCTAAAAAACAAATTGTAAACCTCCTTCTTTTTAGGAGTCAGTTAAAAAAGGATGTGACTTTTGAAATAAGAGAAATCGTTATCAATACATAAGAGCACTCACATTTTTTGTGACATCAACCGTTACGTGCCCAAGTGTCTGTATTTTGGAATACTTGGAAATTATTCTACGAAATAAATAATTTACAATTGTACTTTATAGTCTGAATATCTCTGTTAAAACATTTAAGTAGAAACGTCAAGTAGGTAACCTAATTAAATTAAATGAAGGTACAAAATAAGGTGCTTTTGCTGAGCTTGATTGATTGACAAATATGACGTTTGACGGATGTTTCGTTTACGTGCAAAAAATAGGCCAGAAATCTAAATCAACGACAACGGTTGTTTACCGTTTCTGATTTTCTACGGAATTAACATAATTTACAGCTCTAAATTTAATTTTATACCAGTAGTCCAGTAGTCCAACTCAGTCATCTAGGTACATGAAATTTAACTGACTAATCTATATATCAACACTAGCTGACCCGGCAAACGTTGTTTTGCCTTATAAATTATAGATAATTAAATTTTTCTTGAATTTTCTTTGCTATAAACCTCACGGAGCCCGAGACCTTTCCAACGAATGCAAAACCGTGGAAATCGGTTCGTGCGTTCTGGAGTTATAGCGTCAGGAAAGAAAACCCGACTTATTTTTATATAGTAGATACAGCCTAAACCGCTGGTCCTAGAAACATGTTTTGTGTTCTTGATGTATCGAAAGGTATAAAAAAATGTTAATCTGCATTATTTTAATGTCAACATACGTTACATAATAACAAAAAATATTTCCAATTTACAAATGTCAAATTTAAACCATGGAGCAGGAGCTGCGAGTCACGGAGATGAAAATGATGCACTATATATGTGGAGTGACGTAAAAATACCTCGTCAGGAATATCATCCGGGGCAGACATTTCAGATAAATTGCAACGTCACGTTGGTCACATCTTGCGAAAACTGGCAAGTTCCGTGGGGAACAAGTTTAGTGTCTTGCAATAATGCCTTTGGCCGGCCGCAGCAGATTGGGAAGACCCAAGAAGTGTTGGCTTGACGTCTTAAAGGCTGACTGCAAATAACCTCACCAAACGGGATGCCAAAAATTGTTTTTTTGTTTTCGCAAGATTGTGCGCTAGACATAAGAGCATGAAAGCGAAGGCACGTTAAGCAGTTGGTCCCGGTTGTTATCTCTGATAGCAGACGTTAGGTCAAGTAAGAGGCCTTAGGGCGACCTGAAAACTCTAACATCAGATAAGCCACATTTCTAAACAATAAGCAGAAAGAGAAGACTACTAATATAATTATAAACTGCTGTTTCAACTGGCTTTGTTCAAACAGCTTGAAATTTAACAAAAAACTTTGACAATATCTGGGCACAGGCGTACATGTGTAGGTATTTTAATCTTGGCTCGCGAAAACGGGGCAAGCTGAGTTGACGCAAACGCGAGAATGTAATTACAAGGCGGGAAAAATTTAGAGGATGTTTTATAATTGCTGACGGTACTTTTTGGAAAATTCAAGTTACAAATTTTCTTTCTGACAGTATGAAATTGGGTGCCGAGAAGTTTTGTAATAATTATAATAAACAATAGGGATTAAAATTGTCGTGCAGATTGCTAGCGGCGCTCCGTGGTTTTACCTGCGTTAGTCTCGATCCCGCGGAAATATTGAAGATCAAAATTTATGAAAATCGGTGTAGCTGTACCTATATGCGTGAAAACTTAAAAGATAAATAGGCAGAGTTACTTTTGTATTTGTAATATTAGTATGGATGTTTATTTCTCAAATAGGTTTGTAGAATAAAAAAAGTATTTTAACGGTATAAAAAGTATTTCACCTACATATATACATACACACATACATATATACTTACATACATACATGCACAACTACATACATACCCACACACTCACAAACAAACATTCATGCAACATTATTCTTAAATAGGTTCACTTAATAGAAAAGTTTCATTTTAGTTCTTAGTTAGAAATAAAATAATCTCTAAGTAGTTAAGTTAAATAGCTTAAAGTACCCTCCATAATTTGTTGTTCTTTTTCTTTTCTGTTTTCAATCGTAATTAAAATCAGGTCTCCCGCGATTCAGGTGATCCTTGTGCGGGGACCGAGGGTAACAGAATTTGTAAATAGGGTTTTATGGTAATAAACATTTTATTATTATTATTATTTAACGGTATGTTTTAGGGTTCTGTACTCAAAGTATAAAAACTAAAAACGAGACCCTTTTACAAAAACTCCACTGTTCGTCTGCCTGTTTATCTCATGAACCCTGATAGCTAGACAGTATACAAATGATGTATTTCTGTTGCCGCTATAACAACAAATACAACAAACGTATTTTTTATTGTCATAATAGTACGAAACCCTTCGTGGGCAAGTCCGTCTCGCACTAGATTGGTTATAGATTGTATATTAGGACGTTTGAGGGCTTTATACAATAATATCACAGAGGTGTGTGCTCCATAAACCCAAAGTATTAATTACACAAAATTTTACTACACGATCACGGTTGACATCAACCCAAAAATCTATACAACAAGGAACTTTTAGAATTTAAGGGAAGGCGCTCGCATTTGATTCAACAATCAAACATAAGCTGGGGTTCCACGGCCCGTTATATCACAGGATTCACAGGCCAGGCCAGGCCGCGCCACGCCTGTCGAGGCCTGTGCGCGACTGATTCCGTCTCGCGCGACGACAGGCTTAATCGGACGCTACGGTCCCCACGGCCTCTCCATCTGGTCGTGCGCGATCTCGTCTGCTAAAACACGGGGCGTGGGACCCCAGCTTTGTGATAAAACGGGCCGCCCGCCGCCTGTCGCGCCTGTGCGACTGATTGACTGACTGACTGACTCGTGTCGAACCGTTCCCACAGTCTATCTCGGTCAGTGCCGGCCTGTCGTTACCGCCAGTCCGACAAGTTAAGTGGTTCAGGGCATGTTTTTTTTAACTCCGTGATAGGGATAGTTTCTCCTTTCAAAGTCGTTTCGCTACGCGCCTTTGAACTTACCGATACTCGACGGATGGGAAGGGCGATGTCAGGCTTCCACAGGCTTCATCGAATGCTACGGTTCCCACGGCGATTTGCTATGAAACTTGGTGTGCAGAAAAAGATAAAAGTAGCCCAGAATACATGGGCTACTTTTTATCCTGATATTCCCGCGGAAGTGGGTCTTAAATAATTAGGCTTCTTTAATTAGGCTTGTCAAGTTATTTTTTACGCCATGCACTTTCAAAAGGATCCTTGTTAGTCCGTACTATACTTGGCTAAGTTTCAAGTAAACATTTGGCACATACAAGCTTACGCCTTCTGCTTCGAATGCGTTGGCATCTTTGTGAATGGATTAAGCGCTTTACGTTTAGTGTGCTGAAAGCTCTATCATTTGTGCAGCGGCTGTCATAAATGTATGAAATTAAACGAGTTATGAGTGAGGTTGCGGGGAAAACAGAACTTTAAATTTTTGTTGCTTTTTTGCTGGAAAATAATGTCGTATCATACGTATGCTGTTTTTAGGGTTCCGTACCCAAAGGGTCAAAAAACGGAACCCTATTACTCAGATTTCGCTATTTGTCTGTCCGTCTGTTTTGTTATTTAAAATGTTTATTATTTTACCTTCTACATAGATCACTTCTGCGCTGTTTTGCAAATTAACTTAGATTGTAATAAATCATTTATTTTACTAGTATGTCGTGTTGTTTTTATTTTGATTACAATTATATGTTATATTTCATCTAGTAGTCTTATAAAACTAGGTTTAGTCTCATGGGCTCCTCTACTATTTTTAATCCCGATATTCCGACGAGATCGGAACTTAGGCGGGTTAAACCGAGGGGCGTAGCCAGTTGAGGAGTATATTTTCAAAACGTTCCTTACCTCATCCTCATGCCGACATAAACATTCAAACATTTACAAAATGTCACAAACATCGTTACACAATACGCGTCACAGTAAAGTAGCTTCAATAAAAACTGGTTTGAAATTCCCCTGTTCCTTTGTACGTAGGGTTGACACATAGTTGCGAAATTTCCGCCTCACAAATTCAGCTTTGTTCTGCAAACTGTGGTATTTCTTTACCTACGAATTTCTTTGGCAAATATTACGTTTGAGTCCAGGGTTGTCGTTGTCGCAGGCGCTTGTGAATTAGTGTTTACTTTGCGGTTGTAATGTCACTTTGGGAGTTAAAGTTTTTGGTGATTCTTCTTTTTTAGGATTCCGTACCTAAAGGGTAAAAACGGGACCCTAATACTATATTATTACTGAGATTCCACTGTCTGTCTGTCCGTCCGTCTGTCACCAGGCTGTATTTCATGAACCGAAATAGCTATACGGTTGGTTGTTTTCACAGATGATGTATTTCTGTAGCCGCTATAAGAACAAAAACTATAAAAAAACAAATATTTAAGGGTAGCAAACGTGATTTTTGATGTCAGAACGCAAAGATTCCGCGATTATTATACCACTGGCGCCATCTAGTGATGGAATGATAGACTGGCGCCAGTGGTTAAATATATGTAAGCTTTCGCGTTACGAATTGGTTTGGTCCAGTGTTCATTTTAAGGTTCCATACCCAATTATTGTAGTAGTACGGAAACCTTCGTGCGCCAGTCCGACTCGAACTTGCCCGGTTTTTCGTTTAGTGTTAGAGTTTTCAGATGGGCCTGGGGCCTTCTTGACTTAACGTGTGCTATCCATTGAGATATTATGTACCACTTAAGATGATGTCTCCAACAGATTCCATGTTATTTCTACGCGAAATAATAAAAGTAATATCTTAAGGCCTGCTTTGTTCTGAAGAAATACGTTTTTGTCATTGTTTCGGTCCTGTATTTCCAACTATTGTTTTCTTCCTGCATTTGCGGACAAATGCATGAAATTAAATTTGGGTTCGAATGTTAGCGGTCCGATCCGAAAAAGAATTATAACTCAGAAGAAGTAAATAAAGAAGTAATGGAAACCTCTTTTTAAATGTCAGTTAACTGGATTTTTTTGTTCGTTTGTTTGTTAGTATAACCAATGCAGGCATCGCAAACTAGAGTCGTTATGCATCTAGATAGGTAAAGTCACTAAGGGGAAGTGTGGCTTATGGCAAAAGTACGGCGGACATCAATTTAGCGGACTTACAATTGTTATTTTGATAAAATCGCTAATCATGATGGGAGAAATATAGAATAGAGAAAATATTTATATCGCGACTAGATGGCGATTTTATCAATATAACAAATTGTAATCCGGTAAATGGAGGTTCGCCGCAATTTCCCCATAATCCGCACTTCTCCCTAGTACGCAACAAACACACCTAAAATCGCAAGTGAACTTCATACCCATAAAATAAACCATTACAACCAATATTCACATAAACAAACGCTAAAACCTCACCAAGATCACGTAACAAAAATAAATATATTCATTTTGAAAATTATCCCTTAGTTAATAGTAATATAGCATTTACCAACCATAACCAAAAACTATTTAGACCTATGGTTATGTTAATCCGTGACCCAATAGTTTGGATAATTACGGTCTACTTGAAGGCCCTTTCTCCACTTACGTTTTATTTCACATTAAGTTTACGCTTGAGTTTAATAACTTAACGAAAATTGCATCTTATTCAGAAAATGCCTCAGAAGGAATGCCCATTTGAATGTGATTTAAGTTATTCACTGGAAATCAAAAGGCTCTGACGTAATCAAGTAACTATTTTCGGGGTTTTTGTTAGCTTGTTGTTGCAACATGCTGTATAAACTGTGGTAACAGGGTCCCGTTTTATAAGATCACTTTCTCTTCTATCTGACCTTCAGTCTGCCACCATCGATTTTCTCATCAACGGATGGACTTAGCAAGCTGAAAACTCGGGTCCCACGGCCCGTAATATTACAGGCCATGTTAGGCCGCGCGACGCCTATCAAGACCTGTGCGATTGATTGCGTCTCGTGCGACGACAGGCTTCATCGGACGCTACGGTTCCCACGGCCTGTCCGTCTGGTCTGGCGCGATTTGGCTTGATAAAACACGGGCCGTAAGACCCCAGCTTTAGGTGTATAATCGTGTACAATAGCCCTTCTACGTTTACGAACGCGTTTGCGTTTTGCCATCAGTTCAGTTGCTATAGAGGTTTTATGATGCAAATACAATAAACGAACGAGTCCGTAAAAGTTAAGGTACAGTTCGCGAGTTTTCCGGTGCTGAATTTGTGTTAGCTGTTAGCTTTTCTGTATAAATTTTGAATACGTCCAACTTATATATTAGGGTTCCGTACCCAAAGGGCAAAAACGGGACCCTTTTACTGAGAATTCGCTGTCTGTTCGTCTGTCACAAGGCTGTATCTCATGAACAGTACCTACTAACTAGCTGAGCTAGACAGTTGAAAGTTTTTACAGGTCATATGTTTCCGTTTTATTTTGTTTTTAGTATCAACAAATACTAAAAACAAAATAAAACAAATATTTAAGGGGGCGTATTTTTGACCACTATCGCCATCTAGTAATGTATTGATAGACTTAACGTTCGCTTTGCGATCATGGTTTGGTTGGTCTAGTGTCCATTTTAGGGTTCCGTACCCATTTATGATAGTGGTATGGAACCCTTCGTGCGCGAGTCCGACTCCCACTTGGCCGGTTTTTTATTTTTAGTTTTGTCACGAATATTGTACGAGTATTTCTGAATTCTGAATTCAGCGTCAAAGACCTCCTAAATGCCTGCTAAGTCGGTATTTTATAAATCCTTGGCCCAAACTGAATTCCAGATTTACATTTTTCCCGGGTCTTATTCGGGTCTTGGTCGCCTCCTGTGATCAAGACTATTGTAATAAAGTTGAAACGTCGAGATAAAAGAACATAGAATACCCGGACAAAATGTAAATATAAGTACAGATTATGTAAGTTTAGAAAGTTTAACCAAATCCTTGGTATGGAAAGTTGAAAAGAGCCACTAACGAAAGCGAAGATTTAAACTAGTTTGCGTAAACTCATACTAAGACGGGCGATAGATGATTATTTTATAATAGGTCCCGGTGATAATCTCTGATAGCAGTAGTTAGGTCAAGTTAGAGGCATTAGGGTGACCTGAAAACTCCTACACTAGGTCAGTCACACCACCACACGAAAAGAAGAGGAATAAGAGAATACACCTTGACCGATGAGCAGACATCCGAAAAGGCAAACCGATAAAAATTTAGAATTTCTATAGTTATACCCTGGTTTAGTTGCAGCGGCTGATTCCTTGGTAACACATTTTGTGTAAATATCTACACTTATATATATTTCAAAGTCTTGACTGACCGACTGAAATATAATATATGCAAAGCCAAAACCGCTGGTCCTAGAAACATGAAATTTGGGTGTGTTCTTCTTGATGTGCAGGTATCCACTAAGAATGGGTTTTTGAAATTTTCTGCGTGAGCGGGACTTAACGCGCGTGAAGCCACCGGATAAAGCTTGTTTGCCTATTACACTGTTACAAATGTGGGAGTACTAACTAGGTACTTAGTAACTCAAAGTTTCTGGAAACGATTATTGTTATTACTCAAACATTTGAGATAGGTTTCGTAAATGGATATTTTACTGACGAGTACATTTTCATATACTAACAGTAAGTTCCGAGAAATTAATATTGTACTTAAATTGTCTTAGTATCACTTTTGAAGCGTTTCGCCCACGATTTGTGTATTCGGAGAATTCTCAGGAACTCTACGTTCTTGGCCCCTTTTGCCCGGGAGGGATGCGCGATCCCTTTTCGCGTTCACTTTTCTCGTATGTACTGCTACGAAATGGAACTCACTGCCCGCCTCGATATTCCCTCTTAACTACAACCTTGGAGTCTTACGTCTAGAGTGAATAGGTTTTTTCTAGCAAGCATATACATGTTACATCTTATATGTTACATCATCGACCTCATCGTCGCATCCCATCAAGTGAGATAAGGTCAACTGCAAGGATATGTAAATGTAACGAAAAATTAACTGGCTCTTAAAATTATAATATTAAGAAGTGTAGCTATTACGAATTAAATGTCCTAATTGCATAGGCTTGTGAACAAAATGGCGATGTATACATGAATTTTCTTTCAATGTAGTCTTGTGTTGATTCCGTTACGTATTAAAATGAAAAGATACTTTTGGCAATCGAGCTCGCACTCATCTGCAACGCTTCCGATTAACTTCTTCAACCACAAAGGTCATCACAATAATCACACAGTTACCTTCACTCACCAAATCCTTCTTTTATCACCAGGCTTCCTAAACCCGCGTTCAGACGAGTACCCACGCTCGCCAGCGAACTACGGCCTGATGGACCAGATAGCAGCCCTGCACTGGATCAAAGAGAACGTGGCGGTCTTCGGCGGTGACCCGACGAATGTGACGCTGATGGGTCATGGTACAGGGGCTGCGTGTGTGCACTTTCTGCTTACATCGCTCGCTGTGCCTGAAGGTGAGTTGGTTTTGCTTACAAAGCGAGAGGTCAGAGGCGGAATGATCAAAAATAAGTTTTATTTCGTAAAAGCAGCGCAAAAATATTGCAACAACAGTAATAGATATTACAATACGTATTGCAAAAGCCGTGTTCACGAGATGGAAATTTGCGACTAGAACTTCATAACTTACATTCCCAAACCCCAAACTAATAAAAAACAAACCGTATTTCGTCAATAAATCTTAAGAAATGCATCACATTCGTATAAGTAGGTAATACCATTTTTCACTAACCATATTGAAGTACGAGTATAAGGTATGAAACCATCCTCATCCCCTACCTACCGCCTATCTAATTTCCCCAAACACGGTAGCGTGCGATTGTCATCAAAGGTAATAGCATCGTATGCCATCAGGGCTCTGAAGATTGACTCCTTTACACTGTCAGTTTACGGTTTACGAGCTCACGTCAAAATATGTCGGTGTAAATTGGTATTAGATATTGTTTTAATGTTATAATGTTAAGCTGGGTGTTGATGGTAACTGGATAATTAATGTAAATTAATATTGGATGATGTTGGATGAGCACATCTCTATGTGCTCATCTGACATAGATGTCAGATGAGCACATAGAGATGTAGATCTACATCTGTATCTAGACCTCTGTCTAGATACCTCAGATGCAAGCTATATTGCATAATATCTACACTTCTACACTAATAATATAAAGAGGAAAGATTTGTATTTTTGTGTATGTGTGGGTGTTTGTAATGAATAAACTCAAAAACTACTGGACCGATTTCAATACTTTTTTCACCAAAATAAAAGCGTAACGTAGGCCTTTGACCCCGATATTCCCACAGGATCGGGACTTACGCGGATGAAACCGCAGGACGCAGCTAGTTATTAATAAACTACGGTGACATTCTTGAATCCATTTAGTCTTTCTTTCTTCTTTTCGTGAAATGGTGTGGCTCACCTAGTGTTAGAGATCTGGTCTTCCTTAAGCATCCAACTAGTCATAAGAATTGCTATTCGAGATATCCGAGACCGCGCCTTCCGAGGCAACCACTAACAATCTTGAAGCTGACAATGAGTCAGCATTTCCGAAAAATCTCACAACAAACTTTAAATTTAATTTTCTAATACTGTCGATAGAGGCGCTAGTATCAAACTCCTGTGTTTGTCAATTTTCATAAACGTTTTGCGCTAAGCTAATAGCTGTTGGCGACACTATTAGCAGTGGCATGTCACCACAAAGTTCCACCACCCTGTATACCACAACAATATCAAAGAGCTCACAACTCACGTCGCCTAAAATTGGCACCGTGAAACTTTAAGCATCAACTAATGCACAGTTTCGATATACAAACTACGAGTCGTTTTAGTGACGGACTGTTGTTACGGTAAGGTGTTGTATTTTTACAAGATGAGTATCAATACTGTGCTAAAAATTGCAAAATATAGTCACGTCAACGTTGCATGTCGAGTTCTTCACAAAGTTTTTCGTCACCGTCAGATCGTGGCGTAAGATGTTAATAGCACACACATTTTTGCATGTTTGTCTAAAACTGCTCTACTAACTGTCCGTAACTATAACAAATCGTATTTGGAATGCTTATGGGATTAGTTAGTTAGTTTCGCTGGGACCTTGTACGTGATTTTTTAAAGGGGTTAAGCAGTAAGACGCCACGGGATCCTACTCCGAATTGGCGAATATCCCATGCCTTCAGATCGTGGTGAGTCCAGGGACATTTTCTGGGGTCGGTTTTCTCACGATGTTTTTCTTCACCGTAAGGGCAATGTTATTAGCGCAGATAACTTTTTCTTAGAGATTCGAACCCATGACTCTCGGAATGAGACTCGGGGTATCTACCACTAGACCAACACCGCTCCTCCTCTCACCTCCTTATAGAAACCCAGCATAAAATTGGCACCGTTAAAGTTTAAGCATCAACTTAGCGGTACACTTAACATGGTAACTACTTACATTGCCGTTAAGTTACCCCCTCGTCGATAAGTTAATTATAAGTTGAGAGAGCCTGAGAAATTAATGTTGGAAGGTAGCTTCTGATACTGGTGATGTTGCTTTGATGTTCGTTTGGTAGCGATGGGGTGAATGCGGGGTGAAAAATGTTGTTTGTAACAGTTCCCAACTGCTAAGAGCAAATCACAAGTAGATAATACTTAGAGAAATGTTACAATAGGAGCGTCTTGTTGTGACAAAACGGTGATAAAAATTGATATTTATTTAACATCTTTTTTTTTCGATCTTACTTGAAATTGACGTGAAAAAAGACGTGTAATAAACAATTTCAACTGTTTCAATCGATATTTGTTAGTAACAAAGTTACAAAATAAGGCCTCAGGTGTACTTATCTGAAACTTTTCCAGTAAGTGTCTGAAAGACGAATGCAAATTTCGCCAGACTTGAAGCAGATACGCTTTGCTCGCTCGGTCAATTACTAACCAATTTCACTGCCGTGAAAAGCAGATATTTCCACTGATAAAATAAGTGTTTCCACTATCCACATTTGGAATTTTTGAAATCGGTCCATTAGCTTTTGAGTTTATTCATAACAAACACACACACATGCACACACAGATACAGATAGATATTTCCTCTTTATAATCTATATCTTCTAATTAATAAAACTTCCATGTCACAGTGTTAGTTACCGTACTCCTCCGAAACGGCTTCACCGATCTCCACCAATCTCCACATGCGCATTCAGTAGGTCTGAGAATCGGTTACTATCTATAATTTATAAGGCAAAACAACGTTTGCCGGGTCTGCTAGTATTAGTATAGATATAGATTTACTACTCTAGCTTTGTACATTGTTTCTTATAAGCGATGGGAACTGTGCCTATCTAATAATAAAAGTGATTTGTATCTAAAAGGGAGATAAAGAAACCAAATTAATCTCGAGTTTTGCATATTCAATACTGTATACCGCTGATAGCCCAGGGTTCGATCGAAGCGGGGAACTATTGTTTCCTAGTTTCCTATATACGACTACGTGACCATTGTTCGAGATTGTAAAGGCGACGGCGATTGGAATCGAATATGAGGGTTTTATGGTAATTCT
The DNA here is from genome assembly GCA_958496205.1 of Idaea biselata. Classification (NCBI taxonomy): domain Eukaryota; kingdom Metazoa; phylum Arthropoda; class Insecta; order Lepidoptera; family Geometridae; genus Idaea; species Idaea biselata. The sequence continues at coordinate 34,544,949 of OY292394.1, read as the reverse complement.
GTGGCAGTGCACCGATTTTAGTTTGATTAATCGACTTAGGGCAGTTTATCAATCTCTTCAATAAAGATAACACTACCTACCGAATAAAAAGTCGTAATGTTTTGTTAAGAAATAAAACTTTCGGATGTTTGTAAAAGTATTTTGATTTTGTTTAGGTACTAATTGAAAAATCAACTCTAAGCTAAATTCTGCTAGTTAAAAGGATCGTCCATTCACATAAAAATACTTCTGCAAAAACACAACGCAGGATCGACTGTGTGCAGGATTCGAACCAACAACGCACCTTAACTCAATCCGGGTGTAATGACTTAGCCAATTAGTCTACCAGCGTTGCCTCTGTGACTCATACGCTGAATCTTTGCATCTGTGTTTCATATGAAAATAGAATATTCACATGATAGTTTTTTAAGGCTTAGTGAAATAGCTTAGGAAGTAGCAGCTTTTGAATATTTTTTGACTTCAAAATATGGAACAGAAAAAAGTCGCTAATAGACTCGCGAACTGACTAATATCGCCGAACCCCGCCTACTTAGGTCACCTACATTGCGCGCTAAACACAGTAGAGTTATTCCTTTGTCTATACAGTAAGACCAATGGTTTTCGAAAACCAAATCAACGCTTAGGAGAATATCAGCTCAAGCGTATGCAAGCGTCCACATAAGACGCCCCTTCTGGAGTGCCACAGTAATTCTACGAACGAAAGAAAGATACTATGTCATCCGTCCTTCAAAACCGTCAGAAAATAAAATTATCAAACGGATGGATGAAAAATGTTCTTCTATTGAAATTAAAGTCATTTTTCGGTTTGAATTTCGTGGTGTTTATTACTTTTAGCTTTGTTACAACGCTCAACGTTTCGAGACCTTTCCCGGTCCCTTCTTCAGGATTGACAACATCGAGCGTTGTAACAATGCCAAAAGTAATAAACACCACAAATTCAAACCGAATAATGTCTTTAATTTCAATACAACATCGCGAAAACAGAAGAAAAATCTAGATTTCCTTCTGGAATTATCGTTCGTTTTATCGTTCGTTCGTAGAATTAAAGAAGAGGCCCTTCTTTAAGTCCGTAATTGTGACAAGCAACACAAAACATCACTTTGTTAATGTAATGTAGACTGTGTTACATTAAAGAAATCCATCACAACGCGAGCGTTAGACCAAAAGTATATTTAGCCCAAAAATAATCTACATAAAGGTACAAGCGTAGGTACATAGCATATTCAATGTACCTGAATTAATGTTTCACGTAACGCGAACAGACAGCCTAGGGGGCTTCTACAGAAATAAGTTGGTTGGAAAAAATACTGTGTCCTTCGGGCCGGTTGAAGACCTTTGCTTCGCTCTAGGAATTGTAAACTAGCAGCGCCTCTTGGTTTTACCCGCGTAAGTCCCGATCACGCGGGAATATCGGGATACAAAGTAAAGGAGTAACGAATATATACGTTACTTGCGTGCTTACACATAAACTTTTACATCTTATTTCTTACTAATAATTTTATAAATGCAAAAGTAACTCTGTCTGAACCGTTGAACGCGGAGTTATTCAAGGACTAATAAAATTGTTTGAATGCTGATGTCGCTAAATAAATATTACACTAATAAAAAAAACCTTAAACTAAACATTTTTGTCACAATACCATACTGAAATAAAGACATTTTCGGTTTTAATCGCTGGTGTTTATAACGTTTAGCATTATTTTAACGCTTAACGTTTCGAGACATTTCTTCTTCTTCTTAAGGAAAATCTACCATACATTTAAACCGCGAGACAACAGCGTTATCGACAACATTAATTACTCACATAGTCTACGTTGGTAGGTCCAACCATTTGAGAAAATTGTCGGTGCCAGACAGACGGACAAGCGAGTGATCTTTTAGGGGATCCTTCTTTTACCTTTTAAGGTAAGGTACCCAAAAAAGGCAAAAATACGTAAATTTATCTATACCCCAGCCTCGATATACATAAATCAATATGACACATCACACGTAGGTACAGAAAGGAAAGGGTACTAAAAACTGTCCTCGTAAACAGCCACTTACAATATGAGCAGGTAATAATTCAGACGCCAAAGTCATTACTTTTTGATTTCATGTTTCATGAACATTTTTACTACATTTTGTCAGTTCTTTTGTTTTGTACTCGGTTTCACCCGCGTAAGTCTTGATCCCGCGGGATTTTCGGGATTAAAAATAGCCTATGTGTTGTTCCAGGTCTCCAGCTGTCTACGTTTTAAGTTTCATCGCAATCGATTTTTTAGTTTTTCGTGGAAGTGTAAAAAAATCACATACGTGCATGTTTACATAATAATTATTTTAGTAGGTTTCCAAATATTCTCTCTCACTTTCTCTTTGTCTTATCTAAGCTGTTTCGGTTGCATCTCTCCCGAGAGTCAGGGGGCCGATAGTATCCAAAAATATTTGTACGTTCAGTAGGTAAGTCATCATTGACCACACCTACTGCAAAAGCGGTGTTTGTCTAGTGGTAGATACCCCGACTTTAATTCCGAGGGTAGTAGGTTCGAATATGTTTACTTTAAGAAAAAGTCATGAGCGCTAATAACATCGCTCTTACGGTAAAGGAAAACATCGTGAGGAAACCGACATGTCCTAGGACATACATAATATATCAAAGGTAAAAGCACAGTTTACCTAATATAATGGTAAAATTAATCAAATCGTCCAGCAAAAAGGAGACTGTTAACTTTAAGTATAATATTGGAGTTTCTCATTCATAATCTTAGTGTAAATTGATACAGGACAAAGGTTTTTAGACATACATTTCAAACGATTCAAGTTTTTTTTCACAATTACGGTTTACGTAATTTTGAAAAAATAATTTTAGTATCGGTTTTGTAACCCTAATACATTTAATTTAAAAAATCTTAAAGATGCTTCATTTGCAAAAAATATTTCGAAACCTGCTCGCGACCATGGCTGGTGTAACCCGTGCCGAAAGGTTGAGGGAGTTAAAACGAATAATATTATATTATCGGTAGTAGTGTAATAATGGTGATCTTAGCTCAATACACTCCTAGCTCATCACCAGTAACCATCAGGTCAGTTTTTTATTACCTGATGGCTTCTGAATGAACAGATCACTATAACTGTTTCAATACAATTTGATCTATTCAAACCGGTTAATATCTAAACTAGTCTAGTGGTGATCTTAGCTCAATACACTCCTAGCTCATCACCAGTAACCATCAGGTCAGTTTTTTATTACCTGATGGCTTCTGAATGAACAGATCACTATAACTGTTTCAATACAATTTGATCTATTCAAACCGGTTAATATTTAAACTAGTCTAGGTACTGTTCACCTGATCATGACCGGATCCTCTAGATGAATAGTAAAAAGATCCATCAATATTCTACCTGATGACTTTTGAATACATATAGAACATTACCAGTTTCGGAAAAGTTTCATCTATTCAAACCAGTCAATGCCACAACAATTCATAAAGATGAATGAAATATATCTGCTTAAAGCAAGCGACAGCCACTTAGCTTTATACGAAGCGAAGATAACAAAATATAAACATAGTATCTCGTATCAACACAATGATGCTACGCTCATTTGATTACGCCGCTTTGTCATAAATACATACCTACTTAACCTACCTGCACTAAACAATTTAATGATTTGCAAATATCTACATCGAAACATTTTTTTCTTTGTCTATCAATGTTCCGATATTAACTTAGTTAAAAGAGGATAATAAAAGATCAACTAAATTGTTTTTTTAAGAGCTCTATTTTAAATTACTTATGAACCTATCTATTCATTCACATAAGTATTCATAATGATTAAAATAGTACCTATATAATTAAAAGAATTGCATATGTACCTACTCCCTAATAGAGAGCCATTATGCATCAGATTGATCGCTCACGAATGAAGATTATAAAATGAAGACAAGTTATCTTGTTCCTAATAGACTCAACTCTGCAAAAAGCTCAAAAGGTTATACTATTCATATTTTTTTATGTGTTATTCTTATCAATCATTTGGCAACGATAATATCTTATATCCTTGAGAGGTATAGAACACACAAACGTTGTCGACGTCAGACAGCCGAACAACTGATACCGATGTTTATTTTCGATGCCTGCTTATAATTCAAATGTGGTCGAAGGGCGTATAGAAGTATTTACGAAGGATGCTGCAGGAAAACAAGTCAGAAAGGAATGCCAATTAAACAATAACCCCATACCGTTTCTTTTTCATGATATAAGATATGAGATAAATGGAGTTGAAATTGATCGTATTAGACATGCTGGTATTTCTTCTACAATCAAATCTTATGCTTCAATGAATGAGGGAGAAAGTAAGCAAGCTGCTTTGTGGGGTTGGAACTTGAATGGAACAAAATCTGTAAATGGTTTTTTTAATGTAATATTACCGCTTAGTAAAATGTTAGGATTTGCCGAAGACTATAACAAGATTGTATTAAACTGCAAACATGAATTAATATTAACAAGATGTAAATCCGATGTTGATGCTCTCATACTTGATAATAATGATCATGTGTCAGTTAATATTGAAAGAATTCAATGGCGTGTACCTCATATTAAAGTGTCCGATCATGAAAGATTGCTGCTTTTAAAACCATTAGAAAAAGATAAGGCGATACAAATAGCATTTCGAAACTGGGACACATATGAATATCCACTTTTACCTAAAACGAAAAAGCATTCATGGTCCATTAAAACTGCCTCCCAACTTGAGAAGCCTAGATATGTAATATTAGGCCTTCAAACAGCTAAGAAAAATTTAAAAGATAAAAATTGTTCACTGTTTGATCATTGTAATTTAACTAATGTTACATTATTATTAAATTCGCAAGCGTATCCATATGATTCACTTAAACTCAATTTTGATAATGATAAATATCGCATATTATACGAGATGTACATCAGATTCCGTCAGTCTTACTACAACACTCCAGTTGACCCGTTGCTTAATATCATCGACTTTAAAGAAAAAGCACCTTTGTTTATAATAGACTGTTCAAGACAAAATGAAACATTAAAAAGTGGACCAGTTGATGTCAGGCTTGAAATAGAAAGCGATAAAGATTTTCCTGACAAAACGAGCGCGTATTGCCTCATAATCAACAATCGAATTATAGAATATAAACCTCTCAGCAGCACAGTTCGCAAGATATCATGAAATTAATAGTTGATGTTCAAGGTTTCAAAACTGAACTAAATCAGTTTATACCTAAAGAAATAGCTATTCTAGATGGCAAAGGGATACAAAGCTTTTTAATACGACCACCGTTTCCGTTTTATGATTTAACTACAAAAGAAAAGAAACAGGTTGACTGGATTGAGAGAAATAGAAATATTTATTGGAAGGAAGGATACATTTCTTTTTCAAAATATAAATATTGTATCGCACCTCTTCTAAATGATAAATTTATTTATGTTAAAGGCGAAGAAAAAGCTAAGTGGCTTAAAGAAATGTTTAATAATTGTAATGTTGATAATATAGAAACTTTAAGCTGTCCTAATTTATATACTTTATCTGATCTTTACAGTGAATGTATCGATATCTACATATGTATCTATCATAAGAATATTTGTGCTGTAAAAAATGTAATTTGTTTGAAAAAGTGGTGTATTGATAAGTTTTATAACCAAATTATGTTTTTATTTTTTTTAAATCTCATCGTATAAATCTACTTTCATCTACCTCATAAGTGTCAGTCTTATGCTGAAATTTTAGATGATCAGTCAACAGAAACCGCAATTACATAGCAATGGAGGGATTTTATTGTTGTTCAAAGAAATGTATCGATATGACTGGATGTGATTGTGTCGACGGGATCGCTTGTCATTTTTGTCGATATGGTTTCTGTCACTGTAAGTGTGTGAGCTTACCTTTTCTTTTAAAGCTTTACATCATTTGGCGTAAGTTTAGAAAATAATTTTGTGAGACTATATCTAGCGATATGTAGCCTATAAACTATATAGTGTAGTGTGGTGTGGTGTAGCGTAATGTTAATTTATGTAAAGTACTAATAAATATGTGAATTGTTGAATTAAGTTGTTTCATTCCGAGAGTAAAGTAAACCCTGATCAAGCTATACGAGTAATACACTCATTTGATTATCAGTTATTGAATAATTTATCAAAGTCATCAGGTAGAATATTGATGGATCTTTTTACTATTCATCTAGAGGATCCGGTCATGATCAGGTGAACAGTACCTAGACTAGTTTAGATATTAACCGGTTTGAATAAATCAAATTGTATTGAAACAGTTATAGTGATTGTTCATTCAGAAGCCATCAGGTAATAAAAAACTGACCTGATGGTTACTGGTGAAGAGCTAGGAGTGTATTGAGCTAAGATCACCACTAGACTAGTTTAGATATTAACCGGTTTAAATTGATCAAATTGTATTGAAACAGTTATAGTGATCTGTTCATTCAGAAGCCATCAGGTAATAAAAAACTGACCTGATGGTTACTGGTGATGAGCTAGGAGTGTATTGAGCTAAGATCACCACTAGACTAGTTTAGATATTAACCGGTTTGAATAGATCAAATTGTATTGAAACAGTTATAGTGATCTGTTCATTCAGAAGCCATCAGGTAATAAAAAACTGACCTGATGGTTACTGGTGATGAGCTAGGAGTGTATTGAGCTAGTTCCTCCATATATACACTACTATCGGTAACGCCATTTTGCCCCACGCGCCACGTTCATAGTTTAAAATTTGCTTATTTTCCAAAGTCGATGCTCCTAGTCAAACCCACGACCTACAGATCACCTGCCTGCCGCTCTACCCAAACAACAAAAGCTTACAAAACAAAAGCTTTTTTCTACTAGGTTTTATACCAGGGGTAGTTATAGAATTAACACGAAACGAAAATTCTAGGTAGCTACGATGAATAAAACGCAATATTACTTCGCTACTTCACCCCTGAGAATAAAAGAATGGTATGTAGCATCGCAGGTAAAATACTTTCAATCGGCCGACAGACAACCACTTGTGTTCTGAGGCGAATCAGATTCGATTTTAAATTGTTTAGATTTATAAACTTTAATATTAAATCTAAAGTGAAAATATCAAAATTTTTAAACATTATTTCTTAGTGTTAATCCATACTTAGGAAATCCTGCTTTTTAAAAAAAATGCTTTCAAAAACTTTAGTAGCGACTATTGATAATCCGAACCAACGCGTTTGACCGCTTCGCCACGGATAAATCATCGCTCAATTTAAAAGTATGCTGTCTGTCTCAGATCTGAGACGGGACATCTTATGCTAAAATTCCATTCAGTCTTTCAATATTTCCCGCTGAAGATTTACTGAAATCCCTGCAGGTATTGGCGAGATGGCGAGTAAATGGAAGCAAATAAAATGTACTCATATTAACTACTTCATGCTTGCGTTGCGGATTTATAGTATTCAAGAATGTTATTTTGTATAATTTTTTTTTTTATATAGGGGGAATCCGCAATGAAACGGACGTGTTTTGAAACGGACACTACCGAATTTTTTTTATGTTTTTTGGGTGTTGATGTCACCATTGATAACCATATACCTGTAGGCCTGTGGCCATAGACCCTTTTCTATGGTAATCAATGGTGCCAACACCTAAAAAAACGAAAATTTCGATCAAAAACTTGAGATATCGATAGTGTCCGTTTCAAAACACGTCCGTTTCATTGCGGATTCCTCCTAAGCAAATAGATGTTCCTTACGTAGATGTATCTTTTTTTAACAATATAGATGAGCGTTCGACCACTATCTCGCGATCGATGCGATGATGTGGTATAAGATATAGCACGCTCATCTGGAAGAAGGAAGAACAGACTAGAACAAGATCCGAACCGTCTTCTTCAATGGCTACAATGGCGATGGGTTGGGCCGGAAATATCAAGCTATCTGCCTGCAATCCAGTTGGGCAGTAAGACGCCACGGGAGCCTACTGCAAATTGGCGAATGTTCGATGCCTGAGTCCTAGGATATGTCGGTTTTCTCACTGTGTTTACCTCCACCGTAAGAGCGATGTTAATTAAAAAAAATGATTCACAAAATCAAAACAAACATAAGTTTTAGGTGAGAAAATAGACATAATAAACAAATAGCTATAGGTACCCCTCTCTTAAAATTAAGCAATTCGAAACCACAAGAAAACTTCCAGAATGCAAAATCAAAGGAAACTATTCGGAGGAAACAATCAGACACACTCCAACACCCAAGTCACGGGTCTGCTCAATGCAATACTGAGCACGAAATAATATTTTTCAATCCAAGAAGACAAATGTTCATTTACTCAGTTCTGTTTTATTCCCATCACGTGCCGAGTGGACTCCGCTCTGTAAATGATATTTCCGAAGTTTAGTTTCTAGTAAGTTATTTATTATTTAATTAGTCTTGTTTTTTTTTCGTTTTTGTTCTTTTCTGTCTTGTGGATTTTGTTGGGTTAATGTACTTTGTGTTTTCTTATTAGTGTGGTTATTGTTTTAACTAATTCTGTTTACACTAAATAATATTTCCGAAGTTTAGTATCTAGTTAGTTATTTATTATTTAATTACTCTTGTCTTTTTTTCGCTTTTGTTCTTTTCTGTGTTGTGGATTTTGTTGGGTTAATGTACTTTGTTGTTTTTTTAGTTTGTGCTTGTTGTTTTAACTAATTGTGTTTACACTAAAATGCAAGAATGAAGTAGTAGAGCTCAGGGTTTTGTTAATTTACATCGTCGCTTATACAGTTTTGGTGTTTATGAAATATGGTAGCTCACAAGTTAAAAATATAAGCATGTTTAGACATTTTGTAAGTAGGTACCAAAATGTGACTGTAGTAGGTATTACGTTACTGCTGCTAATAACAAATTTCAAAGTAAACCTATAAGAACATCATCAATTCATCACTCATCAATCATCCATCAAGATTTTTAAACAAATACCTACCTACTACCACATTCTCTAAAACCACCAAAAAAATTCATCGCCTAATTCAGAAAAATCTCTTTGTAACCGTCTGCCAAGATAGGTGAATAAAAAACTACCCGCTATTTTCAAGTGCTCTCCGGAATGTAGGTCGATGTCCGCGGAAAACAAGATGAATGGTCACCCCATTTAGATGAATTGTACCAAGTTTGGAGTGCTGCAAGTGATGTTATATGAACTGCAGAACTTTTTTAGTTGAAGGTGGCGTGACTGCTTGTTTTCAACGTATTTTTATTTACTCGTACCTAACTTGCTTCGTCCAGTGGATTCACCAGCATAAGCCCCGATCCCGTGGAAATATTGGGAACAAAAGTAGCCTATGTTACTCCTCGATAATGTAGCTTTCTATTGGTGAAACTTGGTGAAAGTGTTTGTCGACCCTTAAACCCGACAGGTCTCGTCTCCAGGGCCTCTACTTTAATTGTACGTACGACGAAACGCACGATAATTCTAAAAAACTGTCATTTATCCACCCAAAAAATTATATTCGGACGTTTTCGGACGGTTTTGAAGGACAAATGACAGATTTTTTTTCTTTAGTTTGTACGTTCGTAGATTTAAAGTAGGTACCCCTGTTCGTCTTGGCTGTGCGAGTATAATTCGCATCATTCACGTAGGTGAATGACAGACTCGCTGGGTTTGTGTGCCCAGAGCTCGAATTGTTTTAGAGCTTTTTAGCTCACTCATGCAGGAGTAAATAAGCATGTGAATGTACTCTCCCAACCAAGACTAAAACGCAGCCATGAGTTACAAGAACTGTACCAAGATTCATTGCACCTTTGGCCGACTCCTTAACGAAGTAAATAGTGAAGTGTATCTCTATTGTTGCAGGCCTGCTGTTTCATCGAGCTGTTCTGATGTCTGGGTCAGGTCTAAGTCCGTGGTCACTAGTAGCTGACCCTAATAAATACGCTGCTATCGTCGCAAATCATGCCAATTGTTCACCAGGTAAGATTTCTCAATTATGACCCCAAACGTCAAACTTACTCACTGCCCGCTTTAATAGTTCCCCTAACCTCAAAATCTTCAAGTCTAGAGTGAAAAGGTTTCTTCTAGGCTAGAATTTTATGCTTTCGACGTTTTATCGTATCTTACCATCAGGTGATATGAGGTCAAGTTAAGTCCATCTCATGGAACAGAAGACAAAATCATTGTTATAAATATTTTAAAATCGAGTCAATATCCTCGTAATATTGGTGCCCTCTAGATTTATGACTGTCGCCACCATTCTGTTAAATGTATTGCATGAACGTAAGCGTAGTTTGTACCAGGCTCTAAGAACTCAGTAGAAGTTATCCTGCTTCGTACTATATTACTAAGTACCTTCGTAGAAATTGGAACACTTTTAGTGGCGTTTTTAATCCTTTAAGGGTTTTGAATGATGTTACGTAATGTAAGTTTCGGCCGCAGCTTGGTACCGCTCAACGGTAGCACTAGCGGTTGGCACTAGCCAAGCGGATTTGCCCGTGTTTATATTCGTAGACGGGTGCAGACACTTAGGAAAATAAGTCACATCTTAGATTCTTCTTCTGTTTTCGCGATGTTGTATTGAAATTAAAGACATTTTTCGGTTTGAATCGCGTGGTTTTTATTACTTTTAGCATTGTTACAACGCTCAACGGTCTCGAAACGTTGAGCGTTGTAACAATGCTAAAAGTAATAAAAACCACGCGATTCAAACCGAAAAATGTCTTTAATTTCAAGTCACATCTTGTTTCACTGTCGTCTTCCCATCTTTTACCATCAGCTAATATAGTGGTCGTTTATAATGGAATAATATTGTGTCGGTCTTTTTGTGTAATAGTAGTCTCATTAATTTGATAGAAAACGTGTCTAAGTATTTTTAAAAAACCATGTTCTATTAATTAACCAAGAAACCACAAAAACAAAAGGATTGTAAAAGTACATTGTCTTAAACACAAATAAAGCCCTTGCAACGTTCCAACGTCAGACAACGGAGTCAAATGTCACCCTCCTTTCTCTCCGACGATTAAAAAAGCTGGTTTCCACAACGTCAAGCCAAGATAAATGACAGCTAGTGAAAAATCACTGGTGATTATTCATATATTGATCGGCTTGGTGACTGACGTATCACTTCCATTTATGCAAGGTATTGGAGTTTTTGACGTGTCACCCCTGATCGCCCGCGCCACATCGTCGGTTGAATGTCTTTTTTTAGATTACCTACCCGGTTTTATTAAATTTTCTATCTGCAGCCTTAGTTTGATCAGCAATTGTGTACGGGCTCGTTTTCCGCAACTGTAGGTAGAGCTTTGTTTGGGTTTTTGGTTAAAAGCCCTAACCTTACTTAATCTAATCGGGTATTTTTTGAGTAAAGGTTCTTTAAGCTACTAGAAAAATCTATACTCTTAGTTTGAGTGAATGCCAATCTTCCAGAAATATAACTGACAAAACCGATCACTATTTCTTTAAATTAATATTCCATGAATTGCTTAAAATCGAGACTTTGCGAAATGCTAATCAGAAATTTACCATGCCGCGTGAGTCCGCCCGTATAGCGTAGCTCGGCAAGTGACACTCACAAATTCTGACTATTAGATGCTCTGTCCCACAGAACTGACGCCGCCAGCTTTACTCCGGTGTCTCCGCGAGCGTCCATTAGAAGCACTGCTATCAGCACCTGTGCAAGCTCCAGACTTCGCCTACGCATTTGGTCCTAGTGTGGACGGAGTTGTTATCGGTAAGACATTTAAGATCCATGAATCCACATATTTTATGTTTTACCTCTCGATAAATGTCGTGCTACGACGGTTTAACCCTTTCAGGACCATAAGAATACGGGGGGGGGTATATAATCATAACAGCTATATAAAATAGTTAATTATACATATACTAAACATACTGACTCAAAAAAAAAAAAAAAATATATGCGTAGATTTTTTGGAAATTTTTGGGACAAACCTGTCCCTGTGGCGGATAGCCGTACTTTTTGCCTACACAACTTATGCTTTACGTTTTCGAGATTTTATCGGTATTTGAGGTATTTTATATTGAAAACTGCACATTTATTTATTATAAACTTATTTATTTATGAAAAATATACAATATAAAATAGTTAGTTATGTTACTCAGCGAAACAATTCCTTCCATTAGTATAGCAAAGGTGAACTTTACATAGAACACAAGTATTATTTGTTCGGTTTTCTATTCTACGCTTGGCACAGTTGACACATCTTTTCCTGGTGTTTGATTTTTCCATGGGGTGCATGGGTAACAGCTGTCGTTTTACAGACCTGCGTACTGAACTTGATTTTGAAGTGGGAACGTCTCGCTGCCTGACAGAGAAACCGTTTATCAAACTTCGAGCAACGACTTGTCTGAATTGCAAGCTTGATAACAGACCTCCTTCCATTTGTTTTTCATCGTGAAGCTTTGTGTAGAGTGTAAATGCGTTATTCACTGAAATATCAAAAAGATCAAAAAACAATCGAAGGTAGTATTTTATTTTCGATCTGCGATCGACTTCATAGTACACTTTGCGTTGATCCATGAGATCGACTCCTCCCATGTTTTTGTTATAGTGTATTACAATTTTTGGGCATTTTACATCAATTTTATCCGCTGATCCAGCTTGGCGTCGTTTTACGGTGTCACTTTCTAAAGGTGACAGAAAGTTGGTCAACAAATGCACAGCTTTATTATCCATCCACTTCACGTATGATATGCCTTGAAAACTAGTAGTATATATGTCTCCTCGTGTCATTTTTTATCAACTGGTGCCGTTTTCGGAAGATGTTTTCGGTTCGTTCGAACGGTTCCACATGACTTGGTATTCTGATCAATCAATTTATGCTGCAACATAGGTGAGTTGAAAAAAATATCAATATAAATTTCACATCCTAATCCGTCCAACTTTTTCGTAAGCTGAAGTACTACAGATTCACCTAACCCGTACTCAGTCTCAGAGGTTCGCTTGCCTGTATATAAGTCAAATTCAAACAGGTATCCTGTCGCTGCATCACATCTGCACCATAATTTGAAGCCCCACTTGACTGGCTTATTTTTTATGTATTGCTTCATTGCATTATGCCCTTTGAATTTTATCATATGTTCATCGATAGATTGTTTTTTTGTATTATTGAGTGCATTTTGAAAAGATTTGTTTAGACGTTCGACAATTGGGCGAATTTTATATGCTCTGTCATAACCCGGGCTATTTGTGTCTCCCACTTCTTCGTTATTGCAGAAGTGTAAATTTCTGCGTATCTCTTCAAATCGGGTCCTTGGCATAATGTTCGATATGTAAGGTACTCCCATGTCTGGTTCTGTAGACCAGTAATCTCTCAATGATGGCAAAACGTGATAGCCCATAACTAAATTCATACCAAGGAATGCTCTCATTTCTTCTGTATCTATAGTAAATGCCCGGCCATTTTGATGAGCGTATCGTACTGACTCCTCTACAATATTTTGAACTAAGATATTGAACTTTGTAGTCGAACAAAATATGTCAAAGGGAGTCAATACATCAGCACTAACTTCTTGACAAATTTGCACCTTTCCGAAATCATATTCTACATCACGAAAAGTATTTGGAATATATGTTCTCTGGTTCCACTTGAAAACAGGTTCTTGATTATTCTGTGCTCCGGTGACGGGTAAAACAGCTGTAGACGTTGATGGTTCAGGTGGTGGACTTACTGATTCTTGAAGTTGAACTGGAGCATCTTCAATTTCAACGTAAAAAAACCCCTCGATCAGCATCCTGCGTCAAAAGTCTTTGATCTTCTTCGTCGAGTTGTAAATCGTCTTCATTGTCACTATTATCACCCATCAAAATCTGTAGAACCTCATCATCCCTGATTTCAAAAACTCCACGTTCTCTACGAAACATTATACTGCAACAATAACAACAAAAAATTAGGGTAATTGACAAAAATCATCTGTAGAATATGAACATAATTTCTCATAAATAGTATCTCTTGTCGGCCACTGGGACACCGGTGTCCCTTAAGTTTCGTTACATCATTGTAAACAACATAAATAATGATTTGATGTATTTATATAATATGAATTTACTTACCAGGCAATATTTATAGCACGATAAAAACCAATATAAACCACTTTGTCTTCCCAAAAAACTTTTGTAAAACAGACCGAAAACGCGCCAAGCAAACTGTCAGTTTCAAATGACCATAGACAATATACCGTTCTACCTACGTAGTGTTCCATTGAAAAAAAATAAAGATGCGTTCAAAAACTATAATTATAAAAATAAAACTTGTGCATAGACTTCTTAATTATCAATATTTTTCTAATTATTGGCTTGGGACGTACTTGTCCCCGTAGTCGTCAAAGGGCTAGACTAGCTAATCCGGGCTAGTTAGTTAATCCGAAGACGATAGCTGTGTTTGTGCAAGCCTTTAAGAACACGAAATTTGTTTTGGTATCCTCAGTTGTGAGTTATAAGAGATAGATTTATCGCACCTATTAAATCGTTTTGTTTTTCGCCAATCCAGGAAACATATAAACAAGATCGCATAAACAAGATGTCTACTTATTTGTCAATATAGGGGGGACAAGTCACTTTTGAATGTCGCCCTAAAAAGGCACCATCACATAGGTGCGCTATTGCATCCCGTTTTGCGGTATTGCGTCTCCTTACACACAGCTGCGCAGCGGTAATGTTTTTGCGATATCGATTTTTTGCACATTTTCTATGAAGTCCGCAACAATCTATGATTATTTATCTATGAAGGAACACAAACCATATTACTGCCGGTAAAACGCAGCTGTGTGCAAGGAATCGGGACGCATTACCGCATTACCACAAAATGCTGCTATGTGGGAATCCTTTACGTTTTTATTATATGTCACGAAGTACATATAAATTGAGTAAACATATAACACATAAGATAATCAGAATGGAAATAACATAATACTCGTAATAAAAGAATCGAGATGTTAGGAAAGTTAGTAAAATGGCAGACGAGTAAAAATAAACGTTTTATGTTTTACTTGCGTGCGAGAATAAACGTATGAGTTGTTATCATAATAATATTCTATTCTCATATTCTGGAGAATATGAAATGTTTGTAATGTATTGGAACATAGACTTAAAGGTCTGAGAACAGTTAGACCTCGTGAGCACTTTATTATTCAAAAGACCTACATAGATATATTATAAAACCACCTTTAAAAACCAGCAGATTTTTAACTTAGGAGTTTGTGATAAAAAAGCAGTTCCATCACGAATGTAGTAGGTACCTTATAAATAAAGGGCTTAATCTATAGGTAGAAGTTGCAATTTACATTATTTAGAAGATCTATTCAGCCCATCATTATAGAAGATCCGACTAATTAAGAAGTAACTACTTTGAAATAAAAAAGTAGCGTCAAAAGCAGATTCATAGTGCGGAGATATCAAGTAGGTACCTTTGTGGGAAAATTACACCACCAATCAAAAATACCCCGTGACAAGAAAACCTATATGTTCAATAATGTTCATAGAACTTGTATCCCAAGTTATATTAAAACAGCTTAAAATTGCGACTAGTAGATGCTAGTAGAGAAGAAACGCTTTAATTAGATGTTTAAACAAACTCAAGTTAGTACAAGTAACAAGACTTTTTTTTTGGCAATTTTATACTCTCTGTCGTTTTTATTAAAATGAACATTCCACGCAATAAATAAATATAAAAACTTCCTAAAATAAAATAATCTGAAAAATATCCAAAAAGATTTAACCGTTTAATTTAAACACAAAACTTTTTGCACACTCGAATAAATACCGTCACAACTCGAAATAACCCGAAAATAAGTAACAACATTAAATCAGTGACAAAAAATATTCAGGCCATGGAGCAGAGACATGAAGGCTTCAAATTTATACTGTTCCGATTGGCAAAGAGCCAGCCAGCTTCGTCGATACCAATAACAACTCCCAATTATATGGGTAAAGGAAAACATTCAGTAATATGATACAGCTAGTTATATCCTGACAACTTGTATATTGTACAAAATATGACATATCATTGATGAGGTACAGAACAGAATTCAATGCGATCAAATAAATTGTGGCATTAGTTGTTTACTGCGCTCACATCTAAGACGATTGTTATCAGAAAAGACGGTTAAGTACCTAAAATTCAGTTGGCAATTCGGATGACTTTCCATCATGGCTGGTTACTTGTTACTAAGTGTCTTTAGATTTTTTTTTAAACAATATCAAACCTAATTATTTTAGCACTTTTAACAATGACATTTTACACCGAGCGAGCGAAGCGTCTCTGCTTCAATTCTGGCAAAATTTGCTTTCTCTTTCAGTTGGTTGGTTTGTTTCTTCTTCTCCATAGGTGAAACTTCGTAAACAAGTTGAAATTTTTTTTTGTAGAGGTTCAAAAATATGTGTTGTTCAAAAAAAATGTTGTTCAAAAATACTAATATTAGTATTTTTGATCGGTGGGGTATTTTTTCTACCACATAGATCTACTAAGTTGGTATTACTTGATATCTCTTCACTATTATAATCATTTTAGATTATTCCTTTTTTCATTTACAAGATAGTAGCTTTCAAATTTACTTATTATCAATTTTTTGTATTAAAAATTTGATGAAGATCTTAAAGAGGATCTTCGAAGTGATGCGCAGATAGATGTTCTGAATTCAGTAAATTCATAACTTTTTGACCTTACTTCTTGTGTCGTCTACAATCCAATCCCGTCACATCAACTTTTCATAAAAAGAGAAGTTTTGATTTCTATGGATTTATTTTAAACTTATAACCAACTCAACAAACCATTTATGTATGAACTCAGTTCCACCTTGAATTATTTGATGCTAAAATCGTATTTTTTTATGAATCCTTTACTCATGAATATCAATCGCCGCCACATCAATAATTGACCAATCAGAGAATCGGATTCTACATGTAGCGGAATTGGATTCTAGACGACACCATCAAACTTATAGGTAAAGCTAATGAGGTTGATGGCGTCCGGAACTATCTTTACCATCACAAAACTTCTTACTTGAAAGTCTCCTGCTATTTAAAGGTGATTAAATACCTATTTAAGTCCTTCCAAGAAAGCCCTCGCGAGGTATTGGTACTGTTTGCAGAACTGCTAGTTTATTATACTGATTATAGACTCCTATAATATTAGTATCGTAACGTGAAGATCCCGATGCACTTCTTAACAGAACTTAGCTAACGTTAAGTTCTTCTGTCTCTTAACTTAGCTAACGGCAACTTATTTTATCTCGCAATCGAGTACTAATGATAGACTTCTATTTGTATCATAACGTGAAGATCCCGATGCACTTCTTGATAGAACTCAGCTAACGTTAAGTTCTTCTGTCTCTCAACTTAGCTAACGGCAACTTATTTTATCTCGCAATCGAGTAACTACGGTAATTCTAAACTCCAAGTAACATTTCAACACAGCGGATCCACAGAGGCTGGAGTTATCGACCGACAAAACTCGGTTGGTCTAACTTTGTTCCCGATACGTAACTAGGTTATAGATGCCACTTCGAATCGTAGTTACAATACTTCGTTCGAATTGGAAGACTGATTGATTTGTTTTCAGAGTTACTATATTTTTGAACTTAGGTGTGTTTTGTTAAAAGTGTTTTCGTAGATGTTAGCTCTTAGTGAGTTTGAAAAATGAAAATTCTTTACTTTTGACCTGTGTTTGTGACCTTTGTGTCACGTCAGGCGACCAGGAAGTATTTTAGACCGGGTCTAATATAAAATATGGCTACAGTATCTCCTGTTTGTCGTAAAAGGTACCGGAAAGGGGTTTCCACCGGCCTAAGTCGTAGAGCCAAGGCACTCATTTTCGTAGGTGATGATAAGGTCTAAGGATAATTATCCTACTTCCTACTAATCCTACTAATATTATAAACGCGAAAGTTTGCAATACATATGTGTTTGTTTTTTCTTGTACTTTATGTTTCAGTTTGTATGTCTGTTTGTGACTTTGTTACTCCTTCACGCAAAAACTACTGAACCGATTGCGATGAAACTTAGAATATAGATAGCCGGACACCTAAAATAACACATTGGCTTTTTATCCCGGTATTCCCGCGGAGTCGGACTTACGCGGGTGAAGCCGCAGGGCGCAGCTAGTGGTAATATGTAGTAGATATACGCTCATTTATTTCTACATATTATAAATATGTACAGAAACTGTGACCATTCTTTACATCCATATAGCATCTTAATTACATTGAATTTTTTATCTTCATCTACCTACAGTAATATTATAAAGAGGAAAGATTAGTATTTTGTGGGTGTGTGTGTGTCGTATGTTTGTAATGAATAAACTCAAAAACTACTGGACCGATTTCAAAAAATCTTTCACCAAAAGAGAGCTACATTCACCTTGAGTAACATAGGCTACTTTTGATCCCGTCTTTCATCCTTATAATATTAGAATATAAAACTATTATGCTTATAAACCTAGTATGATAATTATACGAATAAATGCTTTTAACTTCATCAAAATAAAACACTCCTCCTTGCTTATTTTCCGTTGCTCTTTTTATAGTGCCTATATTGTTTACTTTAAGTTAAATTATTACAAAACAATTTGATAAAGTGTTTTTTATACAAAGTAGGTAGGTATCATCGCATTGAAACCAAACAAATTCAATACTTCACACGACAAACTATTAAAAACAAAGCGCGAAATACAAAGTTTTATCCTATTGTAACGAGAAAACTTGTCAGCTATAACATTTGTATTGGTTTTCCTTTCAATCCATAATTTGGCCGATTGAGCAATGCCTTTGATTTCAACTTGGACGAATAAGAGGTACTTACCTACCTATCTATATATGTAATAAAGTAATTTATTGTTTAAAAAATAGACAAGTGCGAGTCGGACTCGCAGACGAAGGGTTCTGTACCATTATCATAAAAAATCACGCTTCTTGGAGCCCAACTTAACTTTTTTTCTGTCTTTAGCTAATTTGTTATTTTATTGGTAACAGGAATAGATCATCTGTGAAAATTTCAACTGTCTAGCGTATACAGTTCATGAGATATCTACAGCCTTGTAACAGTCAGATATTAGATGCGACTTCTTTAATTTTTTATGGCTTCAAAAAGTTAGGGTAAATTACCCTGAGTTTGAAGCAAAGGCGAGATGTATAAGTAATGTAACTTTTTGTGAGAGCCAAAAAGACAATACATCCTTTTTCAAAATTTGTTCACCTGTTACTGTATTAGTTAAACATGGCGTTTCTTGGTTACATTTATCTATGTTTTCCATCTTCCAGTCAAAGAATAAAATATGCTAGCTTCGAATATTCACGCTCATCATAAATGCTCATCTCAGTCACCACCTTTAGACTTTAGGTACACCTAGAGAAGTGCTCACCTTACGTGGTCACAAAACAACATTGTACAAAACTCTTCGAGAAAGCGATAAACACAATCGAAACAATTGACATATCTCTATACGAGATGGCACGAGCGATATCATATTCAGAGAACCGTTCGCTTATATCCAGGTCACTCTTGGAAAATTGTACAAGTTCAAATTGAAATTCTCCTTTACGATTCTGTTCTAAGGAATTGACAACGGAGTTTATGAGTATGAGCAGCGAGCAATTTTCATGATCAAAATATTTAATATGTAGATAACAAAATAAAATTAACTTTTGAGAGTTTATTTTAAATTATGTTCTGCTACTTTTAATACGCATAACTGTTGTGAAGTCAAAATAATAAAACGAAAAACTTAACAAATAATAAAAGAATTATCGAAATCAGACTAAATATGGCCTCAATTCGACCCATATACATACAAACAATATATGGGTCGAATTGAGAACCTCCTCCTTTTTTGAAGTCGGTTAAATAAAGAGCTAAGCCGAGTAGCCCCAGCACAGACTAGGGCCCAATTTCTACCCGTGGGTGTCGTAAAAGACGATTAAAAAATTTGGTAGGGACTAGCCATCCTGGAGTTATCCCAGGTGGCGGGTAAACTGCTTGATCTCAAGATAAATGTGAATCAGTACACCGGTTTTCATGAATTACAAATAGAAACAGTTTTTAGCTTTGGAAGTTACTATCTTAATCACAGTGTTTCTTCTAAATCAATTCATTTATATACTCATATTTTGTATTATACCTACCTAAAACTTTAATAACTAACCTCCAAAGTCTAAAACAAACAGCCAAATCCGCCGAAATCAATTAGTTGTCCGTAAATCATTGTTAACTTCTACTATAAACACAAATTTCTAAGTAAACAAGTCCACTACCTTCGGAACTTCGAACTTGAACTTCTCAAAGGCAGATGAAAACCTAATTCTCTGTTTTTTGAAAGGTGGCTCTTTCCTATTTGGAAACGATTTAACAGGTATAGGCGAAACGACCAAGACCTACACACTATTAAGCATGATTTATGCTAGACCGGGCCGTGTCCGGGCCGGGGCGGGGACGGGCTACTTTTGTACAACATGCAAAACAAAAGCTGTCTTCATTGTTGTGTATGCCGTTCTTACCGCGTTCCCACAAAATAGAATAGACCCTACTTACCCACTTACTGTGCCCACCCCAAATAATTTGGGGTTTAATGGACCCTGGGCTCCCGTGAATGATGCTACCGAGAACAAAGCTCAGAAGAGAAGATGAGAAGAAGATGATCGACGATGACTTATTTTCATTTCATTTCATTGTACAGAATACAGGTTATAAAGGTCTTAAAACTAAGTTTTGGAGTCTCCAATGTTCTTTCCCTAAAACATGTAACTTACTGTGCCGATCTCAGATAATTTGGGGTTTTAGATCCTTATTAGCCGCATACAGTTTCTTGGATTACGGCAGAACTGTATTTTAATCTCTATTTGTTCTTTATTTATCTGGAGTCTTAAGTGTCGTGTCTCTTAAGCTCATAGTCGTCTTTCTTTCTTACAATTGCTGCAAGACATGATTTCGCACGTACAGTTGCACGCTGCGCTGTGTCACTCCGAAAACACACATACATACAACAAAAACACAAATAAACTTTAAAATTTAATATAAACTGGTTCACAGATACCAAACAGGAACGCGTCTTTACCAAGTCTTATGTTCGTCCTGAGACGTTATTAAATTTCGGCGAAGTTTTCTCATCTCTTCTTGTGTCAACGGTTTCACTTAGCTTAGCCGGTCGCTGTCTGAAATGCTTTTGATTTTTCTCGGTGCAGTGTTAGGTAATGGAACTGTTAGTTCAGGTGTATTAGAATTACGTTAGGTTATCTGATTTGATTTGTGATAGGTAAACTTACTTATTTATGTGTATTTAGTCAAGAATGCACATGCGACTGTAACACTAAACACTACTAACATTGGTAATGTTAGTTAGTGTTACAAATGTTAGTAACACTAAAAATAAAACCTTCGATACTTATAGATAGTTATATTTAATAGGTATTGTTTCTATTTTACATAACCCAACAATGAGTTTTATACCCTAGATTTACACGCAGTTTTGTCACAATACTTGTTCAAACGTATCTGCTAACACTTTATGTTAGCTACTGCTTGTAACACTATGCTAGCAAATTCTTGGAGTAACAATATTTTTAAAATCATTTAACTTGCAATTTATGTATGTAAATCTATATTTGTTAAGATGATATATTGCAAGTTAAATTTGAACCACTTTTTCTAATTTAGGACTATTGATTTTAATATTTTAAATTAAATTAAATTAAATTAAATACGGACACGTACTAAGATTGAAAACAACACGTTGGTACTAAAGTTATAACTGAAGACAATAATTTACGTAGGTGCACTTAGCCAAGGTTCACAGTATGCAGCAAGTTTAGTTTGTTTGGTAAAACTTAATCTTGTTCCCCACACGTTTTGAGAAGACTGGCAGGAGAAGCTAGCCTGAGGTTGTTCGTTTGTTCAACTCATTTGTTTCTTAGTTCCCGTTGGTTGACTCAGTTCGTGAGTCTACGTAAATCCCTTACGTACACAGCCGTATACTGGCGTGCAACTCAATTGACTCACCTTCAGTTTTTGGGGATTTTTAAAAACTTAAAAGACTCCAAAACTTTATTGATAGATGGATTTTTAACGACGGTAAAAGTAAAAACTACAAAATTTAACGGTCGATAAAATCCATGTAACTTCAATGTGTCATCATCAAAAAGTACTGAAGGTACTCGCGCGCTAGGTTTCACTCGCGTAACTCCCAATACCGCGGGATATTCCAAAAACCCTTTCTTATTGGACCCCTACACACCACAAAGAACATACTCTCCAAATTTCGTGTCCCTATGACCACGGTTTAGGCTCTGCATTGGTGCATATAGTGCAGTAAATCAATCAGGACTGAATATTTATTGTAGGTATAGATAGAAAAGCTAAGATGAGAGAATTCTGATGAGTAGCAGTTATGCCAAAATGATGTAGAAACGAATTATTCTGAACTAAACCTCGACCAGCGTCCTTCAAAGCATTTTCTTACAATAAAAAATTCTACGTTACCCAACAGATACGGGCGATCTTCTAATAAACCCAGAGAACGAGTACCAATGGGGAGGCCAAGTCATCCCCAGACAACTAGTGGGGAAACAAAACGCAATCAACATCATCAACGCTGTGCTGATGAGGAAGAGCGCTATCGCTCAACTTACGAAGTACGTATATCTTTCTACTACCTGATCCGGCGCACTTTATATCTCCATCGGTTACATCGAAATAAAATTGACACTGGTATCACTGTAATGTTCGCATGTACCAACGTAACATGCATACTGAAGAAAAAAACAAACGTCTTTGTTACTGGTTTTTGCGTAGACAAAGAAACAGCAATGGACACTTTATCAACGTATCACCGCATCACAGACTGAAATAGCTTTAGGTGACTTTTCGTAATGCAGTTAGAATTTTAGGAGAATGCATTGATCAATAAACATTTTAAGAAATATAGATAGATATACTTTATAACTAGTCCCGAAGTTGCGCCCGCGTATCCTGATCCCGTGGAAACTTCGAAAAACACTTTATTAAACACTAACTACATCGTATAAAGATTCTAACACACCCTCTAAATTTCAGTCATTTGGTCAAGACAAAGCATTTATAGTTAAAAAGGTTTAGATCCGATTTAGAAACTGACTGTACCTACTTACTTATTTAAGAGGGCACCCAACTCTTTCTCCATACAAACGTATGGTCATGGCTGATATGGCCGCCGTATAACATAAACATATTTTTTCAAATGTCTTTATCCAGGGAGGAAACAGTCGACTACGTTTGTATGGAAAAAAGAGTAGGTAGTCTGTCCCCTTAAATAGAACTTTTTGCAAGAACGGGCGAGCTTTCAGTTCAAAAACATCGTTGGTAAAATTGCATCTATTGTAAATGTCCGATCAAATCAAGCGACAGATACAATCTAAATCGAATCGCACGAATTGGTACCTACGGACCGGGTTGTTTTGTTTTTGTTTTTATTTATAACTGTTTTGCTATTTAATTTTATATTTTTAAGCTATTGCATAGCTTTTATCGCGGACTTTGAGCGCGGTGACCGAATCAAGAAATTCCGTAACGAAAATAAAACCTAACACCCCCCCACTCCGCCTACCATGTATGGTAGGTGGAATTCGAACTCACGAACCTCAGAATAAAAGTCAGGGTATCTTCCACTAGGCCAACACCGATACGTAAAAAATATTTTACACAATCATCCATCCCTCTATATCCTATTATCTTTTGTTAAGTATATTTTGTTTCTTTCATATCTGTTCCTCTGTCTACGCACGAAACTGTTTATTACCGTAAAAAAAATAAAACCTGTGACACTCGGGGACTACCGCGGTAAAGCTATTGCATAGCATTTTTTATCAACTTATGCAATTATAATTGTTTTTTTCGTTACGAAAAATTTCTTCATTCAAAGCTCAAAGCCCGCGATAAAAGCTATGCAATAGCTTATAAATTAAACAAAATTCTGTCCTTTGTCAACAGATACGACCTAATGCTAGGCGTGACGAAGGCGGAAGCGTACTTCGCTTTCAGCGGCGACGACGTCCAGTACGGAATAGAAGCGGACAGAAGGTCGAAGATCCTCAAGTCCTTCGTCAGGAACACCTACAGCTACCACCTGTCAGAGATCCTGGCGACTATTATCAATGAGTATACGGATTGGGAGCGCCCTGTGCAGCATCCAATAAATATAAGGTGAGTTATAGGTATACGATGGGTTTCTGGGACTGTAATATACAAGCAGAGGACCCTGGTCTTATCCGAGTAGGTTCCGATCCCGCGGGATTCTTCCAAATCCCTTTCCCCAATCTCCCAATTTCATGTCTCTAGGATCAGCGGTTTGGGCTCTGGGTTGATATATAAGTAAATCAGCCACCATATTAATATAGATGGAAGATAAGCCGAAGTCAGAATTTTTTTTTTAAAGAAATGCACGATTATAAGCTCTGTGTGGGTAATGGTTAGCGCGCTCGCGCAGCAAGCGAGCTGTCTTTATAAAAAAAGGTAGTAAAAAATCATAGCCGACAAATACCTGACAACAAAGGAGTCGCGAGTTCGAATCTGTATAAATGCATTATTTTACAAACTGCGACTCTTCATTCTTCAGAATAACCAAATAACTTCAACAAAACTCAAATAAAAAGCTCACTTTTAAAATTAAACCAGGCACTAGTATATGTTTGTGGATAAATAAAATTTGTTGTCAGAAAAGCTGTAACATTTTTCGTAAAACTTTTCGCATTACACGAACTCTCTCCTTGCGACTACCTTGTTTTCTTAAATCTGAACTGTGAAGTATACTTTGTTACAGGGAAGTGTTATTCTTTATTTTAAGGATACTAAACTTGATATAAACTCTTTATTGTTAATATTTTCTTGAAAATTGGGTCGAAATGAGATTTTAAGGCAGCGGTTGTTCAGTTTACAATTTATTTTTAAGGGTTCAGTAGCTGTACCATGAGTTGATATGTAAATGTAAAGTTAATAGTCAGGGCGGAAAAAACAACAATAATAGTCGCGACAGGTCAACTCAGGGTCAATGTTTTAATGTTTCATTGTTCGTATTGCTCGTCTGTAGTAACGGGAAACCTCAATGCCTGTCATAACGATAATTATTTCAAAATAGTTTCAATTATTTTAACGCGTTAATGGAGTGGCTACACCAATGTTCAACGACCATCATCGTGATCATTAACATCCCGGTAGTACCTAATGTCTTGAGCACACTGCCGGGAAATGCCGTCAAGGAAAACATCGCGAGTGATAAAATCACGTAAAATGGAGTAACTATGTAGCATAAGGAAAATGCCAAGGCAAACCTATGAACAAACTTTTTAAACTAACACCATTGGAACACATATGTATTTGTTATTTATTAATTGCGTGATTTTTTACTTTTAATTTTCTTACCTCGACGTTTCGACCATGTTATAGCGGTCTTGGTCGCGAGAGGATTAAGACTCGGGAAATAAAAAATTAGAAATCTATGAACGTGCACTTCGTACATACTAAGTTACATTTATTGTCGCCAGGGACGAAACCTTAGAAGCACTAAGCGACGCGCAAGTGGTCGCGCCTATAGTACTAACAGCGGACACGCATTCTGCTCTGAGAAGAAACTCTTATTTGTACGTGTTCGACTACCAGACCAAGTATGGAGATTATCCTCAGGTAAGTCTGAAATATATATTGATACTCATAGTAAGCCCATTGCTCATGTCTTAAATTTCCTATACTTCCTTACTTTTTTACCTGACTACCACAAAGTCGTGGCTATTTATTTAGTCAGTCTATGTATGTTCCACGTTAGCGCCTGAAGATCGATTGAGTATAAACGATTTTAATGAATAAGGTTAGTAATAATGGCTCAAGTCATTGTTTTGCTTTATTTTCGTAGAATATAAGTTCTATGAAACTTTAACATGATAAAATTTAAACCTCTGATTTTAACTGTAACTTACTTTTTTACCTGACTTCCACAAAGTCGTGGCTATTTATTTAGTCAGTCTATATGTATGTTCCACGTTAGCGCCTGAAGATCGATTGAGTATAAACGATTTTAATGAATAGGTTAGTAATAATGGCTCAAGTCATTATTTTGCTCTATTTTCGTAGAATATAAGTTCTATGATACTTTAACATGATAAAATTTAAACCTCTGATTTTAACCTCGAAAAAAAAACACCATTTTTTTCAATCAGAATCATTTTGCCGAATCAATGCATTTAACGAGTAATTAATGAAAACACCTTTTCCATTTTTAGACTTTTCAAAAACTTAATCTTTTTCTTCAAAGTTTTCTATAACAAACCTAAAACCTTACTAATTTTCATAAATAATATAGTCAAAAACTTTTAAGGTTATAACTACAACTTTCTACAAACCCTGATTAGAGAGACCTCTAAGACAAAATATTTCTAATTAAGGTCTCCCAAACTCGACAAAGACTAGTCGAAAACTAATAAGTTAGAATATTCTAGTGAAAGTTTGAGAATAGTTAAGATGCTCTCTCACTGGGCGCATTCGCGTGTAATGTTACGTTACGTATTCCAGCATTATAACAGTGAGGGAGGAAAACCGTCTGTAATGATACAAAACGAGTAGGTAGGTATACATACATATATCCAGTGAAGGAGGAGAAGCGAGCATTTCAATGCGCATTTGGTAATGATACAATTATGTAATATCTTGACACAACTTGTAACATCAATCCGTTTTACTTGTAATTAAATGTGTCTGAGCGGTCGCGGATCGAATCTATAATGAATAGAATAGAATAGAAAATATTTATTGACAACAAAAGAAATAACAGCAATATAAAAAAAGAAAACAGCAAAATTAACACAACATATAGAAAATAACAAAAAACGTCCAAGGAACCGTGTATCTGCTGCCAACGAGGTTCTGCCTCAGCATATGTTGTGGCTCCCGAAGAAACCACAACGCCCGCGCCGGTCTTCCGGCAGTACCACTAATGTTACATTAGACGCGAATACGTTCAGTCAAGGTGGACGTTTTGTAATGTAATGCTCAAAGTCTAAAAAAACCATACATTTCTTGTGGTTTCTTCTTCTTGTACTAGGTACTTCATCGGCGGGCGCGTTTGGAAACTACACTAAAATCCTAGTCATACATAAGTCGACGTTTCAAAACGATCATGTACCTATATGTTTGTATACATTGTTCTCAGTGAAAATTACTATGATTTTGAATCTATAATGTTACATTACACGTGAACGCACCCAGTGAGGGCACCTTTAAATTCTTAAAGTTAACAAAGACTTGAGATCTCGGTTTAGATTGAACTAATCGACCGCATAACTACTGTGGTCAAAGTTCTTAGTTTTACTTGTACTTTGTTGGGAATTTGATTTATTGAATTAATTTTGAATACTTAGGTACTAATTCGGGACTTATTGAATTTTAGATTAAAAAGGACTTGCGAATAAATGATAGTTTTATTTATCTCTTTCTTTTGTTAATTTCCACTCAAACAGGATAAAATTTGACCTCTTACTTATAAACGATGACTAAATTTATGTAACATTTATCTGAAGTTAAAGACATTTTTCAGTTTGAATAGCGTGGTGTTTATTACTTTTAGCATTGTTAAAACGCTCAACGTTTCGAGACCTTTCCAGGTCCCTTCTTCAGGATAGACTACGTTTATCTTTTACTATGACATGAAGTTTCAAAGTTAACAGACAGTGACAAACGTTACATAAACTTAGACATCGTTTATAAGTAAGGGGTTAAAACCACGACCTTCGGAATGACAGTCGAGGTATCCACCACTAGACCAACACCGCTCTTATTATTTGAAGACTTAATAATAACGTTTTGTATAAATCTGTGTGAAAAAAGAGGGTTGAAACCATATATCATAAGCGTCTTATCGCGTCGGGTATTATAATTAATTTGTATCAGATATTCAGGGTGTAATATGTCGCTTCGCATCCAATCCTATTTACCGAAGGGAAATGTAATTTCAAAAATAATTATCAACAGAATCAAACCTGTACAAAGAGATTTAATATTCGAATTAATTAGATCGACCATCTGAACTTTTTGAAAAAAATGCATTCATTAAATTTCATGTTTTAATCGACTCTTGTTTTAACCTAAAATGTTAATTGTAGTATTACGTAATGTTACTTATCCACACAAAAACTACCGATTCGATTATGGTGTAGATTAGAATGAAGACAGCTGGAGTTTTTGAGTAACAAAGTTTGTATCTCAGTTTACACATGAGCAAGAGTTCTGCAAATACCTCAAAACGTTGGGCATTGAAAAATCCTTAATAAATGTAAATATTAATAATAATTAAACCGAAAAAATTGTTAATTTCAAAGGTTCAAGTCGTCCTAAAGAATTTTCTTTTCGTATAGAGGTGTGACTTACCTAGTCTTAGAGTTTTCAGGTTGCCCTAAGATCTCTAACTTGACCTAACGACTGCTATCACAAATAACAAGAATCAAGAATCAAGAATATTTATTGAATTACTGTGTACATTAAGGTGACATGTAAATGTGTTATAAGTATCAACAGTTTGTCCATCCCGGACATACAATATTATAGTAACTTAGTCTAAGCATTACTTCTAAATAAAAATTAACAATTATTAACATAATTAGAGTCAACAAATGAATCTTATGTAAAGTAAACATCTAAATCTAAATATTCTTTGATACTGTAGAAAGCCTTTGAGATCAACCACAACCGAACCAACACACAACCACAACAACAACCGAAACCAATTGCCAACATACCTTCCGAAGCACGGAGGAGCTCGAGAAAATGCGCGCGACCATTCAAGATTGGCAGGAGCAGCCTAAAGAATAGGTTGAGATGTCATCTCTACCCTATTTTAAACCTCTTCGCACCTGATGGAGTAGTAACTGGTATCTAATTATGTCGAAATGAAGCCCAATCATTAACTCTGCACCACAAATGCGTATTTGTTCAACATTATTTGGACCCATTTTATTTAGGTATGCGGTTTTGGGCGGTCAATATTCACCGCTTTGTTCCCTCGAAATTAATGTTTGACTTCTGACCAACACGGGAAACGCGTAATAAAATTGTGTTGTAAAAAATAAAGAGCCCCATTTTATTTGATTGTTAAGCGTGGGTTTGTACGTCCTATAGATATTTAGAGCTAGTAATTCTGCGAAAAGTAGACCTTGCAAGCAATATAAGCCTAGCGGGTCAAATGCTCCACTAATCAAAAATCCCTCACGAGGAAACACAATCAATAAATTGAAAGTAGGTACCTTGCCTTAAAATGTTTTATTTCTTCTAAAATACGATGGAAGCAATATTCTGAGAATAGGAAGTAAATAGAGGGAAGCAATTCATGAGCATAAATGCAACGTAAAATACGCCGATAAAAAAATAGTGACTTTTCATCCTGACGGACACTTGATAGGTAGGTACCAAGTTTTGTAAAGATCAATTTCAATTTCAAATCATTTATTCAGGAATAGGTTTAGGTTTTATAATTATTTACATAGATGTTGGGTGTAGTTCGCCAGCTATATTCTACCTACAATGTGTCTGAATCTGTTGTCCTAAACTAAATATAATAAGTATACCTAATTTCTAAATATTTTTTGTCGTGTTACATATCCTTAATTGATGAGATAGTATCTGGGTTATATTACATAACCTAGATAAAGTGCCCGGCCTTTTAAATGCCATGATCTCTGCTCCCGTAACTCAGGTGAAACTATGAAATGGAGCTCTGTTAGCATCATACTATTCAATTAACGTTTGAACTGTCAAGATACACAGTTATGAGTTTTCAGATAACAATGTAATAGAGAGGCAAAAGGATTGTTCGATTCAGCAAATCGAAAACTTTCTAGAACGTTCGAGAAATTTCTAGGAACTCCAATTGCTCACTTTTACAGCTTCGTGTTTTATAGTAGCGCCGTATAAAGTAATGCCTCTCAATGAATAAGACGGTCTGGTGCTAAATATACTGGACTGTAGAACTATCGACAAAATGTACCTCTATTAAAATTCAACTTATTTTTCGGTTTTAATTGCGTGGCGTTTAAGTACTTTTAGCATTGTTTCAGTGCTTATTGCAATACTTTGAGACCTTTACTTACAGGTCTCTTTTTACTTGCCGTCTCCGTCCGTCGGTGTTATCTTTACACAAACCGGAAAAATATGTTACGGCATCTTTCAGGTAATCAAGTGAAGTTAGATGTAACACGCGCCTTGTCATGTACCATTTTGTCAAACAACGAATACGTGATTTTGATATGGCAATGTCATCTATACGTGACATGAATATGTCATAAGTACGCTTAACTAGTTTTGGATCTGGGGGCATGGCAGTGCACCCGCCAAGTCAAGCAAAAAAGCGGCATGGTCGGTACCATCCTTTTCTTGAAGCATTTCAGGTCATTTTCGACGTCCTATAACTTCTTTGTAAATGAAACTAGAATCTTGAGTTTTCTGTAACCTAGCAAACATTGTATAAAGACGGTATATTTCAAATTTAATTCAATTTCAACTAGTAGTTCAGCGGGGGAATGCCGCCAGCATATTGGGCACTTTTGGCCGTAATGAGCCAGGTATTTGATTGTTTTGTTTGTTGTGTGATTTGCTTTAAACTTACTTACGTTACATTTAAGTGAATATCTAAATAAACATAAACGTTTAATTTGAATAATTATTTTACATATTCAACCAAATGTCGTATTTTTTTAAACAAAGAACTGTCGATTTTACTAGTAGTTTAAAAATTATAACTAGTCAAAGTTGCCAAGTTAAATCTATTTACTTAAAACATAACTTTTTTTAATATTGATATTATGGTCTCTATAAGATGTTGTTAGAGGTTGTACATAATTAGCTTATAATTACGTAATAATACTTTTTACGGTAGAAGAACTGAGTTTTTATTATAAGCATGTTTTTGATGAGATACGTTTTTCATACATTGTAACATAATAATGATATTATAGTATTGAGATGGCATAATAGAATTACCCAAGGGTTGCTGAATAATTGTATTTACCCTGTTTGCCATCAGATTCTAGTACACCTACATAATAAGTTACTAGATACCAATCAAAAACAAAATTGCTAAAATCGAATTAAAAAACACAAACAACGTGCAAAAACAACACGTCATAGGTACCTACCCAAACGTATCGTGTTAATATTGAAATCAAACAAATGGAAATTTTAAATTAAGTCTCGATTGATTGGTAAATGTTAATTAATTTTGTAAAATAATATACGTTTGAACGATAAGGTACAAAAGGTGCGAGCGTCGACGTGGGATTATGAAGAACGTGTGTTTTTTTGTTAAATAATTTCCAATTTGTTTGCCATTGTATTGTTTTATTTGATTTCAATTTTGTATTTATTTTCCAGATATATTTTTAACCTTTTTTATTCTTTTGTTTGACGTGTTTTGGCATAATATAGATTCGATTTTAATTGGAAACCCGTCGAAGTTATTTGATTCGAATGGTTAGTCGTTTCGCCGTGACATAGTTTTGTCCTCGGGCAAAAAATAAGTTTAAAAATATTTTCGTTAATTTTTATTTTAAAGTGTTTCTTACACTTGGGTAGGATGTATAGTTTCGGAAAGCATAATAATATAAAGAAAACTAGATAATTTCGATAGTCATTCTGTGCTCACTTGCTCAGTCTTTATCGGTGACGACAAAGCGTTTGATACAAATAAAAATTCTTGTCTCTTCTTCTCATCAGAGATCGTATCCCGAAAACACCCTCTTACCTATAATCGATGACTAAGTTAATGTAACGTTTGTCGCTGCCTGCTAACTTTGAAACTTCATGTCACAGTAATGGACAAACGTTACATAAACTTAGTTATTGTTTATAAGTAGGTAAGGGGGTAAATTGTTAATAGTAAGACGATTCAAAACGATCATGCAAAGTCTTGATGAAGTAAACTATATTTTGACTTTGAATTTGAGACGAGTATAGTAGAAACAAAAGACGATCAAAATATAAACAAAAGACAATCAAAATATAAACAAAAGACGATCAAAACAAAAACAAAACGACATTCGAATCGAAAGCAACGTCTAGTCCTCCTCGTGACCACAGAATCGCTTGCTAAAGGATGGCATTACATTTAGTAGAGATGCACCACACCAGTTTCCTAAATACGTCACTGTCTGGTTGTAAGACGCTTAAGCCTGCCAAATACAAAGGACACCTCTGCACGAGCAGGTCTACTGTCACATGCTACCTACAACGTCTTCTGTGACTCTCACGCTTTGATCAAAGCTCAAAGCGAGACAAATCTGAGAGAATATTAAGGCATGATCGGACAGTATACGTTCGAGAGGATGCCTAGCTTTGAAGCGAGGTATGAATTCCTTTATAATTAATGCAGATATTCAAGCAATGGTTTAGTTAGGAAATATGAAGTGTTTCAGATTTGCTGGCCTAATTTTTATTGGATTTTAATAGTAATTTAATGTCTACAATTTGGTCAGTTTTTTTATTATGGATCTTTTGTATTGCTATAAATGAATGTTACTAGGGCTATTATTATTTTGTGTTTAAGCTTGCGGCTCGAGTAAGAAGCTATTATAAAAGAATACTAGATCAAAATCGCTTCATTCATTCGTGAGCTACTATGCCACAGACAGATACACAGACATACACTTCAAACTTATAATAACATAACACCACTCGTTATCCTTAGGGGTGTAATATATATGTTACCGGAAATGTATGAAATCTAGGAATTGTATACAATTCCTAAGAATTGTATATAATGGCGACCTCATTTAGGAAATGTGTAAAATAATTTATCAAAGATTATTTAATACATACATTTCCTAGGAAATCTACATATTTCCTAGGGATTGTATACAATTCCTAAAGGCACCTAGGAAATGATATTATAGACAGGATAAATGTGGGTAGATGGAATTATGACGATGCGGTTTAGTGTATTTGATGTGTGTAGATGTTAAGTATTAGTTATACATATTTTATTACCATTATGTGAGATAATACGGAGCACCCCGACTAGGATATGTTAGGTTAATGTTAGAACATGATTACACGCAGCGCTTTGTCGAGCGAGCGAAGCGAGTGTGCAGCGGCAGCGATCGCCGAAGCGCCTAATACTATAAATAAAAACATTATTAACATTTATTTCATATACAGTGCGATTTTTATACATCACGCCTTTTTTATTTACAGAATAAGGCGCTTTGGCGACCGCTGCCGCGGCACGCTCGCTTCGCTCGCCTGCCAAAGCGTTGCGTGTAATCATGTTCTAACATTAACCTAACCTAACCTAACCAAGTCGGGGTGCTCCGTTTAGTTTTTCCGTGCTTTAGATAGTTATCGGGATTTTAACTGTAAATATTTTAATATTAGATACCTATTTGAATACGTACCCCCCCAAACCGACCAACATTCTGAATTTAACACATTTCCGATTGCTGCTTAGGAAATATATAGAATTCCTAGGAAATGTGTATAATATAAATTATATTACACTTTTCCTGTGGATTTTAGGCAATGTACACATTTCCTAGGAATTCTATATAATGACGGATTACATACATTTCCGGTAACATATACACAAGTATCTACTTAAAGGGGGTTCTTCAAACAGAAAGTTATCACGTTTCTGCTATAGTTCCGGTTCCGAAAAGGAACTCTTAAAATTAAAATTATAAAGATCATAATATTCATATTATTCCTCAATATTCGGGAGAAAATATACTGGTATCTTAGTTAGTATTAAGTGAATTATTTATTTTTAAGTACTATTCCCCCCACCTTGGTACGTGGTACACAGTGTTGTTGATGTTGAGACGATTTAGTTATAGAACACTTACCCTTATGTGTCTTTACCCTCAAATAATAAAACTATTTTTCAACAGAGGCAAGGCTGTATCCATGGTGAAGAACTGCCGTACATCTTCGGTGCCCCTTTAGTCGGCGGACTGGCGCATTTCCCACGAAACTACACGAAGGCTGAAGTATCGCTGTCTGAGTCAATCATGCTGTATTGGGGAAACTTTGCTAAGACTGGGTAAGTATTTAGTTTCCAATATCGATACAGAGATATTAATGTCTGTGTACTAGGTCGTCGTATTAGACCAAGTTTTTGTTTCTGTGTGTTAATTTGGAAATATAATATTGTCGTTGTAAAATACTAAATACGGTAAAGTTATTATGATCTTAGTACGCGATAATAAACTATGGTGATTTTTCTTTTTTTGCCGAATCACTAATATATCACCTGATAGCATAACTGATTAAGTGATATTAGATGTTGAAATATGACATATAAATCTATGAGGGAGGCTTATGTCCAGCAGTGGACTTCTTACAGCTGAAATGATGATGTGATGATGAGATGTTGAAAGCTTAGCTAGAAGATATGATAACGGAAATTAGAACAAGGGATACCTACAGTTGGTTTAATTGCTGAGTTAGGACTGAATATCAGCTTACGCCAAAAGAAGGAGTTGAAGTTTAAAAGTGACGACTTTGTAGAATGTTTCGCAATGGGTTCTTAACATCTGATTAGACTATTAAGAAAAAATCTTGATGACGTTATATTCTGATCGCGTTGTCGCAATACTGGGCAAGTTGAATTAAATCACCTAACGTTTCAAATTCATGTAAAAATTGTTTAATTGATTGTTTTCAGATAAGTAGGTACAATATTTTCCGAGTTCGGTGATTTCAAAACTATTAACAACTATGATTAAGAAGGTGATGACAATAAGCTTGATAATTTTAGAATTTATCCCATATTTGTTTATCTCTAGGAATCCGAATGAAGCCCAAGAAAGCGACCCAATCAGAGCTGGTCGTCAGGAGCGTGTGAGAATGAAGAACATCGAATGGACGGCTTACGAGGCGGTTCACAAGAAGTATTTGAACATCGACACTAAATCAAAATTGAAAAACCATTACAGGGCGCATAGGTGAGAAAAAAAAATCTAATGGATATGATTATTTTAATTTGTTGACGACCAGGAATTAGCCTCATCCACATTACTAAAAAAAACTAGCCCCAAACTAATCAACTAGGCTTGTACTATGTAGTACTATCATAATTTTATTCTTTGTTTCATTTACGATTGATGGCGCCCCATCGTAAACAATGATGCGCCATTAGGCAGGAATAAAATTTACAAGTTTAATTAGGTCGAGCCTTACCCAAGACGTTAGCTTCTTACCCAAATTTAGGATAATCCTACATAGCTTTATCTATACGTATTGTACTGATTCAAGGTAGCAAGTTAGATTTTCAACATGATTATTTGAAAGTAAAATTTCCACCCATCCTTTGTATTAAACTTTGTTCCCATAAGCTTACTTAAACTCAAGCTTACGAGTATATCGCAAGATTGTTATAAAGTTTTCAAAACTACTGCATTAAAATTTAGCAGACTCCGTGGTACCGAAAAAATAGTTGTCCCGTCATATTCCAACAATTTATTTCTCATTTCACACATTTCTGAAAAAGAAAACTACATTTTCTCGGCGAAGTATGAGGAAAAATTTATAGAATGTACTTTATTTTATTGCTAACAAGAAATGCAAGAATTTAAGTCCTATCGTTGCTTGGTAGACTTTGTGTATTTCTTTTACTTTTTCATTGAACATTTCTTCGATAATTCGTCCTGACATGGTTTGCAAATTGCACCTGAGGCTTTCGCTGTATTGTTTGTTTTTTGTTTGACAGGTTATCATTCTGGCTAAATTTAGTGCCAGATCTGCACCGTCCAGGTGGAGATGACGTTCCACCATCTCATCATCAGCTCGAGAATGAAGAAGCTGTCTCAATCCAACCAACACTGAAAACCCTCAGTCCAACAATCAGAAAAACAACTGACATCATGATCACTGACACCGGTGTTGCTACCAAGATACCGATGATCAGTGTCTTGAATATAACATCGCCTTTAAACTTCAATATAGTCGGTTTAAATACTGCGACTCAAAGTACTGTAGGAGTTGAAGTTCAAAAATCAGAAACTACAGCTACTAGTGCGCCTGAAGATGGTTTCGCAGCATATTCCACAGCACTGAGCGTCACTATTGCAATCGGGTGCTCGTTGCTAATTCTTAACGTTCTAATTTTTGCTGGAGTTTACTACCAGAGAGATAAGACGAGAATGAATGGCCCTGATGGCCATAATAATGGCACTCATTTAAAAAAAAGAGTTGAAAATGGGCAGATGCCGAATAATATCTGTGGAGATCTCGAAGGCGCTTTGACTTACCAAACTAGTTTAAAAAACGATCCAGCTACTATACTGAGTCATCACCATCATTCTCATCACCAGCTTCCTCCTCCAGAGTTTGCTGATTTACCAAGCAATAACGTTGCAGGGATGGCAACATTACCCAGAGCACCACCTCCACCCAAAATAGGGAAACCGATAAACACCCTTGCAAGTGGGCAGTTACAAGAGAACCAGCCGTTACTATCAGCGCATCAGATGCAAATGATAAATACGAGTACGCTGACGAAAAAGAACACGCAACTGAACGCGAAGTCGAATGTGACGATGGAGGAGTTGAGAGTGTGACGTCAGAGGGCCTGACTGCAGAGGGCCGGGAGCTGCAGTGATATGGTACATCACGATGAGATTGTGTGACTCGAGCCAGACCTTCTCAAGTGCGTCACAGACTACATATAGAAGCCAAGGTTTACTTACAACTTGACATAAAGCGAACGATACTAAAATGAAAGCCAAAAAAGAACATAAATTGAAACTCTTTAAAATAAGGCAATGTGATATCCTGCAATAGATTATCCAAAAACGCTTTAAAGGAAAAAGAGTCAACTCTAAAAGCAAATTTTGACTGAAAATTTGAAACACTATGGCATCCATTAATGGCTTAGCAATTTTAATAGTTAAAAGACTTCGCTTAGGAGAATAAATCTTTGCTAGGAAATAGGATTTAAACTTCGTTTGTTGTTCGCTTGATATAAAGTTTAGTGACCGTTTATGGACTTCTGTCTGACGACTTTATTTGAGAAGGTTCGAACTGCTTTAAAATTTAAGTGATTTTGGAAATAAGTGAGAGAGAACAAGTGAACATAATGTGTGAACCATATACGAGTAATTTAGTGTTTTCGATAAGTGATTTGACTAATGACTTTGACTACAGTGAAGTAGACACAGATATTTCTCATGTAATTTAGGGAAGTGATGCTAATAATATAATCATATCTTGAGTAAGAGACGTCGAAGCGTGTGTTAAACTCGTAACTTTAAGTAATTTAATGTAAATTTATGTAAATATTATTAAGATAATGTAAATAAAAGCAGCTCAGCCGCATATCCATCCTAATACAATTATAAATTCAAATATTATAAAAATAAATTTGTGATGGGTCGTTAAGTCGTTGTAAAAATATGAATTAAATACAGTAAATAGGTAATGAGGTAAGTAAACTTTCGTTTAAGTTTTTTTGTTATATTAATTATAATAAAAAGTAAAAATTCTACATTAAATAACTAATGTTCAGAAAAATCCTTGTTAGGAATTTCGTAAGCCAGTTATATGGAGTACTAGTAATATTACGAATACTTTAGATTTAACACCAATGTATTGATATTGATACAACTTTTAAACCAAATTGTTGAGCAATAATGGTTTTCATGTAATTTTATGTTGATAAGAATTTGAACTAAAGAAATAAGGATATTTTGTCGCGCGACAGTAAGAACATTAATTTCTATTCGTCTATTGCCTTTCTAAGACCGGTTATCGTCTATTATAATTAAAACTTAACATTTGAGACCAATCAAGTATTTAGCTACATAAATGCTTATCCGACGATAATGATCACTGTTTGTTAAAAACACTGCCATTATTCAAACAAACATATACGTTCTGCTTTAAAATCGATCAATAAGACGGATTCGACTAAATGAATTAAATATTTTTTATTTGTTATAGCAGCGACAGCAAAACATCATAATATGTGGAATTCTGATTTCAACTGTCTAGCTATCACGGTTCATGAGTGAGACATAGCCCGGTGACCACTAAAATGAAACTAAAGTACGCTGGCATTGGTATACCATACAAAATGACATTAGATCTTTGTGCCGATTTGATCTGCGCCATGTTGCGATGTTGTGGTGCGTTTGCTATTGAAAGTGATGGTGACCGTCCACGAAACTATTAGTTCGACAGACGGCCACTATCACTTTCAATGGCAAACGCGCGACAACTACGAAACATGGCGCAGATCAAATAGGCACAAACTTCAGTGTGCTATG
This sequence comes from Idaea biselata, assembly GCA_958496205.1. Taxonomy (NCBI): domain Eukaryota; kingdom Metazoa; phylum Arthropoda; class Insecta; order Lepidoptera; family Geometridae; genus Idaea; species Idaea biselata. The sequence continues at coordinate 34,506,735 of OY292394.1, read as the reverse complement.
TCCTGTCCAGCGACTTGTACCATGGAGGTCTGTGCCGGTGACAGACAGATAGACAGACGACAGTAGAGTCTTAGTAAAACGGTTCCATTTTTACTCCTTGGGTACGAAATCCTGAATACCTACATACAACGGACAACGAACTTGACAAAATTCGACAAAATTAAATTATTGCATATAATTTTTTAATAAAGAATAGTCTTCCATTGAATAATGATCCGCTGAGTTTTAACTTTCTTTAGTTCAAATGAAAAAATGTTTTAATTTTAAAATAGAAGGACCAATAGTGTTTGTAAATATGTAATATAAAATTAGGTACGGTTGACAGGTTGTTGATTCCAATTATAATGAAAACCACGACTGACCATTTCGAACGGATTTTCAATTTATTTAACAAATTGATTTTTTGTTAAATACAAACATTTTCGTCAATCCAATTTTGTTTTGTTGTTATCAAGGGTGCGACAGAGTTGTATACTTATAAATGGTAAAGGTACATACCTACCGTAGCTTAGCTCTATATAAAACGCTGTCGCTCTGTCATATTCTTTTTATATTTTTTGTGTGTTTCTAAGCATTGGCAATTTGTAAAGTTGACGACTGACTATAGAATTTGCTCGACGTGAAATTTCCTATCGAAATTTGGTCGTAATGAACAAACGATTTGTTCATACAATTTTTTTGTTCGGCTCGCTGTTGGTAAATAGCAAACCAAATAATTTAACCATTTAAGAAAGACTAATGATGTATGCAAGTATTCTGGCTTTTCCAAAATACGCCTACATATATATATGCCTACACGTATATAAAATGCCTACACATATATACCTTTTATAGAAATAGAATAACAAAGTTGAAATATCACTTTTGACATGCAAAGTTATCACTCCGAGCAAATGCCTATGTCAGTCGCCACCTTAAGAATGCTGTGTGAAGGTAGACTGCAGTCAAGAGTAGCTTCGTATTCTGTGCCTATGATTACAGTACACGATTACAGAGCTCTAGAAAAACGAGTGTAAAAGTAATCTTACACTTGTTTTCTATGGGTACATCTTTCAGTTTTATCCAGAAATCAAGACTTTCATTCGAGTAATTGATGAACACTAATTGACACATTTACAGAATACAGGGGCTGCTCTGTTGTTGGTATGAAGATCTTTGATATATAGGTACAGGGTGAACCATTGAAACGGTCCTTCAGCGGGATATCATAAACTATAACTAGCGAGAAATGAAAAATCGAAGGAGTTGCGTCCCCGACTTTGATAAAAACTAAAATGGCATATTTAGATTTTCGACTTCTTTCAGCTTTTTTCGTGATCTCTTATAGTTAAAGCCCTGAAGGCCCGTTTAAATGGTTAATCTTGTACATCGTAGATATTTGTTGATGCTACAGGGATTACTCGATTCCAATCCAAAAACGTCCATTATCCAGCAAAAGCCAAAGGCAAAAGTTGTTGTACAAAACATATTAGTTTTGATGAGTTTTTAACAAAAAAATTAAGAAAATTTAAGGTTTGGCTTGGTTTGGCTTTCAAAACATCTGTTTTTGAAAGTAAAGAATATTAATATTTAGATTGCATTCGTTCGAACCAAATAAAAGGTCGATGACCTCAAAAGTTTAAGAAACAGTTGATTTTCAAGTAAACTTTAATCTCGAAATTTTCGAAAACTACTTTGAATTTCTAAAGTCGTATAAAAATTTGTTCCTTTTGATGTAGGAAACTACCTCCAGCAAGTTTTTGGATTGGAATCAAATAACTCTGTAAAGGCTGGTTTAAAAGTATTGTCTACATTCGTTCTTAAAATAAAACTGAACATTAGAACAATCTATGGTTATTAACATATTCCTTTAGCCGAACTATTTATTAGTAATAATATTTGTTTCGGATTTCGCGATGTTGATATGAAATTGAACTCATTTTCCGGTTTATTCGCGTTGCTTTTATTATTCATAAATTAAGCATTTTTCAACGCCCAACGTTTCGAGGTCTTTCCAGACCTCCTGTTCATGGGCAGACTGCTTAATAAGTAAGTAAATTGCTTAAAAATAAAATCAACGATATTAAAATCGAAAAATGAGTTAAAAAACTTATTAAAACAATAAATTATTAAAATGAAATTGAAAATTGTTTTTTGAATAAACGCACTAATTCTGTTGAACATGATAGTGTAAAGTTAAGGTAAACTGTATGTCTGTGTGGAGACTTTACTATAAATAAAGTAAATTATTAAATAAATACAGACACATTTTAATAAATAAATTGGGAAATATAATACTCGTTTTCTTATTTTTACTTAATTGACTTAGTTCCAATTTCTTTCTTCTCATCCTAGCGGTGTTCCCGGTTTCATTTCTTCGGAAGCTCGGGATCCGCATAAATACATTTTTTTTATTTAACCTATACTCGTACTATACTATTCTATACCTACTGCTGGGCAAAGGTGTCCCCCATCTCTCCCCCCTCCGTTTGGTTCGGTTTTGGGCTACCTCCGGCCAGCCTGGCTCGGAACGGTCGAGGTCGTCTCGCCAACGCTTTTGGTCCATTTGGTTGATGAGAATTGTGGAAATACAATATTATATTATAAGTATTTTTTTGACCATACCTACTGCACTTAGATTTGCCAATGTTTTACTGGTTGAGTCAACTGGACTCTACCATGCCTAACTTCTATCCAATTAAACTATACCAAACTATAACCTATAAAGAAAAAAGAAAAAATAACGAGTGGAGTATATCCACTAACCACTTAGGTAGTTGTCCTAGTACTTAGGTGGAAGCGCTTGATTCAATCACGCATGTACCAGAGACCTAATGGGATGGAAGTCATACAAAAAAAAACGAAACATAAAAAAAAATAATAGAAATATTGTACGACTTTACACATAGTGCAATCTAGCCCCAAACTAAGCACTAGGCTTGTACTATGGGTACTAGACAACGGATATATTACCTGTGTACAATTCTTTTTTTTGTAAATGGATACACAATATGAGACCTAAATAGAAAACACCTAAACCATACACAAACATTTATTTTTAAGCATACATACCTGGCGAGAATGAACCTCCAATCTTTTGAATTACAGTCGTGCCTTCGCCCGACGCGAAACAGAGGCCATCAAACAGTTTCAAACAGAAGGAAATGTAAAACAGCGCTGCTATGACTTATGGCAACATTTAACTGTTAGATTTAGGTAGATATCTGTTAACAGGACGGTCTGAGTCGGGACCGTCTCTGTGCCTACTCATTAATTTTCTCTAGTTAACGTCGAGTCTAAGTGAAAAACTGTAGAGTTCTTACAATGTAGGAATGGAGGACAAAAGTCTGTACTTGGACGCAAATAAACAAAAGTAGCTTTCTAAACATTGTTTCTTATAGCCTTAATGATAAACGTAGAGTAAGGTTGAAGTAATTTTACCACATTTTGTTTCTATCAACTTTGGAAAGTTCTTGTCATGGAATAAGACAAAGTACGTTATCACTACTCCGACCTTACTCCACGTTTATTAATAAGGCTAAATTAATTTAAGCCATATAATAATAGAATAGAGGGAAAGAATCATCAACAATTATGAAGGATGAACAAGAACCATTAAACTTGTGCCGCGATACCCCCATGAGTTTCTTGTGTCTTCTTCTCCAATAGGTCACGTTTCAAAGTCTTCTGTAAATATACGAATGAATAAATATATTTTGAGATTGAGTATATATAACAATACGAAGCATAAGTAGGCTTCGTATTGAAAAAACTTGAAAGGAAATAGGTTTTATACGTATAAAACCTAGTTTAATTTCAAGTTTTTTTTTTCAAGTCATAAAAAGTCTTATTGCTTTTTTGTTTTTCTACTAAAGAATGTGTATATCATACTAAGTCACAACTAAACATTAAATAAAAATAGCTACAACTGAATTGACAACCTCTTTCCTTTTTTTGAAGTCTGTTAAAAAACTAAATTTCAAGAAATTAATGTTTTGAAGATCGTCTGCTAGGGGCGCTATTTAACTTTTCTAAATACCCAACTGTGCTATAGGAAAAGAGTTTCTTCTTAATACCTACCTGAAAACGCACCAGAAGTACAGAACGCTCCTAACTTACAACTTGCACCAATCAAAAGGAGGCCTGGTAACAGAAAATTACATCGTTAGTATTAATAGCTAAACATTTGTTCAAGAGCTCGCATACTCATAAACTTTCATCAATTTTGATATTATCTACAAATAGTTGCCAAATGAAATATTTTGATGGCCAGTTTAAGTGTTTACTATAAACGTACACGTTTCATTAGAACATTTCACTTTTAATGAATTTGAAGCTATGCAAATTGTTGAAAGAAAACCATCATTACATTTTGACCAACAAAATTTCAAATTTTTAATAAAAATAATTAATGAATTAGGAAGAATAAAATGACATAACCAAATTTTGTTTTAGTATTGTAATGGACTACCTATTCAATTTAAAAGGTGTTTTCAATATTTTTATTTATAAAAAATGTTTTTTAACTCAAAAGCTTTACTGCTTTTGAAAAAATGCTTTCAAAAACTTTAGTACCCGACGGGATTCGAACCGAAGTTCGAAGTTTTAGAAAGCATTTTTTCAAAAGCAGTATTTCCTAAGTGTGGATTAACACTAAGAAATAATGTTCAAAAGCTTTAGCAAAATGCGCAATCATTAACATTTTAAATCTGTTTAGGAAAAAAATGAGGTTTAAAAATATACTTACGTCGTTTACTAACCTTGGTGTCTTCAAGTCTAGAGTGAATAGGTTTATTCTAGGCAAGTATATTACACCGTAGACTGTATCGTTGCTTATAAAAACGTGTGGCACTCGGGGACTGCCGCGGTAAAGCTATTGCAAAGCATTTTTTTTTCTTAGGCTACATGGTAGACAGAGTGGGGGGTGTTAGGTTTTATTTTAGTTACGGAATTTCTTGATTCGGTCGTCGCGCTTAAAGCCCGCTAAAAAAGCTATACAATAGCCTAAAAAATACACATCATTGATCGTCGCAATCCAGATAGTAAACCTATACAGCCTACCCACGAAGATGATGGAAGATTGTATCTTCAGGGCGGTTTGTAATTAAGTCCAAACTTGTTGACGATAAAGCTGCCCTAGATCGCTCCTCGGATGAACGTTGTACGTGTTAACTATTAATTATCACCTTCATACTGAAATAATGTGGTGTTAAGATGTAGTTTCATTGTGGGGCTTTTGATTAATGTCACAGGAAATATGGTTTACGTGAGCCCTTCCGTCGGGACTGGAAGTACCAGTGTGCTGTTGCTTCGAAGAAAAGAATATAAGAAGAGTATTGAAATTTATCGAATTTTATGGGATTTTTCTTCACACTGAACTCTATCTATACAAGTACGCTGAAATTGCTATACCATACAAAATTATATTAGGTAGATCTTTGTGCCGATTTGATTTGTGCCATGTTGTGCTATTGTCGCGCGTTTTCTATTGAAAGTGATGGTGACCGTCCATGGAACTAATAGTTCCGTGGACAATCACCGTCACTTTTAATAGAAAAATTTGGTACACGATGCCCTGTCCATATTATGGAGGTCAGTGCTTCTTCAGGATTGAAGAGAACTGTAAAGGTCTCAAAACGTTGAGCATTGAAACAATGCTAAAAGTAATGAACACCTCGATTAGCAGTGTTAGCTTCCTTTACTTTTGGCGATACTACTTTTGAAAGTACGAGATGGTGTGTACCTTCAAATGGAAGATCTTCCACCGGGCAAGATATTTCGAGAGTTGTATATGAGCTTATCTCGGAAAAAATGTTGATAGTGCGATTCAGAATTGTACTAGTTACGCCATCTGTTGTTTCTGTGGGCGTCCGCCACATACTATTAAACAATAACAATTTGGAGTAAAAAAGTTTATCTACCGTTTTAAAAAAACGTAAAATTGTTACGGTGAGTCGTTGGTATGCGTTCTTTTTCTGGTTGTCAGGTGAAATTAAAGGTGTAAAGAAAGTCTGAAAGCTTTGAAATAATGAATAATTTGTAAAATGACTAAAAGCGCCGTTTGCATTGACTGACTATCAACGGACAGCTCAAACAGAAGGACACGGACACTGGACAGCAAATACATGGATAAGGCCAGCACCGTTATAGAGAGAAAGCAATAAAAAGCATTAAAAAAAGTGCACTAATCTACTTACTTCGAAACCAGATCTCATCGATTTCTGATTATGACCGTCTGAACAGATAACTTGATAGCACTGTAAATTCACACATAAACCGTAGAATTTATTATAAATCTACTAGAGTTTTCATTCCCCACGTTATACTAAGACCGAGTTAGCAGAAGTACCTACCAGTATTTGTGGCGGTACTGTAAAAACAAAGTAGTTTTAAGCTAAAGCTAAAAAAACATCGTTTTATCCTCTCAAGTCGAGTGTGGTAGTTTGCAGAGCCATTACGGTAGGTGCCCTGCACTCCAATATTAGCATATTTTCGTAGGAGCGAGGAGCACCGAGCCGTAATGTCTTCAAGAATAAGGGCGGCGTGTACTTGACGATTGAGTCTCTTTGCTGAAAAGGACTGAGTCTTAGGGGGTAGGGAAATAAACAATGATGGCTACGTGATTTTTAAAAATAATAAACTTACGAATATAAATCTATTTTTCGGTTTCCATTGCGTTGTTTTTATTATCCTGTTCACGGTTTGTTTAATTTCATATCAGCATCGCAACAAACAAAAATCTATAACAACAAAGGTGCTAGTCCAATGCTACAATGGACTAGCACCAACAGTCATATCTCTTCAAAACGAGATAAACTAAATATTTAAGTGGTACTCCCATACAATAAACCTGTTTTTTATTTGTAATAATGGTACAGAAACCTTCGTGCGTGAGTAGGGTAGACTGGGTACAGATGTGCCAATTTTCATTTGACTTTAAACTCCTATATTTCAAGTCAGTCGTAGTCTTAATAAACTTTTTAGACTAACACGATTGGAACTTATTAGTTTATATTATTCCGGGTAATAATCGCTTGATTGATTTTTACTTTTTATTTCTTTTACCTCGACGTTTCGACCACGTTACAGCGGTCTTGGTCGCGAGGGGACTCAACCCCCTCCGGTCCCTCTCGGTCTTGGTCCCTCGCAACCAAGACCGTTGTAACATGGTCGAAACGTCGAGGTAAGAGAATTGAAAAGTACCGGAAAAATATAAAATTATGAGTTTAGTCTTGGTCTTGTTCGAGATGTGCGCCCACCGTTATTATTATCAGCGCTCGCTATTGTTTCTGAGCGTATTGTTAAATTTTGTATTGTTTGACGGCGAACGTATTTACTTTTGTTTGTATTAGGGAAAGTGATGGCTTGGAAAATTCTAGAGTCGAGAGCTAACACACGGTGCAGATATACGAGTCATGCAAGCCTCGCCAGTTAGCCAACATCAAAAAGTATCGTGTGTATATCGCTTTGGGGGATCCCGCCAGAATATCGAGATAAAAAAAATATTGCACCACGTTGCAAACAGGGCAATCTAGCCCCAAACTAAGCGCTAGGCTTGTACTATGGGTACTTGACGTTGTCTGATAAACGTATCATTTAATATGTTTTTTTTATAAATACATACATGCGATACATAAAAAACACCCAGACCAGAAATAAATATTTATTTTTTTAAGCGTAAATACTTGCATTTGGCGGCAATCAAACCCGCAACCTTCTGCACCTTCGCCCGACGCGCTACAAAGGCCGTCAAAAAAGTGAAAGTGGAAGGCGCCAAATGAAAGTAAAAGTGTTTATAAAGTAGTTAGTTTCGTACTTTCTTAGAATTTAACTCAGAAAATTCCTTAAAAGCGTGTCAAATTGGACCTAATGGCGTATCAGACCTAAAAAACCCGCTCGTTTTCAATTTTGCATCGAAAAATCTATTCTATGCCGTCTATTTTAAGGTCTAATTCAGAGTGTCTCCCTTCTAAATACATGTAGGTATGTGAAGCCGAAAATTGTAATATGAAAAAGTGGGATCCAAAGCGAAATTGTCTGGGGCGGATATTAACTTGAACAGGGATTTTGTAGGGAAATTTTAATTTTGACGCGGATGACTGTAGGTACAAAATTTCAGGTGATTAATTTGGCTCTAGGATAAATTGGGTCCATTGGGGACCATTGTTGGGGACGTAAATGGGTCACAGGAGTTAATTTAGTATTTTATTTACTTCTATGGCTTTCATGGGACCCCATACCTACCTACTAAGAAAGGTCTAGTGGTTTTGAGCAAGTTATGTTGGTAGTTATCCCTTAAATGTATAGAGTAATCATTTGTTAGTTTATCTTTGGGGTTATCTCTGTAATTTATTCGTCAAAAACTTCATTTCATTATCATTACAATTGCAAATAATGTGCTCAAAATAAAACTGTAACTTGCAACGGGACTGCAACAGATACATTATTGACACAAAAATATATGGAAAACGGTATTTCTTCAAAGAACAAAGAAAAATGTCAAATTCATTCATGTCATTCTCATTTAACATCTTTTTATATTTTATTTTATTTTATGGAGTAAAATTGTAAAGTTAAAATCTAGTTCAAATTCAGTATTACTGTTGTTATGGTTATTTCTTCCACAGGACTGGCTTTGCCTAGTGTGAGAGCTTTGCAAATTTAACACTATTTTTGTAAACTGTTTGGCAATAAATTATTATTGTTATTTATTTATTAATGACAGAAGTCAAATTTGTAATTATGCGTTTCATCTTTAAATTCCTATGCCGTTATCTTGGTAGCGAAACAAATAAATACTGCCTTAATACTTACCTTGAATTTGGGGAGTTTTGTTTATCAATAAATGAGTGAATGAATCTCCCTGAATTCAAGGCATAAGGTATAGCACAATCAACACTTACTTATTTTGCTACCAACATAACGGCATAAGAATTAAAGATGAAACGCACTATGAAGGTACATTAAAATCTAAATGCTATTTCTATGATTTTATAATTTGAGTGCAGCTGAAATTGAGTTGAAAAAAACATTTATTTCAGTTTCAGATTGTTTTTGTTTTATTTAGAACTTCTTGTTGTCTGTTATCTGCTGAAAATACCTATCTACCATTTTCTTCACATTTTTTAAAATTTAATTTAGGTACCTACCTATTATTGACTAAAGCAAACTGAAGCTTATTCTATAGTTTGCTTTAGTTGCTTTTTGAGAGCTAATCTGGAACTTTGAAATATTGAATTTTGATGCTACGTATTCTGGTTCTAGAAGCAATAATATTAAAAAATTACAAGGGAATACGTAAGTAAATGTAACTTTTTATTGATTAAATTTTAAAAACCTCATGTACTCAAATATTAAACTAATAATATACCAAAGAAAGAATGCCAAAGACTCGGGATGGAAAAATTACAAAATTTCAATTTCACACGGTGTGAATTTAAATTAACAGAAATAAACACTTAAAAAATTGTTTATTTAGTACCTCAAAGTAACTTGTAGGCAAATTCAGCCGAAGTTCGGCTTGTAATTGATGTAAAGTACTCAAACGATGTTGTTTACCTAAATGTAGGTAACATTCCGGCTTTCGGCCTTTAAGAAAATTAAGTGGGTAGGTAAAAAATTGCTGGAGCGCCGTTCTAGAGTTGGGCAGAGTGTATCGATGAGAGAAAAGAGATAATATATCAGTAAAACAGAATAGTAGTAATTTAGATCTGCACTTAGTTAAAATATCTAAGTAAAAATTGCTGAAGCGCCTTCTTAGAGTTGGGTAGAGTGTATAGATGAGAGAATAAAAATATAAAACAGTTTAAACAGAATAGTAGTAATTTAGATCAGCATTTATTTTTATTCTACAGGTATCTATAAAGTGCTTTGTCCTGACTCCTGATTGACCGAATTATTCACAGGTTGTCGACTGCCGAGTCTTTGTCTTAAAATCAATGGCGTTAAAATAGTAAAATATGTTGATTCGATAAAAACAAATCAAGGAAAAGAAGAATATTCTCTAATGCGAGCGTATCCGGGCGATCAAACCACTTCCACGTGAGACGTCGCAATCAATAGATACGGTCTTGTCAAGCTTTGCTATATAAGCTTGTACATAGTATAGAAGCGATGTCTGATATAATATAATTTGAGAAATGTCGAACAGAATAAAAAAATGAGTTGATTTAAAATAGGATATATATCTTCAAAGACATAGATATAAAAGAACATCAAATGAGCACATCTCTAAGTCGTTCGCTTTTATAATCCCTTGTAGAATAAATTTATGTGTTACGATACTTGCTATACCTAATCTTGAATAGGCTGGATGCTGGATTTACGGTGAGACTCGTAGTATTTTCTTCAACAAAACATTTTAATGTTTCATTAGGAGATTGAACGGGGATTTCGTGAGCGTTAATGGCCATTTTTGGAAATTAAGTGAGAAGTTAATCTACGCTAGCTGTCCCTAAATAGGTATAAAAATCTAAAAAACATAACATAACAGTATACCTACAGTGGATAAGTGAAATATTTATTACTATACTCTTCTTCTTCGTGTCAAATACTCAATTTTAGATGTACTTTGGCATAAACTTGGCAACAGATACAGCATTATCTGTAGCTGTATTCAGATCGTCCTCCTTCAGTATGTCTGTCTGTATTTAATTTAAAACGGGACCCTATTAAATAGTTTTATGATAATAGTACGGAACCCTTCGTGCGCGAGTCCAACTCTCACATGGCCAATTTTTTGGTATCTTCCTTGTGTTCTTAAATTCAGTGCTTATTATTTTGTGTCCACAGTAACGGGAAACGTCAATGGAAACAAATCAATGTGTTAATGGAGTGGATAGACCAACGTTCCACGACCATCGTCGTGATTATTAACGGCTTTTCCCGGCGGTGTGGCCAAGACATTACAGCTAGGTAGTTGTCAAACATCTCACGTTGTAATTTCCCAAAATCAACATTGAAATAGCTAAAGTCTATTAATTCCCAATGTAAACTTCATGTTCTAAAGAAGGTATATACGTAGTAGATATATGAATTTAATTTAAAATTCATTCGAGAACAAAATAATAAAGTTCAGTTTATTTCTCTGTTACAAACTTTCTTTGACAAAGAGACGAGATTGAAACAACAATAATTCTTTTTATTTGTTCTTTTTTTGTTAATAAAAGTAGGTGTTTGGATGGATCCGTAATTTTATATCGAGTTTGTGATAACTTTTTTGAGGTTGCTTAATTGTTACTTACATCAACTTCTTTTAAAGTTGGGAAAGACAAAAAGTTGTAAGAGACGCTGCTTAATTAACGTATTTAATGGAATTCTTAAGCCGGGTTTCCATTGCGAGCGGAGCTGAGCCACTTATGTGGCAGTTTACCATTCAACGATCGTTTTTATAGTAGTCATATACGCGAGACGCACCAAACTAACTATTATAATTATGGTATTACCAAGGTATAACCTCCCATTTGTCCGGTTGGAAATTTTAATTGGGACAAAAATAAGAATAAAAATTATTTATATTTCATCGAATTCAAAATTACATTAAAAGAAATACATTAAATCACTAAATCTAAACCTATTCATAAAATAAGAATTAAAATATAATAAAAACGTAATGTAGTTCCTCTTTGTCCCGTTGAATTTAGAATAGTTAACATTATTTTTGTTAGCTGACTAATCCCACTTAAGGGCAAGGGATTCCTCCTAGATGGTTTACGCAGTAAGACGCCACTGAAGTCTACATACATTTTATATTTTTTGCGTAAACAGGAACATGTGTTATAGACATTATTTACCACTACCTGTGCCACTACTAGCACTACATTATTATATACCTGTGCCACTACTAGCACTACATTATTATGTAGTGCTAGTAGTGGCACAGGTAGGTAGTGAGATATTTCTCAATGAATAAAACTAACAAACGTACCTCTTGAGTTGTCCTGGTTTCATTCTAATTTAATTGTCCAAACGTCAAAATGTACCCAACATTTACCATTCCCACCAATTCAAAATTACTGAGATCATAAACAAAACCGAATTCCCTTTAAACGATCAAACTTCAAGCCCTTGCCATCAGTCGAACGCTGCCACTTTATAGAGATAATTTAATACTACAATAGAGTTTAGGTTACGTCAGCACATTTACAATGATTCCTTTAAAAACAGCAAATATCAAAGTTTATATTTTATTACATTTTATACTCTCTAAATATGACCGTAGCGCGTTTAACAATCGGAAGAGTCGCGTAGCATTTCGTAGCAGTGGCTACGAATGGCTACGAAGACTACCCAATTTCCCATACCCGACTAAGGCAAAAGGAAGTTTATTGTTTTTATTCCTTACTAGCATCGGTAGCTATTAGCAATAGTAGCACGTCAGATGTCGCTACGTGCCTCAGTAGAAAACACGAAAAGATGCAGTCCTTAATTTAATTCCGATGAGAAAGGCACCTGTGGCGAAAGCCAAAAGATGCATTACAACATGATTACAACGGATGCGTGCAGAAGTTTGGAAAGCTCTAAAAATAATCTTAATTAAAACCTGGTAAATATACCAGTGACAGAAAGATCTGGAAGGAGCATGGAGAAGAATATCCCAAGAATAATATAGAAGAATACAGCGGGCAAATACAGCAGGTATTAAAGAAGGAAAAAAAAAGAGAAATATACCATTCTAAATAACATTTGTAGAAAAATAAAACCCGACAAATTGAAAACCTTTCTCCTTTTTTTAAAGGATTAAAAATTACACTTATCTGCCTAAATTACAATTCTACTTTACCTCTTAGTTGGCCGTAATACCTTCTCGCATCAATACTCCTTGAAGGTCGGAAATGAATAGCCACGATCACCGCAGAAGGCAATTATACGTCAAACTTGCCGGTGGTTAGTTGCTAAGTCTGATTGATGCATGCAAATAGGGGTCTTTGAGTGCCGCTCCAGGCTTACGGGAGCTCCGGGTTCCTTTATTGAGGAAACGACTGTGCAGGTGGAGTTTTAAAAAAGCGCTGCCGATCGTCTTTTGTTCTAAAGACTAAAGACAAAACTTAAGCCGATCGGAATTGGCAAATTTGGTTAAGCAAACCCAGTTCTCTAATACCTACGCATATATGATATAGCGTCCCCAGCTATGGCAAATTTGGATAGTGGTCAATCACTGACCTCCAAAATACACGCTGGACAGGAGATCGCGCATTGAATTTTGTGCCTATTTGATTTGCACCATGTTGCGCTGTTTCCTTATCCTAAAATCCTAAAAGATCTAATGTCATTTGTATGGTGTAGCAATTCCAGCGTACTTGTATACATTTATATAGAGTTCAGTGTGGTCAATCCACATTATTACGTTTCCGATCGTCTTTTGTTTCGATTTCAATCGTCGGCCCAAATGACGACTATCAAACGTGGCGCGTACGCATCATAAAGATCACACTCTCTAGTTTTCACTTCTCTAGTATTAAGAGTTTTAGGTTTTAGGCTATAGTTCAGTCAGTAAGGATTTCAAATGTTATATATGTGGCAGACGCCTACACAACCAACTAGATGGCGTAACTAGTACAATCCTGAATCGCACTATCAACATTATTTCTGAGATAAGCTCATATACAACTCTCGCCGAAATATCGTCGGGTCGCGGTCTACCGGGCAAAACCACCTGCTCGGTGGAAGTCTTCCCTTTGGAGGTGTACACCATCTCGTATCTCCAAATTTTTGACCATGATTCACCTCCAAATATGTATAGAACCTGCAGCCTCTAATTCCAAAGGCACCACAAAAGTCTTTAGCTTCGCCTGTCTACGAACAGTGTTGTATCAAAATTGATGTATGCGTGCCATTACCATAATAATAAAGTATTACGAATGAAGCGGAACAGGGTTTTAATATTGCCTGTACAGTTTGATTTATGATGTACTGGATTTAGGTGTTTGATAAAAATAGCACTTTGCGGTTTTACGCAAAATAAATGGTGCAGTAAATAAATAATAAGAAAGAAAGATGTATCGTTAAATACCTACTATATTTGAACAATAGCAGTAATCTAATGTTAATATTTTAAAGAGGTAACTGTTTGGTAACATTTATATACTCGTGAATGTCTTATGAATGTCTGTACGTATATGTATGTATTTTCTAGGTAATATCTGAAACCACTGAATAGATTCCAAAAATTCTTTTACCAATAGAAAGGTTCATTATCGAGGAGTAATACATAGGCTACATTTTGATCCCGATATCCCCACGGGATTGGGACTTACGCGGGTGAAACTGCGAGACGCAGCTACTATGCTATAAAATCAATATTAGCCATTCCCCTTTGTTTTGATTTTTTCATATTCAAAATTTTATTTTTATTCTAATTAGAAAAAAACTTAGGGGCATGGTCAATTGGTCATGGATGATATAGGTTTTAAGGCAAAATCATTTTTGCTCTAATGTAATGTACCCAGGGAAGGCACAATTAACTACGTTTGTATAGAGAAAGAGTACTTTTCTCTCAATTCTGCTCTCGACAGTACCAAAAGACCATTTCCTTTATTTCAAGTTACAAGAGTGCGTTTCCAACAACACATGTAAACAAGTAAACAAACTTAATAACTCATAAATATCCGTCATAAAAGTTTTATTTGAGGATATTTGAGGGCCATGGATACCGGATACCAGGAAAAATAATTAACTTTCCTTCCTTCCTTTTTCTAAAATAACAAAACTCAATGTACTAGTTACTTTTACCACAGGTTTTACCATCTAAATATCCATAGACGGTTGACATTTTCAAAGAAGATGTATTTCTATAACAAAATGAAACTCATATTTAAAGGGGGCTCTCATATAACAAACGTGATTTTTCACGTTGACACGCAACGATGGCTGGCTGGCCAATTGCGCCATCTAGTGATGGAGTGACAGACAGGTTTCTAAGTTCCTGTGTATCCGGTTTGACATGAACTAAAGTTTTATTGAACTACCTCTGTATCATTTCCCCACCTGTTATAACCTTGACCTCGAATCGTCAAACTGACATTAAAAAACAATTACAGAACAAAATTGTTTTCTTTATTAACAGTGATCTATCTGCCAGAAGCGTTTTATCCATACAATCCGATTCCCAGCAAGTTATTGTAGAATTTAAACTGAGCTAAGCCTCACTCACCTAGATAGAAATAGGTAGATACCTACATACTTTTTTTGTAAATTGTTTTACCTATTCAATTTAGGACGTAAACTGAAATCTCATAATTTTTAAAATGAAGGCAAAACATGAAATTCCCAGGATTTGCTAACAATCTCTTAATTTAGAAAATTTATTTTTAAGGAAAAATAGCATTCAAAAATTTTCACTTGCGTCAAGGCAAAAAAAAAATAAAAAAAAATTGAATACTATTTTTCATTATAAATAAATTTTCTAAATAAAATAGCCTTGAGCTACATACAAAAATTAAAAGAAATTTAATGTCTTAACTGCCTATGTATTTTATTTATTTTTGACACAACCACGTCAGTATTCACTCCAAATCTGGGGTTAAAAACTACCTGATGCTGCATATAAGTAAAAAAAACTTTCGGAACGCATTAAAAAAGTGAGACTCTTTTCATATTAATTTTATCTTTCTCTTTTAAAGTTTTTATTTTTCCACATTCGTGCTTTCATTTCTTTATTTCATCTCTCACTTTTCTGTGGTGTGTTAAAAAACAGCTATAAAGTATAAACTTACTAACAAAATAATGGATCTTTGATATCTGATTTGAATGAATGAACTGAAAAAGATGAAGGCGGCTTACCTATATAGAACAAACACATTTTACCACTGCTACCTACCTTTTAGCAAATCGTTGGAAGTAGCGGAAATACACATCCCCGGAAGTAGAGCGACCACAATCAATTCTCTACTCCATTTTGCGCAAAATGTAACGTTACGAAACCAAAGTATAATTTTCTTGTTTCCATAGAAATGTGTAACACTAATTTAGGGGTGTGGATTCTGATAATTAGTGATGTGTGATGTTGATTATAATTAATTACTTGCGTTATAATTTCTGAATGAGTGAGTTAATAAATGGGTTAAGAATAAATAGAGGTGGAAAAGACGGAGTGTTTATTTTGTTCGAGAAATTCAGCTAAATATAACGGTAATAAATATAGATCGTAGTCAATGGTTTTACACTAGATAGACAGGGCAGTTGTAAACAGCCACTGTGGTAACGTTGCCACAAACTCAATGATGCTTTTATAGTTTTTTATGTATCATAATGTATGTAATAATGAATAATGTATTTACAAAAAAAAATTATAAATGCACCCATAGTACATGCCTAGCGCTTAGTTTGGAGCTAAATTTAGCTGTGTGTGTAACGTTTTTTTATCGAGTTCATCTTAGAGCTCGCAGCGGTACCAAGTCATCTTACGCGTCCATCTCTTCGTATGTCTGCTATCTGTCCGATGAACACAAAAACCATTGACTGTCATAAAGTCCAATAATACTTTTGATTGACCTGAATATTGAAATAAAATAAGCCGCTTCTATTCAACACCTACTCTACGATGAACAAGTTAACTCAAGGTTTATGAAGATTGTCTATTGTTCAGGTTTCGTATATACCTAACTGTGTGTTAGTAAATGGTAACCAGTGGGGTGGGCTTCACCTAGTCGAGGCAACTTGGTGGAATCACAGAAGGTAGGCGTTTTCATAAGTAAGGTGACATAGATATTTCTTATGTTTTCGCGATGTTGTATTTAAATAAAAGACATTTTTAGGTTTTAATCGCGTGGTGTTTTTTACTTTTAGCATTGTTTCAACGCTCAACGATTTGAGACATATACAGGTCCCTTCTTCAGGATTGATACAACGTTAAAAGTTGAAACAATGCTAAAAGTAATGAACATCACGCGATTAAAACCGAAAAATGTAAAGACATTTCAAGGTCTTGACGCAGTTTAAAATCTGTTAACAGCATCTGATTCTTACTACCTCAGCGGTAATATCCAACATCTTCTTCTTATTCTAGCGATGTTCCCGGTCGCATCTGTCCGGGGAGCCCATGTTCCGCTAAAACCTGCTTGCATAAAAAATGCTTTCAAAAACTTTAGCACTCGGCGGGACACGAACCCGCGACTACTGATATTCCGTTCCAGCGCGATAGCCGCTACCCCACGGGTAGACACGAACCCGCGACTACTGATATTCCGTTCCAGCGCGATAGCCGCTACCCCACGGGTAAGCCTCCCACCAAACCGAAATTAAGAAAGCGTTTTCTCGTGGTCTTCCGAGTAAGACCTCGAGTAAGTTTTTGAAAGCATTTTTTTAAAAGCATTACAAGTAGGTAGTTAGTTCAAAAGTAATATTTTTTATAAATAAAAAATATTGTATTACGGTAAGGCATTCGCACGACGCGCCACAGACATCGCCAAATATTTGTTATACTTAGTCAAAGATTGTACCTAAGTATTTGTTGTCTGATACATCAATATTTTTTTCATTACGATAAGGCATTTCCAAGTGTTCTCAAGGCCTCGTAACAGTAAAGTCGAAACGTAACGTCATCAGTTAACAAAGACCGTGTCTTATCCCTGATCCGACTTATAATATCGTCGAGATATTCATTGAAATTCAAATTTGAATGATCGTTTGAAGGAGTTAATCCAAAGAACCTTTGTGTTTTAAATTAAATTGATAAAAATTCTTGGGTTTCTGATAAAAGCTGAGACGAGCGTCCGGAATTGAAATGTTGATTAAAATTGTAACTAGCTAAAAATTTAAGGCAAGCGTTGTTTCTTTACCGTGTTTTCGCAAGATCTCAAGCAGTTCTTGATGTTTAGGATAAATTAGAAGGAGCTTACTTTGCGTCTAATTAAATGAACGGTTTTGACGTCCGGTAGATTTGGCTGTCAATTTCAGTACACCAGGAATATTTGAAGGCCGCACGGATGTGCTTCCGTCCGGCCTTGTATGTGAGCCTAAGTACCATCTAGCCCCAAAAACAAAGAAAATAAGCGTGGTGGCATCATTTTAAATATGTACATCTTATTTAAGGTTGAAATCAAGTGTTAGATGGCCAACATCATAAAAAAGATTGAAATTATATTTTTAATCTGGGAAACCTAACAAATTATTGTGCAATTTATAAATATAATTTAATGTCCTGACTGATCTATATATCAACGCAGAGCCCAAACTGCTGGTCCTAGGGACATGAAATTTGGAGAGTGGGTTCTTTGTGATGTGTAGACATCCACTAAGAAAGGGCTTTGGAATTATTATGTCCCGACATACACGGGGGCTAACCACGAGATTCTGCTAGTTAATAATAAATTAAAGATTATATACGATTTTGATATATTTAGTTTTTTTTATTGTGCAAGAAAAACCTAACCCTAATTTATCTAAAAGCATGCGTGTATACACAGCTACAGGCATGTGTATACACACATTCCTGTAGCTGTTACGTAGAGATCACTTGCTTTAATCCTATCTACGTCAAATTTTCATCCTCCCAGTCTTTTGTCACTCGGCTCCGAGTAACCAAATAATTTGTACCCAATCCTGGTTACATCAAAATTCAAGTCCTCATCCGAATTTCAATGCAGGCTTGCTTTAACACTTTAAAGGTATTACGTATTCTGTAAGTTACCACGGTTGTCATGGTTACCGCGTTTCCAGCGGTTCACCCGAAATTCGAGTTGACTATGACTGGAGCATGAAATTACGACACTTTGTTTGAGAGCTGAAGTAACTACTCTTACATTTTTGCATGGATTTTACTTAGAGCCTACTTTAGCGTCTTTATATCAAGACGCTGAAGTAGACACGTGTATTTTGATGGCATCATCAAGCAGAGCACAGCAAAAACATGCGGGGCGTATCCTGACCGCTTTTGAAATACAGGCGAGTCAGTCTACTAGTTATAATATGGGGTTTTACCAGTCCCTAGGCTCCCAAGAGGGATTCAACCGTGATCAGTTTAGTGTGAACTGTAAGTGTGAAAATGGAGATCGGCTAGCCAATTGAAACGAAACCTCAAAGTCATTGTGTTTCAGAGTCTGCCTGTGTGTGTGTGTCTATCAGTATTCCAAAGGTAGGTACTTCGGAACAGTCAGCAGCGAAATCAAACCCAACATCGCATTGACCAATCCGATATGCTGTTCCGAAGTGCTATAGCTAAACCAAAGCTCTTGGTAAACACACAGAATTAACAAAATTCATTAGACATACCATTCTCTGGCAATTCGAAGTGCCATCCCGGTATTTCTAGTGGAACACAATGGAGTAGCGACCACGAGCTCTTGCGACATGATGGCTTTATAAGGAACTAGCTGTTGTCCCGGGTAAGAGACGCGGATAACCTGCAGAGCGCGGCATAGCGCGCCGTCTGGAATCAGTTTTAGACAGGTTGTGTTCCCAAACACTAGTATTCGGTGTCTTAAAGGAGAATTGTGCCCATGTGACACTTCTTGATTAGCTAGGTACAGCAGCACTAGGCATTACTACAACAACCATAGTATAGCAGCAGCTACTACGGCCATTATATTGACCAGTCACTCAATGTGAGGTTTGTTGCAAATGACTGCAGTGGCTCTAGGGGCTCTTTGAATCGTTCGTGCCACTGTAGCGTGATAGAGCATGGCTGCATTTCTCCACTTAAAAAAAAATATATATCGTAATGCCAAAGGCTCTCTTTTTAAATTGCTCGTAGCAGTTAGAGCAATTTACCTATACGAACGAACGAAAAGGAGTAGTCGATGTTGCAACACAGACGAGTTCATTTGGCTCTAGGTACGACTTAAGTCGACATTACTATTAAACACTTGTGTTTCGTCGCAGTTGTCTTCAGTTGTCGCAACTGTCGCAACTCTAGTATGAATAGTTTGTTCGGAGTTTATAGCTAATCCCGGAACCAATAACAGTTGGTTCCTACTTGAGCTGCAACATTTTCTCTCCGCCGTGGTCGCGTTGTTACCGTGCCGGTAAATCGTACACTTCGCGTAATTACCAGGTCACAATTTATAGCGTTTGAGGTTTTACTGCAACACAACAATGTTTCATTTGTTTTACTTTGTTGTTTTTTTTAATATTAAGAATTCTATGTTGTTGCTTATTTTATTACCCGACTGCCGGAGAAGGGATATGTTTTTTGAGCGTATGTTATATTGTATGTATCCAATATTCGTTTGTGACTCTGTATTTCCTGAACGGTTCAATGGTTCATTATGAGGTGTCTTTAGATTCGTAATTTGTCGTGTCAAAGATAAAGCCAGTGACACGGGAGTAATTCCCATAAAATAATTCTCCGAAATTTCATTTCAACATCATCATAATTATTACAAATAATACATTCATAATGAAACCATAACTTGCAACGTAATTAGCTCATAATTCTATAGAAAACGGTATTCCCCGAAGATTTTTATGGAGAAATGTAAACTATGATGATTATACTGTCTCTGACTAACTAACTCTAACTAACTGCAAGATAACTTGCAAATATTATAAAATACTTGATACTGGCTACTTTCCAAATGACCATAATCGGTTCATCACCGATAAGAAATAAATAGGATGCTAGAATTTGTTTCTATTTACGAAAAATCGCACAAATATAGCAGGCAACTAAAAAGTATTATACAATACCTACTAACAGACAAATTTAACCATAGAAGCGGATTTTTTTTAACAAAATGTTGACCAAATTTGACATTATTATTTGACAGCTATCTTTTTCGCCCTTACCTGCTATGAATAAATGATTGAATTGAATTCATTTGAAATACATAGAATAAAAACAAAGCTTAAAATGTAAGTTGCACAAATCGGCGGCCTCATCCATAACAAAAATTTCGTTCGACAACCGTTGAATGAAATAAATCTTATAACATCTAAATAAGTAAAAAATAAGTAGCATTCAAAAAGTAAAGCAAACTAAACCGTCCATAAAAGATGGACACGTTATTCCCGGTCACACGCCGACTACGGCTGTCGGTCACTCCGAGCCGACAGTCGATAATCTAATCGAGCGTACAGATCCCAGAATAGAACCTAGACTAGGTGACGTCACAATCAGGTTATGACGTGTCACGTCTGTGCTGTGTTTCATTGCTTGTTTACTCTGTGGCTTAGTAGCATAGGATTCTCAGGTGCTGGATTTTATCTGTACTTACTAGCATTTAATACCTTCTTATTATTATAAATATTATCTATACTAATATTTTAAAGAGGTAGGTAACGTTGGTAACGTGTATGTTTGTATGTATGTATATTGGGGGTAATCTAAGAAACCACTGGACCGATTTCAAAAAATATTTTACCAGTAGAAAGCTACTTTGGATTCCAATATTCCCACGGGATCGGAACTTACTCGGGTGAAACCGCAGGATTCTGCTAGTTATATGTGGGTTAGAAGCTTCGGATTCTCAGGTGCTGGATTTTATCTGTACTAGAGTTACTTGTACTTAAGTTCGAGACAAACTCTGCTGCATCTAGGTATCTCAGGGTATTTATCTATCAATGCTTTAACACCTAACTAATCATCTTAGCTAATTTTGGAATAAACATGATAAAGAAGGATGATGTCAATCCAGAGGAAGAGACCTGTAAAGGTCTCGAAACGTTGAGCTTTGCAAACAATGCTAAGAGTAATAAACACCACGCGATTAAAACCGAAAAGCGAGTTTAATTTCAATCCAATATCGTGACAACTGAATAAAAATCTACAATGATGTGAAGTTTGAAAAATAATGTGTTTTTTTAGGTTGCATAGTCAATCAGAAACCCCTATAGTTTCGTCATGACCGTCTGTATGTCTGTCTGTCCGCGGCTTAGCTCATATACCTACGCCTAAAATACTAAGAAGTTGTAACTTTGCATGAATATTAATTATTTATCACACCGAAAGAACACCGATGAACTTCATTAATATTTGGTCAAGGTCCGCCTTACTTAATTCTTGGAAAATTTAGTAAAAAATCCAACTTATAAATAACTTTCATCGGTAACGAAAACTACCTACTTGAAAAACAGACATAAAAAAGTATATTTACTTTTTTATACAAAAAATCGCTGCGCCTTTCCTTTGACGCCGCTTTGAAAACAGTCCGCGAATTCGGTACAATTAAAAAGTTGAATTTTTACTCATAGAATAATTAATTGTCGCCCGGAAATGAATTTGTTATGATTTTTGAAGCAGACAGGTAATTTATTCGGGGGTTTTTAAATAATCTATTTCCATTGGCTGTGTCCTGTGGCTTTACCCGTAGACCCCTTCAGGACTGTTTGGATTGATATCAACATTAACAGTAAATATGACATCTTAAGGTAATCACCAACTGCGGTAACGATACCGCAATCTGAATAAGCTAAGCACGTTTTAATCATCATTTATTGATCTCAGCACCTGCAGCAATCCTTTTCATTTTTACGATAGACGTACCAATATTGTCAGCGCTGCAGCGGCTTTTTGTAATTATTTCCAAAAAAACATGGATTACTATTGAGATATCACCTCCTAGTCACTACTAGCACTCTACAGAACCTCCAGAGGTCTATCTGACTACAAAATAAGATTTATAAAATACCAGTTGTGTCCCGCGGTTTCACCTGCGTAAGTCCTGATCCCGTGGGAATCGACAAACCCTTCCTTATCGGATGCCTCCATCATTTAAAGAGCACACTCCCGAAATTTCAGCTCTCTACCATCAGCGGTTTAGGCTGTGCGTTGATCAGTCAGTCAGTCAATCGATCATTCAGGACGAAGCATTTTATAAATATAGGTAGATAGATAGATTAAGAAAGTCAAATCCATTTAAGTAATGATACTTAACGACCAACAATTTAAGAGTGTGGGTACTGTTACCATTTCCACACAAACATAATATCAAAATAGAATTAAGAAAATTTAGTTTTCTACCCTAATATCGGTATTATTGGAATTAAGATTTTATTTTTACAGGTTACACCACAAGGTTTTCCAAAATATTCATTCGAAATGAAATAAAACGGAAATAAATTTCGTTCATTTATACAGCGTAAATTACTAGTTTAGGTACATCTCATTTGTTTTATATTATTTCCAATAAAAAGTAATTTACGCTGTAAAAATGAAAGAAATGTATTTCATTTCGAATGAATATTTTGGAAAACCTTGTGGTGGGGGCCCTATAAAAATAAAATCTTAATCCGAATAATATCGATATTAAGGTAGAAAACTAAATTGTTCATAATTTATTTTGGTATTATGTTTGTATGGAAATGGTAACAGTGCCCACGTTCTTAATGGATAAACATAAAACTGAAACAAATGAAAACCTTCTTAACTCATAATAAAACATAACTTACGTATCAGAACTCAAGTACCTGCCTCTCCGTAGAGTGATCATCCATTAAACAGTTCCAGCCAATCGAGCGCTGGCTGGCTAATATTAATTAACTAGAAGATTTTAATTTCCTCTAGACGGTAAATAATGTTTCATTGCACCTAGATGAATGTTCGTATCTGAAGGAAATTAGCGAGGAACTAATAGTTTGCTGTTATCGATTTCGCTATAATTGGCTGAGTGAACGAAGTGGCTCTGCTTCAAGTATGGCTAAAGCTTTCGTCTCTCAGTACGTATGTATGTTTGTTTGTTTCTTCTTCTCTACAGGTTGTTTTTTTAAACCATTTTGATAGAACTTGGTTTGCAGGTTCTTTGAGCAGAGCATTTAGATTTTTTTGTGGGGGGTTTTGGATCGTGAAATATTTATACCACAAATACTTAAGAGTGCAGTAAGTGCAGAGATGTAAATACAAAACCATCTCTGCACTACAAGATCCGTTTTGATGATTCTTTTTTTGTCTTCGAAATGGTGAGCGGAAACGCTTTTCTAGATTCAGTAAACCGCTTACTTTTCGACTTCTACTCGTAATATAGAATATGCCCTGAAAATCTACAGTTTTTTTTAAGGTAGTTATTTACAATTGTACACTGTACACCTATGTAAGTCCTTCCAATAACGTTCTCGCGAGGTCTACTGTTCGGAGAAGGTGTTCGGTTTAGTATCTAGCATTTCGGGACACGATCGGTCTATAACTGATCCCTGACGTTTGCCCCTAGGGGTGGCCTGACGGTACAGCGGACCCCTCTCTTTATACCCTTGCTGGTCATAGCTGGGAACGCTATAACATATATGCATAGGTATTATAGAACTGGGTTTGATGTTCGGAGAAGTAAGTTCCCCGAACAGTAGACCTATTTGTAAAAGGACCTATTTTATATTATTTGACCTATTTGTAAAAAGATAATACTTGTAGTAGTATTATCCTTTTACAAATTGGCCAGTAGGTACTGCAAAAATATACATCAAACACACACACAACTCACACAGTACACAAATTGTAAGTTTTACAGAGATGTACGAGATCTCGAAAACTCGTCGTTCGGCTAATTTATTAATTTGCGACGCAAGCTTTCGTTTTGCGAAATATTAAGCTTGAAACAGCTAAATGTTTTTGTTAAATATCTTACTTTTCCTACTCATTTACATGTTATCTAGAACTTTAAATTTTAATTCACATAATGTACCCAACATTCCTATTCAAAAATTTAAATGAGAATCGGATAAAATGCAATTATTTTCTAATTTAATTAACTAAGTAGATGCATCGAGTATTTACCGCAATTGAGCTGTTAATTAAATATAGGTACTTTGATTTGTTTTTATCTATTGAAGACGATAAAATGATGATTATTGAAGTTAATTAAAGAAAATAAACTGATACTGGGAAACAAGCTCTAATAGATAGATCAGTATTAAGAAACTTTTCAAATAGGTACAAAATACCTATGGTTGCGCAGTCCAAGCGCAGCGTTGGACGTCCACCAACGAGATGGACGGACGACTTAGTTAAGGCCGCGGGTTCACGATGGATGCAGGCCACTTATGACCGAAGCATCTGGAAATCTATGAGGGAGGCTTATGTCCAGCAGTGGACTTCTTACAGCTGAAATGATGATGATGATGACCTATGGTTGGATTTGGACTTTAAATGTTTTTGTTTGGATTTTGAATAAAAAAAACTACCTATTACATAAAATAACATCCGTTTATCATACTTAAACTTATTTTTTTTGGAATTGACACAATAGGAATAAACATTTTTGGCACAAACTCAGATGCCATATTCATAAGCATAAAAATAACCAATTTCGGTCCGCACTAGGTACTTATATACTTCGTTCAATGAATAATTTTGAAGAAGGGCAGAAAAAAGGAGATATAAATCCTTTAGAATAGAAGTCAATACCTATCGAAAGACAGTAAGTAACACGATACTCTAGTATTGCCATAATCCCGGCTTCACCCAGAATTGATCTCTGAATGTTAGAACGTCGCATACCGTTGCAGCCGACCGACCGTTCCGGGCTAGCCGACCAGAAAGGTGTCTGCGGATTCAATTATCCACCAGCTGACCTATAAAATGCAACCTACTTGTAGTCTAACTTTTAATTTCGAAATAGAGGTTAAAATTTGTTTGTGAAAAATGGAAGCACACGTTGTATTTACGCAAACAATTTCCTGTCTCTTTATGTGACATAAATATTTTTTATTAATTTGATTGGCTTTTTGGTTTAAAGTTGTTCAAAAATATTAGCGTCAGCTATTCTAGCTATATTATCTTATCTACTAATATTTTAAATGTGAAAGTAACTCTGTCTGTCTGTACGCCTAAACCGCTGAACTAATTTTGATAGATTTTGGTAAAGAAATAGACGGGACTTTGGAGAAGGACATAGGCTACATGGTGAAGTGGTTAGCGCACTCGCCCAGAAATCGAGGGGCACAGGTTCGAATCCTGCCATAGGAGATTTTTAATGATGCATTTCTTCTTCTACAATTGTTGTTAATTATTTTTTTTAATATTATAAAGAGGAAAGATTTGTATTTTTGCGTGTGTGTGAATTCCTGTATGTTTGTAATGAATTAACTCCAAAACTACTGGGCCGTTTTAACCAAAAGAAAGCTACATTACCGATGAGTAACATCTAATAGGCTACTTTTGATCCTGAAATTCCTACGGGGTCAGGTAAAAACGCATTATGCTATAAAAACAAAGTTAGAATCTAACTTGTCTATTTGATGCTAAATAAAGCCCGTTCACAGAAATGTTCAAATCAAACAGAACTGGTTCGAACTATTTCGAGTCAAACAATACGGTTTCTCCGGGCGTGCTCCGACGTAATCCTCGCAGATCGTAGCCTCTTCACAAAGAAACTGTTAATCTCAGTTTAACTCTGGATGCAACTTAAACAGACCTCGAACAAACAGATAAAACAATTTAATACTACAATTAGCTGTGCCCCGTGGTTTCATCCGCGTTCGTCTTAGTCCAGTAGAAGCTACAATACATAGATAGATGTACGCTTTATTTGCACAACTCAAATTACAATACAGTCATATCCTGCTATCCTACTAATATTATAAACGCGAAAGTTTGTATGTATGTATGTATGTGACTTTGTTACTCTTTCACGCAAAAACTACATAACCGATTGACCTAGAATAACACATTGGCTACATTTTATTCCGATCGGGACTTACGCGGGTGAAACCGCAGGGCGCAGCTAGTTATACAATATATTAAGTAGGTACAATCGTAGAGTCATAAAATCTAGAGTGAATAGTTTTCTTCTAGGCAATGTAAAGTATAGCAGGACCTTTCTGTAAAGTAGTGAAGGTACCCAATAGTGAAAACCAAATGTTAATCGGTCCAGTAGTTTTTAAAACCTAAGTAAAAGTTAAAAAAAAATGGACAAACAAATTTAAAAACTATAAATTCATGTTCTACTGCTTTTCCTAAGTAATCTAGACTCCTACACTTGGTTATTAGACCCCCTTAGATACCTCTTAGACTTGGTTTCTTAGAGCAGTCATCACGTTCATCTAAAAACGCTAACTCCAATGCCAACCACAGTAAAATATTAATGGGGAAAGCACCAATGCTTATTCAAAACTAGCTGCGCCCCGCGGTTTCACCCGCATAAGTCCCGATCCCGCAGGAGTACCGGATTAAAAAGTAGCCTATGTGTTATTTTAGGTCTCCAGTTATATCCAGTTATACGCCAAGTTTCATCGCAATCGGTTCAGTAGTTTTTGCTTGAAAGAGTAACAAACTCACATACATACACACATACATACAAACTTTCACGTTTATAAAATTAGTAGATAGAAGTAGATTGTCATAAGCTTAGTAGCTTAGGAGAAATTATGACAATAAACCTACGAAAAAACATTTTCTGTGTGTCAATTTAACCACATTCTTATCAAACGAAGAAAAATCACGAACAATTTTAGCTAAATTTCCGCTTATGGCTGTCGCTCCTTTTAATGTGCGCGTCATCGTAGGAAATAAGGAAAACAAACACAAACAAAATAGATCGAATAAGAAAATGTTTAGAGGGAAAGAGGAAAAAAGAGTATGTATCAAAGCGACAGGAGGTAATGAGGAATAAAGTAAATATTTACTATTTAAGAAATACTGTTTTCAAGTTGTAGAAAAAAGCTGATTTACTAATTATTCAATTTAATACTAAAATGAAATCTAAATTTTAACAAAAACATCGTAGATTTTTCTGCTTTTTTCCCGATGTTGGATTTACTTTTAGCATTGTTTCAATGCTCAACGTTTCGAGACCTTTACAGGCCTCTTCTTCAGGATTGACTGAGATGTAATTTGTCACATTATTGTAAAAACATCTTACTAAATACAGAGCATAAAAAATAAATCATATTCAACTCAGCCCTAAAACAACGCATCCCCATGCGCACTCGCCCCAAAGCTGCCCTAAATGCTAGACGAATCGCCCGCTGAACCGCAATGAAAACCCTCCGCAGGAAGAACGCTTCTGAAGAAGTAAAATAATAATGATTTGTATTTCGTAAGTAGGTACTACCAAAAAGTTCAATTGTAAACCAACAACATTTTACAGGCCGTCCTAATTGCCGATGCCGATAGCCGAGTTGAATTTCAGTTTTTTTTTGTTTCTTTGTTCCATTCCTTTATTTATTTTAAATTTTTGGTACAATAAAACATTCTTCTTTTTCGGATAGTAGTGTAGCTGACCTGTATTCACCTGTTATAGAGTATTCAGGCCTCTAACTTAACCTAACGACTTCTACCTGAGATAACAGCCGGGACCACTGCTTCACGTGCCTTCCGAAGCACAGATAAAGCATTAATCTATTTATCTATCTCCCGCGATCGGTGAGGCCGTGCGATGAGTTTTTGTATACCTAAAAGAAAACGTCAAACTATCGGTCACAAGATCGTGAAGTCTCTGATCTTTTTTTGGCAAATTCTCATCACTGCAAAGTTGTAGATAGGTATTGAAATGTTATTCAATATGTGGCACAGGCTGAGCCAAGTCGAATTGAATCAATTTTGATGAATTTTATCCCAAATCCAGATTTACGGTATCCAGTAGGTACAACTTGTTTAGTAATCCTTATACCATTCGTGACTTATTTGGCTGAGCCGGTCTGATATTTCTATGTCACACCGAGCGTGACAAAAATAATGAGGGTTTGGACACCACAATGTTCAGGAACGAAGTTATTTTCACTCGACTACTTTATAAGTGCGCCCTGTAGCCTGGGTCTAAAAGAACACGGCTACGGTATCCTTTGCACATCGTAAAAGGTGTCCAATAGAATTATTTTGGTAGGAGACTTCGGCAGCGGCTTGTTACTGGGCTTGACGTAACGCCTAGCGGACTCATCCTTGTTCCGATACGTAAGCCAGTGCTGCAACAGAACGGATTTGAGACCACTGCCGCCTTTTATCTATAACATGAGCGAGCTACATTTTAACATTTGGTTTACTGGGCAAATAAGAACATGGGAACGGCCCCTAAGGTACATTAAGGCGCTAAGCAACAGGACGGATCTTAATCCACTGTCGCGTTCCTATCTATTACATGACCGTGCTACATTTTAAGATTTGTTTTACTGGGCAAATTGAAAACATAGGAACGGCTCCAAAGGTACATTTAAACGCTAATTCTTGTTAATAAAGCGTAAAGCATAGTTGCATAATCCAAAAACATCAGCCAATACTTTCATAGAAACTAGAAAATGCATAGATTTTTCTTCTGTTTTCTGTTTTAATCGCGTGGTCTTTATTACTTTTAGCACTGTTCAACGCTCAACGTTTCGAGACTTTTACAGGTCCCTTCTTCAGTATTGACTTTGACAGTATTGATATGCATTAAAAAAGTTACAGTGAAACTACCGTTTTATCTAAAATAAGTATGCTAAAGGTAATAAACACTACGCGATTAAAACCGAAAAATGTCTTCAACTACAACTAGAAAATGATAAAACCTAGCACCTATACTATTAGTTTATTAAAACCAAACACTTATAAATCATTTAATATTATAAAC
The DNA here is from genome assembly GCA_958496205.1 of Idaea biselata. NCBI lineage: Eukaryota > Metazoa > Arthropoda > Insecta > Lepidoptera > Geometridae > Idaea > Idaea biselata. The sequence goes on along the minus strand of OY292394.1, from coordinate 34,477,348 downwards.
TAAATTAAAACTAAAACTGATACAAATAAAACTAACTAAATCTAAGCTAAATCTAAATCAGCTTAACTCTCTGGCTGCATTGCCCCGTTGTATACAAATACTTATTTTCTGTGCAAAATACAAGCCAGCGTACCTAGCACCTAAGTATACCTACTTATACCTCTTACCATACAGTGAACTAAGTAAGTATAGTTGACTAAGATCCTCGGAACACTGACGAATACCTCCATTACTTAGCAACTGACCCTTTCACGGAAGGCTTTCACAGCGATTGATTGAATTTCTGAATGTGCTCACTGTTTGGAACGTAAATTCTTTTGGCTGGCTTTTTCCCAGGCAAAGTTTTATTGTATTAGGACGTTCCATGGTGAAATTATTGATAGCAAAACTATGATGTTGGGTACTAGTCCACTTGATTTTTAGGGTTTCGTATCCAAAGGGTAAAAACGCGACGCCTTTTAAAAACCTTTTACATAGTATCACTGTCCGTCTGTCTGTCACTAGGTTGACTGTATAGATCTCAAATCTCATGAACCGTGATAGATATTCAGTTGTTATTTTCACAGAGGATGGTATTTATGTTGCCGCTGTATAGGAACAAATTTTGTACTAAAACAGAATAAGATAAATATTTGATATTGTAAACTTTTTGTACATTTTGTACACTACACTTTTGTAGTATGACCCAAAGTGTTTTAAGTGATAACAGTACGGAAACCTTTATGTGCGAGTCCGACTACTATTTGGTCAGATTCTACTAATATAAGGATTTTTAGAAATTGCCACAGGATCGGGACTTACGCGGGTGTAACCTAATATAACCAAAAAGGTACCTACATAATTACAACCTTGTATATTGTCATAATTTCAATCTAATCCCATGACCTTGTAGAGCCCTGATTTATGGAAAACCGATACCTAAAGAAAGGGTGAGGAAGAAAACATTTTGTAGGGCGTGTTTTATTATACTTACTCGTACCTACCGTGTCGCGATAATTTGGTAACGTAGAAGGTTGCGAACTCGGTTCCCGCCCTGAAAAATAATAGTTAAACATCTAGGCTGTTTTTGAAATCACTTGGATATTTACGTAGGTATATTCTTATCGGGGTGGTCAATGAAACTTATTTAATGTAACCTTTAGGTACTAGAAATTAATAAAATTATTGATCGAAGGAGAAAAACAAATCAAGCTCAAATTAGTAGCTTATTTTACAGATCTCGAGCGAGCTATCTTCTTAAGCTGAGCTGATTTGGAGTGAAAGGTCATTTATTATTTCATGTAGGTAGTTTTGGTCGAAACTAAATTAAGAAATCTTTCTTTGGCCATTCAGAGAGGAAACGCAGCCAGCATAATGGGAACTTTTGGCCGTAATGGACTTAGTCAATAGAAATTTATCATTAAGAAATAAATGACCTCACCTAATAAATATTCAGTTTCAGTTTCTATAGAAACTTTCTATTTAATAAGGTGAACTAATTAAATAGAAAGTTTCTCAACTCATCACGATTACGTTAAACTATCTACCTTTATACCAAGATGCATATTGATGCATCTTGGTATGAAGGTAGATAGATTAACGCTTTTTTTGCACAACTCAAGACATGTAGATAGAGATAGCTGGATATCTGGATATTCTGGCGGAATCTGGACTTACGCAGGTGAAACCGCGGGGCGCTGCTAGTTCAGTCTACCATCTGCCAACTAGACTTCACTTGGTTCACCAACTCGGATAATTACAGCCACGTTAATGGCTGATTTATACTGCACCACTGAGAGGACCCAGTGACTCGGAGTTTCGTACCCAGTCATTGGGAACACTAAGACAAGATGGGTGTTTTAATATCGATATAAAATCACTATTGGTGACGTTATATGACTATAACAAATTATAAACAAGTGCGAGACTCATGAATGAAGGGTCCCGTACCACTATTACAATTGGGTACGGATCCCTAAATTGAACACTGGACCAACCAATTTGTGAACGCAACGCGAACGTTACAATTTATTTAACCATTGGCGCCAGTCTTTCTCCAGTCTCACTAGATGGCGCTAGTGGTCAAAATACATCACGGTATCAATGCGTTTGCGTTTTCTTAATCACGTTTGTTGTATGGGTTTGGAAACCCCTCTTAAATATTTGTTTTATTTTGTTTTTTAGTATTTGTTGTTGTTGTCCGTGTCGCGTCCGTGCTATCTTCATACAAAAGTAGCCCGTCCCCGCCCCGGACTGGACACAGCCCGGTCCGGCTCGCGCAGCACCCCGCCTAGCCGTAGCCAAGTTTATTCGGAACTGCTGATCGCTTGGTATCGCGCTTACGTTAGGTTGACGGCACGTGGGATACGGTGACGGTCCTTTTCCGAGTGGATATGTGTGCTACGACCCTAATGACCCTCTAATCTCATATCAATAACGACTATAACCAGCCTGCATTCGGTGGCCACTGTAATTACAAGAGAGTTTAGCCTAGTAATTGCTGGGTAATGGACTTAAATATCTATTACAGGACGATTAGTGTCTGTAATTAGTGCATGAAGTAAACGTCTTAGGTATCCTAGCTCTGTAATTAGGGACATTAAGGCCGGTTTGTTGGGAACATAGCTGAATTAGTAAGGATTCTACTAATTAGTTAGATAGCTGGTAGGTATGGTGATACATACGCGTAAACATTTCTTGGATTGCGTAGTCAACAATAAAACCTTATATTTTGTGTCTTAGTATGTGTTTGTTCGCAGCCTCAGATACGCTTAGTACTAAGCAGCTGTAACTTGGCATGAGTATAAAAACTGTAACATCATGTTATTGATGACGTTGACAGAATAGTACAATATAAAAATTAAAACAACATTTTTAGTGTACCTACCTAACCTACCTTCCAACGTATAAAATAGGGGACTTTTTTCTCTCTCGTGTACGTCAAACTGTGGTGTAACATAAGATAATAGCTCTTTTGAAATCAATATGGGTTTTATATGGGTTTTAAAAAACTATTTTTATACACAATGCTCCGAGGAGGGGGTATTAAGCTGAAAGGGGGTTGTTCTAGAGGTCTAGGCGAACAACTTTTGTTCTACAAGTTTTGGAAATTCGAAGTAGTTTTCGAAAATGTTGAGTTTAAAGTTTGCATGAAAAACAGCCCTTAAGGCCAATGCCTTAAGGTGCCCTTTTATTTAGTTTGGACCACTACAATCTAAACATCAATTGCCAAAATTTTTAGTGATACAACTTTAAAATTTTCGAAAAAAAAAGTTCGAATTTCCAAAAGTCGTAGAATAAAAGTTGTTCGCCTAGACCTCTAGAACAACTCCCTTTCGACTTAATACCCCCTCGTCGAAACACCCTGTATATAATAATTAATATATATTTTTACCTCTTGAGGTAGAGCACCCTAATCATAAAAATACGCGTAGCTGTCAAGAAGTTCTACTAGAGGGTTAGGGTCAATTCACACGTACCACAACCACACCACAGCCACAACCACACCACAACGACGCCACGTGGTCGGGCGTATATTTTGTATTGAAAATTAATATTACAATTCACACGTACCACATTTTGCCGTTGTTTATCGACCACCTGTGTAATACGACCACAACGCAACCACATCGCGACGGCAACGCCACCACCGGCGGCGGCACCGCGGCCACATCGCCACGACATGACAGGGTCAATTCACACGTACCACAGCCACACCACATCGACATTTTGTCGGTACCACAACGCAACTGCAAAAAGTCGCTGCGACACTATTCACACGTAACCACAGCTTGACCACATTTTGTCGCTGCGACGTGGTGTGGTTGTGGTACGTGTGAATTGACTGCGGTTGGGTTGGGTTGGCTTGGGTTACTGCGGTTCGTTTCGACACGACAACGATACGATAATTTCAGCCGATACGATGATTATACTGTCACCCTACTATCACAGTGTGACAGTAGAATCATCGTATCGGCTGAAATTATCGTATCGTTGTCGTGTCGAAAAAACCGCAGTAACCCTCCTGGTCCAAAAGAACATAACAACGCTTCGTATAATATTTGTACTTGTGGCTTACTCTACATACACGCCTTAGTATCTACACTCACATATCGCATACATTTATCAAAACACTCATATATTTAGTTAATTACATAGTTATTTAAACCTAATTGAACAAACCAAACACAATAACAGCGTCGTTTCGTCCAAAAATACCGCCATTACGAAGAAGCCATTCTCCATCCATTCGGCGACATTAAAATATACGCAAACGCATACATCATCGCGAAATGAACACCAATTTATGTTTATGAGCATAATTTGTTTCTTTTGTCAACTTTATGGAAATTTATAGATGTGTGTGTGTGAGAATGGGTTTGTCTTTGTGGGAGAGCTTTGCAGAGCGTGGGATTGTATGTGGCCCGATAAATAATAAAACAACGCTCTTACGGTGAAGGAAAACATCATGAGGGAACCGACATGTCCTAGGACTCACTACGGTCCGAAGGCAAGGGACATTCGCCAATCCCGAGTAGGATCCCGTGGCGTCTTACTGCTTAACCCCTCTAAGAAATCACGTACAATGGCCCAATTGTGAGGCTAAGTGCGGAAAAGGCCCAGCGAAACTAACTAACCAACTGGGCCGATAATTAGGAGGTATGCCTCAGTCTTTTGCATTTAAAACGTCGTATATAAATAAAAGTTTCATCGAAATCGGTTGAGTAGTTTTTGCGTTATTGAAACACAAATATCTAAACTTTCGCATTTCCTATATAAGTGGACTAGCTTCGTGGCGCAGTTACACCTGCTTAAGCCCCGATCCCTTTGGAAATGTCAAAAATCCTAAGGTGGATAGGATGATATCCTAGGGAAACCTACACATCACAAAGAATGTGTTTAAGTACCTATATAGTTCAGTCAGCCAGCACTTTTTAATTTTATTGTACCTACCTCTTATTTAATGCGACGCATTCCTTTTTTGAGATATAGTTGATTCTAAGAACTTCATAAATAGTAAAAATAATAAAACCCCAGGGCGTTTCTTGTAGTTTCTACTCATTGGAGGGCGCGTGCCGAAACCACACTTCATTTAGTTTTTTAAGAAGTCGATTCAAAGCTATTATAGTATATTTGATATACCTACACGTTCTAAATGAAATGAAAAAAATCAGCTAATTTGTCTTCCCTCTTCACCTAACAATAGGAACCGCATCTCAAGATTCAAAACCTTCAGTTCGTCCGAAAACAGATAAGTAACCCGTATTGAGACCGCGAACAATGCCGACGGAAACAAATAGCTGTAGAGCACGTAGTCAACCATTGCCCTTTCCGTTTGTTGAGTAAAATCCTCGACCCCGAAAACCTGAACATGCACCACACAATCGCAATGCGACACCTTGAGCTGCGACGCCGACACTGCATGCGACAAAAATTATAAAACAAGAGTCGAATACCTACTTTCCGTTTGTTGAGTAAAATCCTCGACCCCGAAAACCTGAACATGCATCACACAATCTCAATGCAACACATTGAGCTGCGACACAAATATTGTATGCGACAAAAAGGATAAAACAAGAGTCGAAACCTTTCCGTTTGTTGAGTAAAATCCCGGAACCTGAAAACCTGAACATGCATAACACAATCTCAATGCGACACACTGAGATGCGACACAAACACTGTAGGTATGCGACATAAATTATAAAACAAGATTTATTTCTTATTTTAATATAATAATTATTATTTGGTCAGCTGAGTACTTACCTAGGTATTAATTTAAGCAATTGAATTTTCAACAGATTATGAAAAAACGCAATATTCCCTAACTAACTTATGAGCAATGATGGCCGGTAAAACTGGCAAACAAGTAGATGAACAATGAACAACTTGTCAAACTTGTCACTTATATTAAGATCCCGCGGGATAGCGAATTTCCGTGACTACCAAAACGTGACAGTATTCTTAGAAAGTTTAGTTTCTTAGTTCATTGTGGTATCACGATCGTACATAACACCTATTACAAACTATTAAAAGCCGTAGAAACAAACTACGTACCTTTTGGTTTGCGTTCAGGGTCGACATTCGAAACCAGCAAAGTCAGAATATCTAGCAAGTAGAACTTTAATAAAAAAATAAACTTTTGAAACTAACACGATTGGAACTCATAATTTACATTAATACTTACTTTAAACAAAAAGGTAATCGTGACTTGACCCTTCGTCGCATAAAACCTAAGCTATTGTGCGCTGTTTAGAGATACGTAAACAATGTGTAGGTATCATGGTATAGGTAACTATATAACTTTGACTTTTCGGGAACCTCAATTTAGAAACGTCGACGGAATACGTAAATTAAGGAAGCTTTTTCCGCATAAATAAAATAGAATGAGCTAAATTGGAATGTATCGGATATATGTTCCAAACTTGTTGTTACACGATGTGGATAAATGTGACAGGGCATTTAGATGACGTATAATTTTTGTTTGTGCAATTAGGTACTAGGTGGTTGGCTTGTAAGTGTTCGCTGTTGTTCCACCCACTGTTCGCGCCATAGTGCGCGTACGATGTGAATTACGCGACGAATGCTCCGGCCAAAACTATTTCGCAAAGATAGCTATCGTACGAGCTTTACGGAGGATAGCGAACAGCACTCTTTCACTCTCTTTCCCATCCAAGCATCAAGATGGTCGGACTCGCGTACAACTTAATATCTAAAGTACTAATAAGTTAACTAGTTTAAAATATAGCCATATGCAATAATTGCAGAACCTGTAAATAAATTCCCTGTAAAGCACAGTAATTTTGGTCTTATTTCTGAACATCCACTATTTTCAGTCGTACTGCCAAGTGGAGTAGTAGTATGTATCGATTCGTAGGCTATTGCAGCAACTAAAGAAGGCAGGTCGGAACTTATTACACTTCTGTTTTCTTATTTTTTAGGTGAGGTTAGGTTCTAGATCTACATACAGTCAAAAACCTAATGTTTATTCATCATCATCATCATTCATTTCAGCTGTAAGAAGTCCACTGCTGGACATAAGCCTCCCTCATAGATATCCAGATGCTTCGGTTATAAGCGGCCTGCATCCACCGTGAACCCGCGGCCTTAACCAAGTCGTCCGTCCTTCTCGTTGGTGGACGTCCAGCGCTGCGCTTAATGTTTATTAAATTTCTATTATTATTTGTACCCACCTACCTATCTAAAACAAACATATTTCCTTTATAGCTTTCTGTACCTGAAGTTGTAATTTTCTTGTTATTTCAGAAAGGTATTATACCTAACTTAAATAATTGTATTATTCAAGTAGTCAGATAAGATAAGCTTAAAAAGACAGTTGGTTAGCGTGACTACAACCGTTTTTAAACTGAAAGTGTTAAAAGAATTTGTCAAGTAGCACGCGAGCGTCGTTAACATTAGGATTTTTATTATGTCTCGCTTAAGTTACGAATATACCTGACATTAGTTATTTTTTCAACCCCAACACAATTTGAACTTTGTAACACGTCCGCGTCGCCGGCAGGGCGTAGAAATTTTCTCGTGTCTTCTTCTTTTATACATCAAATCATCGTCGGTCCCGATCGGCGACGAGCGAAGCGAGTGAAAGTTCAGTGTTGAGATGGGTCGGGCGCTTGTATGTTTGTATGTTTGTTCGACGATAACTTGAGTACCGTTGCACCGATCTTCTTGATTTTTGATATGTGGGTATTTGAGGTCGATAGAATTTTTAAGTTCGAAGATGAGCGGGATCGGTAGGGGATTACGGAGATAAGGAGTGAAAGGGAGGGAGAATGAAAACAAATAAACTCGAGTGGGGTGTCACATGAAAGAGCGTAACATCGGTGAAAATAATATGGTACCATGGAACTGATTTGGTCGGCGGTCGGTCGGTCAGTTGTCGGTTGTTGTCTCAGATGGCAGTCGTTAGGTCAACTTAGAGGCCTCAGGGCGACCTGAAAAACTCTAACACCAGGTAAGCCATACCACTACACGACGAGAAGAAGAAGAAGCTTGTTTTTATACAAAGAAATGTGACATATACGACCGTTTCTAGAACCTTATTATTTGAGTAAGTCACCTCCTCCCAGGAAATGCAGGATGTTATAGACCATAATCCGGGGCGGGACAGGGCGCAGCTCCTGCCATGAATTTAACATCGCTGTTTCTTTACTCCGGTATGCTGGGACCACGTTCACTTGGTTCTTGTGTTCTTCTTTACTGGGTAATAGAAAATAAGAGGACAGATGGGTGATTGGGTGATGGGAGAGCTACGCATAATCATTTGACTTTTGTTAAACGACTTTGAGAATAATTTTTTTAAAACAAACTAATATAGTAAAGAGGAAAGATTTGTATTTTTGTGTGTGTCGTATGTTTGTAATGAATAAACTCAAACACTACTACAGCAATTTCAAAATTCTAGCTTTTTTTATAAATTAGTCTCTGCCTGGGAATCACACTATCTATGAAAAACCGTATCTAAATCCATTGCGTAAGTAGTTTTAAAGTTCTAAGAATACATAGGGACAGAGAGACAGACTTTGGTTTATAATAACTTTTAATTTTTTTAATGGTATAGCCAAATCTACTTGCAATATTTTCAAAGAAATATACTTACTTATCTTTGAAAATTACTCCACTCGTGTCGTGTAGTAGAAGATTCGTAGAAGAGTTCGAACCTCGCCGCGAGTGATATTTTTGAAAATGTATTTTTATTTCAAAATATTTCGATTAGAACCGAAAAATGAGTTTATTTTCATGGTGTAGGTACTAACTTTAGAGTAGTTACAAGCCAACTAAACGTGGTTCACGTAAACAATGTATTTTCCTTTTTTTTATAACTCATAAATGTGTAAATAACCCATTTATCTATTTACTGGAGTCCCAGATGAAAATGACCGACAATAAAACAGGAATAAGAGCGTTTCAACAAACAGAACACTAGTTATCAAAAATTTATGTTTATTTCGATGCGTAAAATCGACGAAAATAATTTTATTTGGGTACTTATTTTGGTGCTAACTGGTAAAGAAAATAACCTGTAAATAAGAAAAAAGTTTAGAACCCTTCTACTACCCTACCCTACAACTACCTACCCTACTACTTACTACCCTACCCTACTACTACCCTACCCTACTACTACCCTTTACCCTATATCCTACCCGACTACTACCATACCCTACGTCCTTCTCCCGTCCTTCTAAGCTACCTCCCCACCTATCTCTATGTTTCTATTGAATACATTACAGGCTCGACCGCTACAAGATGTCTCAATAATCTATTAGCCAACAGCTGATGAATATTGATTGATCGTTTCAATTCAAACCAAATTGTTTTAAATAATTACTCATCTACTAAGTGGATGGCTTTCAGTGGTTTCAGAGACTATCCCTTTTACTTATAAATATTACTTGGCCAGGTAGACATCTAACCACAATTTGAGTTTGAGTAACCTCTGTTAGTCTTATTAATAAACGTGGCGTAAGGTCGGAGTAATGAGTTCAAAGTTGACAGAAATAAAAAGTGGTAAAATTATGCCGACCTTAACCTACTCCACGTTTATTAATAAGGCTATGTATGTTTATTTAGTAGTTTTTTGACAAAATGCTCACCTAAATTATCGCTAAAAATTTATGAATAATTACTAAGATGATCTAAACCGACGACGACCGAAACAAAAGACGATCAAAACAAGGTTTTTCTGTGTCGTTACGGTGATATTTAGTTAAAAAAATATAATTTCTAAATCACCGTTCCACAGTAACACAATTTCGGAACATATTTTTTCGAAAACCATATCTATTTAACCCCTCAACAGACTTTATTCGGAATATTTACCAGTCTTTATCCGGAAAGTAAACGGTATCGAATCGAACTGTCATGCCCCATATCTTCCCGTAGGTGTTGTCTAAAAGCTTTGGGGACCTCGTGGCTGTCGTCGCACCTTGAGTCTTATGCGCAATGACGGGTAAGCCATCCGCAAAAACACCGGTCCCAAGGAGGGTTACCTATGAATAGAATAGGGCTGTAACAATATAAGTAGATATAAAATATGTGTTAGAGAAAAATCCTCTCCGTGGAAATTGTACCCATATGTAGGTATTTATTTATCTATTTTTTTATCCTGACTGACTGACTGATCAACGCACAGCCTAGACCTTATGCGGTGTTAGTATCCGATAAGAAACGGTTTTTAAAAATTCCCACGGGATCGTGACCTATACTGGTAAAACCGCGGGACAAAGCTAGTATGTTTATATATTTTGTAATTATGTATTTTTTTGGTATGTTTTATGCTATTACCTATATGTTTTTAATTTGTTTAAAAATTGTACTAATTTTACTTTCTGTTTCCCTTCACTTTGTACATTTCACTATCTCTTAGGAGAAAACTCTGACAGGGTTAGATAGACAGACAGACGGACAGTGCTGAAGTCTTAGTAAAAGGGTTTTTGTGTAAAAAATGTAAGAACAGTATTGTTTTAGGTCTATCTAGACCAGAATAGCCCCTTATCAAATTACATAACCTTCACCGGACATATTGTAAATTATTGTTAATAACGCGATAGACACACGACATCACTAAAGCACCATCGATCACTACACTAAGGTTTCCACTTGAACTGCCCTATTATGCTGAAATAGTTAATTGGATGCTAAACAGGTGTGATTGAAAGTAAACCCTGAAGTAACAGTTTTAAGGTATATTTCACCTTGGACTTGGGATAAGATACGTTTGGAATTCGTGATATTGTTTATTGGTGATGGAAAATTAGATAGTTTTATGGTTGGATGGTTATTAACTCTTATGGAAATTGGTAATTTGTTTTAAATAGTATTTATAATTTATTAGTAATAGTTAGTTGCAATCTGTACGAGTATTCTATACGAATATTATAAATGCGAAAGTATCTCTGTCTGTTAGTTTTCACACGTAGACCGTTAAACCGATTTTGATGAATATTGGTACCTATAGACATAGATAAGACCTTGGCGAAGGACATATTTTGATTCCGATATCCTTTTGAACCCCCTTATTTATAAACCGCTTCATAATCTATTTATTGTTTGTGTTTCACTGTGACATGAAGTTTCAAAGTTAACAAACGGTTGAGCGGTGTTGGTCGAGTGGTAGATACCCCGGCTTTCATTACGAGAGTCGTGGGTTCGAATCCAGGCCGACCGCGCACCAATGACTTTTTCTTTAAGAAAAAGTTATGTGCGCTAATAACATCGCTCTTACGGTGAAGGAAAAACATCGTGAGGAAACCGACATGTCCTAGGACTCACCACGGTCCGAAGACATGGAATATTTAGTGTTTTCTATGTATCATAATGTATGTATTTACAAAAAAAAAGTATAATATGTAGTATATCCGTTGTCTAGTACCCATAGTACAAACCTAGTGCTTAGTTTGGGGCAAGATTGCGCTGTGTGTAACGTCGTGCAATATTATTTAATATTTATATTAAAACAAACGTTACATAAACTTAGTCATCGTTTATAAGTAACGGGGTAAATTATTATTGCGTGGGCATAAAATACTATTTGAAATACTACCCTAGAACTTGGTGAATAAGGTGGAGATTACTTTGTGTGAGTTGTGTAAAAAATGAAATAATGCGAAAGCTATATAGCTTATGTCAAAAGTACCTAATGGTTTGGAAGTGAAACTATAGCTGTAATAAGCTTCAACTTTTGACGGCTCTTTATCGACTTGAATGATAGTTATAAAACATTCATATATTCGCAAATTGAGTATGAACGTTTGTTAATTATCACCCGTGTAAGTCCCGATCTCGTGGCAATATCGGGAACTAAAGTAGCCTATGTTACTTCACGATAATGTAGCTTTCTATCGGTGAAATAATATTTGGATTCGTCTAGTGGTTTCGGAGATTAGGTACACCGAGTATACATATATACAAACATGTTACCAACGTTACCTCTTTATAAAAGTAATATTTATTAGTATCGATTACACTTACGCCAGTATTTTACCTATAATATGTTATCGTAAATGACGATTCATTATAATTTTCAATAAAAATCTAGAGGGTGCTACGGTAGACTCGGTAGATATATGTTTAATAAAAATCCATTGTAAATTTTGAAACGGTTTTCTGCCTCAGAAATCTCATTCCAGAACATTTTCTTACCTCTGTTTAGTTTTTATTTGTAAATAATCAACTATAAAATAAAGCAACGGATACAATGAAACTTCATACATCAATTTCTTAGAAACTACATTTATTCCTCAAAGACGTAGGTAGATGAATATAACCAAAATTCCTCCAAAGCACTTCAATTTCACCCACGTTACTGGTATTTTAAACAAAGATAAACAACACTAGATACCTACATCATTTATTTCAATAAAATCGATTGATAAATGAACCAGAATTCAAGTAAACACCTTTACCTACCTACCTATTTCGTTTCAATGTATTTTCAACGTCTCAAGAGAGTATGACTTTCATAGTCACTTCTCTGTAATCACTTAGAAGCATGATCGAAATAAAATACTTACTTAGGTATTAAAAAAATATTGTATTCACCAAATTCAATTATTTAATCTAAGCATTTTCTTATTCAAAAGATGATTAATAGGTAGAGTTTAATTTAAATTTTGGTACCTTTAGGAATTTATTTTTCTTCTTCTTTTCGTATAGTGTTGAGGCTCATCTATTGTTAAAGTTTTTAGGTCCCCCTGAGTTGACTGCTATCGCAGATTACAACCAGGACCAACTGCTTAATGGCCTTCAGAAGCCTGAAGGCCATTAACGGATTTTTTCCACACAAACTATCGATCAACAATTCAAGTAACGACTGCGCCAAACGTTGCTTAACCCACATTACCATTTAAGATCTGTAGGTGCAGCTAGGCTAATGAGCTCCTCATTCATTCATATTATCGTGGCTTAAATTTCATTTCGAACAACGTTGAGCTTTTTAGGGTTAAATTTACTAAGACTGCACTGTATGTTTGTGGGTACCGTGTCTGTTAGAGTACTACTATCATTCCAGGTCGTGTACAAAAGCTCCACTCGGTCTAGTATAGATTCAAGAAGACTATTTATGCCCACCACAAAACGGCAAAGACGCGTAAATGTTCGACCTCTATGGTTCTCGTAAAATCTTTATGCCCTTGTATGTGGCTTTCAAATGGATATTCGGTGGTATATTTGCGATTTGTCAAAAGGTTATTACAGTAATATAACTGGTAAGATATGATAGACCGTGTTTGAGTTGCGAAAGATGACTGGTACTTCAATGATTACTAGCTTTTACACCTGACTTTGTTTAAATAGGAACCCTAACTTTTTATTGGTGACCATGACCACACAGCCCACAGCCTAAATTGAAATTTGGAAATGTATTCTAAATGATGTAGGCATCCAATAAGAGAGGGAACCTGTTTTAGAAAATTCCCACGGGGAATAATGCGGGTGAAACCGCAGAACACAGCTAGTATACTATAGAACTACAAGAACCCTCCAAAGCCTCTACTTTAAGGGCGACAATGAAACTATTCTAGGCTAATTCTTAGTTAATTCTAAGTTAATTAGCGCAAGAGTCCAGTGCCTTTCTCTAAGTCTTGGATTACGAGATCCACAATTAGGGAGTCCATCCCACCTCCGTCTCTATTTATCTACTGAGCGGAGAATTAATATAAAGGTTTTGGAACGGTCTCCGTCCATATAAACGTTTTAGTATCAACCCAATGGTATCCAAAGCTGATAAAAAAGTGGTACAGTCGAGAGACTATGGCCATGGTATATTACCATATGCCACAGAATGTTTTGTCTCGGTGGCTGTTGGGTACTTATTAATGTAATCTTGCGCTGTTAATTTATTCCCATAGGCCATCGCTATCTATAATATTCTCTTGATATTTTATTTAAGTATTATCTATGCCGAAACATCAGAAAGCCAAAACTTCACTTTTTTCCCTTGTTCTGTTAAAAATATTGATGTAAAAATATAAAAATCTATGTTAAATTCGAACAAAATAACAATATCGTTCGTTATCTAAAAGAGAAGAAAGCAATATTAAACACCAATTTCTAAAACACCCCTAACTCTGTCTTCCAACTGACATTAAAACTTCAATATAATATTATCCAAAAATAATTTCAAGATAAAACTTCCAAGTCGAATATTCGAAGGAAAAACACCGAATTTTCTTCGTAAAAACAAGAGAAAGGTCCAAGCGAAGTTAGTTTTAGACTATCGTAGATTTCTGAACATTTTATGAACACTTAAGTTGCTTGATAAGGGAGTTTCAACTCTATCGCGTTTCGGAAATGCGATGGATATCTTTAGATTTAAGGGCTAGCGTTGTATCTGGTCCGTTTTTGTTTTTGCCTAAGATCAGGAAATGGTAAACAAGAAGTAAATAAAACTGTGCACTAACCGTGTGACTAGGTTCTTCTTATCATCGGAGAAAAGTGAGTTAGTCGCATGTTAGTCAAAAAGTGATTTCGTTAGAGATTTTGAGTGTATTTTGTGCAATTTTAATGATCATGAAATGAGATTTTGATTAACTTTACTATGTGAATTGCCCGTCGTAAATAATAACATACCGGTATGTAATTATTTATGAGGGGCTGGTCGATGGTTTACACCGGCCTACGTATCGTAACACGGACTAAACTTACCCGGTGGGTGGTACTTCACAGAAAGCACTTACAGATACTACTCGGTATTTCAAAAGCTTCGATACTTGAACTGAGTAACTCTCAGACAATTAGTAGATACTCGAGAACTTGACAGGTTCTTAGTAGATGCTGTAGTAAAGCACTTGTGGAAATAAGTTCTTTGTAAAGAGATCGGATACCGGAGGTGTGCGATAAGCAGTCGTTTTGTGGAACGCTCATAACTGATGTACTCAAACCGATATTTTGTCTACTATATCTCTTTTAGCGTACTGTGACTCGATTCTAGTAAATATTTACATACCAGTTCGATGACAGAGACAGTGCAGACGCAACGCAGACACAACACAATTGCAAAGGAAATTCAAAATATACTCTCAAGGTAAAGTTAAGTCCGTGTTCCGATACTAACGAAGACGGCTTTCCGGATACTAGAGCTAAGGGTAATACTTTATAAGCTGAAATTCACACTAAAAGAAAGATTATGAGTGAAATTACATTGAAAAATGGCACTTTAAAAAGCTAAATACTTCGGATACGGTTCTCCAAAATGAAAAATGCTTTTTCAAAACCCGCAATGCTTTTAAAGATCTAATGAGTTAGATACCATGATAACCACACGTTAGGGTACCCGAGAAAATATGCATCCCCCACTTAATTGACGAATCGAATGCCTAAGTAAAATATCTGTCAATTGTTCGCAGTTAAAAACCACAGACAGGTCGAGACAAATGCATTACTTAGCCAAAGTAATTACTTGATTTGTCTATAAATACAGGGGTAAAACACACTTAAAACCAAGTACCTACTTACACAAACTAAACAATTTCAATAGCAAAAAGCTCTATTAAAGAAATACTCCACAAAAAGACTCCTTCAGACACTAATTAAAAGAAAAATATGAAAACCGACAAAAAGCAGGAACTGAAATAGTACCTGTTTACCAAACAAGAAGGCTTAATGAGCTTGCGCAACTACAGACGTTGAAAAACTATTTTCACACAGACTGAACCATAGACCACTGAATATAACAGAAAGGACACACTGCTGTGGCACTGCTGCTCTGCACAGGCATTGCCTGTTTTGTTAGGGTTCCGTAACCCAGAGGGTAAAAACGGGACCCTATTACTGAGACTTCGCTGTCTGTCCGTCTGTTTACATGATATAGGCGAGCATTTCATTTTGATTGTAAATTTCGATTTTTATTTAGAATGAAGTCGATGGTGCAATATGCTTGTCTAGAAGAAACCTATTACTTCTTTGGAATCCTTCTTACTATAATTAAATCATTTAATGATAAAAAGTGATGATATGTGTTATAACTTTTAGCCCTAAAACAACTAGGTTGGTACTTGGTATTTATTAGTTTATTTTTGTTATTCACTTTTTTGAAGTCTGTTTGCAAGTTTTTTAACTTATTTATCTTCAGTTCATTGAGTCAATTGACTCTAGTGAGAACGGTTGGGTCACGCACGCTCTTGCACAAGTCCGCGCTCGTGTACAAGTGCTGACACAGCAGCCTCGCGTCTTGCCCTCGCGGCCGCCGCGATGATCTACATACAGTCGTAAGTGAATCATGCATATTTGTGCAAATTCGCGGTAAGTTATAGTTTTATAATTATAACTTGAAATTAATTATGGCTTCGCCAAATAAAGTAGTCCTCAAAACTGAACTCGAACATCAGTTGTACTCCCGGTACAAAGAGGAACAGAATGAGCGCTTAGAACTGCAGCAGCTAGTAAAAGACCTCAATAGTCAGATAAAAGCACTTCAACACCAGCTGAATCTCATTCAGGAACAGAAGAACGTTCCTTCAGAGAAGGGACATTCTACGAACGATAAGCCTCAGCCAGCGGTCGAATATAAGACTGATGAAGAGGATCTTGCCACAGAAACAGAGTGGGTGAGACAAAAAAGTAGAAAGAAAAGAAAGTTAAACACCTCACTTTCTCCACAATCCCAAGGAGTAAGCTCCAGAGAATCTTAGGCTAATACAAAGGCCGAAAAAACAAAACTAAAAAAACCGCCTTCACCTCCCCCAGTCATAGTAGAAAACATTAAAAACTACCAGCAGTTTTATGACCTACTTTTGACTTGTTCAAATAAAGACGCCTTCATGGTCAAAATGATGAACGGGGATTCCGTTAAAGTAAACGCCAAGGACGAAGACTCTTACAGAGCGATTACTAAATTATTATTACAAAATAATTGTCTCTTTCACTCATATGAGAACAAACAAGATAGACCGATTCGAGTCATAGTCAAAAATCTACACTCATCTTGTCTGCCAAACAGAGTAGTTGAAGAACTAAATGCTAATGGTTATAAAATCCAGGAAGCCATAAATAAATTAAGTTGGAGGACTAAGGAACCTTTAAATATGTTTATGCTTATCTTTGAAAAAGACGAAGACATCAATAAGATATATGGTATTAAGACCATACTAGGTTGTAAAGTAGAAGTGCAGCCTTTAAAAACATCCAAACTAATACCACAGTGTAAAAGATGCCAAGCATATGGCCATACACAGAGATATTGCTCCAAGGAACCAAGATGTGTTAAGTGCACTGGTAAACACTTGACTAAAGACTGCACAAAACCGATAGCAGCAAAACCTAAATGTGTTCACTGTGGTGAACCACACCCAGCTAACTACAGAGGGTGTTTGGTAGCCAAAGAACTGCAACAGCTTAAAAATAAAGCCGTAAAAAAAAAGGTTACTATACCCACCACCTAGGCCGCTAGTGCTAACAAAAGTAACTCGTTACGTTTTACACAACAAAGCGTAACAAATAATGTATCTTATGCGCAAGTAACGAAATCTCTTCAGCCAGTTCCACAATCGTCTAAGCTAGGAGACTCCGATATTAACGATAATATTAACAAAATTTTAAGTATTTTAACATCTTTTGATCAAAGGTTGAAAAACCTAGAAAGTAGTGCTACAGAGCTACCTTACAAGATGCAAAAATGAAGAACACTCTAAAAATTATAGCGTGGAACGCAAACGGACTCCTACAGCATCGAAACGAGCTACAGGCTGCCCTTGCAACAGAAGAAATTGATGTGTGCCTCATATCGGAGTCTCACTTTACAAGAGAATCACATATTCACATAAACGGGTATAAAATATATCATGCGCTGCATCCTGTCAATACTGCGAGAGGGGGAAGCACCCTTATAATAAGAGAGAACATCCACCATTATCTAGAACATAAATACGAAGAAGAATTCATACAAACTGTAGCCGTCAGGGTCAGAACCAAACTTCATCACATTACAGTAGCAGCTATATACTGTCCACCAAAGTATGCTTTGAAAATAGAGCAGTATAGAAGCCTTTTACAACTTCTTTGTAACACATTTACATTAGGAGGTGACTTCAATGCAAAAAACACATATTGGGGATCTAGACTAACCAACACTAAAGGAAAAGAATTGCTTAGTGCTATCAGAGAAACCAAGTGCAATGCAATTTCAACAGGAAAACCTACTTACTGGCCCACTGATACTAAAAAAAACTCCAGATCTGATAGACTTCTTCATATATAAGAATCTGTCAGCTACATATCTTAACATACAGGAGGGATTTGATATGAATTCTGACCATTCCCCCATTATATTAACCTTAAGTGAGACCATAATTCAGAAAGAAAGCAATCCAATTCTAGTAAACAAAAATACTGATTGGGATAGCTTCAAATTCGATTTAGACAATATTATTGACCTCAAAGTACCACTTAAAAATAAACAGCAGTTAGATAAAGAAGTGTCACAATTTGTGACAGACATCCAAAGCTGCGCTTGGAGAAACACACCTCTCTTAAAAAGAAAAAACGCAAGTCACAGGTACCCTTTGGAAATAAGAAATCTTATAGCCATAAAGAGGGCTCAGAGACAAAAGTGGCAACAGTCCAGATATCCGCCTGACAAAACAGTACTAAACCAACTTACAAAAAAAATATCTAAAGCAATACAGAACTTTAATGATGATGCTACAAAAGACTACCTTAGCCAATTAACTAGTTGCAAAAAAACAGAATACTCATTATGGAAAGCCACTAAGAGTTTAAAGAAGCCTATTGTTTATGCTTCACCCATCAAAAAAATAGATGGCAAATGGGCCATGAGTAATGAACAGAAAGCAATTATATTTGCAGATCATTTAGAACAAATTTTTCAAAGCAGCGGTGAGGAAAGCACGGAAAATATACCAATTGATGTCACTTACCATGATGATTTGGAAATACAACTAGTTACCCCAAAAGAAGTCAAAAATATGATCAATAACTTGGCTAAAAAGAAATCGCCTGGATACGACCTTATCACTGGTGAACTCCTCCAAAATTTCCCACGCAAAGCCATGGTAAAACTTACAACCCTTATCAATGCCACATTTCGACTGAAATACGTGCCTAGTATCTGGAAAGTTGCTGAGGTAATAATGATCCCCAAACCCGGAAAACCCCCTCGAGAAGTAACATCATACAGGCCAATATCACTTCTACCAATTATTTCAAAGTTATTTGAAAAACTACTTATGAGACGTTTAAAACCTATAATTGAAGAAAAAAAACTGATCCCTAATTACCAATTCGGCTTCAGAGAAAAACATTCCACTATAGACCAAATACATAGAATTACCAACGTTATAGAAAAGGCACTAGAAGAAAAGAAAGTCTGTTCTACGGTATTCCTGGATGTAGCTCAGGCATTTGATAAAGTTTGGCATCAAGGTCTTTTATATAAGTTAAGAAAAATGCTTCCAAAGCAATTTGCAGACATTTTAGAATCCTACTTAGCAGAGAGGACATTTAGAGTCAGACATGAAGATGCCTATTCAGAACTCAAGCAAATAAAAGCTGGAGTACCACAGGGAAGTGTTCTTGGACCTGTCTTGTACCTGTGATATCCCAGAAATAAAAAATAACATTATTGCAACCTTCGCAGATGACACAGCCATCTTGGCTACAGGTGTCACTCACAAAGAAGCAGTAGAGAAAGTACAAACTGCCGTCAACTCTATCACCAACTGGACAAAAATATGGCGAATTAAGTTAAATGAGTCCAAATCGATTCATATAGACTTCACAAATCGAAGACCTAATTATGCACCGGTATATATTAACAGTCGCATAATACCATATGAAAATACTGCAAAATACCTCGGTATGACGCTTGACACAAAGCTTCGCTGGAAGGCTCATGTCAAAAAGAAACGCCAGGAGTTAGATCTTCGCTACAAGAATATGCACTGGCTACTTGGCAGGCATTCATCATTGTCAGTATACAACAAAGTACTTTTGTACAAACAAGTACTTATGCCCGTATGGGCATATGGTATTCAGCTTTGGGGCTGTACAAAACGCACCAATGTTGATATAATTCAAAGATTTCAAAGCAAAGTACTTCGGAATATAGTAAACGCTCCCTGGTACATTAGAAATGAGGACATCCACCGGGACTTAGGAGTGGACCTTGTAGCTAAGGTTATAAAAAAATACGCCGAAGCTCACGAAAAAAGACTTCTTCAACATGTGAATTTCGAGGCTATCCAGCTCCTTGACACCACGGACATAGTAAGGAGACTGAAAAGGACTAAGCCTTTTGAGTTAGTTTAGTGAAATTAGTGTTACGGAGTGAAATTAGTGTTAGTGTGAGTGCTACCATTATAGAACACAAGAACAAAGTGTACTTCCATTATAATATAGACCATAAGAAAAGTGCCAATGGACACATTCTTTACTTTAAAAGTTTTTAGCAAATTAAGTTATAGTTAAATTACTTATTAGCCTCAAGGCTAGATTGTAATTGTTATGAGGTAACCATTCAGTTACACCATAATGAGAAAAAAAAAAAAAAAAAAAAAAAAAATCTTCAGTGCAAGTAATAGTTTAAGTTAGGTATTGCAATTTTAATAAAATCAAAAACATGAATAACATTTTTTTGTAACTACCAATTATTTAATGTTTGTACTAAAATATCAACACGATCGCTTATTCTATGAGATTAATTTGGTTCTACGGCATTAACGCTCTAAACCTTCTATTTTCTTAAATATTCTCGCAGAATTCTGTGACTGACATTTGCTAAAGTTTTCATCAAGTAATTCATAAACAAACAAGATACCTTGACCGATCTACTTTTATAATTCTGATATCTGTGGTCTGAATTCTCTAAGGGAAATCTTTCCGAGCAATTTCGTTTACTCGCAAAGATGCTGCAAGAAAATGAAGAAATGTATAATGTAGTGTTTTTATTATTGTGTTGTGTGATATCATTTGTTTACAGACGCTGTGTAGACTAGCCCTCTTACTTATAAACGATGATCAACGGCTGCATTAACTATTTATCGTTTATCTTTCATTGTGACATGAAGTTTCAAAGTTGACAGATAGAGACAAACGTTATCATAACTTAGTAATCTGTTAGTTATCGTTATAAGTAAATAGGGTCCTTAGTGCGACCTAAAACTTTAACATTAGGTGAACTACATCACTATACCTTTTAAAGAAGTAGATATCACGGTAATTATTATTATGAAATAAGGTAGGATTCTATACCGAATCGTTCTGTTAAAGTTATTTCTTCACCCAAAAATGTAATTTTTTTTACATTTTTTATTTTAATACCTACCTACTATATTTAAATATTTTTTTTGTACGTATATTTTAGATTTTTGAATTTAATTTTTTTTAATGACTTATTATTTACTTTTTTTTTAATTATTTTTTTATCTTATGACATTTTAATATTCATGTATGGGTGTATCTGTATACTTGCCTGAAATAAATGTTTTTTTTTTTTTTAAACTAACTACCTAATTATAATGACCTACTTAATAGATATTAACATGCATAAAGTCTGACTAATAATTATTACCTAATTCAAAATCACAGCAATGTCAACAAGTCATAGATTACTCTTTACCAAGATTGTTTCGCGAGTTCGACACCGCTGGTGAAACAGTTACCCGCATCCTTCGATCATATATAAACTATAGATACACGGTCCCATACAAAATCGAAATCAAAAAATGGCACTACTTCAACGCTTACTTATACGGACATAGTACAGTTTAATGTAAACCTTAAAATCACTGGGCAATAAGGTTGTAAAACACTTATGCACGACTGACAGCGATATGCCTTGTTTCGCTGTAACCGGCTGAAATATGCCTTGTTTTGACGGCTCCATTTCTAGAGCGGCGACCGTGCATCTATGTAGGTTATATATGATCGAAGCCCGCATCTATACTTTATTTTAGAATCTTGATGGGAAATATAAACAAAGAACTGTCAATATCAAAGGAAAAGGTAAAAAAGAGAGCTGTTACTTTCAAATAAATGTAGGTACCTATGAGTTTTTTGTTTACATTTTTGATCTGAGATTCAGAAATAGAGTTTAATTTATAATAATTTAAAAATGCTTACGAAAATATAATGCAAGCTAACCGCCTAACTCCTTATAAATGAAGTTAAACGAGACAGTGTACTACGGCATCGCAACCATTAATTTCTCATTTATCGCTTCAAAATAAACAAAAAAATCCCCTTATTTTCGAACCTCACTTCTTGTCGTAATAAATTTAATTAGCCATGTTATTCGGATAAGATGTTTCGCAAACTAAATACTTTCCTCGCTCGATTCACTGAAATATTATGTAGGACTAGGGATTCTTCGTTTTTTAGGGTTCCGTACCCAAAGTGTAAAAACGGGACCATATTACTTAGTTAATTGTGGACTACGATTTGACACATATAAGTTATGAAAAAATGTCAAATACAAGGAGCCAACGTCAGATTATAATCTGAAATCACTAATAATCACTATCACAATTGGGTACGGAACCCTAAAATGTTTTACAACAACTTTGATTCAAAGAAAATCTGAAACTTATAAGAAACTCTTTGGACAGTGAAGGCAGACTAGTATATTTGACAGATAGGGCAGCCATTTTGAATTCCATGACCAACTCGATTTGTCCTGACCAATCAGAAGCGACCTCACATTGTACTAAACTCCTTGTTATTTTGAAAACACGTTTCTTGTATGGGAGCCCCTCTTAAATATTTGTTTTATTTTGTTTTTAGTATTTGTTGTTGTAGCGGCAACCGAAATACATCTTCTGTGAAAATTTCAACCTTCTAGCTATTACGGTTCATGAGATACAGCCTGGTGACAGACGGACAGACGAACGGACGGACAGACAGACAGCGAAGTCTCAGTAATAGGGTCCCGTTTTTACCTTTAGGTACGGAACCCTAAAAACGCACTATAGTACCTTCTAGAGTTAATGTCTCAAACATCCTGTCCTTCCTATCCTACTAATATTATAATCCTTCCTACTTATCCTACTTCCTACTATATTATAAATGTGATGTATGGATGTTTGTTACTCTTTCACGCAAAAACAACTGAACCGATTGCGATCAAACTTGGAATATAGATAGCTGGAGACCTAAAATAACACATAGGTAGGCTACTTTTAATCCCGATATTCCCGCGGGATCGGAACTTACGCGGGTGAAACCGCAGGGCGCTGCTAGTATTCCATATTCCTTTTACGCGAAATATAAATAACTAGCTGTGTCCTGCTGTTTCACTCGCATAAATTATAGCCTATGTTACTTCTCGATAATGTAGCTTTCTACTGGTGAAAGAATTTTCGAAATTAGTCCAGTAGTTTCGGAACCTATTCGTTACAAACAAACAAATTAATATTTTCTTTTAATTATTTTAGAAGGATTAGTATAGAAAAGCTGCTGCAGCGCTGACAATAGTGTTACGTCTATCGTAAAAAGAAAAAGACATTCGCTGCGTGGTAAGATGAAGTCGATGAATGATACTTAAAACGACATGAGTATCATAAGAATTCGAGGGAGGTAGCGTTACTTCAGTGGCTTGTTTCAACTGTCTTCCTTCTGATGCCATGTATAAGTTGAGATCAACATCTCGATATCTATAATATTATAAAGCTGAAGAGTTTGTTTGTTTGTTTGTTTAAACGCGCTAATCCTAGGAAACTGCGTGTCCGATTTGAAAAATTATTTCAGTGTGGGTTTGTCCATTTATTGAGGCTATAGGTCACTTTTGATTCCGATATTCCCACGGGATCGGGGCTTACGCGGGTGTAACCGCGGGACGTAGCTAGTACCTATTATAAAAGGGGGTAGATTGCAAATGGAGTTAAAACTTTTCCTCAGTTTAAATGGCGCTATTGTTAACTCCTTCTCATTATCTGTAAATTTTATCAAACAAAAGTTAAACTTCCTAGGAATAGAATAGTTAGGAACATTCAACAGTGGTGCCACCTGTCACGGGCTTTTGTTTTCTATGGCCATTTTAAAGAGTGATAAAAGTTTGTGAAAATATGCATAAGTTTGCCTTGGTTTGTGAAAATATGCATAAGTTTGCCTTGGTTTAGTGGAAATTACCTCGACTCTCATTGCGAAGGTCAAGTGTTTGAAACCCGGCTGACTGACCATGCATAGTGTTTTTTCGTTACGAAAAAGTTATATATGCGTGTTATTAACATCGCTGTCATGCTGAAGGAGTTAAGTAAGTGCGGACGTATTGAGCAGTTCTAGCAAGTAAGCCAGTTGGCTTGCCCAGAGGTGGAGTTCCACCTCTGGGCAAGCAGAGGTGGAGGTCTAAAATGAGATAAATAAATTATTAATATTATTAAAAGGTAAGTAAACATAAGGTTTATTCGCGAATACTCTTTTTGATAAACGTGATGTAAGGTCGGAGTAATTTTACCACTTTTTTTTCTGTCTGTTAACTTTGAAAGTTCTTGTAAAAGAAAAAGGCAAAGCATGTTTTCAATACTCCGACCTTACTACATGTTTATTAATAAGGTTAAAAGTAATTTAATACAACTACAATATCGACTGATAGAAAGTATTGAGTCTACGAAAGATTTTCGGCTAAATATCTTAGATGAGATTTAGGAAAATTACGCTTCGGCTGCTGGGTCAAACGCGAGATTAGATTGAAACCTAATAAAGATTAAGTGCTTTCAGTAATAACTTTTAGGCGAGATTTCGGATTAATTTATAGATTTTTAGACAGCTATATTAGTAACTTAGCAGTCTTTGACTACGCACAGCATCTTACCTTAGGAAGCAAATGAAAAAAACCGGTGAAATATGAATAGTACTCGTGCACGATGGGTTTTGTGATAAAGGATCACAAATAAAACATTTTTGTTCTATAAGAGCCCCACTAGAATACGTATTTTATTCTGTTATTCGAACAGCTATCACGGTTCATAAGATACAGCCCGGTGACAAACAGACCGACAGTTGAGTCTTAGTAAAAAGATCCCATATTCTCCCCTTGGGTGCGGAAAGCTTAAAATTCATGTGCTCAACGCCACCCCATCAAAATCGTAGCCGAACGATCGATTTTTTTGTATGGCTAAAAGTGGTCTTTATGTTGATACTAGCTGCGTCCCGATTAACCCGCGTAAGTCCCGATCCTTTGGGAATATCGGAATCAAAAGTAGCTTATGTTACTCAAGTTGAATGTAGCTTTCTAATGGTGAAAGAATTTATGAAATCGGCACAGTAGTTTTTGAGTTTATTCATTATAAACATACGACATGCAAAAATACAAATCTTCCCTGTTTATAATATTAGTGTAGATGTAGATTAACATATTATCGCTCTTGCAGTGAAGGAAAACATCGCGAGGAATCCCGCGTCTGTAAGTCATACACTGCCCTGTACACTGCCCCAATTATAATGCTACGTACAGAAGATGCACAAAGAACCCTTTCACCTATATATTCCTAGTAGATTTAACTTTGCAACTACACCTACTGGCCACGACTGTACCTACTACCAGCAAAAGAGTTAAGAAGTTGTAGTCGAGAACAAACGACGTCAGTATTGTCTGAACTGCAGTTGTAAGTTGATCGCAGTTACTTCTTTCTCGAGCAATCAGAAACGTTGTGTTTAAGTTTTTTGTTTTCTCCTAAGAAAACAAGTTTACAAGGAGTTGTTTACAAGAAAGCTTCTTGTTGAATTCAGTTTTATTATAGTTACAGACAAACACACAGACATTTTACAGCTGTATTCTCAAAAGACCCTATTAATTCTATCTTTTTTCCTCATCTGAGCGAAGTCCCCGGTTGCATCCTTAGATTAAAACAAAAAACTAAAGATACGGTACCTAGTCTTGGAAAATGAGACGATAAAACTGCGTCTAGCTGACGCACTAGCCTCAGTCGTATGTCGAACCGTTGCCGCGTGAGCACGTGCTGTCACACTGCGATTATCTATTTGACATCCATACGAATGCCTTTTTGCTTATTTACAAAGCCTGAATCATTTTTAAAGACAAATGTTTTTAAATAGTACAATAATTTTATGAAAATGCATGTAGGTGTTTTTAGCTCATTTTTCGAATACGCAATGTTAGAATATACCGTATCTACTAATTTTGTTTTTATCTAAGGTTGCATCCCTCTTGGGATTCGCTAAACCCCAACTTTTTTGGGGTCAGCGCAGTAGATTAGTCATCATTAAACGTACCTTCTGGAAATAGATTTGGCAATATTTTTAAAGCCGGCCTGACACCAACCAGTTTATCCGCCACCGCGCGGGGAGAACTTAAGGTTTACTTATTTTCCTCAGATTCCTTAGTTGCCTTTTAGGGTACGCTCGGGAAGAGATGAGGTAACAATATTGTATGCCTGGGCTACACGACATAGAACAATGCTTTGTCTTGATCTTGTGAGTGATAAACAACGTTAGCGAAAATAAGACAAAACCTGAGTCTACGAGAATCAAGAATCAAGAATATTTACGCATATGGTGGACTCATGTACGATTTTAAACTATCATTGTTGTTTTCACTACAAATGTGATTGAATAACGGGGTAGATACTTATCACCATGTTTTAATTTGTTTTTACGGAGCTCGATATTTCGCCAATAATTGCAACTGGGTTGTTTACGAGATAACAGACGAGATGGTCTTTATTTAATAATATTTAACATTTATATTACAGTTGTTTATCTGAATTCTGATACATTTAAGACCACTTTTAGAAGAAAGTTCTTTAATGCGTCAGGGGCGCAACAAAAATTGAATTGGTAGAATTCGTAGGGTAACTTAGCTTGCGATTTCGGCTGTGTAACCTTGCCTGACACTATGTAGATGCTAAATATTAAAATAAAAATAAACAAATATTGCACGACGTTACACACAGCGCAATCTAGCCCCAAACTAAGCACTAGGCATCTGCTATGGGTACTAGACAACGGATATACTACATAATATTATACTTTTTTTTTTATTCCCGATTGAAATCAAGTGAAGTCACAGTACTACACTAGAACAAGCTAAACCATTCCTTAACGGCCGACTAGCTGTAAATATAAGTAGCTTCTTAAGAGGACAGTCTACCTACTCTTTCTCTATACAAACATAGTCGGCTGTCCTCCCTGGATAAAGATATTAGAAAAAATATGTTTATGCCATAATTCTATACCAATGAGCAATTACCATGCCCCTACATTTTTTTTTTTTTTAATTTTTAAAATTAGAAAAGAACTAAATTTCAGAAAAATTAGAAAATGAATAAAAAAACAAAACGTAGAGGCATGGTCATTGCTGACATAAGACTTATTGCATAAACATATTTTTTCTAACATCTTTATCCAGGGGAGAAAGAGTCGACTACGTTTGTAAAATTTGTATGGAGTAAAGAGTAGGTAGACGACAGTCTAGCTACTCTTTTCTTACCCTTAAATAGTATAAGCGAAATTTGTGAAATTAGAAGATGCTTTCAACTTAAAGTAACGAAAACTCCGAACCTCACCACATTTCACGTCACCGTTCAAACAATAAATCACTAGTGACAATGGAACAAACACGTTCGCTTATTTAATTTCACGCATCGAAAAGTCCGCAGTTTACGCAGTCTCCTTTATTGCTCCGACGAAGTTTGCGAGAGAAAAATATGCGGAGTTACATACTCGTATCTTAGCTAAATGCGAAATGAACGTAAACATAAAATACCAAATGTAGTATTATAAAGGGAACTTTATTCGTAGACAAAAAAAAACATCCTAATAAGTAACCTCTTCCTTTCTAGAGGTCAGTTAAAATTACGAACAGATTATTGAAAATGGTTTCCATTATTAGATTAGATTAGTTTTGATTAGTATTATATCCGTTGTCTAGTCATCGTAACACAAGCTTAGTCGCTTACCACGGGGCTAGATGGCGCTGTTTGTTGTTCACAGATTTTTTTTTTTTTTTTTTTTTTAATTCTACACTTACTTTTTTGCCAGTTTGACCGCTATAACACCTTAAGTGATGATGCAGTCTAAGATGGATGATGCAAATTGTTGTGTTAATTTAGGTTTTTTTATATTTGTACGTTTATTTATCTAACTATTATGGTATTTTCTTGGTGAAAATAAACAGTTTGTTGACGAATATGTTTATTTTCTGGTGAAATTATTTGCAAAAAAAATATCACTTAGCACAATATTATGACCTATTATGACCCAAATTTCCTTTGTCAGTAAACTTTTTGTCACATTTTTAAGTAAATCAAGGCAAAGTTCTGATTTCGCCGTTTCAATAACTTCGAATCTCTATTTTAAGTATTTTACGTCTATGGAAATGAAAGAACACAGTTAATTTATTTTTGAATGTTGTCATTTACGTTATTTATCTCTCAGGGGTGTGTTATTTATATTTTTGATCTGTTTACTGTGAAAGCTGCTTTTTGTTTATTGGTGGTGATTTTCTGGTCTGACATTTATACAGAGTTCAGGGCGAGGCTTGGGGTAGTTTTTGTCAGTACGGTTAGATAGAAGGTAGGTAAGTTAATTTAAGCACAGAACATACATTATACTTCAGTGAGTTCTGGAACCAAGATTTTTAATATACCTACCTAGCATATTATTTTTACGTGGTTACCTTCCTACAGTATTTTTAGCTAAGCCAAGTCCATATTTCTTACAATATAATATTAGAGTGACTATCCTAATACTTATAAACGATGATTAAGTTTATGTAACGTTTGTCACTTCATGTCACAGTAAAATATAAACGTTACATAAAGTTAGTCATCGTAAATTATAATAAATCATCATCATCATCTCAGCCGAAGGACGTCCACTGCTGGACAAAGGCCTCCCCCAATGATCTCCACGACGACCGGTTCTGCGCTTTTCGCATCCAGCGGTTTCCCGCGACCTTTACCAGGTCGTCGGTCCACCTTGTCAGAGGCCTGCCCACACCACGTCTTCCGGTTCGTAAATAAGTATAACGATATAAAAACCACAATTTTACACAACTAGGTACTAACAAAAAATATAAACAAACAACCGTACTTAAACCAAATCTTACCTATAACTCGAACAGCCAATTTCACCACAAAACTTATGTGAGAACGATAAATTATAGCGACGGCTATAACTCGTGACGTTAGATGTAAATCTACGAATAAGTTGGGGAATTTCATGATGAGATGCATTGATAACGTCACTCAGAACCAGAGAGTAAGGAATCAGGGTCTTCGTGATAAGGAGGCGAAATTGTTGAAGAATAAAATTGTTGTTTTAATTTATATTAAATTTCTCTATCGGTAAATAAATAAACCATTTTATTTCAGGCTGCTAAGGCGCATAAATAAATACGTTATATACTAACATACATATTTTATAGTTAAAAATGAATGTGTTATGATAGCTTAGAACTATGTTAGTAGCACTTTTATGTAACTACAACATATTTCTGCCGTTTGCAATTGAGACGTTGGGCCCGTGGGAATCCGAGGCTTTAGATTTTTATAAAGATATTTTAAATTTATTAGTTTTAGCTTCTGGTGACCAAAGGGCTGGCTTTGACAAAGAGGCAGTGCAGCCAGTCTGTTGGGTACCATACCTAGGGACTCATTTTTGGACTTTTAATTGTGTATACCTACTATTTATTTTAGCTTAATAAGTTACTGTTGGTCTTTGTATTTTGGTAGTTACTTATTAATAAAAACATTGGCAAAACTAAAACTAAATCACAAGATATAACATACAAATAATGTACGTACCCATAGCGTATCGAATTAGATTTTAATTCGGTTTCATATAGGTACCTATTTATTCACTGATTCTGCTTAACAATGAGAGGTTCTAAGTAATTATATGTAAACGATTCTCTTACATTACGTTTCGGTTTGTCGTATACGTACGGGAGGATATTGTGGGTGGTTTCGTTTCAATTTTGATAACCGATTTCAATTGCGTTGTTTTCATTATTTTTAGCATTTATCAATGCTCGACGTTCGCCAAAACAGAAGAAAAGTCTAGTCTACTTATTTCATTTTGCTGCCAAACTTAGGCTGACTTAATAGCCCAGATTAGCTAGTCTAGACTATCTATGAAGTATAATGAGGTCCCGCGATCCCGATTCCGCGAGAATATCGCGATAAAAAGTAGCATAATGTGTTAATCCAAGTCATGTGACTTGGATTAACACATTATGCCAAGTTTCATAGCAATCAGTTCAGTAGTTTTTTTGTGTGTAAATATACTTACATACACACAGACTCATTTTACAACTAGAAAGGTCGAGGCAAGAAAATAAATATTAATATGCGATTAAGACCTACTAAAATGTACCTAACTAAAAACCTAATAAAATCGTGTTAATTTAAAAACTTTAATCTTCAGAACGCGTATACAAAAAAAAAGAAACATTTTTCTACAAATAATAATCCCGTACATTTTCAATCTGTGCCTATTACAAATTCCAGAGGCACATGGAATTAATAGGAACCACCTTAATCGAATAAATTGAATTATTCAAACATTGTCTCCAAGAGATTTGTCTTTTCCAAAAGGAATTCTCCTTTTTCTTGACTTTATTATAATAGGTTCCGATAGAGAGGACCTCTCTGCGGAAATAGGGGAGACAATTCAGTTGCTTTTGACGAAAATAAAATGTGTCTTGTTTTACTGGAATTCTGTGAGTTCTTTACTTACTTCCTGTGAACGGAATTTGAGTAATTATAAAATTCGGAGAAGATGAGATTCTACGCGACGTAGGTGTTTACGAAGTCTTTTTTGGCTTGAAATTTTATTAGTGTTTTTGAAGCGATATTTTTCCAAGTGCTTTCAACATTTTGAGATTCAATATTTTGGGAAATTCAACTTTTTGGGAAATTCAAAATTTTAGGATTTTATAATTTTCTATCTATTATTATCCGACTGGGCCGCTTTAGGTCTGTTTTCTACCTAATGATTTAATAATATTTTAAATTGTTCATATAGTGAGAGGTACGCGGCAAAATATTATTTTGTGCACAATCAATTTGTTGTCATTTAACTCTAAAATGTCTATACCTAGTCTAGATTTTGACACTATCATGTCAAAATTGTGTCTTACTCAAACATTTCCTCAAAAGAACTTTAACGTTAATACGGATAACTTTAAGTTACGTTTAAGTTTAAGTTAAAATAACAACAAGGATAAATATAAAATTTTAATAAGCCAATCGTATCCAATACCATTTTCTTCTTCCTTTTAAAACAACTTGCATAACACGATTTCTCAACCACAAAGTAGGTACTAAGTAGGTATCTCGAACTTTTCATTACGGTATAAAAGTTACGTAAAATACAAGGTAAAATCGTATAAATAGCAGGTTTCGAGAAAAAACAACAACATAATAATTGTTTCACAAGGAATAAACTCATAAATTCTGAAGCAGAACTAATGGTATTCAATTAAGCTTGCATAAGAATGCTTCAACCACAATGGTAAATCAGTCTTCTAAGTATTCAATAATGCAAACTTGAATAAAAATTTGTTATATTTCAATAATTGACGGGCGCATCGCATCGGCCGAATACTCGGCTGCTACGAGTACCAAGTATTTATGCTGATGTTTTATATTTGTTTCTGATTCTGGGAGTATCTTTTGCCTTCTTTGCTCTCCTTTATAGATAACCGTACACACTAGCGTTTGGGGACACAATCTGTCTATAACTGACGGACAGTTATTTCTGGGAGTAGCCTGATGGGTACGGTACAGCGGACCTTACCTGGATGCCTAAAGATTGGCTGTTATTAGGGATCCCATATAACAATATTACGCTATAATATAATATTGTTAGATCGGTTGTTTCAGGGGTTGTATCTATTCCCTAGTATCTATCGTCTTCTTCTTTTCGAGTCAATTCCGCTTCCCTAAGGAACTTAATATTGTATCGAAGTATGAAGCCACCTCTACAACGCATACCTACCCAAGTACCCACCACCAACTGACTTATCATAGCACAAACCTAGTTGCTTATTTTGGAGCTCAATTGCGCTATGTTCAACGTCCTGCAATATTTAATTACTTGTTAAAAAAAAGGTACTTACTGAAGTACCAATAAATTAACTAAAGACTTAATTAGGTAAGGTTTTCCTAAACATTGATTACATGCACCCTAAACCTTAACAACTAAATTGCCCCTAACCAAATAATTTAATTAAAATAAACTACTATCAGTTGATCTGAAATAAAGTTTTAAAAGGCTGACCGCGAGTTGAAAACTAATTAGCGAAATCTAGTTAGGTACTTGTTTACTAAGTTAACGGAATCATTGACCTAGATAAGTAGCTGAAATTAACAAACATAAGTTAATACTTAGCTTATAAGTAATCACTTTCGCATTAGACCTGGCGCAAACGGGCCATCGAAAACACCCACTGGTGGCCAGGGACAGCGACTTAAGAAGAGTCTACGTACTATATATTTTCTCCATACAAACTTAACAAACGTAGTCGACTGTTTCCTCCCTGGATAAAGATATTAGAAAAAATATTTCGATGTCGATGGCGGCCACTCGCTAAATCAGTGAAAAAGTATGTTAAGTCTCTGTTGCTGGCTGTGGACGGTGGCCCGTTTGCGCGAATAAATAAAATAAATAAATAAATTATCTGAACAACACACAGCGCCATCTAGCCCCGTGGTAAGCGACTAAGCTTGTGTTACGGTGACTAGACAACGGATATAATACTTATATTTATTTTTCTTTTGTAAATACATACATATTATTATACATATTATATCCAGACCAGACACAAATATTTAATTTTCGAACCCGCAACCTTCTGCATTGCAGTCGTGCTTTCGCACGACGCGCCACAGAGGTCGTCACGAAGCCATGATTAATAATAAAAGGCAAAAAAGATATGTTTAAAAAAACTGTTGATACCTTTCAAACTTTAGAATATTCATCATGTGCTTGTCATAAACTTGCATTTGCTTGGAATATGACGATTGCAACTAGACAGGCAATTCAAGGGCTTACTATTACAAGTAAATACTTGCAATTGTTTGCTCAAACAACTATATTTGCTTGCCAACTTTCAGAGAAAACGTTCCAACTTTTGTTTTTCCAGATTTTGTCTTTATTAAATGTAGAGGAAATGTTTCGTACACCAAGATGTTTTTATACGTTACTTTTTTAGGAGGAGGACCATTATCTAAGCTATAGTATAGTCCAGGATCCCTGGTACATTTTTGCTATTGATAACTATTAAGCTAGTTTTCCGTGAGTAGCAACATTTTGATGAGACGCCCAACAATTTCCTATACGAAACTCTAAACAGAGGAGAGATAACGGTGGTAAATAACAGAGGTAGGATCTGTGCTACTACTTTTGAGCTAAGGACCGGGATAATGTACCACGCAATTTGTAGTATATTTATACAATATTAGGTACTCTATAATTATATAAATACTGGCTTCTTCTTTTCATGTAGTGGTGTGGCTCATCTAGTGTAAGAGTGTTCAGGTTGCCTTAGGGCCTCAAACTTGACTGTTATTTATCACAGATAAGAACAAGGACCTTATTAAGGACTCTACCTTACGGAGGAACAGGAGAAAATAATTATTTTTCACCCACATTATCGGTCACCCCTCCAAGTTATGACCGCGCCAGGCGTTGCTTAACCCATATGATTATATAATATCGGCAGCCGCAGCTAGGCCAATGAGCTCCCCAAAGGTCGGCGCAGTCGGCAGACTCTTTACCAAGTTATAGAAATTTTACTCTTAAAACTCGGATACCTAGTTAAAAATTCTTGCTTCGCAGAGTTACGGCCCTTTCAAATTTTGATCAGCTTATACAAGTTTTTAGGTTAAAGTTATTTATGGCTGTTTTAACCGTTTATTTATAAAGCGCTTGATTGTGTAGTAACTTTGGACTAAGTATTAAGTAATCACTTTGACACTAAGTTATTTTGAACAAAGAAACTGTTTTATTAGTCTGTGAAGTTTGTGAATAAATTAAGAATTTGATTTGGTATTTTGATGATTTTGCTAAGTTGATTTTGACAGACACAATAACAAGACACAATGTAATACAATATACGATCGTCTTTTATTGGTTTACTTGCAGTGCCCACAGCTTCGTCCGCCTATTTTTTTTTTAAATATAACTAGGAAACCCCGCGAACTCCGTTTCGCCACCAGATGGCTTCGTTTTATGTAACATTTCGTTACGTCATCGTCATACGTCATCGTCATACGTCATCGCTGAGTTTGATTTGGATTTTCCAGCTTTTATTTTTAAATTTTTCCTGAATTTTCTTTACTATAAACCTTACGGAGCCCGATACCTTTCCAACGAATGCAAAACCGTGGAAATCGGTTCGTGCGTTCTGGAGTTATAGCGTCAGGAAGATCCACCACTGAAAGATTTTTTGAAATTAGATCAGACCGTTTGCCGAAACGGTAATTAAATCCATAGTTATCTATAACGCGATCTAGACCCGAAGTTCTAACAACTATTTATTTGTATTTCTTTACATATTTATACTTAGATTTTTCTTCTGTTTTAGCGATGATGTAGGTATTGAAAAACGCAATTAACAATCCTAAAGAAGAGACCTGTTTGGGTCTCGAAACGTTGAGCGTTGAAAAAATGCTAAAAGTAATAATAAACACCACGCGATTAAAACCGAAAAATGTTTATAATTTTAATATTTATTCTTGCAATATTTACTTATCACAATATCGCACATTAAATAAGCAATGTAGCTTCATTCCAATTTACATTATCACAGAAAACATCCTTCTTCACAACGAGGAACTTCAAAATTAATCCAAAGAACAAAGCTTTCATCAGAAACATAATCCCGTTTTATTTTAACGGAGTCCTTTAGCAACTTTATTAGACTTAAATGAATGGCGGGTCCCGTGAAAAGGGACTGTTTATGTTAATCAGGATACAAGTTAGGGTCCCGACACACTAACGCCGGGTGACTGGCGAACGGCACCTCGGGGGTCGTGTGTGTGTGGTCTTACACAATTACTGTTTATCTTTAATCAACTAGGCAAACAGGATAATCAAAAACTATTTTTATTTACACAAGAAACATTAATACTTACAATATAAGACTATATAAATATATACAAAGGTGGGTCTAACCCCGTTGAGAGTTTTCTACCGACAGACCTAAGGGTAAGGGTTACCTCATCTCTCCCCGTGGGTGTCGCAAAAGGCGACTAAGGGATCTGAGTGAGACTAGCAAACCTTTAGTTCTGCCCCCAGAGAGGCGGATAAACTGCTTGTCTTTAGGAGAGTTCGGCTCTATGAAGGACAAATTCAATTGCCTTCCCAACCTTTCTTTTGGCCCGCTGAAAAATGATTGGTATCGTAACTTGGGGTCAGTAAGAAGCAGTAGACTTAAAAGAGAACAGTCTCCATACTCTTTTTTTCCATACAAACGTAGTCGACTGTTTCCTGTTATCTGTCATGACTACACATCTATCTTTTGATTTTCTTCATTTTCTAATTAGATTTAGAATTTAATACCTAATAAAAAATAAAAAAATATATAAAATAAAAAAAATCAAAAGGTAGATGCATAGTCATGACAGATATAGGTTTTATGGCATAAACATATTTGCTCTAATGTCTTAATCCAGTTAGGAAAAAGTCGACTACGTTTGTATGGAGAAAGAGAATGGAGACTGTCCTCTTAAGGCATGGGCATATAGCAAGTTTAATGCGACAACACAACACACACAGGCAATGTTTTCCGAAGACCCAGGTCGGGTCAGGCATAAATCGAACCTTAGTAAACTTATGTGCGTATAAACTAAACCCGCGCCCCGCAGGTATCAAGATTGCTTTTATCGAATATTGCGTTTTTTTATTTATTCTCTAAGCTTTTATTACAATATTACACAACTTCTTCTTAAAGTCTCTGCATACGTAACGTTTCCCGGACGGGATGTGTTAATTTCTACATACAAAATCCCGTCTATTTTTGTATGTAGAAATTGACACGTCCCGTCCGGGAAACGTTACGTATGCAGAGATCTATAATTTCATGTAGTGGTGTCATCATCATCATCTTCATCTGAGCGATGTTCGCGGTTGCATTCCTCTCGAGAGCCCGGAGTCCGCGTTCCTACTTTTACGTCTCCAATTAGCACGATCTTCGACATTCCGTGTAGTGAGGCCATTTGCACGTATATCCGTGCGACGTCAAGGCAGCACTTGTTGGGTCTCCCCAATCTGCGGTGGCGCCATAGCAAGATATTTATTCCCCACGTAACTAGCCGGTTTACCTAGAACGTACCACCGTAAGCGATATTCTTGCAATTTATCTGCAATGTCTAGAACATAAAGGCTGCCCCAGATGTGGTGTGTGAGTTACCTAGTTTTCGAATTTTTAGGGCGCCCTAAAACATCTAACTTGACCTAGCAGTTGTTACCTCGAATTGAAACCTCCTACTTTTTTAAAAGTCGGTTAATAATGTTACTAAATCGTATACATTTTTTCCCTTATTATTCCTAGATACTTAATATAAATACCTATTACAAGAGATTCCTTGTTTGAGGTTTTGTACCAATTGTTAACGGTGCCGACATGAAAGAGAACGCTCTTCGAAAAAATAAAACAATAATATGAAATTAAATATTTTCAGAAGCAATAGAAATACCTCATAAGAACTATCTATTTATTACATTTGTGATACCGTCTATCTTTTTTTACTTCAAGAAAGAATTCCTTAGACAGGGTGTGGGAGTTTATGGAACAGCTGCATTTGTAGATAGATATATTTATTTCATTATTATTAGACACCAGTACCTAAAGATCGCGTTATAGATTTTCATTGTAATTAATTACCTCGACGTTTCAGCAAACGGGGGAATACTCCCCGATCTCTCCCGGGTCAGGGAGAGGAGGAAAATAAATAAAAAACCCGATTAAAACCCGGGAAAATGCAACTACCCTGTATAATTTCTAAATGTTAACCAAGGAAGAGGTCCTCCAAACCAGACTTAGAATATTTCGTGAAGGAATCTCAAACTTGGTCAGAATTGAGGAACGTACTTGACTCGAACTACAGTCCTCTTCAAAGGAACGATTATGAATACTTAGAACTTAGAACGAGTTAGTTCAGTTGAGATCCTCAGATACGTACGTGCTTAGTTTTACTGAGAATTGTTGAGTGATTTCTATTATAGACAACTCGTTGACCCAGCGCACTTTGTATCGCCATCGGTTATAATAAAAATATGTAACTTGCCCGTTACATACTAAAGAGAGAATAAAAAGAGACAAGACGTTTAGAAATAAAAAACAATGCATATAATAATAATTATCTTATCCATTAACTTTTTCTATAGTTTTCCCCAATTTTTAATGGATTTTTTCTTACTCTAGCTAGATGGATTCAAGACACACTCCACGGTGTCTGGTATTTTATCATCCTACTAAATTTGGTAGTACCCTGGTAGGGATTTAAGCGAGTATGTTATTTTTATTGCAATCATGGCAATATAATTATAAAAATAAGTCAGTTATGTATTAACCAGGATTTAAGCTTTAATACCTTCTTACTTATTGAGTTTCACATCGGTCTGGAGCAAGAAGCCTTACATTAATTCGGTAGGGAAAATTTATATTCAAACTTCCCTTCGATTCAAAATAAGTTATAACAACCCACCCAATTATAGTCTATTCCAAAGCAAGAGTGTTAATTTGTCCCACTGCAGGGCAAGGCCCTACTCTAAGAGAGGTTAGGCAGTAAGATGCCACGGGAGCCTATTCCGGATTGGCGAATATCCCATGCCTTCGGACCGTGTTGAGTCTTAGGACATGTCGCGGTTTCCTCATGATGTTTTCCTTTACAGTTAAAGCGATGTTATTAGCGCACATAACAGAAAAATACATTGGTGCGCGGTTGGCCTGGATTCGAAACCACGACCCTCTGAATGAAAATCGGGGTGTCTACCACTAGACCGTTCTTATCCTAATTCTCTTCAATTTTGGAAAAGATAATACTCGTATATAGGTAGAGTTAAAAAAACTCGTTGAAGTTGGTAACAAATAAAGTTTCTTTTTACCTACTTTCAATGTAAAGAATCCTATCAAAAAGTCTTTTAAAAATTGCCTAAGCACCGAAAATAGCTGTTCATTTTACAATACACAAAGTTTCTAACTTTTTATATTGCACGAAATTTGGTGAAAACAAGTATTTCACAGGCAGTTTAGGTTTTTTTCGCTTCATTCTGTAAAGACAATCTTCGCCACACGGGTCCACTCGCGTGACCAACGCTAGTGAAATTATACATTATACAAGCCCATGAAATTATAACCATACAAAAATTCAAAAAAATCTATTTTATTTATTCATTTAGAACGATGTATAAATTACATACGTACGTTTTGAAACGTCAATATTTTACCGTGGTTTCGGAACGCGACCTCCAATGAGAAGAAACCACAAGATACTCATGGGTTTTTTTTTACATTGTATAATTTCGGTTTCTAGTGTTACGAGTTTTATTGCAATCGGTACAATTGTTGTTATATGACATGAACAGATATACATCGAAACAATTTTTCGCGTTTATATTATTATTAGTAGATCTTTTTATATTAGTAGAACGGACCAAGGCATTTGTCAGTTAATTTGTTAAAGGTACAACAAATGAGTGAAAAAGAGTAGAAAAAATCACGATCAATTCACGTCAAGTTAGCGCAAAGAATAATATTTTGGTATTTTGATTTTTTAATGCTAGAGCTCTAGGCATTATCTTCTAGAAACGAGTTCTAGCTTCGTCGCGAGTGAATTTTTAAAGATGATTTTTCCTTTAAAATATTTCTAGAAGAAAAACAATCCCATCTTAGCATTTATTTTCTAAGTCCATTGATTTCAACCTCATATCTCAATGTCTAAGACCTCATTGTTCCAAATCTATTATTGTCAAATTGACTAGAAAATCTATACAAAAACTGTTTTGTTGTATAGTCCATAAAACAATATTCATCGAGGCATACGCAATAGGGCTCAATTTTCTGTGACTTCGTTTATTTTTTTCTTTATAATATGATCTCATTGTTCACAATTTACTGTCTTTTTGGATCAGGTTACTGGGTTTTAGTTTGAATTGCTGTCAATTTTGAAGAAATGGATACCTTTTAGTGCTTCCGTATCATTATATTACTTGACTTAGAACCGACACTTAACTGAGTGGTGCTCATGCACCACTCGGTTTTACCCGCATAAGTCTCGATCCCTTAGAAATATTGGTATATAAAGTAGCCTATGTGTTGTTCCATGTCATTAGCGTTTTACATACCGAGTTTTATTGAAATCGGTTTAGTTGTTTTTGCGTGAAAGAGTAACAAACATACTTACTAGTTAGTTACTTACCTACTTACTTACGCATCGAAGATAGTCTTCAGATCATCTCCAAAGTTTTATGAGACCAAATTTAAACTACTGTTTTTAAAAATAATTATCTTGACTTATTTTTATAGTGTTAAATGTTGCAGGTCCTGTCGGGTGCAAATTTTTGGAAAGCATTTCTTAAAAAAACCAAAAAGAATACTTAAATATGAATCTTTTATGGTGGCGATATCGATTAGCCCTCTTCGTGGAAGAAAATCCCACCTGCCAAAAATCTGTTGAAATTAAAATTATAACTGCTACTAGTTTTTGTAAGAAAAATAAATAAAAACATAAGCACCTAAGCTAAATAATAAAAACATGAGGTAGCTCGTTAAACACACACGAATGCTCAAAGGAATATACTCAAATAATACGACGATAGAAATAACAGTCTAAACCCTGACAACACGAGACACTAAGTTAAAAATCACAGAATAACGAGCAAGAATCCCACTTAGTAATTTCCTTTTTATCTTCTCATGGATTTCCATAGCAAAGACCAATAATTAGAGGTCGAGAAAACGGAAAATCTCTGACGTAAATGTAGTATCAAGCTGATGGTAGAAAATAATACAAAGTCTAGCTGGATAGTAATCATTATTTCTGTTTGTTTACCACATAAGAAATGTGTACCTACTGCTTTAAAAAAAAATGCTTTCAAAATTTTAGTACCCAGTGGGATTCGAACCCGCGCTGGTTCGGATTACCAGTAGTCGTGGGTTCGAATCCCGCCGGGTTGGTACTAAAATTTTGTAAGCAATTTTTCAATAATCAACTCTAGATACGAGTAGGTCTTACATTTTTAAAGTACAGTTTTTTGATAAAATGATTTTCATAATTCTTTCGGCTGGATTCGAACCTGCAATATTCGATTCCACCATGTTATCCATTTAACTAAAGGAGTCGAGCATAATATCATAGTAGATCATATCTAAAGATTTAGATATGGTCATTATTCGATTTAAAATAGTATTTTTTACTAGCTGCGCCCCGCGGTTTCACCCGCGTTAGTCTCGATCCCTTTAAAATAGAGTAGGTATACCTATTGAAATACCCGTTAGTAAAAATCCTACTAAGTAAAAAGTAGGTACCTAAGTAGGTACCTACTTTTTAAACATAAAAAACAGAGAAACAGACAGAATGGCATACATTTTACTAACTATTATTATAAGTTAAGTTTAATTTCATTCTAACATCGCGAAACCTAAAGAGACATATTATAATTCTTGTTTTACTGCCTCCTCAGACTTATTTTTTTGATTTGCGTCCTAGTACAGACTTTTTGACTTACCTACCTATCTTTGCTTTATTTTAAGTATTGCCCAAAACTCGTCAGGTTTCGGCAGGTTCTGATTCCATTTGGTTTCGTGGTTTACAAAATTCAATTATCTATACCTACAAATAAAATTCAAAGACATGGCTTTTGCATGACTGATTGATTGATTGACTGACTGACTGAACTATATATCAACGCAATTTTAAATTTGGAGAAAGTGTTTCTTGTGGTGTGTACTGTGTAGTATCCAATAAGAAAGGGTTTTAGGAAAATCCGGGGCAAACGGGACCTACGCGGGTGAAACCGCGGGACACTGCTAGTCTATAAGTAAATCTTAGCTGCTCACTTTCATACAAATTAATGCTTAGAGAGCAACCATACTGAAAATACAATCGACTTGTGGCACGGGCGCGGGCGTGGTGCGATGCGACACTCAAATTCGGAATTAAGGATTCCGTAGGTACTTTTTAAACTTGTGATAACTTCTAAACCAAATATCCGATTCTAATGAATTAAAAAGGAATTTACTTAGAAATAAATAGTTCTAATTATAAAATAAATTATTTGGATAAGGGTTTATGCTATTGTAAGAATATAACCAACCTTTGTTCCTACCTACATTGTAATTAAATTTTTAACACAAAAGCTGTTATTGTGAGTTAACTATAATAGTTGGATATGTTACATCGCGGACTTTTTGGTAGATATTTATAAGAACCACAAACCTGTAGTACATTATTTTGTTCTAATATCAACAGTTTTTGCTGCGCACGCTATTTTTGATTTTTATTTTTCTACCTTTGGTTACAATATTGCAATTTTCTTACGGATCCCTAAATTTTTTTAAAATATATTATAGCCCTATGTTACTCCCTGATAATGTAGCTTTCTATTAGTGAAAGAATTTTTGGAATCGGTCCAGTGGTTCCGGAGATTACCCCCAATATACATACATACATACATAAATACATACATACATGTTACCAACGTTACCTCTTTATAATATTAGTATAGATTTATTAAATAAATCAAGCAAATTGATATTGGACGACGTTCCACAAAGGCCAATCTGTCCCCAAACTAAGCACTAGGCTTGTCCTATGGGTACGAGACAACAGATGTGAGTACTACATATTTAACTTTGTTTGTTATAAGTAGATACCTAAGCTTATTTTATTTCCTAAAATAATTAAACCTACAATACACCATGGTCCCTAGGTACGGTACCCAAAGGCTGACTGCATGCCTCTTTGGATAGCAATACCTATTCGATTAGATTTTAAAGTACAAAGTTAAGATTACTAAATTAATTTGTCGAAGCATGATGCTTGACGAACTTTGGAAGGAAATCACGCATCGCATTCCATACCCATCCAAACTAAACTGTAAAGTAAAAGCTATAAGATCCAATTTATTACAAATCGGAAGCTGTAACGTGGAGAGAGTAATCATCATTAAAATCTAATCGTGTACGTTGGATTTCATTATGCAGAATTGCGAAGACCATTAGAAAGTCATTGTTAGAACATCCTGTCAAGTCACTTGTGCATCCTCGATCCAACAAGACAGTAAATTAACTCGATGTAGGTACGAGCTTCGAGAAATTATACACCGTAAGGAGACTGTTGGTAACCTTACGTGATTGAGTACCTGGATGACATTTCATGTTGAAAGCCAATCCTGAATAAGGGACCTGGAAAGGTCTCGAAACGTTAAGCGTTGTAACAATGCTAAAAGTAATAAACACCACGCGATTAAAACCGAAAAATGTCTTTAATTTCAGTTAATGAGTCTTCTCGCGACTACGGCTGCTGTGATCCGTTTGCCCAAACGTCGAGGTCATTAATAACAATTATTTTGATTATCTACAACGGTAGTGCGCTAGTCCGCAGTGCGATGGTGGTCTAGTGGTAGATACCCTGCCTTAAATTCCGAGAGTCGTGGGTTCGAATCCAGGCTGACCGCGTACCAATGTCTTTTTCTTTAAGAAAAAGTTATGTGCGCTAATAACTTCTTACGGTGAAGGAAAACTTCGTGAGGAAACCGACATGTCCTAGGACTCACCACGGTCCGAAGGCATGGGACATTCGCCAATACGGAGTAGGCTCCCGTGGCGTCTTACTGCTTAACCCCTCTAAGAAACCACGTACAATGGCCCAATTGTAAGGCTAAGTGCGTAAAAGGCCCAGCTAAACTAACTAACTAACGCTATCAGTTTTTCTAATAATAAGTCGGGCGGAAGTCGTGTAATCTTAAACAGTGTGTAAACAAAGGTATAGGCCAATATAGAGGAACCTAAATAACTTATTGTTGATCAACCACCACCTAGTACACCAACCCATATAAGGAATAAAATGATTGAATTGAAATCTGTACCTAAATACACATGTCTGATTCGTCAAAATTGAAAAGAAAAGATTCAGGTCCTAATAATAGATAATACGCCTACATATAACTACAATAGGTTTAGCCTTTCTCCCATAAATTTCCTTTGCAAAAAGATATTGAATACGTATCAAAAAAAGCGCAGCGCGCAACAACCCTTCCCCGGGGCACGCTGGTACGTGATCTGAAAGTCTGAAACTTAGCCGTACCTACCACTTATAGAAAAACACACGATCTAGTCAAAACGAATTTTACTCGTCATAAATCAGGGTTATTCCTCGAGAGTCCCTTTTTTACATGATATAGGCTTTTGACCTTATCTTAGCTGATGGAAAGTGACGATGAGGTCTATGGTTTAACATGCTTGCCTAAAAGAAACCTATTCACTATAGACTCCAAGGTTGTAGTATTCCTCTAAGGCCTTTATTCCTTCCTTGAGAACCCCGATCCGAGAGCTTTTTTTCTGAACATTTTTTTAAAATTGTTTCTTACGATTGACAAATCAAAATATCAA
The DNA here is from genome assembly GCA_958496205.1 of Idaea biselata. Lineage (NCBI taxonomy): Eukaryota > Metazoa > Arthropoda > Insecta > Lepidoptera > Geometridae > Idaea > Idaea biselata. The sequence continues at coordinate 34,433,823 of OY292394.1, read as the reverse complement.
AGATTCGAAAAAAATACTCGTAAATGAACTCAGAAACCCTGAAATAATATTTTTAAGAGAACTACCCTTTATCGAAGGTTTTAATAATGTCCAATATTACTAAAAAAAATAGTTTATGTAAACATTCATTCAGAGACGGTTCTTTTTCTAATCATCATTTTCGAGAAATGTTGAATTCGAGTCTCTCAAGGAAGGGGTCCTCAAGGAATGGGGCTCTGTAGGAATAACCCATGAATCAGGCGAGGTGGGGGTGAATGAGATAAGCGGATTTATTAGAAGCCTCCGAACGAGCCGATGGGAGCTACAATTTTATATCGTCGCGGTGGATTCCATCGGAATTGGATAAAGTGAATACTTTCCGCCGTGTCGCCTATACTTTACGTTATGTTAGAAAGGCTCATATTAACATGTTATCGATTCACTATGATGCAATTTTCTATACCAATAATATATAGAGAAAAGATTTATTTGTATGTATGAAGGAGTAACAAACATCCGTACATTCTTCCTCACAAACTTTTGCGTTTATAATAATTGTAGGAAATACGAATATAAGTAGTTTTCTTCTCATCTGAACGATGTTCCCGATTGCGTCCCTCTTGGGAACCCAGGGTCTCCTAAAACACCTAGTACTAAAACCTAAAATCGCTAATAAGAATAACTGTAATAGGATTTATAACTAATCACACGTATTTGGCGCAAAAATACAATAATAAACATCCCAAAAAACCTTAAAAAATGTTATATTATTGACAAGACCTTTTACAGAAATTTTCTTTGAAAAAGAAACTGTAAGGCTTATTAGCAACTCGCTCGCTCCATATACTTTGAACTTGTTAGGCTTTTCTCTAAAGTTCCGAACTTTATCTTTTCTTATACCTATCGCAAAATATCCGTCTGAAGTGATATTTATCGCCCTTACCTTGTCGCTATATTCTGATTTATACCATCCCAGTGATATCTTCACATTATAGGCCTATGTTCATATATTAACGTCATTCGTTATCACTACGGCTAAAGTAAGGTATATGCCGCACGGGCTTTACTCGGATATTTTGCTTAGGTGCAAAATGGCCAAATAGCAAATGACCAGCTGTTCGCAGTAAGTCTAATCGCAAAACGCACAACATTTTCATACAACTGAAACAAAAGACGACCGAAAATGAAGCAACGAGGCGATCAAAATTAAACAAAAGACGATCAGATCAAAAACAATAGACGATCGATATAAAAACAAACGACGATCGAAACGAATCAAAAGACGATCGAATTTTAAGCAAAATACATTTAAGGGTAAATAGCTGGTACTATGGTAGTAGGTAATAACGTCAAATCCCTCGGCTTTATAAACCAACCAAGTAGTCCAACGAATAACTTGCTCTCAGGTCTTTAGTTATATTTTTACAAACACGCGAAAAGTGACAATTCTGACAGTAAGTAACACAAGAAAAAAATTATATGAAAATAAAAAGTAAGTATTACACGCGTCAAGACATCGAGAGTAAAATCGCGTTTCAAAGTCGTGTTACCTCCGAAATTTGTCGTAAAATGCGCTTTACGAGTACCTTCAAGACCTCTTTTTACTATGATTACTCGAACCTAGTATTTTTTTATAAACAATAAGAAAGCTGTGAAAATAAAAACTGAATTTAATAAAAAAAAGTTATTGGTTTCGGAAAGTTTTTGTTCTCTTCTTTTTTTATTTAACGACGCAATTCGAGAATCTTTTCAGTTTTAACGAAGTATTAAATTGTATTAAGATTCGCGGAAACAAACGAGCGATATAAAATTTTGACAGTTATAAAATAAATTGAAAATTAAACTAAAGATTTTTAACATTCTTTCCGTAAAAATGAAGACATTTATATTTACAAAACTAGCTGTGCCCGCGACTTCGTCAGCGTTTTTCGGACTACCTACCCATCGCTGTGCAAAAGTCTACACTTGAACGGACAACCAGGGAAGTCTGTTGCTGAGCAGAAGAGAATCATGGCAGAGTCTATTTAAGTGTAGATTTTGCACAGCGCAGCGGTAGGTAACGTGTTGCATGCTTATTTGCATTAGGTACTTATTATAAGAAAGTATAGTAAGTAAGTAAGCCTTTATCGAAAATATAAAAAAATCAAAACCCGACTTCGAAAAAAAGGTCTAAATTATAAAAATAAGCTCTCCTACATACAGTGCAACCGACTTATCTGTTATGTAAGATGACGTCGGGCAGCTTAACTACATGATATCTTTTTTTTACGTGGGTATTGCGCCTTATGCACCGTCAGGCCACTCTCGTTGGGCTCCCTACCATAGGTTTATAATCTAAACCCCCATGGTGTCCCTCGCTCCACAAGTTTTGAGGCTAGTGGGAATTCCTCGTGGACTACATCCTGATAACGGCGGCCTTTCCAAGCCTCATCTCGGCCTCTGCCCGATAAACAACCCCTCTCCATCTCCTCTCCCTCGGCACGGTCACGCCACCGTCTCGAGGTCCCCAAAGCCGGTGATAAAGCCTTTTCTGATGATTTCTGATTTCTTGCGGAAAGGACCCCCGAGCCCGCTGACGCAGGATTACGGTTAGAAACCAGGCAAGCCCGGTTTCCCCTTTGTGCGCCTCTTAGCTTGCAGCTTACTTAACTTACTGAGTCCCCTCACAACGGCAAGGGTGAAGGGTAAAACGTAACGTCGTGTCCGGGACTCGGGACTCGAACGCGCAGCCGTCGAATCGGAAGCCATCACTCGGCTCGGTAGGCCACCGTTCCTTAAAAACGGAATGCGCTGGTCTGTGATTCGAACGCGGAAGCCTCGACTCGGAATCCACAGCTGCCATCGTGCCACAGAAACTACATGCAATCCGCATCTACCCAGTAAAACTGCCCGATTACAGCTACATTATTTTTTTTATCCTTTTTATTGCATTTTCGACTGCCACTAAACATTATCAAAATTGTAACCGTAACTTTAATCACTGAGAAATTTTTGAGAAGGTGGTTTCAGGTGGTCCTTCAATTTGTACCTAGTTCTTTATAGCCGATTCTATTGATGGCAGTCCAAAAGTTAAACAAAAACGTGGGATGCTATTCTGCTCATCATTCCGAAGGTTCTCATCTGATCTTCGCCAACAATTTATGGGACCAACTCGGGACACTCACTCCACAAATAAAATAAAAATGATCGAAATCGGACTTTATATGCCGGAGTACGGCGTGAACAGATTCACTTACAAACAATATGCGGGTAGAATTGAGCAGCTCCTCTTTTTTTAAGTCGGGTAAAAACAGACATTATAAAAACGACCATTACGACATTATAATTAACGACGACCTCTGTGGCGCGTCGTGCGAACGTACGACTTCAATGCAGAAGGTTGCGGGTTCGATTCCCGCCGGGTGCAAGTATTTATGCTTAAAAAAATAAATATTTGTGTCTGGTCTGGGTGTCTCTCTATGTATAACATGTATGTATTTACAAAAGAAAATGAAATATAAGTATTATATCCGTTGTCTAGTCACCGTAACAAGAGCTTAGTCGCTTACCACGGGGCTAGATGGCGCTGTGTGTTGTTCACAGCATTTATTTATTTATTTTTATTTATTAAAAAAAAACCGTATGTCCAAAGGATCCGGATATATGGAGAGACATAGGTATACGGTATTTAAGGAATTTCTGAAAAAAAAAACTGGATATCCGGTTTTTTTTATTTTCGGCCGGATATCCGGTTAAACAAGTGTTGATTCCACACAACATATTTCTTCAATACAACATTCAAACTAATTAAGTAATAGCAGAAAAATCACTTTATCCGGATAACCGGACAAAATATCCGGATAAAAAATAGCCTATATGTTAATCGGGGTCTAAAGCTATCTGCATACCAAATTTGGTTAAAATCGGATAAGCCGTTTCTGAGATTAGCGGGCACAAAGGCACACACAAACAGACAAACAGATAAACAGACAAACAGACAAACAGACAACCAGAAAAACAGAAAAATAGGTTCTACTGCGTTAATAGATACCCATACAATTTATATTTTTTTTATATCTTCCAAAAACAGACACCGCTGAGTTACGATTTTATTATATGTATAGATATAGATTGTTGAACATCTATTTATAAGTATGGTGACAAGATTTTGAGTGAAGTATACTTTAAAAATATATCTGTGTTTTCTAAATTTGTGTTCATTCTTTTAGAAATAATGTTGTGTTTAATATATACCTATTGGTTAAAAATCGTTGTACGTTATACATCTGCCCCTACTCTGGTGGCCCAGAAAGGTTTTTGGTTTTAATAGATTATTGAAATAAATTATATTAAATTAAAAACATCCCAAAAAAGGTACCTTTAGGTATAAAAAAATACACTTGTTAAATGTGTGTGTTTTCACAACCAATATAGGCTTAAATTTTGTTTGTGAATTTTAACCGACTTGCAAACAAGGACGTACAGGATAAAATACTTTTGCGTAGCCTTTGGGCATTTCAAGGGTCCCAAATTTAAAAAAGTATACCTACACTTAGAAAATCAAATTAGTGATACATCTCCTATCTCCCTAGCTTCATATTTCAAAATATAGTACCTAAGTACTGGTATTACCTAATAGCAAAATAGTAAAGTTATTAATATGTTAATCAGAAATGACGGCATGCGTGCCGTAAACGTAATGTAGGTACCTACCTATACGACACCTGGTGGCTTAACTAATGTTTAATATTGTGACGTGATATATTTGCGTGGTTTAGTTTATGTACTTATCCGCTCTCAGGCGTAACGTTAAATAGAAGATGTACCTAGCAGTTTGGTGCTGCCTAAATTAATGTAACAAATTATTAAATGGCGGTTGTCTGTCCTTACTAAACGTTTCATATATTATTATTATCAACATTCCTTTATCTTAAGGGGAAAGGATACCTACTCACATACAAACGTAGTCGACTGTTTCCTCCCTGGATAAAGACAAATCTGTATAAACCATATTCCTTATATCTGCAATGGACCATGCCCCTATGTTTTAGTTCTTTTGAATTGAAAAGTCAAAGTCAATTTTCATTTCAAAAGTCAAATATAAAGATCTAAAAGGGGTATCTTAATAGCCTGAGTAATGAACAGATATGACTAAGCCGATTTCGACCAAATTCAGCTAATAAATAAATAAATAAATTCTGTGAACAACACACAGCGCCATCTAGCCCCGTGGTAAGCGACTAAGCTTGTGTTACGGTGACTAGACAACGGATATAATACTTATACTTATATAGCTAAGAAAACTCGAACATAAGTCACTTATCAAACAAAACTGTATCAAAATCTCAATATCCGTTCGTGAGCTACGATGCCACAGACAGATATACAAACACCTTTATACATATACCACCTCTCTTTTTTGTCGGGGGTTAAATATAATCAAAAATATGATCAAAAAGTGATACTTAAATTATTAATAGTTGGTAACACCAGCGCTGTGACATTATCGGGTTTTTAATTTATTAACGGTGATGTAAAGCGATTCACTAACATTGCAGATCAAGACTTATTTTCGAAAGCTATATCTGCAATGAACCATGACCCTATGTTTTAGTTCTTTGCAATAGAAAAGTCAAGGTCAATTTTCATTTCAAAAGTCAAATAAAAATAACTAAAAGTTATTATTAAGTTATGTATCTTTATAGCCTAAGTAGTGGAAAGATAAGCCGATTTCGACCAAATAATACTATGAACACTCGAGCATAAGTCACCCATCAAAAAAAACTTCATCAAAATCGCTTTATCCGTTCATGAGCTACGATGCCACAGACAGATACACAAACATCTTAAATGTTTGTGCATTTTGTCAAATTGTATATGCATTTTGTCCATATTTTGTCTAAAATATAACGACATGATCTGCCTGGTATATATGCCAAGTACCAGCAAAGACTTATAAAAAACAGAAATAAAATTAGGATTATTTTTTAAATTAGGAGTAAAAAATTAGCTTAGCTTACCAGTTATACAAACAAGTAAGTAGAGCTAGCATAAGTCGTTTGCGGTGAATCAAACTATGTATCGACTATGTGGAACTAAGCTAAACAAACACAAAACAGATATTCATTTACTTAAAACTTATTTTAAAAGAGTAACGGCCGAATACAGAAGTAACTTAAATAATTAAGCAGCTTCTAAATTCGAAATTAGTATGGGGATTTTTTAATTTTAATTGTCTAAGTAGAACTCAAATTTTGAGTAGCGTTTCTGTATTCGGCGGTAAGAGTAAGAAACTATAAAAAAAATAATGTTTTGACGTCAGAACCACAGAATCCAAAACTTTACTTGATTACTTGCCGTGATATTAAAATCCTGTTTTCGTTATTTAACTTTGCGAAACTCATTTTCGTATGCATTAAGCTAACGAGTTGGTTTGTTTGTTTTTCAAGTCGATTTACTGATAATATGACATGTGGGGAGTATGTGGGGTAAAGAGGAGGGGTATGGAAAGAAGTTCCCCTTCCCTAGGGGGTTATTAGGGGGGCAGTTATTAGAGGAGTCTGCTTTATCATTCAAGTACAGTACAGTTAGACATTATGCGTTTTAGGCATTTTGCCACAAAGCAAAAAAGTTTTTTAGATGATCTGGGCATAAATTGATACTGTACGAAATCGCACACAGCTGTCCGTTTGCACAGAGCCCCAAATTAAGCCCTTTATTACTGAATAGTCCAGCAAATAGTTCATTTTAATTGTATTTAATGTTATTTTCCGTTGAACGTTTTTATCTTTCTGTTTCTAACGTCTTTTCATGATGTAAATATGTAAGTACAGAGTTCTTTGATAGTTTAACTATGAACGTGACAAATTCCGTTATACAAAAAAATACACAAACACAATATGAACAAAAGCAAAACACGATCGACGAAAAAACAAAAGACGATCGGGAAAAATACAAAAGAAATCGAAGGAAAAACAAAACACGATCGGAACAAAAGCAAAAGACGGTCGCAAAAAAAAAAACAAAATACGATCATAAGAAAAGCAAAAGACCATCGGAACAAAAACAAATGACGATCGAAACAAAAACAAAAGACGATCGGAACAAAAACAAAAGACGATTTACGTTCCCTTTCGGCCTAACTAGTTTGGTAGCATAGATTGGCCACGAGGAAAATGATACTACGTAACCTATTCTCGTTGGAACCTCCCCAGGAAATGAAAGAAACAAAAGCCGGCTCTGTATTTGTTTGAATAGCGATCGCATAGTATCGCACTCTGGCAGGCGACCGACCAATGTCTAAACGTGTCGCTCTTGGGAACTATAACTCGGTATGTGCTGATGTGCGATGTGCTGATGGAGTATTTATGCTTAAAAATAAATATTTGTTTCTGTTTGTTGTTTATCTGTATAAATAGAGAACGACAGCTCCAGTCCCCTCACGACTAAGACCGTTGTAACATGGTCGAAACGTAAGAAAATTAAAAAGTTCAAAATCACGCGATTAAGACCCGGGAAATACAAAATTATGAGTTCCAATCGTGTTGGTTTAAAAAGTTTATTTGTTTCTGGTCTGAGTGTTTTCTATGTATCATATGTATGTATTTACAACAAAAACAGTATGACATGTATATCCGTTGTTTAGTGCAAGCCTAGTGCTTAGTTTGGAGCTATATTGCGCTGTGTGTAACGTCGTTCAATATTTAATTAAAATAAACAAATTTTTCGGTTTTGCTCAAAATGTATATATTTTTTATGGACTCATGGGCTCACCTAGAAGGAACTCTTTGTATGCTCCAGTTTCAAATTTATACCATAGGTACGTATGAAATAATAATTATGTGAATGAAGCATTGTGTGTAATAACCTAATAACAATAAAAAAACTACAAATACCAACTTTATTCTTTATATATCTTATGTTTATTGCTCAACGCATTTTCTAGAAATATTACAGGGAGAAAGCATAATCATTAATTTACCGTGTCACGAGGTTTTCCGTGTAGCGCAGTGCACACACTCGCCTGGCTAGCGAGGGACACAGGTTCGAATTCCTTCACAGGAGGATTTTTTTGAGGTTTCATTTCTCCTTGTAAAATATTTTTACTTTATTTATTTATGTAACACTAGCTGCGCCCCGCGGTTTCACCTATATACCAAAATTCATCAATATCGGTTAAGCGGTTTAGGCGTGAAAGCGTAACAGACAACAGAGTTACTTTCACATTTATAATATTAGTAAGATTTACAGTAATTTGTACAATAAAAGCCAAAAAATACCAAAAATCACAGAGATTTGTCCGGAATGCTACGTATAAGTTCTTTTAACTAAAATTACATAAAATTTAATAAAAATACTTTATTCTATGTCACATCGCAGTTCTAAATCCGCGCAGCCAGCCTCCACGTAGACGTAGATAGACGAACGAATAAACGATGAAAAGTTTCAATGGCACTCGGTACCGTATTTTAAAATTCACTCCACAATACCCCTTTTCGAGATTTATTTCGAAACTATTAGAAGCTCGGAAATATTATTGTTACTGGTATTACTTGAAAGAAACTTACTAGGTCATGTTTTTTTGTTCTTTGGTTTTTATTTAGGGGCTATCATTGTGTCGATATGTAATTTTCTTAGTTTCGAAAGACCAGATGGCGTATTCGCGTAACAAAATTATCCAATAAACTTTTTATTATATTTTTACGGCCGGCCGTCTGCCTGACACCAACCCTCTTAGGGATCAAGCAGTTTATCCGCCACCGCGAGAACTTAAGGTTTGTTGGTCTACCTCAGATTCCTTAGTCGCCTTACGTCACCCTCGGGAAGAAATGTAACCCAATTCTATGCCAGGGCTACGCGGAAAAGTGATTTACATTGTCGCATATTTAAAACTATAGTGGAACCGGAGCAATAATTTGTATCTATAAAAGGCTTTGGCATGACTGTCTGACCGACTGACTGAATGACTGATCATCGCACAGCCTAAACCGCTGATAGTAGAGAGCTGAAATTTAGAGAGTGTGTTCCTTATATGATGTAGGCATCCGATAAGAAACGGTTATTAGAAATTCTCACGGATCGGGACGTATGCGGGTTACACCGCGGGCCACAGCTAGTCTATATTATAATCCTTACTAACATTACTAAGTAACGTAGTTACATTTTCCCGGGTCTTAATCGCGTATTATTATTTATTTTCTTTTCGCGAGTGAGTGTCCCCTCGCGACCAAGACCATTGTAACATGGTTGAAACGTCGAGGTAAGAAAATAATAAAACGTGATTAAGACCCGGGATAATGTAACTATGTTAACAAATCGTGTGTTTTTACAAAGTTTATTACTAAGTAGGTAACTCGTACTAACCTAGCAGTAGTAAATTCTGTACCGTTCGATGGAGCGATGGTAATGAGTGAGTGAGTGGGTGAGCAACTGAGCAAACCTGCTCATTAAAACTAATGACTTCGTTTGACGAACACTGACGAATTAATGAGCTCTTGATACCTACACTATATGACATTAGGGGGTATGTACTCTGTTAAATTAATCGAGGTTTTTCTTCGGTTTTCGCGATGCTGGTGTGAAATTAAGGGGCATATTTATACATGCCCCTTAATTTCACGTAGGTCTTATGACCTAGCTTAAAAGTACTTGTCGGGTTTGTCGAAAATTATTTTTATTTATTGACTAGCTGCATCCCGCGGTTTCACCCGTGTAAGTCCCGATCCAGTGGGAATATCGGGATTAAAAGTGGCCAATGTTACTCAGGGTGAATATAGCTTTCTAATGGTGAAATATTTTTTGAAATCGGTCCAGTAGTTTTTGAGTTTATTCATAACAAACATACACACACACACACACACAAATACAAATCTTTCCTCTTTGTAATATTAGTATACAAGTATAGATATAGATTTAGGTCTTGTTGTTGAGGTTTCGAGAAAACATGTTCATTGAATCTGGATTCCAATTTTGATCCACTTCGCTCCATGTATGCACTTAAAGTCTGCTACAGTTAATTATCCTTTTTAGCCCCGAGCCATATACAAGTTTTTATCTTTCTAGAAGAAGAAAAATCGATTCGAAAATCTTCCCCATTGTTTTGAATCCAGTAAAGAAGAAATAAAGATGGCGATTTTGTTTAGAATAGGAACTTGTTTATCAAACTTATTTCACAATACACTTACTTAATTTAACCCGAAAAGCTAAGCCCAATTTGAAATCGTTAGCCATCAAAATCAATCAGGCAAATAGAACATTATTCAAATATCCCGGATTCTCTTGAAACCCTTAAATCTTTTGTAGTCAGGTTTGGGTCGGGTCTTTCTATGACAGCCCGGATAACGATATCTCAACGTTCTTTTATTACGTATTAGAATAAAACCCTTGAATGTACTCGTTTAATGTTCGGGATGTAATGCAATGAAGTAGGTTACCTATAAGATAGTATTGTGTAGTCAAAGTTGGCACGAATTATTAATAACTGTACAAAAGTTCATGAAATTCTGCAGTATTTGTGTCTTAAATGTTCATGAAAATGGACCTTTTTAACCAACTTCATTCGTCGCGTTTGTATTATTTTTAAAGTGACTAGAAATTTTGAATACGTATTCACGATATATTGTGAGTGAAAATACTTCGTGATGTGTTTAGTTTACTCTTGACCGTTATGCACTGCAAATAGATTTACCAATATTCGTACCTGCCTGACACAAACCCTCCTAGGGAACTAGGGACCAAGCAGTTTATCTGCCACCTCGCGGGAAGAACTAAAGGTTTGCTAGTCTCCCTCAGATCCCCTATGTAATCGCCTTTTAAGACATCTACGGGAATACACAGAGAAACCCTATTCAAAACCGGGATACACGGCAAAGTTATGCGACTTTCTATATTAGTAACTTACTCACGTGTGCGGAACCGACGATTTGCTAACCACTTCCCAAAAGCCATAAAGCAAAACTTTGACTGTAACTACAAACTCGACAATAAGATAAATATTAACAAACAGCCAGCCTCACTATATAGAAGTGGTATTTTCCGCCGCCACCTTTTACAGCCGGCTTCCGGCCTACTCCGCGTATTTCCGGCGCACTTATTACACATACGTCTACGAACACACACACGGATGTAGGTGGAACTAGCTAGGCGAATTGTAATAAATACAATGTTTGCCTAGGTAAAGTTTTGGGAGATAACTTGGAAATACATCTCTATTTATATCTATACTTCCCACTATCCTATCCTACTAATATTATAAACGCGAAAGTTTGTATGTATGTATGTGACTTTGTTACTCTTTCACGCAAAAACTACGGAACCGATTGCGATGAAACTTGGAATATGGATAGCTTGAGATCTATAATAACACATAGGCTGGTTTTATCTTAATATTAACGTAACGTTGGTAACATGTAAGTATGTATATTGGGAGTATTCTCCGAAACTACTTTACCGATTTCAATATTTATTTAACCAATAGAAAGCTACAATATCCAGAAGTAACAAAGGCTACTTTTCATCCTGATATTGTTACGGGTTTGGGACTTACGCGGGTGCAGCTAGTTGACGACAATGACAACGCTAACACTTATTTTTTTTGAATTTGAGAAAGACATTTTTTTTTTAAAAGCGTGTTCTTGACGAATATTCATTCGTTCTTCCAAAAAATCTCTTAAAAACCCATCATACACGAGGATGAACAAGATCGTGGAGTTCCTGGGAACATTATCTAAAGTGGAAACGATAGAAGAACAAATGAATGAATTAACCTCGAGGCCGCTGACCCGGACGAACACAGTATATGTGACCAGATCCCATGCAGGTTTACCTGTTCAGTTTGACCTCTGCCTATTTTATTTTACCAGGCGCTCATTAGTGAATAGGAAGTCTGATACTACCTAATTAATTAATTGCAAGCAATTTTATGCATAATGGACCAGGCTGCTACAAATTAGATAAGTGACCAAATAAATGTAAATATGGTGCTCTCTCTACAATCAGCAACTAGACAGACAATAACATAAAACAGAACAACAAAACAGTTTAAAGCTAAACTAAAATTCCAACTTCGTGTATAGTAATAACAACATGACGTAACTAAAACCGCTGTAAAATACATTGTACATCTTATTTTACGATTTGATGTCCTACGTTTATAAAGAGTGAAGACGTGCTTACGGCGGTTTAGAGGGTGTATTCTGGGACTGTATAATAGATATATTTAATGGTGGTGGGTAAGCCTACACCGTATAATATAATGTACTAGCCACTTCTTCTTGTTCCACTCCTATCGGAGGTTCGACAACATCAGGGCAATTTATATTTTAGAGACTGCAGCTCTAAAAAGAGTGGTGGTACTGCAGCCGAACCAATCTCTTAGGAGACGTGCTTGTATTCAAGAACACGGTTTTAGGAGAGTGCCGGAGACGCCACTCTTCAGCCAAGAGTGGCGTCTCCGGCCGACACTTCTTTTTCCAGCGGTCTACCACTACTAGCCACTACAGCACCATAAATAGCATGAATGGCTTGCATTGCTGTATAAATAAATCTAACTTCTCCTTTTTAGGGTTCCGTACCTAAAGGTAAAAACGGGACCCTATTACTGAGACTTCGCTGTCTGTCTGTCTGTCTGTCTGTCTGTCTGTCTGTCTGTCTGTCTGTCTGTCTGTCCGTCCGTCCGTCCGTCCGTCCGTCTGTCCGTCTGTCACCAGGCTGTATCTCATGAACCGTAATAGCTAGACGGTTGAAATTTTCACAGAAGATGTATTTCGGTTGCCGCTACAACAACAAATACTAAAAACAAAATAAAACAAATATTTAAGAGGGGCTCCCATACAACAAACGTGTTTCAAAAACATCGAATCGAGTAGGTCATGAAATTCAAAATGGCTAGATAGGGTATCTGTCAAATATACCAGTCTGCCTTCACTTACCAAAGAGTTTCTTAATTATAAGTTTCAGATTGTCTTTGTGCCAAAGTTTTTTTTTAATTTTTTTTTAGTGGTGTGGTTGTATGATGGAAGTACGAATCGAAGCTAAATATGTCACATTTTCCTATCAAATTTTAAAATTGGTAAACGATTTTAGGGTTCGGTACCCAATTGTGATAGTGGTACGGAACCCTTCGTGCGCGAGTTTCGCACTTGCCGGGTTTTTCTTCTTCTTCAGCAGCATGTATTTGCCCACTGCAGGGCATATGCCTCTCCAAGCTCCTTCCACAAAGTTTTATCGCTGGTTTTCCAATGCCAAGTCGCCTCACCATGTAATTTTATGTCATCGGACCATCTGGCTGGTGGTCTGCCCACACTTTTCTTCCCGACTCTAGGTCTCCACTCTAGGACCGCTTCAACTTACCAACTTAACTACATGGGGGCATGATGTCCGTTCTGGGGCGTTCCTGCTGCAAAGGTTGTCCATTGCGGCTCAACGCGGGAATTCTGCTAGCATTTTGGGCAGCTTTGCATCGGGAACGCTTGAGGATGGGTTATTTTAGTTTTGGTGATTTTGTTTTTCTTGGTTTTGTTTAGTTTAGTTTTTTTTCATAATTATTTGATAAGTTATTGTTTCTTATGTACAAAATAAATAAAATATTGTTTTATTTACCTACATGTTATAATCTACTATGTATTTATGAACGAAATTACCTATACGTGACGTCTTATCATAAGGATTTTGTACAAATCAATCTCAATTCTAATGTGAAAAGTGACGAGAAAACGAAGCCCTATTGCCTATTAATTCGAGTTACCTACTCTATAAGTTTATTTCTTATTAACAAGAATCCAATAAAATAACAAATCTTTTCTCTTGCCAACATTAATAGAGATCATTTGAAACTAAAATAAGAAGATTCCGAATTCGACTGACTTCTTTTTATTTAGTTTATCAAAATCGTTTGTGAAAGCCTCGACTTGTCAATAATCTCGTTTTATCATCGCGACAAAAACAAAAGAAGCGATAACTCGATAATTTAACAACCCTATCTATTCTATTATTATCATCACAAAGCTACAGAACATGACAATGGCTTATTTAAACCAAGCTAGCGACTTCTTTTTTTTTTCGTGTAGTGATGTGGTTCACCTAGTGTAAAGTTTTCAGGTTTAAAGTTGATCTAATGACTATTATCAGAGATAACAGGCGGGACCGCCCGCTTAACGTGCCCACTTGTTCACAGGTAGGTATAATCCATATCTATTCTTCTATCTATCTATACTAATATTATAAAGAAGACATATTGGTTTGTAACTTATAATTAGGCTTAATTAACGAGGAGTAACTTAGGCTAATTGTGTTCCCGATATTCCCACGGGATCGGACTTACGTGCCACCAGGTTATGTAAAACCAGACGAACTGATTCGCTGAAAATAACCGAATCTCTAATGAAACATATGAACAGTGCTACAGAGATATATGAGACATTGGAAAAAGTCATGGGCTAATTTTGATCCCGATATTCATCAAGAATCGAGACTTATGCGGGTGAAACAGTGGAGCGCAGCTAGTAATAAATAATCGATTTTACTCATCGCGTTACATGACGAATACAAATTCCAGGAACACTAAAATACACTCCTCTGAGATTACTGACATCGGTCTAATTAATAGGAACACCGTCAGTGTATCATCGAATTATTGTTTACTATTAAACCTTAGATGAGAACAAAAATAGTAGATACTGTATATTCTAACATTGCGTATTCGAAAAATGAGCTAGAAACACCTACATGCATTTTCATTAAATTATGGTGCTGTGTCACGTGCTGACGTGTTCACGCGGCAACGGTTCGACATACGACTGAGGCTAGTGCGTCAGCTAGACGCAGTTTTATTGTCTCATTTTCCGAGACTAGGTAACGTATCTGCTGTTTTTTGTTTTCATCTAAGTATTAAACCGATTTCGACGAAAAGCCAACGTACCTGCCGGTCTTGAACGGTAGGGTTAAGCAACGCTTGGCGCGATTATTACTTGGATGGGTGACGGATAGTTTGTGTGGCAAAAAATCATTTTCTCGAGCTCCTCCGCGCTTCGGAAGGCACGTTAAGCAGCTGGTCTCGGTTGTTGTCTCGGATAGCAGTAGTTAGGTCAAGTTAGAAGCCTTAGGGCGATCTGAAAACTCTAACACTAGGTGCACCACATCACTACACGAAAAGAAGAAGAAGACAAAACTAATTAAAGAGAATGTTCAAGTCTAGAGTGAATAGGTTTCGTCTAGGCAAGCATGTAGCGTAACGTTAAACCTACGATCACATTGTCTGTTCCCATCAAAAACAAATATTTATTTTTAAGCATAAATACTTACACCCGGTGGGAATCGAACCCGCAACCTTCTGCATCGCAGTAGTGCCTTCGCCCGTCGCGCCACAAAGGCCGTCATAAATTCAAGGTTGTTTAACCAACAGTAAAATTTCAGTATTTCAAAACTTTACCTTCAAAAATATTGATCACTCATAATTGACTATTGACTAATGACTTCACCCCGCCAAGTAATTTGTTTGGTGACGAGTTTGAAAGACAATTAACCGCTTAAGTGCTCTCTATTTTCGACAATTTTGTCGGAAATCAAAAGAATTTTTTTAACTTACAAATGTGTTTTAAAAACTGTGACAATAAACATTATAAATAATTAGTTTTCTGTGACCATGTGGTACTGGGAAGGCCTTGAAACGTCAGGTGTTAAGTGAAGGAATAATAAATGTGTTTCATTAGATACTTAGATCAGTTTATATGACTGTCTCATAATGACAGGCACATCAATCTACACTAATATTATAAAGAGGAAAAATTTGTATTTTTGTGTGTGTGTGTCGTATGTGTGTATGAATGAATAAACTCAAAAACTACTAGACCGATTTTAAAAATTCTTTCACCAATAGAAAGCTACGTTAGGCCCGGCGCACATTATGAGCATCGGCAAGGAAAGGGATCCTTCGGCATCCCTACATGCAAGCGCACACTATCGGGAACTATGATGGTCGTAGTAACAAAAATACCGCTTCGGTATGCTTGAGCCGCCTCAAGCATGCCGAAGCGGTATTTTTGTTACTACAACCATATATCATGGAAATTTCTACTTTATTGCCATGAAGTAAATGTATAATGCTATTTGCCAACTAAAATCCTCAGCAGTGACGATTCTCATAATGTGCGCCGGGCCTTATCGAGGAGTAACATTGGCTACTTTTGGTCCCGATATTCCCACGGGACCGAGACTTACGCAAGTGAAACCGCGGGACGCAGCTAGTCTTCTACATTTCTATAAAATGCTTTGTCCTGACAGACTGATTAGTACGATTGAACAAATCTATACTAATATTAATAAACTTAGATTATTTTATTCACAGACAAATACATTAACAAAAAATAACTACTTGAATAAGTAATACGCAAAATTCCATCTCAAATACGTACGGAACCTTATATTATGTGAATCGACAAATATTTTTTCCGAATTTTTGAATTAAAGTTCAATAGAAATAACAGCTATCGTATCTCGAAGTCAATCATTTAGACTCTACGTTAGTAGCAAGATGTCCTGCATGTTGAATGCAAATCCCTTTCACTTAGCGAGAGTAATAGGTCTGATAAGTACCCTCTGACTTGGCACATTTGCCCTGTCTGATAACGGCCGACCGATGTTAGAGACCACCACTGAAGCCTGAACCCTAAGACAGCCACCGTTCCCCTCTATGTTCTCCTATACTGGGGACAGTAAGGGCGAGAGGAAGGTCTAGTTGGACTGGTAAAATCGGAGATATGTTAGAAATTATGTTGGGGCATTTGTCAAAGTCTACATGCAACGTTCTAAGCAAAATATAAAGGTGTTCATTTTAAAAATGAATATTTTTTTGAATCGGTAGATATTTGTTCATTTGATTTACTTATAGGTATTTCAATTATCTTTATTCGTCGATTTTTATTGCGTTGCTTATACGCATTTTTTAACGACCAACAGTTTAAGGTCTTTCCAGAACTCCTTCTTCACGTATCTACCCGTGAACAATGCGACAAAAACCGAAAAATGAGTTTAATTTCATATGGTGCTTCGCAAACATTTAGTTTTATTTTGAAGTAAATACAACTAAGTAGTTGAGTCTATCAATTAAATATACATGGAATACGCATAATACAATACATACAAAATTACGTATCGTAATAATTATGAAGAGAAAATATTTGTTTGTTTGTAACGAATGAGCTCCGAAACTACTTGGCTGGTTTCAAAAATTCCTTTAACAATAGAAAGCTACACTATCGAGGAGTAAAATAAGCTCTTGGTGCCGATATTTCCACGGGATCAGGACTTACGCAAGTAAAACTACGGGCCGCAGCTACTAATTAATAAACTGAACAACAAATTAGTTCCAATCTAAATATGAAAACGTTCGCTTCGAAGATGTAAATTGTTTCCACAACTCAAGCGGAGTTAACTGCTTCAGACAAAACGATAAATAAATAAATGGCGTCCTGCACCGTTGAACCTAGTTAAAATGAACTATTTCAACCGGGTAACCTTGCAGCAACTAATTAAAACTTCTTGGGGAATAATCACTTTTGTTGGTTCAGGTTATGAATTTGTAAGACGCAGTTCTGCCTACCTACGTGATTAAGAAGAAACGCACGAACGGAAACAGACCAGCACACATCGATGGAAAATGTCGTTGGGAAATGTAAATTTTTCTAGCGAAGTGTGCTCTATGTGTGGGTTTCTTCCATTTTCTGTCTGTGGCAGCTCTTAATAGATTTTGATATTCAACTATTTAGGAATTGAATATTTTGGGAACTTAACATTTTGGGAATACAACATTTTGGGAATTCAACATTTTGGAAATTCAACTTTTTGGGAAGTTCAACATTTTGTCACACATACAAAGGAAAAGAACGAGGGTAAAAAGGTTAACCTCTTTTCCACTCTTTTAGCCGATTCCGGCTGCCTGCTTTGGTCTCATGGAGAGTTGGTGTTAGACCAACCCTCCTTGAGACCAACAGTTTGGCGCGCGATGCGATGTCGTAAGCCGAAGTGTAGAGATCTATTTCTCTTTGGCGTATTCCATAAATTCCCTGACCGATCAACGCAGCCCCAGCAGGGGATTTGTGGACACAGAGTCTACAAATCCCCTAAACAATATTCAAAAAGTGTGAAATCGGTCGTTCAAAAAGGTCCAAGTTGCACAATGTCCAGTGGGTCGCAGGTTATGAATAACAAGTCTACAAATTTCCTGGCCAGGGGATTATGTAGAAGAGTTTGTGGAATATGCCATCTCTTTTTATCTCCCCAGCAAGAAAGCAGGCATGCTCCTTTCTCTTTATTCCTGTGCAGGTGGTATTTATCTAACGCCTGTATTATGAACAAAATTATCCACCCTGTAAATTAAACCGCAAACACTTGGGTTAGGACCCGATTGTAAGCAACACACGTAACCATGTATCGAGTGACATAATTAATCGAATCGAGAATGGTACAACGTGATTATCCCAAATGGGAAACAATGAAAAGCATAGATGATATAAATTCCATCCTCGTCCAATCTACATTCAAATGACTCTATTAATCAAAAGTACACCTTAATCCCTCGGATCAAGGTCGATAATAAATTTAAACAAACCTGTCCGAGCAGTCTAAATGGAAACGGTAAATATTATAATCGGAAAGGCCGTGCCAAGTCAATTTTGGGAGCAAATGAATCGAAAATCGTTACGGCTTAAAATTGTCTGTTTTATTCGAGATTTGAATAAAAATATATTGAAAAGTTTCTTTCTTTGATCCTTTTGTAAGGATATGAATAATGTTCAAGGGAATTTGTATATTACAAAACATAAAATCGAGCTCTTTTTTTTGATATTTTTAGTGGTTGCGTAAAAAAATAAACAGTTCGGTTTTCCTTTGATGATTAAGTAATTATTTATTGATACTCACACAAACTTTCATATTTATAATATTAGTAGGATTTAATTCCAAAATTTGTATTTACTGTTAACTTTATATAACTTTCTAAATTTACACTCAAGTAAGCAGAACACGTTTGTAACCAAAACAAATTTAATTTAATACAATACGAATGCCTATTTGTAACATCTGTTAACTTTCAAATAGGCTATGTGTAATTCTAGACATTTCGCTCAAACCAAATTTTATTTGACTAGTTATTGTTTGAAAACTGAAAAATAAAATTGTATACAAATAATAAAAGATCAATCTACCACAGAACGGACACTATGTTTGTTCAATATGAAAATGGTTACAGTACTTTCTTAGGACACAAACGACTAGATATCGCCGGCGGTTTCTCTTATGTTTGACTATCGGTTATTATTACGTAGTATTTGTTTTAAGCTATGCAATATAGCTTTTATCGCGGGCTTTGAGCCCGGCCATCGAATCAAGAAATTCCGTAACAAAAATAAAACCTAACACCATGGCGACATGGTAGGCGGAGTGGGGGACTCCGCCTACCATGTCGCCATGGTTATTTTTTTTTCATGAAACTTAATTCCTTATATAATTGAAAAATTCAAAACCTAACTTCAAAAAAAAGAAAAAATAACATTTGATAACCTTAAGAAAGTTATCTGTTGTGTAAGCTGAAGACAGGCAGTTAAACTACACACCATCTTTATCTACCCAGTAAAAGTGCCCGACTTCAGCTTACATAATAGATAAAAGTCGAGTGTATGTATGTAAGAGAGGTTATTTTCTTATTTTTTTGAAGTAAGTTTTTGAATTGATTGAGAAGTTTTTTGATGAGAAGGTGCTATGGGTGCTCCAACAATTTGATTTCCAAAAGTTCAAAAGTCCAAAAAATATTAATTTACTGCATTTTGGGATGCTATTCTGCTCATCATTTCGAAGGTTCTCATCAGATCTTCATCAATTTTTTTTGTGGCCTACTCGAGATTTTCACCTTATAAAAAAAAGAATCATCTAAATCGTACATAATATAGTAGAGCACAGCGTGAATATATTGAAAAGCTCCTTCTTTTTTTGAAGTCAGTAAAAAATAGTGACATGAAGGTGAAACCGCAGGGCAAGGAGTGTTGGGTGTTTAAGTATAAATTGACGGTAGCTTTATCGTAGATATGCAACAGACACACACGCGTACATCCATATACTCAACGATTTTTTTAAATTCTAGTTCAAAGTTTAGGTAATTTCTTATATAGATTTATAGATTAATCGAATTGTCCTATCTGGAACGTTAGACATTACTCCATTAATAAATTTAAAACATATATTAAAAGCAAACTGTACAGGATGGCATACTATAATACATCGGATTATATTAACGATAAAAATCCATGGAAATGAATACTTTATCGAAAGACGGGGACAGACAGGGGCACGGTCGCGTTCGCGAATGCTTGGTTCGTTCGGCTCGGTTCGGTTCGTCCTGGGGCGTATTCATGGAGTTCTGTGGTAAAATAGCAGGATAAGTTATGGAAAGGAGTAAATAGATGGTTCTACCTACGAATCTATATCTATACATATAATAAAATCGTAACTCAGCGGTGTCTGTTTTTGGAAGATATAAAAAAAATATAAATTGTATGGGTATCTATGAACGCAGTAGAACCTATTTTTCTGTTTTTCTGGTTGTCTGTTTGTCTGTTTGTCTGTTTGTCTGTTTGTGTGTGCCTTTGTGCCCGCTAATCTCAGAAACGGCTTATCCGATTTTAACCAAATTTGGTATGCAGATAGCTTTAGATCCCGATTAACATATAGGCTATTTTTTATCCGGATATTTTGTCCGGTTATCCGGATAAAGTGATTTTTCTGCTTTTACTTAGTTAGTTTGAATGTTGTATTGAAGAAGTATGTTGTGTGGAATCAATACATGACTAACCGGATATCCGGTCGAAAATAAAAAAAACCGGATATCCAGTTTTTTTTCAGGAAATTCCTAAAATACCGTATACCTTTGTCTCTCCATATATCCGGATCCTTCGGACATACGGAAATTCTTTATAATGGTTGTTTTTAACCGACTTTAAAAAAAAGAGGATCTGCTCAATTCTACCCGCATATTGTTTGTATGTGAATATGTTCAAACCGTACTCCGGCATATAAAGTCCGATTTAGATCATTCTTTTTTTATTTGGAAAGTGAGAGTCCCGAGTTGGTCCCATAAATTGTTGGTAAAGATCTGATGAGAACCTCCGGAATGATGAGCAGAATAGCATCCCGCAATGCTGTAAATTACTCATTTTGGACTTCCATCAATAGAATCGGCTTATTAAGAACAAGGTATAAATTGATGGACCACCTGAAACCACCTTCTCAAAAATTCTTCAGTGATTAAAGTTACGGTTACAATTTTGATCATTTTTAGTGGCAGTCGAAAATTCAATAAAAAGGATTTAAAAAATATAGCTGTAATGGGGCAGTTTTACTGAGTAGATGCTGATTGCATGTAGTTTACGTGGCACGATGGCAGCTGTGGATTCCGATTCGAGGGTTCCGCGTTCGAATCACAGACCGGCGTATTCCCTTTTTAAGGAACGGTGGCCCACCGAGCCGAGTGATGGCTTCCGATTCGACGGCTGCGCGTTCGAGTCACGAGTCCCGGACACGACGTTACGTTTTACCCTCCAGATGGTCGTCCACCTTGCCGTTGTGAGGGGACTCAGTAGCTGAAAGCTAAGAGGCGCACGAGGTGGGAAACCGGGCTTGCCTGGCTTCTAATCCGTAATCCCGCGTCAGCGGGCTCGGGGGTCCTTTCCGCAAGAAAGGGGCCGCATGGAAGATAACCACTATAAAAAATCACCTCAGCCTCTGGTGGTGAACTCGGTGAGGGAGGGGGGGCTTTATCACCGGCTTTGGGGACCTCGAGACGGTGGCGTGACCGTGCTGAGGGAGGGGAAACGGAGAGGGATTGTCTATCGGGCAGAGGTAGAGATGAGGCTTGGAAAGGCCGCCGTTGTCGGGTAAACCTATGGTAGGGAGCCCAACGAGAGTGGCCTGACAGTGCATAAGGTGCAGTACCCACGTAAAAAAAAGATATCATTTAGTTAAGCTACCCAACTTCAGCTTACATAACAGAAAGTCAGTTGCACTGTATGTTGGAGAGCTTATTTTTATTGTTTTGTCCTTAAATCGAAGTCGGGTTTTGATTTTTTTGAATTTTCGATAAAGGCTACTTCTTATTATAAGTAATGCGTATAAGCATGCAACACGTTACCTACCGCTGCGCTGTGCAAAATCTACACTTAAATAGACTCTGCTATGATTCTCTTCTGTTCAGCAACAGACTTCCCTGGTCGTCCGTTCAAGTGTAGACTTTTGCTCAGCGATGGGTAGGTAGTCCGAAAAACGCTGACGAAGTCGCGGGCACAGCTAGTTTTATAATAAAATTCTAGAGTGTAGGAAAGGAATGCAAGGCTGGCACCACAGAACTCTGGTGGTGGGTTCCGGGGCGGTTTGGGCGGTGTTGGGCGGGTTGTGTGTTTGTGGATGAGATAGTGTTTTAAGTAATTTTTTTTTTTTTATGTTTATTATTTTGTATATTATAACTTATTTGAACAGATAGACAGACAGACAGAGTTACTTTCGCTCTTGTAATGCTAGTAAGGATTATTATAGTAAGTATAGATTATTGCTCCAGTTCCACTTTTCTTCAATAATATTATATATGCGACAATGTAAATCACATGATTACTGCAAAAAAAAAATATACAAAAAAAAAACCCCATGAGTTTCTTGTGTCTTCTTCTCATGTCATGGAGGTCGCGATCCGAAGACATAAATAATAAATAAATAAAAATAAAAAAGCCTTTTATTTCTTACAGCAAGTATAAATTTACATGAAAAGGTTAGAATTAGTAGGTGAAGGCCTCCTCCAAAGATAGCCAATCCTCTCTAGATTGGGATATTTGAATCCAGTTTGGGCCAGCTGTTTTTTTGATATCATCTTCCCAGGTGGCCACAGGTCTCCCTCTGTTTCTTTTGCCTTGTGGACCTGTCCATGTGGTCACCCTTTTTGTCCATCTTTGGTCTCGTAGACGCGCCACATGTCCGGCCCACTTCCATTTTGATGACTTAGCGTGTATTAATCCATCCCTAGCCTTGGTGATGTGTCTGATTTTTGTGTGTCTTATTTTTTGTATCTTTTTAATATTCAGCATACTGCGCTCTATTCCTCGCTGGGTTGAGATTAATTTGTCCTTTATTTTTTTGTTGAACTTCCACGTTTGGCAAGCATACGTTAGGCACGGTAGAAGGCATGAGTTTAGCATCTTGGTTTTAATATTGATTGGCATACTACTCTTAAAAATTTCCTTCATTGCCCAGTATTTGTTCCACGTTAGCTGTGCTCTGCGTTCTACTTCTTGATCGTTACTGTTCTGTGAGAAGCTAATTTGTTTGCCCAGGTATATGTAGTTGTTTGTATATTTGAGAGGCTCGTTATCAACATACAGTATTTTCTTTTTGCTGTTTGTCATCAAAATTGTTTTTGACAAGTTCATTTCTAAACCTACTATTTTGCTGGCATCGTTCAGCGATTTTAGCATATACTGGATTTCCGAGCCGGTTTCAGATAATAGAAGACATAGTAGAGTAGATTAAATTAAAAAAAAATGACATGTCAAAGAGATATCTTGCTAATATCCGAATGAATAAACGTACTTTGATTTTGATTGATTTTGATGCTTTTGACTAAAACGTCACAAGCGTCATTTACTGAAGGGAAAAGCGCTGCCAGTGATATTATTTTTCATTTTCACAAAAGACGTTACAATATTGTCAGCGCTGTAGCGGCTTGTTTTATTGCTTTTGTGTAAAAGGAACATGAAGTTTGTTTGAGACATCATCTCTAGTTACTACTTATTAACTCAATGGATTAGTGAGATAAAAAAAAACCAGTCAAGTGCGAGTCGGACTCGCGCACGAAGGGTTCCGTAACATTATCTATACAACAGGTTTTGTATTTTTCACAATATTTCGCAATCGCGTGTGTTGTATGGGAGCTCCCTTAAGTATTAGTAGTTCGTTGTAATTTCAATAAGTACAACATCGCGAAAACAAAGAAAAATCTAAATTAAAACATTGTAAATATCCCGTTTTCAAATAATATTTTTAGTCCTTTTTATTTGCACGAAAGACCAAAATCATCTGAACCGCCTTTCAAGACAAAACTACGTCAAATCACTTTTGTTCCCTCACATTTTCTATAAAAGAAATCTTCGTAAATCATGATGAATTCGTAAACCAGCCCTAAATCGTGTCCCTGACGGTGACAAAGATATTTTTGCGTTCGACTTTCATAGTTGTAATGTATTGTCGACCATTTGTAGGAGAAGTGGTCTCGAGGGCTCTATGAATCAAGGGTTTGTGGCCCGGGGTCGAGGCGACTACTTACACTGCCCTTCTCCTTTATTTCATGTAGGTTGTGTTTTTAATATGAGATTATATTTGTTGTGTAGGGTCACATGTCGAACAGTTAACCACTCGGACACAATCAACCACTCCTGTTGCAAACCCCACCGGTTAATAGTGTACTATAGTGTGGACACAATTATCTAATTCCCATATTTTAGAAGAAAATATAGTATCAAATTCTACAGTAAAAAAAATACCAAATCTGAAATTTCAATATGTAGCTAACTAAAATAAATAATGCACGACGTTACACACAGCGCAATCTAGCCCCAAACTAAGCACTACGCTTGTACTATACTACATATACTATATATACTACATATTATACCTTTTTTTTTTGTAAATACATACATATGATACATAGAAAACATTGAATATCCCATGTCTTCGGACCGTGGTGAGTCCTAGGACATGTTGGTTTCCTCACGATGTAACGAACACAAACATTGGCCAGAATAAAAATAACTATTGTTTTGAAAGAAAAATTATTACGAATTTGATGATTTGAATTTTATGTGGTTAACTGTTTGACAAGTGACCCTACTACAACACATTACAACCCTAGTTGCTTAGTCTTTTATTTAAAAAAAAAAAAAAAAAAAAAAAAAATACTATTTCAAATATTTATTTATTAATTTTATCAGAAACTTGAATCTCTCCATAGCATGGCTACCTCGCATAGTCGTAGTAGTCGAGAAATCGCCCATAGACGATAACGCCGCCAATTATTATTGTGCTACTGTAATGATAAGTTATTATTTAGTCATTCTAGGTATAATAATTTGAATAATGTGTTTTTAGTATAATAAAGTGTTAATCTATCTATGTAACCTATACTATACATTAGGTACACTGAGTTGAGGACTGTTTCGGAACAAATCATGTTTCTTTTATTGTATTTTGTTTTTTTTTGTTCATGTATTAGTGTTTCTTTGCTTATAAACTATTCTATTCTTACATATTGTTACAAATATACCGTTCTGGTTTCTGGTAAGGTAAGTAAATAAAATTACTTTATACTTTACTATAGTAGGTAAATATTTGCTAGCGGCATCACTTTATTAATTTTTATTTCACTTTCCATTACCGATTGAGCCGGAAATTACAAATGAGCGGTTCCCGCGACACAATGTTATGATGGCGGCAAACGGTATGCGAAATTAATATTCCCGAAGTTTATTTTCACTACCTATATATACTGTGTATAGTTACGAGAAATGAATTCTTTGAAAGGAATAGTACATTATGATATAAGTGCGGTAAGTTGAAAATTACAGCCGAGGCAATATTGCTAGCCCGAGCCGTAGGCGAGGGCTACAAGAAAGCAGAGGCTGTAATTATCAAAGCGCACGTATGTCATACGACGTTTTATAACACATTTGCGAGGAAATAAATAAAACTCGGACTTTCTTAAACGAATAAATCTTTAATCACTTGTTAAAGCAGTTAGAAAAATTTGAACAATTTGTGAAATTGATTATTACGTTGCCAGTTGGCATTTTTAATGTTGTCAAGTTATTATTATTTGTTATATTTTATCTCCCAAAGTTAATTTTATTCATAAAATATTGACCACTTTTCTGACATAAAAACTTTTTGATTTGCTTTCTTTGCTTTTTTTTTCTTAAGATTTAAAAAAGTACCGTTGGTTTTAGACGGAGCATGATAAACCGTACGTGTTACCTTATTAGAAAGAAACTCGTGCGTTTTACTTTACGATTACGCACAAGTACGTAATGACATACATTACGATATTGAAATTGGTGAAATAAGAGGCCCTTTACGAGCAAATGTGTTATAATAGTACATTATGATATAAGTGCGGTAAGTTGAAAATTACAGCCGAGGCGATATTGCTAGCCCGAGCCGTAGGCGAGGGCTACAAGAAAGCAGAGGCTGTAATTATCAAAGCGCACGTATGTCATACGACGTTTTATAACACATTTGCGAGGAAATAAATAAAACTCGGACTTTCTTAAACGAATAAATCTTTTGTCAAAATGAATTAAATTAAAGAATTAAATGTTTATTTTTTATATTTTATCTCCCAAAGTTAATTTTATTCAATATTGACCACTTTTCTGACTTAAAAACTTTTTGATTTGCTTTCTTTGCTTTTTTTTTCTTAAGATTTAAAAAAGTACCGTTGGTTTTAGACGGAGCATGATAAACCGTACGTGTTACCTTATTAGAAAGAAACTCGTGCGTTTTACTTTACGATTACGCACAAGTACGTAATGACATACATTACGATATTGAAATTGGTGAAATAAGAGGCCCTTTACGAGCAAATGTGTTATAAAATATATTATGATATCGGAAAATGTAAAGCAACTATTTATACAACAATAATGTTGTAAACATTATTTCTTAGTGCTAAACCACACTTAGGAAATACTGCTTATTGAAAAAATGATATTAAAGCTTTAGTTTCTTCAATCTCGCCGGGCAGATTCGAACCCGCGACTACTGGTAGTACTGGTTCGCCACGGGTAACCCACCCGCTAGGCCGAAATTAAGAAAGCACCTCCTCGTGTTCTTGTCACTACGAGGCCTTACTCGCAAGGATGGATTTGAGTCGCGGGTTCGAATCCCGCCGGGTACTAAAGTTTTGATAAAAAATTTCAAAAACCAGTATTTCCTTAGTATGGATATTCTAAATTCGACATTACTCTAAATATCTTCTTCACGAGACTTCAAAACAATTTTTTTGTGTATGTTTTTATTTATCTACCTATCTGTATACTTTTCATGGATTTTCTTTAAAAAAATAACTTCTATTAGCTAATAGAAAACTTTTCCTAATCTACTTTAGCTAATCGAATTCCTATCGAAATACAAACAGCGAAATTAATCACACTGTTACCAAAACAAAAGTTATGCAATAATTCGAGAAGTCATTGCAAAGTCGCCATCTTTGCTCAGCGACCATTTCCAAATTAATACGATTCGATTTTGATTAAAACAAATAAATCGTTCGAA
Source organism: Idaea biselata (assembly GCA_958496205.1). Classification (NCBI taxonomy): domain Eukaryota; kingdom Metazoa; phylum Arthropoda; class Insecta; order Lepidoptera; family Geometridae; genus Idaea; species Idaea biselata. Next base: position 34,406,511 of record OY292394.1, on the reverse strand, counting down.
TTTTAAACTTCTCTCGATGTAATTAAAATGTTTTTGTATTAGTTGACTTATGGCGGAGGGTTTTCCTCTTTAACTCCAAATACCTTCCATTTTACCTCCATAACACTTTTTATTTTAATTTAAATAATTTTATATTTATAGATACAAGATTTTCACACGCCAGGCCTCTTGCGACCAAGACCATTGTGACATGATTGAAATGTCGAGGTAAGGAAATAAATAATAATACGCGATTAAGGTCCAAAAAAATGTAATTCGGTTTCTATTTCAAAGAAATGTGTGTATCCAGCAGTGATGGGTCCTATAAAACAAGTAGTTTTACTTGTGCTTTCTTTCTTTTTTCATTGCTATAAAACTTAAGGTAACATAATTCAGGGTAAATTAGTTTGAGTTTTAAGCAAGACCGAAATGTATTTATTTTAAGAGAGAGCGAAAAAGACAGACGTCGAATTAATGTCAAATTTTGTCACTATTTTGTTAGAACAAGGCAGTGGTTACATTTCTGTAGAATCTAATGAGAAAACGTTTCCACCTGATCCAAATGGTTTTATGGATCGAGTGGGAATGATCCTTGATTTAAGATTGCATTTATTTTGACTAGATTCGTATTTTTTGGTGAAAAGCTGGCAAAGACAAACATATTATGGACAAGTGATCTTAAAGAGCTACTTTTAGGGCTTTTTATACTTTTTACTTTTACTTTTTTCCGTACCTCAAAAGGTAAAAAGAGGAACCCATCTATACTAATTTTATAAAGTTGAAGAGTTTGTTTGTTTGAACGCTCTAATCTCAGGAACCGCTGCTGGTCCGATTTGAAAAAAATCTTTCAGTGTTGGATAGTCCATTTATTAAAGAAGGCTATAGGCTATATTTATTTATTTTTTCAAATAGGCGGACGAAGTCACGGCCACTGCTAGTATAAGATAAATCATCACACATCAGCATCACTCACTTATCATCTGTTTTACCTTGTGAGGTACGGAACCTTAATGAGTTTTTATAAAATCGATGAAACCAGAATTTGTCGAAAGTGCGCCCAAACTCTTTCTCGATCTCTGGTTGATTTAGGGGGTTGGGAGTTCAAGAATTTATCTCTCCTTAAAGAAGTATTAAGTTTTACTTCACAAACATTTTCACTGGTTCAGATTAGGGCTGCGGTTGTTTATTGAAGCAATTGATTTAATTTAATTTAATTTAGACATTCCTTGGAACGATTAAATAAGTTTTTAATTAAGTATGTACTTACTCTGTTTGCATTGAATTTCACGTAGTATTACTTTCTTGCTCTAAATGCTCCTCGTAGGTACTTCAAACTATAAATATGTTTCTACATTTGTAACCAATTATGGTTAATCGGCTATTAATCTATCTTTTAATAAAAGCTTTGTCCTGATTGACTGATTGATCTATCAACGCACAGCCTGAACCGCTTATAGAAAAGGACTGCAATTTGGTGAGTTCTCACAACATCGGAAGTTATGAGGGTAAAACCTCGAGACTTAGCTAGTTAATTTTTAAAACGACAATTCATCAGTAAAAAAATGTAAAATAGTCAACCCTCGGGCGATTATTATTTTAAATAGCTACATGGTAACCATGGAAACATGGTAGGCGGAGTGGGGGGTGTTAGGTTTTTTCGTTACGAAATTTGTTCAGTCAAAGCTCAAGGCCTGCGAAAAAAGCTATGCAATAGCTTGAAAAAACAAATTCTCAGTATTTTCTTGCTGTTTGTACTTGAAACATTTTGGCCCGTTGAGGAAAAAAGATTAGGTATTCGAAATTTTGTTTTGGCCCGAACAGGAAAAAAAATGGCCCGAATGGGAATAAGCCAGTTTTTTGTTGTTGTTATATGTCCAGTATCACGGGCCTGTGCATTGTACATATGTATATGGCGACGTATTTGTCAAAAATACCTAACTAATAGAACTTGTACATAAGATAAGTATTTCCATATCATAAAAAAACTTACAACCGAATCAATAACCTCCTTCTTTCTTGAAAGTCGGTTAAAATATTGCAATTTGATCAGATTCTGTTCTATTCGATTCTATTAATCAATTAAAAATGTTCATTACCTACATGAAAAATAAAATAAAAGCAAGTTGTGTACAGAAATAAACGCGATATTGCCCTCAACACGGTAACCAATCTTAAACCAATTTCGTTGCAACGAACGTGGCAAAAATCTCATCAACTGTAACTAGAGCAATTTGCAAATCTGGCGAATTTTCTCGATTTTGACTCGATTTGGAGAGCTGGGTTGTTCACCGCGTCGGTGGACATGATTGGCCAATTTCCTTTATTTGTGTACCTATATATTCGTTTACTACTGGTGAAAATAATCGTCTCGGTGGACCTACCAAGGTATAGGTACTTTGTTTTTTTACTACGATTTGACACATCTCTCTAAAGAAAAATTGACAAATACAAGGATCAGAAACATCAGATTATAGTCTGAAAAAAAAGGATCATTGTGAGGTTTTCGTACCTCAAAATGTAATAAAAAAATTAAATAAAAATTTAAAAAACCCGCCTGCTTAAAGAATCTTTAAATAAAAACATTATACATAATAAAAAACTGAAAAGAAATTAAAACAAGTCCAGTAGTCACAGAGAAACATTGGTCGAGTGGCTACTGTAGTTGGTTACTGAGTGGAGGACTAGAGATCGAATCCTGAGTCGTACTTCTCTTTTCGAGGCGACCGCCCGTCGCTCAGGATGGTGGAGGAGCGCCGAGAGGAGTCTCGCCAGGCCCAGCTGGTAGAGTGGCGGACCCGGCTGCAACAGCCGTCAGCCGGCCACTGGACGGTGGAGGCTGTGAGGCCAATTTTGGAGGGGTGGGTGAGCAGGCAGCACGGGGCACTCTCGTTCCGCCTCTCGCAACTGCTGACGGCACACGGATGCTTCGGCAGGTTCCTGTGCCGTATCGGCAAAGAGGCGGACGAGAGGTGCCATCATTGCCCTAGTCCGTGCGACACCGCGGCGCACACGGACCAGCAGCGGACAGAGCTGGTGTCTATCGTCGGCCGTGACTTGTCGCTGCCGGCCGTGGTCGCTTCCATGGTCGACAGCGACGAGGCGTGGCAGGCCGTAAGACATTACGCGGAGGCCGTAATGAGCCAGAAAGAGGCTGCGGAGAGGGTTCGCGAGATCCACCGCGTCCCAAACCGCGCACCGCGCACCCGACGGCGGAGGAACAGGAACGATCTGTTTCCGCCCTAACCCGGCTCTTGGCGGCGGACTCGGGGGAGTCCGTCGCCAATAAACGAGCCCGAGATGGCGGCGGCGTGTCCGCGCCGCCACTCGTGAGGGTTTTCCCCGCAAAGGGGTTTTGGTGAGGAGGTCCGTCGAGACCACCCGCCGCTGGAGCTCGTCGACGGCTCCGGAAGGAATTCCGACGAGTTCCCGCAATGGCGGAGCGCTGGACACCGAGGGGTTTAGTGGGTAAACCTCCGGCCGCCTACCATCTCAGGCCGGAGGGACCCCCACACACCGGGCCGCTCTCCCCCGGGAGCGGCCTGATGGTCTTAAAGTGATTCCCCTCGTTAAAAAAAAAAAAAAAAAAAAAAAGTCCAGTAGTCACAGAACATAGCGACTTTAAGAACGAGGCGAGGCGACTCTTACCATTTCCATACAAACTTAATACCAAAATAAATTATGAAAAATTTAGTTTTCTACCTTAATATCGATATTATTCGGATTAAGATTTTACTTTTAAAGGGTCTCCATCACAAGGTTTTCCAAAATATTCATTCACATTCAAATAAAACGGAGAAACATTTTTCAATGAAAAAATGTTTCTCCGTTTTATTTCATTTTGACTGAATAATTTAAAGAAGCCATCATATCTCAGACAGCTGAGATACCTATCTAATAATAATAACATACACAAAAGAAACGTTTCGTAGTCAAGAAGAAAACCTTATAGTTTCGTCACGTCTGTCTATCCGTCTGTCCACGGCTTAGTTCAGAGACGATCAGAGGACCAGGCTCACCTGGTGTTAGGGTTTTCAGGTCGTCCTTAATCCTCTAACTCGACCTAACGACTGCTATCTGAGATATCAGTGTAACTTTGCGTGAGTATAATATATTGATAATGCCGACAAAATTGTGTTACTATTTTTACTTAGATTTTTCTTCAGTTTTCGTGACGTGAATCGCGTGGTGTTTATTACTTTTGCATTGTTACAACGCTCAACGTTTCGAGACCTTTCCAGGTCCCTTCTTCAGGATTGACTAATAAATCCTGATCTGATCTGAGTCAATCTTGAAAAAGGGACCTGGAAAGGTCTCGAAACGTTGAGCGTTGTAACAATGCAAAAGTAATAATCACCACGCGATTCAAGCCGAAAAATGTATTTATTTTTGACTTGTTTTTAATCGGTTTAAAATTTAAATCAAAAGCCATTGCACACAACGACCGTTCTTCGTTCTGCATGTTCGACGTCAATAGCGATCACAGAACCCTTTGTGGTTTTCACATTACATTGAATTTCAAACATTTTATCGTTCTTTTAATGCTTTTTCACACATTTACGCTTTTAAATTACTTTAGAACATTTGTTCAAATGAACGAAGAGAAAAAACATTATTTCAAGTTAGTATTTTTATTCTTATTTGTTCTTTATTCTTATAAATTTAGACCTTTTTAAATATAAATAAATACATTTTTTTTTGTTTTCAAGGGTTTTTGAAGAAGGCTTATTTTTTTATAACCTAGGATCTGGTACAAAAATATTTACTATACGAACCTACCTACCTTTTTTAAAGTACAGGCAATAAGAAAAAACATAGATAGGTTAATAGATCTATTTTCTATGGGTCCATTTTTTTATTCTGTTTCCAAGTTTTCATTTATTCAGACGGATTAACGCTTTATTATACCAAATTAATAATACAAATAATTGATGTCCACTTTATTGTTTGCGCGTAAATTATTATTGAAAAGGGCCTCTACGTATTGGCTTCGGCTCCACGCACGCCTTTCAAAGGTCTGGGGCTCCGTAACCCTAGACACTGAAGATGTCATTTAAACTAGGTGAATTCATACAACACTAAACGTGTGGCACTCGGGGACTGCCGCGGTAAAGCTATTGCATTTTTTATTAACTTAATGCAATTATAATTATTTTTTTATTTTGTACCACGTTGCATGTAACCATGGCAACGTGGTAACCATGGCAACATGGTAGGCGGGGTGGTATTAGGTTTTTACCGTTACGAAATATCTTCGTTCAAAGCTCAAAGCCCGCGATAAAAGCTATGCAATAGCTTAAAAAGGCCTTTTTTAGGGTTCCGTACCTAAAGGTAAAAACGGGACCCTATTACTGAGACTTCGCTGTCTGTCTGTCTGTCTGTCTGTCCGTCCGTCCGTCCGTCCGTCCGTCCGTCTGTCACCAGGCTGTATCTCATGAACCGTAATAGCTAGAAGGTTGAAATTTTCACAGAAGATGTATTTCGGTTGCCGCTACAACAACAAATACTAAAAACGAAATAAAACAATTATTTAAAAGGGGCTCTCATACAACAAACGTGTTTCGAAAATAACAAGGAGTCGAGTCAGGACAGGAAGGACAGGAGGACAAATCGAGTTGGTCATGGAATTCAAAATGGCTGCCCTATCTGTCAAATATACCAGTCTGCCTTCACTTACCAAAGAGTTTATTTTATGTTTCAGATTTTCTTTGTGCCAAGGTTTTTTCAATATTACGATCAAGCGTTGTGTTAAATTTACTTATTTTCATAAAGTAGTGCAGATAGAATCTCCGACATGGAAATTTTTAAAAATTCAAAAGCCTATCCAAGCGACCGTGATACACAATTTTGATACGTGAACCAAAGACAATCAGCTTCTATAGAATAGTTTTAAACTGCTTTTTATTTCACTATTAAAAAAATCCACAAAATGAATAGCAAAATCTACACACCAAGTTTTATCGCAATCGGTTTAGTAGTTTTTTTACGTGAAACACAAACAAACTATCACATCTACACTAATATTATAAAGAGGAAAGATTTGTATTTTTATGTGGGTGTATGTTTGTAATGAATAAACTCAAAAACTAATGTGCCTATTTCAAAAATTCTTTCACCGTTAAAAAGCTACATTCACCCTGAGTAACATAGGCTACTTTAGATCCTAATATTCCCATGGGCTCGGGACTTACGCAGGTGAAAATTATAATATTAGTAGAATATAACAAATTCCTACCACAGTTACACCCACGTAAGTCCTGATACCGTAGGAATATCGGGATCACAAGTGGCGATACTCCTTGATAACTTCTAAATATGCACCTACCTCGCATGCACTCGCACTTTTGAACCAGCTGGTTGTCGACCGGTACGAGGAGGTTGAAATAAATAAATAGCTTTCTTTTAGTGAAAGATTTTTTTTAATCAGTGCAGTAGTTTCGGAGCCTAATCGTTACAAACAAGCAAACAAATCTTACCTCTTCATATAATATTAGTGTAGATGCAGATAGTGCTCAACAACCACCTGAAGTAAGCAAAGAGAGAGAGAGAGTAATCCGAGAGAGAGAGAGTAAGAGAGAGAGAGAGAGAGAGAGAGAGAGAGAGAGAGAGAGCGAGAGTAAGTAATCCCAATTCTACCTCAACTGACGTCTTCCCAACAAACACGGTTCACTCATAAATATGCGAACCAGTATCGGCTTCTAGACTTCGAATAAAGTCAAAGCGTTCACGCTCCATATCATTTTCACTTATGCACTATGCAGTTTATGGCAGGCTTTGGGAAGAGGTGACAGTTGAGTGGTTGTACGTAGTTACAAGAAGGTAAGTATGTACACAGTTTACATAACAGTAAACTGCGCACAATCCCATCCTTCGAAATACAATGAAAGCGCGCAGACTGCATTCGAATTAGTCGTACGTATACGTACGTATTCGTATGCAGTCTGCGCGTATAGTACTTGGAAGAATGGGATTGTTAATATTTATTTCTGGCCTGGGTGTTTTCTATGTATCATATGTAAATATTTACAAATTAGCTGCGCCCCGCGGTTTCACCCGCGTAAGTCCCGATCCCGCGGGAATTATTGGATATAAAGTAGCTTATGTGTTATTTTAGCTGTCCAGCTATCTATATTCCAAGTTTCATCGCAATCGGTTTAGTAGTTTTTGCGTGAAAGAGTAACAAACATCCATCCAAACTTTCACATTTATAATATTAGTAGGAAGTAGGATGGCATAAAAGGATTATATGTAGTAGATCCGTTATCTAGAACCCATAATACAAGCCTAGTGTTTAGTCCGGGGCTAGACTGCGCCGTGCAATATTTATTTTTATTTATTTATCTATGGAAAGCCATCGAGTATTTTAGCGGCCTTTGAGAACGTCGCAATTTCTGTTCTGCGCAAAATAAAACTTGAAACTTCAAGCTCGGGCTATCTCTGTGACTTGGAAACAACTTTTGGTTTACAACCTGGTGTAGGTGTATCTTTATTGTTTAAAAGTGTTCTAGTGGAGTAAATCGGGCTCGCTCGTAAAACACTAGTGGGGTACATCTAAAACTCTGGTTTTACTAAGTTTTTCAAAGTTATTTCTTTACGTCGCCGTCGCCGTAAACTGTGCAGATTTGTTGGTTTGTTTCTAGGTAAAAGATGAAATAGAAGCGTTTTTGAATGAGCGAGCGAACGAGCGATGAGTGCTTATTACTTTTTGATAATCTTGCAATTGGTGATTAATTTATTATCAACAAATTAGGCTACAGACTAAATTATTTATTTATCTTTTTCTCTTCTTTCTACGACTGAAATCTATTAATTTTAGGTCTGTTTTGCTGCTTTTCGTTTATGTTTACCGTACGATGATTTTAAGAGGAAAGGTTACCTACTCGTTCTCCAGTCAACTGTGTCATCCCTGAATAAAAACATTATAGCAAATATGTTTGTTCAATGGCATAAAACTATATCTGCCATTTGACCATGCCCTTACGTTTTGTGTTTTTTTTGTTTTCTAATTAGAAGAGAAATCAAATCAATAAAAAATAGAATATGAAAAAAATCATAACGTTGGGGCATGTTCATGGCTAATAGTATGTATGTATTTACAAAAGAAAAATAGATATAAGTATGATATCCGTCTAGTCACCGTAACACAAGCTTAGTCGCTTACCACGGGGCTAGATGGCGCTGTGTGTTGTTCAGAGAATTTATTTATTTATTTAATATTTATGATTTATGGCATAAATATTCTGTAATGTCTTTATCCAGGGAGGAAACAGTCGATTACGTTTGTAAAATTCAAAACGTAATCGACGTAATAACGCAAATACATGTTTCTGTAAAGAAAGACACACACAAAAAAATACAATTGAATAGTATGTAATACCCTCCTCCTTTTTTGGAAGTCGGTCAAAAAACCGCTACCTACCATTCTAAAAGGAATTCTTAACCGCTTCTACCCGTTGTTTGTTATTTACCCAAAATATTGGCATTTTTCTTCTCGGACGGAAGCTATTCGGTTACAGTGCTAAGATAAAGTGATTGGTGGTTCTTGTTTCAATGTCAATAGAGCTAGATGGATGGTTTTAGCATAAACCTACTGCGGTTTCAGTTACTTCACGTATTTTGGGACTGATTAAGCATTTACAAAGGTTGGGATACCCTTATGGACGTTTAGTTGTAGCAGGAAAGAGCAGAAGTTAAGGGCCCTATACAGAAAAAACTGAAAATCCATGTCGGGCGCATCGAAAATTGTTGATTATTTCATGACGGAATGTCGTAGAACTTTTTTTTGTGTACAGATTGTAGGCGACATTGTTTCCGATATTTTAGTGCAGTTTCCATACAAATATGTCGAAACGTATTGAACCCTATCGACATTTTAGCCAAATCAGACATTTTTTTGTCTAAAATTTGAATAGGCTTTGCACCAATAGGAGGTTTTTGTCTTAAAACTACACCAAAATGTAGAAAACAATGTCACCTAAAATCTGTACACAAAAAAAAGTTCTACGACATTCCGTCATGAAATAATCAACAATTTTCAAGGTCGTTGGCGTTGTTATTCCTCTTAAGTAAGTAATATCTAAAATATGTAAGTAGGTATATCTAAGATATTACTTACTTACTTAACTACTGTAGCCCTGATGAGAAGAAACCACAACAAACTCATGGGAGTTTACTTTTTTTGTGATCATGTTTTACTTTGGTAGTAAAACGACCTTCGGATTGAAGTCAGAGTATCTACTAGTAATCCATCACCGCTATAAAAAACGTGTGACACTCGGGGATTGCCGTGGTAAAGCTATTGCATAGCATTTTTTATCTACTTATGCAATTATAATTATTATTATTTTTTGTACCACGTTGCCATGGTTACCATGTAGGTAGGCGGAGTGGGGGGTGTTAGGTTATTTTCGTTACGAAATTTCTTCATTCATAGCTCAAAGCCCGCGATAAAAGCTATGCAATAGCTTAATTAAGGTCAAATTCGAGAATTATTTTTTTTGGTCTCAAAAATATTTCTAGGTATTCTACTCTATATTTATATAGGTGAAAGTTTGTGTGTGCATATTTGTAACTCATTCACATAAAATTCTCTGATGACTTGGTATGCAGATAGCTGGAGATCTGAATTAACACGTAGGCTACTTTTTATCGAAATATTTTTACGGAACCTCATAACGTTAAAATATCTTCTCTTCGTCGATCAAAGCATGCGAAACTTCAAATAATATTCACAAGAGAAATATAGGTAGGTAAGTATATCTTTTTTCTTAAAGTTAGTTCATCCTTTGAGGACTCGAACCTGCCCTAAGGACAATGGATTATTCTGTGCCGTAATACAGTTGCTTTCAGGATTCCGTATTTCAAAATAAATAGGTAAACGGATTACAATTTGTGTAACTTCTTTAGGTAAGTGAATATAAGTTTCTTACCTATAAACGATTACTAAGTTTATGTATAGTTTATCTCTGTCTGTTAACTTCGAAACTTCAAGTCGGAGAAAAAGACAAACGTTACCTACATAAAGTTAGTCATCGTTAATGATATATACAAACGATAGAGACAAACGTTAAATAAACTTAGTCATTCGTTCAAAAGTAAGAGGGACAAAGATAGGCTCGAAAAACATTACAATTTCCTTGCAGTCAAAAAAAGCATCTAGACTTATTCGAGTACATTTGAGTACCACGAAACCAAAGCCAGCACAAAAACAAAGGTCCGTTCAGCCTCTCTTACTTCGTTCTAATTTGTTTTTTACGGGTGTTTATTTTCATAGGATTTGTTAAATTAGGCAAATCAGTGTTTACGTGACGTAAATACACTCTTTTACGCAAAAATGTGGACATAAAAATTAGATTTTCTTAAAAATTACCCGTTATAAAAACCTTTTTGTTTTTACAAATTTAATTTGGTTAAAATGGTGAATTTCCTCTTTTTGCTTTACATTCAATTTTAAGACGAGCGTGCTTCATCATGGACCTCATTGTCACTTCGTCAGATAAAGTGACGTCAAAATTCAATATTAAATAGGTAAAAATCACTTCTATATGAAAACGGATCGACACGATAAGAAGAAGAAGACTAGATTCTTCTTCTGTTTTCGCGATGTTGTATTGAAATTAAAGACATTTTTCGGTTTGAATCGCGTGGTTTTTATTACTTTTAGCATTGTTACAACGCTCAACGTTTCGAGACCTTTCCAGGTCTCTTCTTCAGGATAGACTAAGATGTGATTTGTCATTCTAATGTATTAAAAAGTTACAGTGAGACTAACGTCTTATTTTTAAAACTATTAAAATGTTATCAAAAACGTTCCTGTGTACGCAGGCTCTAAATTGCAATGATTATTATTTACTTTATTGTTAAATTTTTACTATTATACTTTATTATTTAATTTTAACTCTATTACTTTTATTTACTTTATTATTATTTTACTTTATTATTTACATTTTATTTAGCCTATCATTACCAACTATGCACAAATCGCCTTTCCAACGATTAATTTATCACTACGTTTAATCGTTTAATTTAATCGTTGGAAAGGAAAGGAAAGGAAAGGAAAGGGCACAGCTGGTACTGTATATAGGAAATAGGTTCACGTGAAACTACTGCGCCACGTATAAGCTATATTGCTTCATCTTTTCAGCCAACAATAGTGACCAATAAATCAACACAGATAATAACATAAATAACAAACCGCCCTTCTGATCTCGAGCTGACCGATAATACCGTAACTTCCTCGAATATAGGCTTCAATAACTTGCCATTGTTATAGACTGTTGAGTCTTTTAGTTTTTTTTCCTGTTGAGAGTAGGATGGCGTACCTTATTAAAAAAATGACTGGACTTATAGTTTGTCAGAGCCTGAGCTATCGTCGCCAGACAGAATATTCATAAATGTCATTTATTAGTTTTATGAATATGACTGTATAGATTTCTTGCTTTTTATTGGTAGTATAATTATAATATGTGGCTTTGAAGAAATTCACTTTAGTTCAATTTCTTATTTCGGTACTTACCACCTTACCCTGGGACTTCGAGTTCCTTTCGTGAAAACTACGTCCTCTTCTTTTCCCTTTTCTTCGTGTAGATAGTACAAAAACATTCTGAGAGCAATTTTGTTAAACCCATTTCACTCCAGTAAGTATATTGCGAGGTCTACGTCATGACAATTTATATTTGTACCCAATAAAATAATGAAAACAACTCCACATAATTTGAAGCAATTTAATAAGGTTCCGATGATCTATTATGTTGGACGTAAATTAAGAAACACGGGCGAATTCTTCTGGAAACACACAAAAGCATAGAACGCCTCAGGATTCACATCATAACAGTCTTTAATAACTTTCTTGATGTCATCACCGTCAAACAATGCCAATGACTTCTCCAGGTTGAGTTTCCCATCTTCAGTGGAATATCCTGCTATTTTGAAGCCGCAGCGAGTTAAAGTTTGATATTCTTCATCTTCTCTCCACTTGCCTTCTCTGCCTAACTTGAAAATGTCATCAATATTGAGGTTTTTGGCACATTGACTTACAGCTTCTATCATTATTTTCGCTATTTCAGGGGGTACGTCGACTAGCTTCTGCAATGAAATAAATAAGTTTTAGAAAACAATCTAGCCTAAACTAAGCAATTATTAGCAGCCCATTAGGTATATGGGATGGACTAATACTAAGCAATTTTTCGCCGCCTCACTTGATGCGAAGCAACAATGAGGTCGACGGTGTAACATGCTTGCCTAGAAGTAACCTATTCACTCTAGACTTAAAGACTCCAAGGTTGTAGTTAAGGGGGAAATTTGACACGGGCAGTAAGTTCCACTTAATAACAGAAGGTACAAATTAGGAAGGTGGATGCATGGACTTTGGTACGCGAAAGCGACGCATCCCGAATGGGTGACGTTTGTTAGTGTCTATCGTTGTCTTGGGCAGGATGGAACAAGATCGTAGAGATGAATGAATTTTGGTCTCTGCTTATTAAAGTTTACAGAGAGAGATTTGGGGGGTTATTTCTATAAAATAATTGACTGAAATTTTAACATCGTAGCAAACAGTTTTCATAAAAATAAAGTATAATTTGGATTCCAGGAACGGGACGAAGTATTCCGGGAATAAGCCGGTCAGTCAAGAATTCACAGGAAATTCACACTTTTCTTCATGAAAATGCACAGTTGATTTAAACACCGGTAAGACACGAAATTATGGTTTTATGTTAAACGTAAAATTTTAGTTTCTCACCCCTTTAGGAGCGGCAAAAGCCACTGATACCAGAACTAGCAGAATTTTTATCCTTAACATTTTGAAAACTTCAGAAGTGTTGAGTACAATGACTGATTAGTTTGTTCACCTAACATTTATATATTTATACAACTTTTTTTGTTTAGAAACAGGTGCAATAAATCCTACTAATGTTATAAATGGGAACGTTTGTATGTTTGATACAATCTTGGGGTACAACTAAAGATATACTTATTAATGGAATATCTCAAAAAGTAATGCAGTAAAGGTTTATTTTTTACCTAAGGTAAGTATATCTGTGCTGACCATAAGAATGTTTGTTTCTTGGTTCTGGGTATTTTCAATGGATATAAAAAAAAGTATATTCATTGTCTAGTACCCATCTTGAGACTAGATTGCGCTGTGTGCACGTCGTGCTATATTTAATATTTATATCTACATCTACAATATTAATATTTTCAAGGAAAAATGCATTATTTTCGACTATGCATTTTGCTTGAGAATATTTTGAGCACTGAGCAGTAAAAAAGATAAGATATGTACAAAACGTAGATTATCCCCATATTTTCTTTTAAGATCCCACCACTACGTGGGAAAACCACGGAGCGCTGCTAGTATGTCGATAAAATCTCTATGTTTTTCTCATACTTCATTATGTAAAATTTAAATTGTTAATTTGACAGTTAATTACCTTATAATATATACTATAATTACCTATCTTATTACCAGTAATCTACAGAAAGACGTCATCTAGACGATTGTCTGGGCACTGTAGCTTTAGCTAACGTTACAAATTATCATCAACACACAAAAAAATAATGCAGGTACTTACGTCATAATTTTTTTCTCTATAGATAAATAAAAAAAATTATGTTTTATTATTTTCACACGATTTTTTAATGATTTAGGCTACTAATTTTTAAACGACTGTAAAAACCGAACGAGGACTTTATAAACCAGTGTTATGTTCAAAATTGGCGTAATATAACAAAAAAAATGTTTGAGGGCTTAAATTTTTGATTACTTAATATATTTAGCAACGCGATTAAAACTAGTTTAATTTCAATTCAGCATCACGAAATCCAAAGAAAAAGATAATTTGGGATTTTATCGTGTAATCCCAAATGCAGTGGTAGCATACGAGCACGACAAACATTTTGTCGATCAAGATAAATGTTCCGTATCTTTTTCTCCTATTTTAACACGATATTTTTGTTAGTGTTTTTCAACATTTTGAGACTCAATATTTTGGGAAATTCAACATTAATCGAATTTAACACTTTTGCACTAAAGGGAAAAATATATTATTACATAAACTACAAATAAAACCAACGCGGTGTAGAGCAGAATATCGGAAATGGGGATACCTAATTCGCACAGACACGAACGTATGATTTGTCCTCTAACCCTTTGCTTGGAATGCCGGGCGGTTTCCTCCCTGCACTCCCAGACAATATTTTTTCCCTGAAGAGGTCAAGAGGGAACTTAACTACGACTTGTCACCACACATTGAATTAAGTCGCACCTAGTCACCAAACATTGATCTAAGTCGTAGACTTGGCAATTTCAACTACGGTGACGAAGCAACAAACACACACACACACACACTCGCAAACTTTCACCTTTAAATTAGGAAGAAGATGATTAAAGCTTTAGCTGTGCCTAACGATCACTAATATTTGTAACACATTTGCTCCTCAACTTGACCGCCATTGTTGAACTTTGTAGGCGAACCCGCGCTACCAAGCGACCCGGGTTCACTGCATTGTAACTAGCATTGTAATTTAGTCCTATTTCATAGATACAGAAAGGATAACACGAAATTAGCTAGTACAGACCCGGATTCATCGGTTTTAGCTGTAACTTCTGGTTTTGAGCCACTATGTATGCAAATGTATCAGTAATTCAGGCATGGATATGATAAGCCGAGGTTCCGATTTATCCGATAGTCGGGTACTGGGTTTCCTCAAGATTTATTAATAATCTACTTCGACTATACTCAATTGAGTCAGTACCAGGGCGGTACATCCTTATTACAAAAACATTCGAAACCTTTTGGCTACCATTGACATAATTTTATTGTGGATCTACTGCCTAACCCACAGAAATAGATATAGCTAGACCACGCTAATTCATATCCTTCGCGTGTCGGAAAAACGTGAAAAACCCTGACAAAACGTCGCAGTAGTCAGCGCTAACTTGCAGTCCGCGCGCGTCTATAGTTGCCGGACTAACAAAAAATAATTATACAAAAAATGCCTACCTTTGTGAAAATTGCTAATTCAGTCTGAAGAAGCATTACAGAAATTGTTTAGTGCCCTCTCCATAAAACTTGTCTCGTCAACTTAACGTCATTTAAATTCTGCTGACGTCAGCAAAACAAACAGAGCTCGATGGGACCCTAGACGGTAATATAATAATGTAGTCAAAGGGCCCTGGACCCTCGCGGGTCACTTTACAACCTTACTAGGTACCTACCTTCGAGTGCACGGTTTTACAGAGGCCTGAAAATCGTTGAATAAGCATTTTTAGGTTTGCTTAGATAAATGTACTACTTTCTATCATCCCTCGATTTTATACCTAACATTCCTAGTCTTTTTTTACCCGACTGCCAAAAGAGGGTTATGTTTTTTGAGTCTAGCGTATGTATGTATGTATGTATCCAATTTTCATTTGTCACTCTCTGAAATTCGTAATGAACTTATAAATGCTTAAATATTGCTTTTATAAGTGAGTGACAAAGCGGTTTGAGATGTAGCTGCTTAATTTTCAGGTTTATTAATAATTTTTCAGTAGCTAAGTAAAATAGTCAATTGTTTAAGTGACCCTCAATTTTTGAGTAGCGCTTCAGTATTCGGTTGTGAGATAGGTTACAATACACACTAAAAACAATAAGACTCATGTTAGTGATGACCCAGAATTTTAAATTGCATAACACATCTCGTCCGCAAACCGGAAACGTATAGCGATAGGAATGGGGCAGTCTGTACAATATATTCATCCGTAAATTCCGGACTAAAATTTTACTGTTCTTCAGTGAAAGATACTTCATTTAAAAATGGAACTCACGTTCTAGTTTAAAAGTAGAATGAAATCTAAGGCGATGGCAAACTAGATCTGATACTTTTTCTTCTTTTAAAATGTACTTCGTTATCTAAACAAATCAGATTTTTATGGTCTCCAAATTAATATTTAAGGGTTTCTTTCTATTATTTCTGAAACAAAGAAAACAAATACTAAAGCATTAAATATTTAACTAGACTTGTGTAGTGCTGTGTGATCTTCACAGAATTTATTTATTTATTTTTACAATTGGATTCGTCTATAAATCAAGGAGGTATATAATCTACGTTTTATATAAAACATTTTTTATTAGGGTTTTTAACATGAAAACTGAGAATAAGAAGTAAGGGTACCTAGTACCTAATATTAAAAGTTAATTATTTTTGCTATTCTAGGGATTTGACGCAATGTATCCATACATCCATATCATTCAATACATTGATACAAACAGCTTCTTGTTAGTTTTAAAAAATACGAAAAGATAGGTCCGTTAACATTAATCGTTCAAATTAATAGTTCAGTAATTTATCTAGTTAAATAACATACTTTTCGAAATTACTTATTTTAAGTTTCTGTCTGTAAAATAGCTGTTAAAACATATCTTCACTTATGCAAAAATACAGCCGTAATTTACATCCGTAATCATCCGTAACCAACCAACGTCCCAGCTCTAACTTTTTATTGGAAAAGTTCAGTGCAATACTGGCTGCACCCTCCGGCGTCGCTCGCATTTCACGGCGCATTTACCTCCCGATGTTTGCATGTAATTATGAACCCATACGTGACGGAGGAAAAAATGTTTTCCGTATTTATTCTGGTATTATATTATTGCTGCTTGGTAAAATAATCATCTATTTCATACCCCTAAAAAGTTAAAGATGTTTTGATAGTGACCTATACCTACAATGTGTTTTATTAAAAGTAATATCCGTTAAAAGTAAAATCCACTAATTTTTAACCGACGTCAAAAACTATAAGATGAGGTTATTAATTCGTCGCGTATACTGATTTCGTATGATATCTATGCAGTAGTACCTACATTGCAGCCTTTGAGTACCCACTAGTGATCACCACGTTACGTCTAAGCGGCTATGTATGCTGCATAGTGCCTATCAAACTCAGTTATCAATGAGGTAGATAATACGGATGCTGATCTGTTCCTACGTATAATTATAAGTAGAGGTTACTATATTATGAGCCTAATTAATTAGGTCGTTGTAAAATGAGATTGTGTGTAAGTAAATAAATAAATTCTATGTACATCACACAGCGCCATCTAGTCCCCTATGGTAAGCTACTTAACTTATTTTGTGGTTACCAGAAAACGGATATTACTAATTAAATGTTCTTTATTATACTACTATACATAGAGACTAACTACACCCACAGAATGTTACGGGAATAGTACCCGCAACCTTCTGTATTGCAATCGCGTATTCACCTAACGCGCAATCGAGGTCGTCAAGTATAGCCTTATTAATAAACGTGACAAGAACTTTCAAAGATGACAGAAAGAAACAAAAAGTGGTAAAATTATTCCTACCTTACTCTACGTTTATTAATAAGGCTTATAATGTTATATATACCTACTGTAATTCGTATTTACCTCTAAATGTTTGTTGAAAATACCTGTTTTAAACTTTACTTTCAACATTTACATGCTGAAAAGCATTCCTTAGTACTAAACAACCACCTTTCAAACTAAAAGCATCTCAACAAACTCCAATTGATTTCAACTCTTGTAAAGTGGTGCCGAATAAAAATATTTGCAAGTACCGTGCAAGGGTTCTATAGAAGTCGTGGAGCTGTATAAGGGTCGTTATGTAGTCATCGACGCGTTTTCAAGTGATTTTAATGTTTTCTCGGTAAGCTGTGTGAATAAGGCCTGTGGTGAGAGACGAATGATTTGGAATAACTTTCTTATTGAGGTTCTAATAATTGAATTTTTGAGACTCGAATCCGGGTAACGAATTTGTATGAAAACTGGGCGACCATGATCACAAAAAAAAAAACCCTCATGAGTTTCTTGTGGTTTCTTCTCATCAAAGGGCGCGTTCCGAACCCACACTAAAATCATAGTCATAATTTGACATGTCAAAATGACCATCTTATTGTAATATTTACATTGGTCTGAATGAATAAATGATCTTGAATTTTGAATTGAGTTTTGAAATCAAAGAACAGCAAACTCACACCGCACTACTACGTAAAGCAAAGTACATAATTATAGTGCACTTTACTGTAATAAAACCGGCAATTTTCAGTTAACAAGCATTAAATTCAGTGCAACAGAAGTTGGTACAACAGGGAGCTTTGCATGAAAATGCAAAGTTTCAGTACTTGGTAGCTCGTGGACCGCGAAATAGCAAGACGAATGAGAGCGCGTTTGTCGTCTCGTCTACAATACCTACCTACTACTGCATTTTACCTAAACTTCATTATTTAGAGGTTTGCCGGAGATGGGAAACTGTAGTAGATGTCGCTGTGAATAATGAAGATTAAAGTGCTATTTAATAGGTGAAAATGTTTTGATAATTTGGTGTAATTTCTCTTTAAATTGTAGAGAAATTTGTCGCGATATTCCTCCTTTACTACAATCTTGGAGCTTTCAAGTTAATCGGTTTCTTTAGGCAAGCATGTTATATTATACCATTGATCTTATAGTCGTTTTCCATCGGGTGAGATAAGGTCAAAATGCTAGCCTATCTCAAGTAGGCATAACTTACCAAAAGTAATTACTTGACTCATCTACAAATACGGACGGTAGATGCTACTGTGGCCGTTAAGGGGAAAGAGTGCCTACTATTTCTCCATATAAACGTAGTCGACTGTTTCCTTCCTGGAAAAAAACATTAAAGCAAATATATTTATGGCATAAAACCTATCTGCCATGACCACGGTTTTTTTTTCTATTTTTTCTCATTGTAACTTTCCTAAATTTTCTTTCAAAAATGAAACATAGAGGCATGATCGTGGCAGATATAGATATGTTTTATGGCATAAACAAGTTTTTTTTAGTTTTTATCCAGGGAGAAACCAGTCGACTATATTTGTATAGAGAACGAGTAGATATCCTTAACCTCGAAGTCAATACAATTAATCCGAAAAACCAACAGCCGACATACGATTCAACGAACTCCTCTCTCAGTACCTACGTACGTATGTATCCACGTCTGCAACTCCCGAGCGAACGAAATTAAGTTTTGTAACTTGACAACGCGAACGCTGTTGACATTCTGTTATTATATTATTCTTTGTTGTAAATAACTCTGTAGAGTTGTTAGATCGCATTGTTAGGATTTTGTTACTGTTCAATTTAATTATTAAAGTTGAAGAGATAAGCATACGTTTTCTACTGGTTTATATTTCCTTTTGACGTAGAATAGAGGAGTAGAGTGAAATACATATTAGCTATAGCTCATATTAGTTATAAATACTTTTTTACGCTGGTAACATGATCCCAGAATGCCGAAAAATGTTTGTGTTTATTTGACGCTCGTTACTGACAATGCAGCATTTGTGCTTGCCATAGATTTAACTTTTATTTTCGATAAGTTACTTATTATTTTTACAGTTAACTAAGGTATATTTTAAGATGTACCTATGTACTTTTACGCTTACATGATATAGTCTTCAATTTGGTAATCTACTTTCAGTTTTAGACAGTTTTAAGCTCCCCAATCCCCTTTCACTTACAGTGTAAATAACTGGTGCATTTTACTACAAGAACAAACATTTAACTTAACAAATAAACATTCATTAGAACACATACAACACGCAAATCCAAATCACAAAATCTAATATCCCGAAAGTCACTAACACGATAAACCTTTGTAACCACTAAACGTCGAGTCGCTACTTCAACTCTGCAACAATATATTTCAACGTGTGCAAATTACCTGCATCCTATGCTCAGCTCGATTTATAAGCTCGTTTGTCATGCAAATTCACCAACTTCCGATGGACTAAAACTGTTTATGTAATAATGTTTCGGAAAATTGTGTGGCGGATGCGCGGGTTTCGGTCGATTGAGCGTCGTTAAATTAATAAATTACAGCGTTTTGTTGGTTTTCGAAATTCAATTGTGATTTTGAATTTCAAAATACGGATTATGTTTATAGATTTTGTCGTAGTTTTAGGTCAATATTGGGATATGGTTTCAGGTATGTACGTATCATACCAGATATTATATCCATTGTCTAGTCACCGTGATACAAGCTTAATAGCTGAGGTACCGTTGAAATTAATGGCGATGTGTGATGTTTACAGAATTTATTTTATGCACCAAAAAAAACATTTTTTAAATCAATTTGATTTGTTAAAAAAAGGTTGATTTTTGATAAAATGGTATTTGACATTAATAAACAATTAATAGCAGAGCTGCGTGTCGGTCGGCTGATTGAAAAAAATCTAGTTTACGTGATCCCTTAAATTGAAGAAAGCCTTGTGATTAATTAAAACATGTGTATTTAATTTATGTTTTACCTTTCTTGAGTATGAGTTAATTAAACAGAAGTTAAACTCTCTCAAATTAAAATAAATACCTACCTAATGTTGTTTTAATAACTACCGATGCTATTAAAACAATGTTATTAACACAAAAGATAATTTATTCCTGTGTTTTCAATTTGTATTTTATCTGGTAAATAGGCAAGTTCATTATAATTATAAGCATTTTAGAACTAACTATCTGTGTCCTGCGGTTTTACCCGCATATTTCCAGATATTGTAGGAGTTTTCAAAAATCGTTTCTTATTCGATTTTTACATCACATTAAGGGCCCTATACTGAAAAACTGAAAATCCATGTCGGGCGCATCGAAAATTGTTGATTATTTCATGACGGAATGTCGTAGAACTTTGTTTTGTGTACAGATTGTAGGCGACATTGTTTCCGATATTTTAGTGCAGGTTCCATACAAATATGTCGAAACGTATTGAAGCCTATCGACATTTTAGCCAAATCAGACATTTTTTGTCTAAAATTTGGATAGCTTTGCACCAATAGGAGGTTCTTGTCTTAAAACTACGCCAAAATGTAGGAAACAATGTCACCTACAATCTGTACACAAAAAAAAAGTTCTACGACATTCCGTCATGAAATAATCAACAATTTTCGATAAGCCCGACAGGGATTTTCAGTTTCAAGGTCGTTGGCGTTGTAATTCTTCTTAAGAACACACTCTCCAAATTTAACCTCTCTACTATCAGTAGATATGGCTGTGTGTTGATCAGTCAGTCAAACAATCAGAACAAAGCATTTTTAAAAACATAGATTTAAGATTTATGTAAACGAATTATGATATGAAACTAGTCAGTAGATACCTTAATATCAGAGTATTTTCAGCAGAACTGCGCACCGAACAGCACTCATTTGCCTCCGTTTGCTCTCCAGCTCATTTATTCTTTATCTGACTATACTCAATCAACTCTTTTTTGCAGTGTCGATTCTACACATCTTTGCAAGAACCTAATCTTTGCAAGTAAACAAATTTATGTGCGACATTTATAATTGCCGAGGATACGGCCCGGTGGCCGGGGTGGGCGGCGCGGGCGCTTAAATAAATCAGTCCGCTATATCGTATGTAGTGTTTAGACAGTTTATAGTTGCGAGACTGCGAGGTACTATGTCAACACTTTCTCGTATGCAAAGAATTTACTTTTATAGCCGTGAACACTGGAGTTATCAACATTTCAGGAGAGCCGTTACAGGAGAAATATGCTTTAAGAGTCTACCTTCTTAAACAACAAGAAATAGTTTGTTGGTGTTTCAGTTATGAAAGACTAGCTGAGCCCCGTTTCACCCGTCTAAGTCCATATCGGGACAAAAAGTAATCTATGTATTATTTTAGGTCTTCAGCTATCTATATTCCAAGCTTCATCGCAATATCTGTAGTTTTTTGCGTGAAAGACTAACATAGTCACTTACATACATGCAAACTTTCGGGTTTATAATATTATATTAGGATTACTTGATTGTTTTTTTTGTTATGGTCTGCCTCTTGGCGGTGTAGCAGATGAAAACTTCATTTTCACCTAAGTCTCCATGAGTTATTTCATTACCGACTAGAGCCCTAATTCCTGCCAACTGAAGAGGCGGCGCCTCGACAGACTAAACGAAGATCGCGATGATGTCGATAAATACAAGGGAGACCATCTTTGGCTAGACCAAAAAACATAGCCCAAGATAGGCCTTGAAGAAGAGTTGAAGAGAGAAGAAGAGTTGAAGGGAAATTCCTACTACTTAACCGATTTCGATATAACTTGGTATGCAGTAACTGGATCGATCATTACTATATTTTAAAATTACTTCTATAGTACACATTATTACAACCTAAAAAACTATAGAAGCAACATAATTATTTAATTACTTTTAATCCCGATATTCCCGGGATCGGGACTTACGTGGTCAAACCGAAGAACGTACGAAACCACAAAGCCAATTATTTTACAAATTCCTAATCTTTTGTACACGGAGATTATTTCGATACATATTTTAATACTTGTATATTAATGCTATCAACTTTGAATAAGTAATATTAATTTTATCACTCGGTGGTAACTTTGTATTATTAGAAAGATAATATTCAAGTGTTAGGGAAGTCACATTGGAATTGTACCTATTCATAATTATTTTATACCGTAGTTGTCGTTTCCGTGGGATCCAAATTGTATCCCGTTTTTTTTACCGAGACCTTTACTGCGGTCTCTTCTTCGGGATTGTTAATTTCAATAAAACATCGCGAAACGGCGGGATTTAATTTGTCATATTTTTGAAATCAAACTCATTTATTGGTTATAATCGCGTGGTGTTTATTACTTTTAGCATTGTTTCAATGCTCAACATTTCGAGACTTACTGGTCTCTTTTTCAGGATTGTTGATTTCAATCCAACATCGCGAAAACGGAAGAAAAATCGTGTCTTTTTTTTAATATTAATATGAACAGCCCTAATACAAGTATCAAGTAATAAAACGAGCATGAAGTTGAACTTCGAGTCCAATGTTTCATTGAAACAGCGCACCTTTATGTCGCAATGAAAACACGATTTGTGCAAACTTGAGCAATTACACATTAAGGGTCATAGATCATTGGATCCAGTCGAGATCCGACCACCAATGTCACACATAAACGACCATTACCTCATTAGATCCATTCCCACCGTGTATCCCCGGCATAGAATAGGGTTACCCCATCTCTTCCCGTGGGTGTCGTAAAAAACGACTAAGGGATTTAGGGGGGGACAAGCAAAACTTAAGTTCTCCCCGCCCGGTGGCGGATAAGCTGGTGGGTCCCTAGAAGGGTTGGTGTCAGGCAGGCGGCCGGTCGTAAAAATATTGCCATATCTATTAGCAGAAGGTATGGTCAATGTTGACTTACCTACTGCCCCAACCCCAAATATTTGGGGTTTAGAGGACCCCGGGCTCCCGAGAGGAATGCAACCGGGAACATCGCTCGAATGAGAGTCATTAGATCTACTCGGGATCCGACCAGCAATGTCATAGTTCATTGGAATCGTTCGGGATCCGACCAGTAACGCTCCATCGTTCGGCACCGTCTACTCTATGTCGACGAAACTTTTTACCAGCAAAGAGTTTTATAATTTGCTTGATTAATGAAACTTTCACTAACAAATAGTATGACCCTTATTTGGTTAAATAAATAAATAAATTATTATAAAACCAAGCATCGACTAACTATGACTTCGGTGAAACGATATATGGGTATTCCGATATACAATTCTAATCTCTTGTTGACGAGTTGTTTTCGGGTGAAAGCCGCGCGGTCAACGAATGGACATGGCGTATCTAAGTAGGTAGGTATCTTAGTGAATAAAAAAAACTACTTTGACTTTGATTAAACTATATGGTTGCGACAACGATACAGAATTAATTTAGCGAGCGCATACCTTTATAATAAAAGTACCTACTTAATCATATTATTATAAAATACCAAACGCATGAAGTGAGACGGTGCGGGTAGGGTACCGGGTGGATCCAATAAGCTATGACCTTTACAAAGGGAACTTCAATGCATTAACAGCTACTTAATGATCGACGGCGAAACTTTGTCGTCAGGAAAAATGGAAAAGTTTACCTGTTTGAGGAAGGTACAATGTTACCAACTTTAATGGTTTAATTAAATTATAGGTACATTTTGGATTTTTTATCGCTTTTTGCCTTCTTTTTAATTTAAGTTGTCTCTTTATGTGTAGTGACCAGCTGCGACGCAGAAGGTTGCGGATTCGATTCTCACATAGCTAAGATCAATTATTTTTACGCTGACCATAAACGTTTCGAGACCTTCACAGGTCTCTTCGTCAGTCAATACTGAATATATACCACACGATTAAAAACCGTAAAATTAGTTTAATTTCAACCCATCATCGCGCAAAAATAATATTAAAAATCGAATATTTCAATTAATTAATAATTAAATTAAAATATTTGAGTTCAGAATTGTCGAATTGAGAACCTGCTTCTTTCTTAGAAGTCGGTTAAAAAGTCAAATAAAGTCAAAAAATGTTTCACTGCGAGCAATGCATACAAATATTATGATCTTTTTGAAACATCGACTTTAAACTATGATTTTAGTATGGTTTTGGAACACGCCCTCCGATTAGAAGAAAAAACAAGAAACTTACGGATGTTTCAAACTATTTTTACTTTACAAAACTAATATATTACGCTGTTTATACGCACTGTGAAAACTACAGACCTGACGATAATGGTTAATGAATATAATTCCGACCCGCCGCGTGCCGTAACTCAACCCCGACCAGCCATATAAAACCCCTCAATCAGGTAGAATCAAGCTAATTGAAGATCTTCATGTTACCCGGCCAGCTTATGTAAACTGTCACCCTGCCAACTATTGGGTGAATTTGGATAGTTGCATAGAGTTAACTTACCTCTACTACTAATCTACTAAATCCCACTAATGTTAGTAGGGGAAATGCCAAATAGTTTTTGTAAACGATCATATCCCCCACTGGTGGGGACGTTTTAGTGGGGATTATGACAATAAACCCAATAGAGTTATAAAAGATTTTTTATCACTGCAGCGATACTAGAGAAAGTGAAACAAAAATTAATAAAACCACGCTGGAACGAGCTTTCCAAGAGGGTAAATTATATAAAAATAAAACTTAATAAAATTAGACATAATTGGGTTTATCAATTATGTCTAATTTGTTTCAAATAGCCATGTGCGGAAGAAGCTCTCTCCGGCCAATTTCAGGGGTTCAGGGGTTGATGTTATTGGTATCATCGAGGAGGTCATTGGCGTAGCTGTACCTGCCGATCTTGAACAAACGTGCAGGTTAAGCAACGCTTCGCGAGGTCATTAATTGGATGGGTGACCGGTTATCTGTGTGCTCATCCGTGCTTAGAAAGGCACGTCAAGCAGTTGGTCCCGGTTGTTATCTCAGATAGCAGTCGTTAGGTCAAGTTAGAGGCCTTGGGGCGATCTGAAAACTGTAACACCAGGTGAGCCACACAACTATACGAATAGATTCATTGATTGGTTTAATTCTTTATTGTTCACACCACAGAAATTACTATGGAGATAATTGGTACTATTTGTAAAATGTTCTTCTTCTTTTTTTCATATTGTGGTGTGGCTCAGCTAGTGTTAAGAGTTTTCGGGTCGCCTTAAGGCCTCTAACTTGACCTAACGACTGCTATTAGAGATAACAATCGGGACCAACTGCCTAATGTGCCTTCTCAAGCACGGAGGAGCTCGAGAAAATGAATTAGTAGTATGAGTATTATATATCTATGGTGTAGTAGAGTAGTAGGTAAGGGTAAACTGCAACTGCGGATAGAACAGTCACCAATTTGTTAAGATCGTATGTTTCCTTCGAGAAACTATGTAGATACCTACGGCAACAAGAACGATGTTCCCGTATAGTTTGAATGTTCAATTTATCTACTAACTCGGTAAAATAGTGTGCAGATTTGTATATGTGAAAGAATATTATTAGGAGTTTTCTATCTTGGTAAGATCGTCTTTTTGTTTTCGTTTCGATCGTCCGAAGCGAAGTAGGTACTACTTGGTTTGTAAGTTTGCACTTGTATACTGTAAGTCGGTTTTTCATATTTTTTTTTAATTATTTTATATTGTGTATGCGATGTCCTTAAGGTCTTAAAAGTCCGAAAATGATGTTTTTTTGGGATTCCGTACCCGAAAGATAATAAGTGGACTGGAAAAAATGGAGAATGGAAAAAGACCATTTTGCCAAGGCTCTATGTCTCCAGACTGTATCTTATGAACCGTGATAGCTAGACAGCTGAAAATTGCACAGATGATGTATTTCTTGTACCGCTATAACAACGGTATATAACATTGTCATAGCTTTTTATATTAATTTCGCGTAAAAGGAACATGGAATATGTTTGATTTGAGACATCTAGTCTAGTAGGTAATATCTCAATGTTCCCATCTGAAGTCACAAATCAGAAACACAGCTACACTTAGTCAAATAATAATCAATTAAAGCATCAGACACACGTGACGTAAAGCGTTAGCTCGATGTAAACCCGCCTTAAGTGCTTAGACCAGCGGGAATATATATTTGTAAGGCAAATATGCGAAGCCATTTGCCAAGTTTCCGTGTGGCTGAGTCCCGTTTAAGTGCAGTTCGGTGCACACTGCCGGATCATGTAATTCATTATTTTTTACAAAACTTAGGTAATATGAAGGGTGTTTCTTCAAAACACCCTAAATAGTCTTGAGGATTTTTGCACAAAAAAACATTATTTTATATTTACAACATAAATAGACGATATTTTCATATTTTTATACCTACCAAAAGAAAGTATAAAATTGAATATACGATTTTAAACTTAGGTACAAGTTTCATCGCAATCGGTTCAGTAGTTTTTGCGTGAAGGAGTAACAAAGTCACATACAGACATACCTACAAACTGTCTCGTTTATAATATGAGTAGGAAAAGTAGGATAACAGAATATTTTTTATGTATTTGTTTATTAAATGTATTATTTACGATATTTTGCCAATAATTGCAACCGGCTTATTACAAGCTAAGCCAGACAGCCTCGTGAACAAGCCAGTTGCATGGTAAGTCGTACTGTGGTATGGGCAGTGATAATATACATGGTATAAATACCCCGTTATTTAGAAATATTTGTTAGTTAAATTTACTTTTTTAATTTACTTTATTATGTCTATAAGTTAGCCATTTTAGCGGTATTAGCTACTAGGCAAACGGATAGCTCTTTTGAATTCAGTTCTATTTATAAATCTGTGTGTAGAGGTTGCAATAGAATACATTAGTAGACTTTTCCACATTGAAAACACATTCTGTGCGCAAACCGCTTAGTAATTTAGTTACAACTTAGCATTTCTTGGTAAAGTACAGTCTCCGACTGCATTGCGAAAAATATGTTTAAATTTCTGCGAAAGTAGACCTTAGACATTTTGGTCGGCAGACCGTTGATTGTGTAGGGAAAAACATAACCCTCTCGCAGTCGGGTGAAAAGCTCATGTAGAAATCCCACCCAAATTTCAATATTTCAATCGTGTTTTGTTTCTACTTCGATAGTCTTTTGTTTTAATTTCGATCGTCTTCTGTTCCCGTTCAAATTAAAATTGTTAATTATTCAAAACTTTACCAAAAGGTGAAACTTTGTGTGTGTATGTTTTGTTTTGTACCTTCACTACTAGTACCTACTATTTATGTATTCTGTGCCTTCACACAAAAAACTCAGTACATTGGATATTTGGAGAGAGAACGGAAATAAAACATAGGCTACTTTTTTATCCCAATATTCTCGCGGGATCTGGACTTACGCGGGTGGGACCGCTATATCTTCTTATCTCATCTGAGCGATGTTCCCGGTTGCATCCCTCTCAAATGTTTTTTTTTTTATTTGGGGTCGAGGCAGTCGGTAAGTCATCATTGACCTTACCTTCTGCAATTAGAATTGGCCTGACACCAACCCTCTTAGGGATCAAGCAGGATATCCGCCACCGCGCGGGAAGAACTTAAGGGACCGTTAAATTTATTTCGGTTATTTATTTCGGTTGTATGATAACCTTATTTCGGTTGTATGATAGTCGATGAATTGTAGACCGATTGTTTATTCTGAATCCAGTCTACGTCGACCATAATATCAGCTAAAGGGAACGGTTTCAGTCCAGGATATACAATTTAGACTGCGAGATATACATTTCCAGTTCAAGCAAAATGAATAGATCCAAGGATCTATTCATAGTGCGAGGTTGCAAGAGGTATATTGCATCAGGGGTAGATAATGAGAGTCGACGAATTTTTAATTTTGTATGCAATATGACTTAAGAAATATCTTCTATCTATTATAATTTAGCTAAAGAATTTGTTTGGTTGTTTGTTTGTTTATTAGAACGCGCAAATCCTGGTCCGATTTGAAAAATTCTTTCAGTGTTGGATAGTCCTATATAGTATTAAAGAAGGCGCTATATTATATTTTCAAAAAAAAATAGGCAGACGAAGTCGGGGGCACTGCTAGTTATTGTATAAAATTGTTCAAATTTACTCTTTAGTGCCAAAATGTTTAATTCTCAAAATGTTGAATTTCCCAAAATGTTCAATTGCCAAAAATGCTGATTATTTCAAAATGTTGAATTCCCAAAACGTTGAATTTCCCAAAATGTTAGATTTCCCAAAATGTTGACTTCCCGAATAGCATTGCCTATTATTATTATTTCCAGTTATTTTCCGTTACAATCCGTGTGTTCTATTATGTGAATCAGAAATCAGAAAGGCTTTTTAAAATTTCCCACAGGATCAGGACTTACTTAGGCGGGTAAAACCGCGGGACACATCTAGTTTACACAGCCGTTGAAATTACAAACCACTTATAGACACACAGATACACAGTAAAAAACCTCAAACTTACTTTTATAACCCTTCTTTTTCCGCGGAGAATTAAAAATAGTGCAAACACAATGAATTCACGCTATATCCGAATGTTTTCGCGATAAATTAGAGGAACTTTACGCAGGGCGCACATCACGGACGGTTGCGTTACTCTACGTAGCGTGACGCACAGTGTGCGCTCGCCTTTATAATTAAAGAGAGGGGACTATATCCACTATTTTTATTTTAAAGGGTTGCGTTTGTGCCGGGAGTGGTTTTTTTGCGAATTGTTCCGGCTTTTGGTTCTGATTTTAGTTACAGTTTGGTCCTTAATTAGGGAGAAATTAGGTCGTTGACTTAAGATAGGTATTATGTTACATTGAGACGACGGCAAGTATCGTTTATTGTTTCTCGGTCTTGTCTTGGCCACACTGCCGGGAAATGCCGTTAATTATAGCGATGGTTGTCATTGAACGTAGGTGTCGCCACTACATTATCGCGTTAAAATTATTGCGGTGATAGGCATTGGCATTTCCCGTTACTGTGGTCCGAACATCATAGTAGGTACTGTCAAACAGAGATGTCCCGGCCACTATAACGGGAAACGTCAAACGTAATTATCGCAATAATTTTAACGCGGATTTGGAATGGCTACTTTACCAACGTTCAACGACCATAATCGCTGTAATTTAACCGCATTTCCCGGCAGTGTGGCCAATACATGAAATGCTAGTCTATATCTATATACATAAAAGAAAGTTGTAATAGTTACACTATTTATAACTCAAGAACGGCGAACCGGATTCTGTTGAAAATTGGGAGGGAGGTAGCTTAGAACCGGGAGAAGGACATGGGATACTCTAAATCCCGTAAATCCCGCGGGTTCGGATTACACGAGTCAAACCGCGGGGTGCAGATAGTAAAGGATAAAAATTGGCATAACCGAACCGTTCGATATAACCAAAAGTAACAAAATGACTTTTCGACGCTACGACAACGCGCCTCCGCCGCGACCTTTCAGTGTGCGCATAGCTTAAAACAAAACGAAGCCTGAGTCTCATTTATCTATAATATTTATTACGTTTGTTTGAATACCTATCTATCAAAGACCTGCCTATATATTAATACAAAATAATTGGGAAAATTCCTGGGATCTTAAGGGAATTTATCGTTATTTCTACAAAACGTATAACAAACGTAATAACGAGGAAACTCTTTGACTGCTCCCGATCATTTGCGCTCGTGCGGGTTAAGCAACGCCTGACGAGGTCAATACTTCGATTTTTTCCCGGCAGTGTGACCAAGACATTATTATTAGCACTTTTTAACGAAAGCCCTGGAAATGTCGGGAGTTGAAAAAAATGGTAAAACTAGTAAAATAAACGCGATTAAAACCAGAAAATGAGTTTAATTTCAAATTAGCATCACGGAAACTAAAGAAAATATATTTTAATGTTCATTTTAGACTGCCAATGAATGTCACCTTACTCGGAGTAAAAATTGTAAATTATTACGAATCGTGATGTAGGTAGTCATTGTAGGCCCACTTACCACTACTGCGACACTTCTCCACGATTCCAAGAAACTTTACAAATGTAATTACAAACTGTCTGTACGTCTGTACGTACTACAAGTTGTACGTCATCTACAAGTTTATCCGATGGAAATTATTCAGTTCCCATGAGAGACGCAATCCTAAGCGTTCAACCTATATATTTTACTAACTTTGAAACACGGTTTCACTCGCTTAGTGAATTTCCTACATTTCATAAAGTACACACCTTCCACCAGGCAGGTCCTTGCAGGCGACGGTTTAAGTGTGGAATTTTGCACAGCGAAAGATAAGGTGTGACAGTTTCACGCAGCGATGTGTCTTATAAAACATGTAATTTTAGATGCTCCGTCGCTGATTTTTCATGGCTCCAAAAAGTTAATTACCTATATTGAATCTAAAGCAAGAACAAGATGTAATTATGTAATTTTGAGTGAGAGAGAAAATTATTTATCTCTACGCTTGGTGATAAATCGCGTCGCAAAATCTCTTTGTGTGTATCGGCTATTCTGTAAGTATGTCAAAGGAATTACTTTCGGCTAAATTAACAGTAAAAAAATCGTTAACCAAGTTAATTCCCTTGAAACCTACTCAAAATGGTACCCAAATAACAAACTCAAGAAAAACAAAACATAATTCCGATCTGATCTGCCTACATTTTCCGGTCGGCATCAAATCCTTACTTACTATAAATAAAGCCCCTTTGAAGCCATTGTTCAACGAAGCCTTTAAGCGACTCAAATTCTGTACAGATACGAGATTATCTCATTTAAAAAGATAATAAGTTGGGAGAAGGACGTTCTAATAACGGAGGGGTCAAGTTTCAACGGCTTTGGAATAGTCAGAAACAAAAGTGATTATCTTTTCCTCGTGACCAGAGTAGGTAGGTCCGAGGTTTAATTGCCTTTGGCTTCCATTGCTGTACTCTTTAATTCTCGGCCGATGGACGTTAATTAAAATCGCACATACAGTCGTGGGACGAGTACCTAATGTGGAAGATTTATGTGCCATTCGTATGGTGCACATTTTCTAGCCGTTCTAGGCTTGAAAGTCGTCTGAATCTAAAAAGCTTGCTGCCTTTTATTTTATGATATGATTAACCTGGAGATACATTTAATTAAATGAAAATATGTATAGAAAAAAAAGCTTCCTCTTCCGAAATTCAATATTTCTACGGCGGATAAAGATGATGATTAGAACACGTAAGATTTCAATACTTTTAAAAGGTAAAATCTAACTGTAAAATAATACCGAATAATAAATATAACATCATTATTATTCTGATTGATAAAGGCGCATAGATCACTATTCTCAAATTAAAATATAATTTCAAACCTAATCCAAAATTAATTAAATCCACGAAATTCGTACATGATTAATTCACAAGTTCAAGAATTTAAATCAAAATTCTGTACGTAATAAATAAGATTTAATATTAAACTAGCAGCAGCCCGCAGTTTCGGCCACAATTAGAAATTAACACCTCCCTAAGGGAGATGTTGCGAAAATGGTACGTTTTCTGACGACGGTATTTCACTGTAGGAACCTTTCATTAATTTTGTGAAATACTAGTCTCTTTACTAGTATATGTTAATATAAAAGGAAAATATTGCTTTTTGGAACATTTGTGTGTAATTAGTTTTAAGAATCGTTGCGCTTTTAGGAATTTAAGGGGTATAGACGAGCCAAACTGAGAATCCCTATTAGTTAACTATTTTTTTGTTTTATTTGTAGGTGATTTGTTTGTTAGTATCTTTTTTTTTTTTCATTTTTTTCCAACATTTTAGTGTTGTTTCAAAAGAAACACTTCTTACTGTTTCAAAGCATAATATATCCACATTTTAGACAAAAAAACACTGTTTTGACTTAAATATAAATAGTCTACAACACCTTTAGACATAATTGTCTAGAAACTACACTAAAATGAAGAAAACAATGTTGAAGGTGACATTGTTTCCTTTATTTTAGTTTAGTTCAAATATACAGTCATAAAATAAACAACAATTTTCGATGAACCCGACAGGAGTTTTGAGTTTATCTCGTGTATATATCCCTTATAACTAGATCAGATCAACATTAATTCATTTTAAGAGAATCTAATATAATATGATGTTTTTTGTCACAGTGCCATCAAACTTACTCAAGGGAAACCGTAGGGCGTTGTAGTGTTACTAGTAGTGTAGTGTTTGGCCTTCTAAAAGCGAAATAATATTTATTTTGTCTTCATATATTAATTAATTTCATATTGGAGGCAGTTTTAGCGTTAGGCTATTAACTTTAATAATAATTTAAACTAGCCTATCAAATTTATATCATTTAGTAGCTAAAACATATATAATAACGGCAAACGTTGTTTTGCCTTATAAATTATAGATAGTAGCCGATTCTCAGACCTACTGAATACGTATACAGAATCTCATAAAAATCGGTCAAGCCGTTTCAGAGGAGTACGGTAACGAACATTGTGACATGGAAATTTTATATATTAGATCTATATGGAGATTGAATAAATTTCACCTATGTAGTTTAGGTATAAATATGACAAAAAATCCAGGTGGTTCAAAATCCTTGTCGCGGGCAAACTCAAAGGTTTCAACCGTGTAAGTCACGATTCCGCGGGAACTTCCAAAGATCTTTTCTTTGTGTTCACAGACAGTTCACAAAAAACATATATTGGGTTCAATCGGGTCTTTAATACTTTATTTACTTTATCTTATATTTATGGGGTCTTGACTACCGCTGGGGGTCGTACTTGGTGCAAAGGTTGGCCATTGCCATACAGAGAGGCAATGCTGCTAGCATCCTCGGCTCCTTTGCGCCGGGTACGATCAAGGGCGGCTTATTTAATTGACTTTTTTTATTTGTTTGTGTTATAGAATAGATGAAATAAAATTTCAACCTAACTAATATTTGATTGAACTTTATCTTTATTACTTTTTATCGAAATCCAAGTAATCAAGAAAATACTGTGCTAGCAGCCTTAGGAAACTTCCAAGTTTGCCATTGGATAAAGACTATGAAATGAAATGATTTATTGTTTGTTATTCTTGGTATATATGATGGCAGTAACATGGGTGAAACCGCGAAGACCAGCCAGTTTTCTAATATAAAACAAACGAGAGCTATCTCCTATCTCGTACTAAAACTAATATCACAAGTCTGCGGTCAGACGGTCCGCAACTTTCCCACTTAGCGATTCGCAACAGCTGTACAGAAAGTGTTAACTCTATGGCTCTATGGTCATTGTTTACAACAGTTATTGTTAACGGCCGATCTCTTTATATCGCGAGGAATTTAATAAGGCTTTCGGGCTGACAATGTAGTTGTTGAAGAGAGGCGAATGGATGCTAAAATTGTGTCTTTTTGTAATTATAAGTCATTTGAAATTTATCTTTGTCTAAGACTAGCTGCGTCCCGCAATTTCACCCGCGTAAGTCCCGATCCCATGAGATAATCGGGATCAGAAGTAGCTTATGTTACTTAGGGTGAATAAAGCTTTCTAATGGTGAAAGATTTTTTAAAATCAGTACAGTAGTTTTTGAGTTTATTCTTAACAAACATACAGACGCACACACACACAAAATACAAATCTTTCCTTTTTATAATATTAGTATAGATATAGATAGGAACGAAACAAGTTCCTGCCGATCGTCCTTCGTGGCTGCACAGACCACTTTAATATACCTCATTTGAAACAGCAAGCATTATAATACCTGTACAAAGTCTCGTAGAAAAGGCCAAGTTTCCAGGAAGTTCATACAAAATGAAGGCGTATTGAAGATCTTTCCTTCAATAGAAATAGTCAGAATATATTTAAATAGAGACCGGCTTAGAGGCCGACTATTGGACTGAGGGGCTCTAAGATAACGCTTTCAATTTTATCAGCCTCCGTATACCTACAATATAGCTTCAGCGAGCTTCATATACAGGGTTATTGGTAACGAATTATGAAAGCGGATCAGGGGTACCTCCTGACATCCCAAGAAACTACGACTTTATTTTATTTTTAAATTTCCAAATTTTTTGCTATTCTCTAATTGCAATTATCCGGGGGCAGAGGTCAATAACCATAAGATTTCAATACTATTCTTCATATTACTAAAATATTTGGGTTATTGACCACTGATTTTTGCAATTAGAGAATAGCAAAAATTTTGGAAATTTCAAAAGTCTGATCAAAATGATGCTTCACTACTGCCTAACTATACAGTCACTAATATGGTGATAAGAACTAGTACCTACCAATAATAATATTCAAAAGTTTAGATGTTTGTTTGTATTTTCAATGACGCAAAAACTACTGAACTGTTGAACTGAACTGAAACTACACTTTTTAAACTTACACGATTTCCGTCCATCATTATTATTAGACACGGGTCTAGATCGCGTTACAAATACTCATTGTTTTTTAATTACCTCGACGTTTCGGCAAACGGGTTATACCGGCCGTGGTCCCGAGAAGACTGGAGCGGCGAGCTTCGTTTTCCGTTGTGTGGGTAGTTAATTCACAACTACCCTCAATTTCGCGAAAAGTTATTAGGGCCGCGGCACACTACACTCACAACATCCCGCGATATGTTAGGCGTTACCGTACGATGCTTACAAACATTTACCACTAGATTCCACACAGATGAGAGTTTAAAACCACTTTCCCGGTTAAAATTCTGGTGCTTTTTGATTTCAACCGCTTCACGTACAATTCGGGAGTAGTAATGTCATTCAGTGGAAAGGACTTTAAGTGCATGTAACTCTATCCAATGGTTTGGTCCTGATAGTAACAAATGCTCAGCTATCGCTGATTAGACCCGTGTCTAATAATAATGATGAACTGGAACTAGATAGCTAGACAGATGCAGATAGCTGGAGATCTGGATTAACACATAGGCTATATAGGCATAGGCTATATAGGCATAGGCTATATAGGCATAGGCTATATAGGCATAGGCTATTTATCCTGATATCCTTACGGGATAGGGACTTACACGGGTAAAACCGCGGAGTGCAGCTCAAAAATAAATTGCAGAACGTTGCACACAAAATGCCATCTAGCCCTTAAGGGCCCTATACTGAAAAACTGAAAATCCATGTCGGGGGCATCGAAAATTGTTGATTATTTCATGACCGAATGTCGTAGAACTTTTTTTTGTGTATAGATTGTAGGCGACATTGTTTCCGATATTTTAGTGCAGTTTCCATACAAATATGTCGAAACGTATTGAAGCCTATCGACATTTTAGCCAAATCAGACATTTTTTGTCTAAAATTTGGATAGGCTTTGCACCAATAGGAGGTTCTTGTCTTAAAACTACACCAAAATGTAGGAAACAATGTCACCTACAATCTGTACACAAAAAAAAGTACTACGACATTCCGTCATGAAATAATCAACAATTTTCGATGAGCCCGACAGGGATTTTCAGTTTCAAGGTCGTTGGCGTTGTTATTCCTCTTAACTAAGCAAGTAGGCTTGTACTATTGGTACTAGACTACGAATATATATTTTTATCCTTTTTTTTTGTAAAACATTACATAAGATACATAGTTGAAGGTTAGTAAAATTTTTATGGTTAAATTTCATGTGAAATTCATGACCTTCAACTTTTCCCCTGGTTAAAAATCAAGTCGTTCCAAGATTTTATTTATTTCGAGTTACTTTAAGGGGAAAGTAACTCGAAATAAATAAAATCAACTAAAACTCAAGGAAAGTTAAACTTCGATAAATAATATGTGTGTGTAGGTAACGTATACGGAACCACTCGGCCTCTGAAACTTATCTCAAACTCATATCTTCGATCGTATTCCCAAGACGGGAACCCACGAAAATGTTTCAAACTTATACTCCAGTAATATTTTATTCTTTGGAACCTTCATCCATGTACTATTCATGAAATCTTAAAATATTGTTACTTATTTTAGTACTTTTAAGCTGTGTATCTTCGCCATAGAATAGGGTTACCCCATCTCTTTCCATGGGTATCGTAAAAGGCAGCTATGAAATCTGGGGGAGACTAGTAAACCTTGAGTTCTCCGCGCGCGGTGGCGGGTAAACTGCTTGGTCACAAGGAGTAAAATATCTCCAAATAAATTTGCAGTAGATACCTAATGGTCACACTTACCTTCGCCGGCGCCGACCTTAAATAGGTATTTTGGGGTTTCCGGAGGGATGCGGCTGAGAACATCGCTCAAATGAGAGTTACAGTAATACTTTTGTGCCCGAATTGCCCTATTAGACACAATTTCGATACAAATTGTGTCAAAAACTTCTGCTAAACTCTATCTTATATTTTAAGTCTTTTTTTTTATCGACCTTCCAAACAAACCCTTAATATAAAACATAGCTAAGAACACTCGCGCATAAGTCATAAAATCAAATATTTAAAAAATCTATAAGTGTATAAAAATCGCTTTATCCCTTTGTGAGCTATGATGCTACACAGACAGAAAAAAAACCCCATGAGTTTCTTGTGATTTCTTCTCATCGGAGGGCGCGTTCCGAAACCTCGGTAAAATAAAATCTCGACGTTTCAAAACGTACGTATGTGTGTATAATATACGTTCTAAATGAATAAATAATTTTGAGTTTTGAGTTTTGAGATACACAGACCCCTGAAACTTATAACTTATAACACCTCTCTCCGTCGGTGGATAAAAAGGTTTCGTTGGACGTTTTCCATACGTAGCTTTAAAATTTTTAAAGTTCCGACTATTTTTGCTATGTTTTCCTTCACCGTAACGCTCTTACGGTGAAGAATAGCGTACATTTTTAAAAGAAAAATAAATGTGCACAGCGCAAGCGTCAAGAATTGTAGTGCAAATAAATTTCTACAAATTAAACCCAATTTCTTATTAAATTTTGCGGTGTGAACATCGCCGCTTACCGTTCGTTAACAGCTGAGCATTTGAGCAAGCCTCAAGGGTCCCTTTCTAGAATTTAACTCAAAATTAGGTTCGTTGTAAAACCTAGAACTTTACTGCAATAACATTGTGTTAACTTCAAGTAATAGCTACTTAAAACTTTGAAAATCATCCAATTTGAATGTTTAATTAAAATTTTTGAAAACTTTTAACAAGTTTGGACTATGCTTTACTTTCAGTTTTGCTTCATAGTTGTTTACCTACTTATTTTAAGTTCAAGACTTTAACTTAGTCGAAGCTTAGAAAATTCCTTAATTTTACTTAGCTATGTCTAAGTGGAACGTTCGTTGTACCTACAAACGCAAAATGTGTCGAAATATGCAACTGTGAGCTCACAAGTATGGCCACATTTTTGATATCTGAGTATCTAACAACATCTCCGTATAAATTTTATATCTAAAAGTAAATACCTACATTATAAAAGTTTGCCCGCCGTAAGCAACAAGTTAGGTGCCCTGCCTGCATATTTACAGGAACTGGGCTTGCCTTTCTGAACGCACTGTCTTTTGGTTCCGATTCTATTTTTCTAATGAATATGCCAGTTGTGGCGGCTTTATCTTTTATAATTGGTAGCTTAGCGTTTAGCCACTATCTTATCAAATGGTAAGTGGTCTGAAATTTAGCATGCTCACTTGGAATAAAAGTTACAGTGACTTGTTTTTAGTGGTTGTACTGGTCTACGAATCGGAAGTCAGAACAACGACTAGTTCAAAATTGGTGTTATGAAGTTAGATGACAAGTTACATGGGCCTTAATGGTAAATTTTTGGCTTGGAATTCGACATCGTGTAAATTGTTCATCTATCGGCGAACATTCCAAGCTACAAGACCAAATCACATTCCGTTTTATATCGATCGACGTCACTGCACCACCGAATTCCACCTTAGCTGCATTACAACAATTCCGTGACACCCTCAAAAAACGGTATCGGTGTCCCAAATAGTCCCAATATTAGGGTTGCAGTACTTGCAGTACCGATGATTTAGTTCGTCCGCAAGGAGTGAAGGAAACAGCGGCTGGCAACAGGCCAACCGGTTAACTGCCACCGGGCACGGGAACCGGCAATTCGAGAATGCCACCGTATTAGGGATAATGCTGGAAGTCATAAGAAAATGGCTTTGGTTGACCACGTATGGACCACCCTAAAGTGGTACTGTGACTTCTAGTCGTTATAATGTGAATTTTCTTTGCGAAATTCCTACCACCAGTTTTACTTGGAGGATTTTTTAGTTCACTTGCAGTTTTTATATTACTCTAGCTGTTGGTAATTTGTTATCTTCTTCTTCCTGCCTTTTTTCCGCTATAGGTATGTGGATGGTAAAGTATGCTATCTCCTCTACTCCAATTTGTTCATTGTTAAGCTTTATTCCTCCTTCATATCCTCCCAAGCCCCATCTATCTTCTCATCCTTCTCTCCTTTAACATCTCATGTGAAGAAATCACGCCAATATTTAAGCTTTCTTCTTCTAAACTCAAAAAAAAATACCGTCATTTACCTAAAACTTGGTTAATGAAATAGTCGAATATTGACGATTATTTAATCAACTTGCTATGTCTACTGGTTCCTGAGAAAATTTGTGTTGACAGATGGTCAGACAGACAGACAATGAAGTAATCTTACAAGGACCCATTTTGTACCTTTTGAGGAACACAAAATAACACACTGGATAAAATCTTAAAAATCGTACCCACGGAGATACCATACCACACCAACTCTGTGGTCCTTAAAGCTTCGGAAGGCACGTAATGCAGTTAGTCGTGGTAATTTAACTCCGATATCAATCGTGAGGTCAAGTTAGAGGCCAAACACGACCTGAAAACACTAACACTAGGATAGCCACACCACTACACGAAAGGAAGAAGGAGATATCAACACTTCTTATTCTTTTCGTGTACCTAGTGTTAGAGTTTTCAGGTTTCCTTAAGGCCTCTAACTTCACCTAACGACTGCTATCAGAGATACCAACCGGGACCAACTGCTTAATGTGCATTCCGAAACAATGAGGAGCTCAATAAAGTGTTTTTTGCCACACAAATTAGCAGGTGCAGCTAGGCCAATGAGCTCCTCTAAATGGTGAAAACCCCAAATTACCTTCAAAGAAGAAGCTTGTTACTTAACCCACAAATAATTCCCAAACTTATAACGAGATACATGTTAGAAAACGGTTCCAGTTCGCTATTATAGTGTTGTGTTACTAATGACGTTTCGTTTCGGTGTCCCGTTTGTTTAACTGACCGCCCGCGCCGACTGTAACATAAACTAGGTAGGTAAACGAATTTCCTAATTGGTTAATGTTTAAAGAGTGCGCTTAAGTCCCGATCCCGTAGGAATATTACCATCAAAAGTAGCCTATATTACTCAGGGTGAATGTAGCTTTCTAATAGTGGAAGAATTTTTGAAATCAGTCCAGTAGTTTTTGAGTTTATTCATTACAAACATACAGACGCACACATACACAAAAATACAAATCATTCCTCTTTATAATATTAGTATAGACTAGCAGTGCCCCGCGTTAGTCCCGTTCTCGTAAAAAGTGGCCTTTGTTTTAATATTATAAACGCGTTGCGTTTGCAAGAATGTTAAGTACGTACGTATGTACATAGGTCTGTAAGTGACTTTGTTACTCCTTCACTCAAAAACTACGAAGCCGATTGCGATTAAACTTGTTATCTCGATAGCTTGAAACTAGGATTAAAACATGGGTTACTTTTTATACCGTAGGGCGCAGCTATAATATGATACGTTACAGTAAATGAACAGCTTTAATCTCACCATCTAACTTGCTGACAAGAACCCTTGCCGGAGGCTGCAGTTCTTCGTACTGAGCTAATCACATCGCGCCAAACTGCATCAGGAGGTACAATTTTCTGCGCGGCGGGACGCCAATCATACGCCTCGTGCATCTATCTGCCTTGAATGTAAGATAGTTGGGCTTCTGTGGAAGTTTTAGGGTTTCATTAAGGGAACTGAAAAGGAACCTTTTAGGCGGAGAGATGTTCCTATAGTACCGGGTACAGATGAAAGCAAACGAACCGGGGGCCTACTTTCGTTAACTGAAAGAACGAATGAAAATTTCAGCCGACCGAAATTTATAAAGAAGTTTATGGTATAACCCTACTATAATCGTAATTCTTTTTCGGGTCGGACACTTGTTAAACTAATGTTTAAAATTTGATTGAAACCGTAGATCAAATTGACGATCGAACGAAAGGTATTTTCTTTAATTACGAAATAGGATCTAGTCGCTTAGTGAAACAGAGTCCTTTTTTCGTCCTCTTGATGACTGGGGTAGGTTCAATTTAGAACCGGAATCACAAATTTACAGATAAATTAAAAACTTACTCCATATTCTTCCTGCCTGACTGCAATTCAGAAGGTTGCGTGTTCGTTTCTCACCGGGTG
The DNA here is from genome assembly GCA_958496205.1 of Idaea biselata. Lineage (NCBI taxonomy): Eukaryota > Metazoa > Arthropoda > Insecta > Lepidoptera > Geometridae > Idaea > Idaea biselata. The sequence continues at coordinate 34,366,001 of OY292394.1, read as the reverse complement.
CAAGAAGTTACGCTTATCAATAAGTATTTGTTTCTCGTCTGGGTGTTTTCAATCTATACTATAATATTATCAAGAGGAAAGATTTGTATTTTTGTGTGTGTGTGTGCGTCTGTATGTTTGTTATGAATAAACTCAAAAACTACTGGATCGATTTCAACAATTCTTTCACCATTAGAAAGCTACATTCACCCTGAGTAACATAGGTACTTTTGATCCCGATATTCCCACGGGATCGGGAATTACGGGGGACGCTGCTAGTGTATCATATAATTATAATATGTTTACAAAAAAAAAGGTATTATATCCGTTGTCTAGTCACCATAACACAAGCTTAGTAGGTAGCTCACCGAAATGAACCGGATGTACACAGAATTTCATTTAATTTATTTCAAAAACATAATGAAATGACGCAAGAAACTCATAATTTACAAACCGTGCATCGTCAGTATAAATAAAATAAGGGTCTCTCTCATAATATTATGCGGAACCCATATTTTCTAGTTAACTCTCTCTTACTTAAATTTATTTTTACCTAAGTGGAAAATGGAAAGACATAGCGTACATACCTACCTAACTATATTATTGCTAGCATCTGCGACGAGACGAGGTTCTATCTAATATTAGGTATAGCCAATGCAAACTAGTTGCGCCAAGCAGTTTCACTCGAGAAAATTTCGATCATCTATATCTATAAAATGTTTTGTCCTGACTGACTGACTGATCAACGTACAGCTTTCTGTACCATTTATGTATTCTGTGGCCACAGTCTAAACCGCTGATAGTAGAGATTTGGAATTTGGAGAGAGTGGTTCTTCATATGATAGAGGCAAAAAACCGCGACCAAATTGGCCTATTCAGTGTTAGCTCTTTTAGCACCACTCGCAGAGGTCACACATCAGACAGTTAAGGGCAAAATTCCAGAACTCCTACTCAAATCCAATTCTGTTGAACCCGACTGTGCCTAGATGTTCCTTGCCTTAAACAGAGTTTTCAAGGGGCAGACCGGTCGGACGCGAGCGGCGCCTTTCACTCCGACAACGGTATTTTTAATCCAAACGAGGGCGCCATTGTCCTCACTAATCTAACAATTCAATCGACTTTGAACCTTATGTTCTACTACAGCGCATTAGTTCCTTTTTTCACCACGTTCTAAAGTTCCTTGTCACAGTGTAGGCATTCGCTGTCAGCCAGTATAAATGGAAATTAATGGCTCAGTTCTGCATGACCCTCGTCAACTTGTCATAAGACAGGCTAATACAATGTCTGTGCTAAATTATTGTGGAATATTAGGTGTCAATTCGGAAAATATTGCTGTTTTTTGCTTTTACTTCGGTAGCGGTTTGTACTATTTATAAGATTGAGGGAAAAGTCAGAGGGGCTCTTAATTTTCTTATTTTTTATGTAGCTATGTATTGGTATAACTTTTTAATGGAGTGTAAGAAATTGTGAAAGAAAAAAATATTGAATAGCTGCGTCCCGCGGATTCACCCGCGTAAGTCCCGATCCCGTGGGAGTATCGGGATCAAAAGTAGCCTATGTTACTCCTCGATAATGTAGCTTTGTTTTGATGAAAGAATTTTTGGTATCGGTTTAGTAAACTTTTTAAGTTCACACGATTTGTTATCATAGTTACATTACCCGGGTCTTTATCGCGTATTATTATTTATTTTCTTACCTCGACGTTTCAACCATGTTACAATGGTCTTGGTCGCGAGGGGACTGCAACGCTAATACGCGATAAAGACCCGGGAAAATGTAACTATCGGTCTAGTAGTTTTTTAGTTTCTTCGTTACAAACATACGACATACACACACACACACAAAAATACAAATATATCTTCTTTATAATATTAGTGTAGAAGTGTAGATAGTGCAGACTAACAAAAGTGAATATGGAGTTGTCACGACCTTGGCATAGAATAGGGTTACCCTATACTATCTCTACCTTTGCATGTATATGACAACTTTAATTCTTAATTTCATTATTTAATATTTGACATGTTATGATTATTTACCAATAAATGAGTATTTGTGTATTATGAATACTTACTAAGGGATCTGGGAAAGCTATCCCACTTAATTATAAATGCAATAGTTGGTTTTTGACTATGTTTGTTCCTCTTTCACGTAAAAACTACTGTACCGATTGCGATGAAACTTGGTTTGCAGATAGTTGGATACATAAACTAACATAAAAGTTTATATTTATCCCGATATTCTTGTTTAATCGGGACTTACACCGAAACCGCATGAACGGATGAAACCGCAGGGTACAGCTACACTGTGAATATATAGTTAAAACTAGTTAGGTACGCATTTAATAACGTTAAGTCGGTCTTAGCAAACAGCCACCCATAATTTGATCGTGTCGCCTAAAACAGAGCCGATTTAATCACTACACACATTTTACGCTTTAATAACCATATTAAAAATTTATAGGCAATGGCTCCTTTACGTACAAAATTCAACGAAAAATCAACCTTATTGAAATGGGATAGACTTTAAACTTGAAAAGCAGATTTTGTGCTTGATTTGGTTTCCCTAATATCATAGGCTATGTTAAGATTCATATAGTATTCATTAGGATGTAGTAATTTTGCATATTGTAACCCTTCCGAGGCCGTTTACGCATTTATAAATTAGGAGTGATAGAATTCATTTGAAAATATTGCCTTTGATAGTTAAATGATATTTAAATGAAATGATGATGAGTTTGATCTTAAGAGGAGTATATACGCCAACGACCTTGAAACTGAAAATCCCTGTCGGGCTCATCGAAAATTGTTGATTATTTCATGACGGAATGTCGTAGACGTTTAGTCTCTAAGTACCTAAAACGCAGTCAGTCAATTTCGCGTTGTGCCATACTGTCATTTAAAATGAGCGTTTAGTCTAACTCGCAATAGGTCTACTTCATGTTTTGCCTAATTAGCGATACGTCTATGTTGCAATAGATCTACTTCTCGTAGTGCCCATTTAGCGATACGACTAAGTCGATATTCGTTCCAGCACGTTCGAATTGTCAATTTTTTTTTAGAGTTTCATATCCAAATTGTAAAAAGAAGTTATCGAAGTCTTAGTATTAAAAGGTCCCAGCCTATTACTGGGACTTCGCCGTCTGTCCGTTCGTCTGTTACCACCGTACCAGGCTGTATCTCTTGAACCATGATAGCTAGACAGTTGAAATTTTCACAGATGATGTATTTCTTTTGAATTAATCTTAAATACGAAAAAAAATAAAGTAGATATAATGGGTACGTAGAAAATATTCTCAATAAATTATTTTTCAAGTTTAATATTAATGTGCTGATGTGTCATTAGGTCTACGGCACAATGCGAAAATGGCAGACTTCGTTTTAGGTACTACCAATTAAGAGAGTGCAATAAAAATAAAATTTCGATTCGCCTATCTAGCTTACAAACTAAATCCTAATTTTCCTGCTTCGGTTTAAAGCTAACTCGCCATATAACTTACTTCGCTTTATAGCTAATGCGCACTATGACTTAACCTCAATTTAACTACTTCGCCCATGAACTAATACGCAATAAGTCTATACATCAATATGCCCATCTCTCGTTAGGTCTAGGCACAACGCGAAATTGACAGACTGCGGTTTAGGTACTTAGAGACTAAACGCCTCCTATTGGTGCAAAGCCTATCCAAATTTTAGACAAAAAATGTCTGATTTGGCTAAAATGTCGATAGGCTTCAATACGTTTAGACATATTTGTATGGAAACTGCACTAAAATATCGGAAACAATGTCGCCTACAATCTGTACACAAAAAAAAGTTCTACGACATTCCGTCATGAAATAATCAACAATTTTCGATGCGCCCGACATGGATTTTCAGTTTTTTAGAATAGGGCCCTTAAATGTAAACGATTTTAAGTTGAGTATTTACATATTCAGATACTTATGCTCTTTTACGTAATTTAATTATGCTCTTCATTTTTATATAAAAAATCTTTTTCTTGGTTTTGAATATACTAATTTATTACAATTTAATCAAATAAAAACAGTTAAAATCTCACGAAATAACAAGATTACATAAAAAAATAAGACCAAAATTAAACAGTAAAGGATGTAAAATAAGTCTTAGAGTCAGCCCCGGCACAGAAGACTTCCAGAACACAACTACCGTCTTGATTTTTTTTTTGAGTTAGTGGAAACATGACAATGAACACACTCTCCAAATGTTATGTCCCTAGGACCAGCGGTTAGACTCTGCGTTGATATAAATATAGTTCAGTCATTCAGTCAGGCAGGACTCTGAATTTTATATGTATAGATGTCAATGAACTTACTCACAATTCCTATAAAATAAAAAGAAACAACTTTATTCCAAAATCGAAATCCACAATCAAATATCTACCATCCAAACACACCCAAACAAACTAGGTACAGCGCGTTACAAAATTGTTTCATTGTCCACAAATTACACTTAACATCACAAAAAGTGTAACCTCTCTCGGTGGAGTACCTCACCCGCGAGCACGCTCACCAGAATTACCGAAACAACCGCAATAAAGTTGTCGGCTTTACGTGCGTGACTACAAACTTGATAGTCCATTAAATTTGCATTGGACACGTTTATACTTTTTGCGGCCAACAGTGTGAAAATGACTGCTGAAGTACGTTGGAATCGTTTGATTACCGTATTTTGTTGTATTTTATTATGGTTTCATTGGAAATTAACGTTTTTGGGGAGCGGTGTATGGTCATGCGTGATCAAAATCGCGTAAAAGCTGAGTTAGCATGGTGTGAAAATACGTTAGAACTGGTACACAATCGTATTTTTTTTTGTTTTATTATGGTTTTATGGGAAATTAACGATATTGGGGAACGGTATGCACTGTCAATGTTTGCGTCAAATGCTGGCAAAGCTTAATGAATCTAGTAAAATATTTTGTGTTCAACAGGGCAATTCCACAAGGCTACTTAACTAGCTTTGTTAACACAGTAATACATTTTCTTACGACAAGCGTTCGAGTATGTACTAAATTTCTTCTTTACGATATGGACTGCTTGATTACCGATCCTAATGTTTTGTCCCAAAGTGCAATCAACAACCTCACTTAACGACAAAACTAACCCGCGTATTCATAGACGAATCGAGTAATTACTCTGGCTAAGTAAATTCCCAGTCTCATTTTCGCAGACGTTGAAAACCAACGAGCGAGACAAATGCATTACTTAGTCAAAGTAATGACTGGACTTGTCTATAAATACGGGGGTAAGAGCATGACAAAGGCCATAGACTACCCTTCCATACGTAAACCATGAGTCAGTCAGGCAATCTGCTCAAAGAATTAGATCTCTAAATCACACACGAGAAGTAAACAGCAGCATTTTTCCGATCCTAATTTCGTGGTGACAACCATAAAACGCTGCTATTCGAAACTACTTGCCGGAAGCGCTTGATAACCAAACTTTCGTTAAAAGTAAGTACTAGTAGGTAGTAGTACCGTGTACAGCATCTGGGTATTGCAACACTTCATTCTAAAGTTTGTTTTAACTTAGGTACAACAAAATATCAAAATATTAATTGTATATGTTGTGAAACTGTGACACAACATACAATTAAAATCCTTATAAAAAAGCCCGTTCTGTGAAGCACCCGACACAAAAGACGCCAAAATATACATACATGGCCTTTTTTATCTAATTTAAGATGATTTATACAGCACAAGCAACTTTTAAAATCCATGCCATATTTGGCACTGTAGTGCCCGGGACATTGTTAGGTAGAGTACGCTTGCCCAGCACCTATACCACCCTCCCAGCCTAGTCAGTCATGTCCAGAGGAAAGAACAAGTTCACTGCTATGGGTTTCCTCACGATGTTTTCCTCCACCGTAAGACCGATGTAAAAACGCACATAACTTGCCAAAATTCACGCCCTACGTAACGTAAGTCCTCCAACCATCGACTCTCAGTGTCTCCACAGAATAACAACTCGGTATCGGGACGGGTATCGTACGAAAATGACCATCGACACTCATAAACTACGTTTTATCTTGTGTTTGTGTGACTAGCGCTATTTTCTGACTCAGATTGCTAACGTTTCTACACAATGTTACTGTTTATTTTAAGTCTGAGGGTCTGTTGTTGGGAAAACAACATTGTAAATGTGAGAAATGAAACTAAACATGCTGCTTCTGAATTGAAAGCTGAGGTTTTACGGAATCGCTGTTGTTCTGCGACTGCTTTTGTTGTAGGAGGTAATTGCCGCGAATTGTTTGTATTAATTTAATCAAATACGTAGGTGTGTGTTCTATTTTGGAACTATTGTCCTGGAAAACAGTCTACTTGGGTATTGTTATCGACTTCAACTAGGTATACCTATAATATTGTTAAATTCAAACAAAAAACCGATCTTTTGTCTGTGCTTTTGTGCAAAACGTAAATAAATTTCAAAATGTAATGCCCCTGGTGTGTAAAACAGACATCACGAGGCATATGACACTAAAAACCATTGAGTCTTCTTTCATTGAAGGTCGCGTTCCAGGTACACATTACATTCCTGACGATTCAAAACGATCATGTAAATATCTTATTAAATACTTTGGTTCGTCAGGCATGCGTGACTAACGCACGTCAAGATATCGCGATGTCTGGACGGATTTGCTCACTGTGAGCATTCGCGACATACTTACCGGGACAGAGATACCGGAGGTACCGAGTTTAATTTCTGTAACTAGAATCTGTTAATCTACCATTTTAAATAAGTGTATCGCCACATTTTATTAAGCAAATAAACTTTATTTTATTTTTATTTTTATTTATTTTACTTTCCTAGCGAGCGCCTGCTCAGGGCGACACGGAGCGCCGTTTAGTTTGCATGCCCAGCTTGCATGTGTTGGTCGGAAAGGATGCTCTGGTTGTATCGTGTATAAAACTGATCATGGTATCAGTGGATATCAAGAATCAAGAATATTTATTGAATAACTGTGTACATTAAGGTGACATGGAAATGTGTTATAAGTATCAACAGTTTGTCCATCCCGGACAATGCCGGACATACAATATTACTAGCTGACCCGGCAAACGTTGTTTTGCCTTATAAATTATAGATAGTAGCCGATTCTCAGACCTACTGAATACGTATACAAAATTTCATAAAAATCGGTCAAGCCGTTTCGGAGGAGTACGGTAACTAACACTGTGACATGGAAATTTTATATATTAGATAGTAACTTAATCTAAGCATTACAACATCTTGACGGGTTCAACCTCCTCCATAACGTCGTCCCCACTTGATAGCTTCTAGGCGTTCCAGGTGGGGTCCGCTGTACTCGACGGGATCAATGGCTATTTTATCAGATCCCGGTATCCGTGAATACATCCCCGTGTTAAGAGCACACTTGCCTCAACCTGAGCGACGCGATGTCTGGTTGTACCTTAAAACTGCGGGGCTCATTATGCCTTTCCATAATATTATAACAACAAAGCCGCTTTTCGCGTCTGTTTGTGTGTCCCCTAACTCCTAGATTTTCATCATCTTCGCATGAGGCATGTCGGTCGCTATACAATATGTATGCTAGTTTTGTTCATACAATGAATTCCAAAAAAAAATATTTTTTACAGGATGGAATTCGAACCACGCATCTTTATTCAATTAGGTAGTAACATCTTAACCAGTTAGACACAGCCTGAATTTTTGCATCTGCATTTTACCATCTACTCCAAGTTAGGCAAGTTTCAAAGAACGCCCACAGCAGGCTAGGCTAGTATATAAGCAAGCACTTGAAATAAAAGTAGAATCTTAATACACTTGGTCCATTAAACTAGCCCTCCAACAATGAACACACAGACCAACTACACGTTTTTCATTACAAAATGTAATGTTAGAGATAAATCAGTGGCGACATAGGGCAGGGCTCGGGGGTGCGTCACATATTTTACTTTTACTACCGACTGCTCGAGGAAGTAGGGCCTGATAGAAAGGGCTATTCAATTTTGAAATATATACAGGAATGGGTATCTTCTGTTAAAGTTTAACAATATATAGTCAGATAGTGTAGTGTAGATTATGAGATATACGTACCAAGATAATCTTCTTCTATCTTAAATATATAAAATTCAAAGTCCTGACTGATCTATATATCTACACAGAGCCTAAACCGCTGCGCCTAGAGACATGACATTTAGAGAGTGTGTTCTTTGTGATGTGTAGGCATCCACTAAGAAAGGGTTTTTGGAAAATTCCGTAGCATCGTGACTTACGCAGGTGAACCGTGGGACTCTGCTTGTCAAGAATATAATCCTACTAATATTATAAATGTGAAAATGTGTATGCGTGTAAGTAAGCAAGTATGTTTTTTGTTCTACTGCATTACTGCGATAAGACTTGGTATGCAGATAGCTAGAGATCAAGATTAACACATAAAATATGCTATTACTTTTATTCCGATACTAGCTGCGCCCCGCGGTGTACCCGCGTAAGTCCCGATCCCGCGGGAATAAGTAGCCTATATTTTATTACAGGTTTCCAGCTATTTAAATACCGAGTTTCATGGTAATCGGTTCAGCGGTTTTTACGTGATTGAGTAACAAACATACACACATATACATACTCAGAAACTTTCAGATTTATAATATTAGTAGGATCCCCTCGGGATCAGCTTACGCGGGTAAAACCGCGGGGCGAAATTACTAATACAGAGATAGAACAAAATTAGTTAATATCCTATTAAGTATTTTAAAAAAACCTTTCTTATCGGATGCCTACATGATTGAGAACACATTCTCCAAATTTCAGCTTTCTACCTAGCGGTTTAGGCTGTGCGTTGATCAGTTAGTCAGTCCGTACAAAGCATTTTATAGATGTAGATTATTATGGTTTTTCCCTCGTGATGTTGAATATGAAGTATAAATTGTGTCACAAATGTGAAAAATATAATAATATTATTGTGCATTTGAAATGAAGCGAGGCCAGGACTGTAAATAGCACGAGGGTGAATTTACGATTTTTTCTCTCGAGTAGACAATATAGCGTGAAATGTCATATTATATAGGTACTTAGGTAACAGAAAATATGAAATAAAACCTTATATTATTATAAAAAATGGCTGCATTACAGTGAAAATAAAGTATTAAAAAAAACATTCCAAATAAATAGGACAAAAATTTACTAAAAACTAAAAATAATAACTAAAGAATCATTTAGATTTTTCTTCTGTTTTCGCGATATTGTATTGAAATTAAACTATTCTTGACTCATTTACTTAAAGTAATAAATACAAGCGATTAAGACCGAAAAATACTAATTTTCCATTAATCGCTAGTTATAGTTAGGTCTTTTTACCCTAGAAGTCACAATTCTGAGATAATAGTTTTTAAAAGTATATCCATGCGTGCAAAGTGCAAATGGCCTCACTACACGGGATGCTGAAAATCATGCGAAGTGGAGACAAAGGGCTAAGAACGCACTACGATTGAACGTAAGCAGTTTACGAATAGCTGACAACGCAGAACCGCGTATCAACACGCAAAATCAGTCACAGAAAAAAACGCTAATGCGTTGGCTTGTATAGAAAGCTATGTGTCGAATTCAGACCTAGCGGAACCCGTGCTCCTGAAAGGGATGCAATCGGAAACATCGCTCTAACACCGTTTTAGCAAAAGCAATAAAAAAAAAACATTGTTGTTAATATTTTTTTTTTTAATAAGCGGAAAAGGAACTAATTACCCTTAAGATAAATAAGAATGAAAAACGACATTTTCCGATAAGAGCTTACAAAACAACGATTCTATGACGTAAACAACGCCATCATGAAACCCACTTCTGAAATAGGAAGTACGCTATCAGATCTCTTGAAGTAATCTAACTTAACCATTATTACAACGTTAACTGCCTTAGTTATGTTTGTAGTTTTGTAACTGTTTCTCAAACTTCACTACGATATTAATGAATGTTTGAGAAACCTTGGCTAGCTGGTAACTTGTAGAGCAAACTTAAGATTGATTAGATACTCAAATAATCCCATCCTATTTCTGTATTATTTATTATGAATCCTAGTAATATTATAAACTACCTGCGCCCCGTGGTTTCACCCGCGTAAGTCCCGATCCCGTGGGATTTACGGGATCAAAAGTATCCTATGTATTTTTTCTTTCTCTTTCTAAACTCACCCGTTCTTGAGTTATAAATACTGTAACTAACACGACTTACTTTAATACATAGAAGATATGAAAGTCTGTCTATAAGTAGGTTAACGATATGTACGAAACCTCTTCCTTAGTGGCTGCACCGGTCTATGTATCGGAAAACGGACGAGTCCGCTTGTCGTAACGACTTCGGCCGGTGGGTGGTAACAAGCCGCGGTAAGAAACCTTTTGATCAAGTGTATTAGTTGCTTATACTTAAGGGACAGTCTACCTACTCTTTTCTCCATACAAACTTTACAAACGTAGTCGACTGTTTCCTCCTTGAATAAAGATGTTAGGATAAATATGTTTACGCCATAAGTCTTATATCAGCCATGACTATGCCCCAACGTTTTGATTTTTTTCTCTTTCTAATTTTCCTGAATTTTATTTCTATTCTAATTACAAAATGAAAACAAAAAACATAACATAGGGCATAGGCATAGTCATGGCAGATATAGGTTTTATGGCATAAACATATTTATTCTAATGTCTTTATCCAGGAAGGAAACAGTCGACTACGTTTGTATGGAGAAAGAGTAGGTAGATTGTCCTCTTAAAACAAAACTAAATTTTCGATAAACAATTGTCCCACAATTTAATCAACAATTCTCATTTACCCTAAAATTAAATTTCCGAAAGCTTCCCAATTATAATTTGGAATCAAACTAACCACAAGAAATGTATCTTGTACTACCATACACCGTACTATACAATAGCTGACCATAAAATTAGCAATACCCTATCCGTAGACAACAAACACAACTTCGAAACAGAATCTTAACACTTCAAGTTAAGGGGTATATAAGACCTTAACTTAAAATCCATTTCGGTTTCATTGAAAATAGGCACATTTTACACAAAAAAATATCTTCTATGTCTAATGCTTTGTGATATGGCTTCAAAATAATACTCGTAAGAAGTGTTTGTCTTTACACTATACCAAATTAAAGAAAACAATGTAGTTGAACTTAAAATATTTAAAATCATTGCGTCATTTCTGTATTTTCATACCCAAAAAAATTCGATGAATCCGATAGCGATTTTCAGTTCAGGTCTTGTTTGCCCCTTAACGCTCGTTTCTTACTCCTTGATCGCTTGACTGTACCTCCGTCCAAACCTTTGAAGACCGCAATTAATTCTCGAAATATATTATTTAAATTACAAGGTCCAGTTCGGTCTATTATTGTGAGGATCCGTGGCAATGAGGGAAGGGATAAAGTTTCTTTAGAATTAGGATATAACGTTAGGCGAGAAATTTATAAGGATCCGAGTACCTCACAGGAGTAACATTTCGTCTGCTGTGTTTATACTTTTAAATTCCGACTAAAAAAGGATTGTTCCACAAATGTCCATTGATACATTTCTACATTGAGTTAGGAGTGAACACATAAATACATATATTGTATGGAACTGTACCATTTCTGTAATTTTGAGAATCTGTCTTGTTGTGAGTCTGTCTTTAAGAGAATAATTCAAAATCTCCATAAATTAGAATATTCTGGGAAAAGACTATCGTAAAGCCGGAAATTTATCGTCATTCCATTGGGCAAGTCTAGCTTGCAACTTGCGCGGAAAACCCAACACGCTTCGCCACATTTCGAATTGCATACTGGCATATAAGTAAAACCACGTGTTTACAAGCAAAATTTGCATTATATGACAGTTGCCCACGTAACTAAAACCTCGGCTTTATTCAAAATAGCAGCTAAAAGTGATATCTTAAAGGGGACATATTTACCTGTTACTTTGTCTTTTTATTATCTACGGGTATGTAACCTATTTCAAAAACTTAGATAAAAAATGTGAACAAAAATCCGATACATGTATTTAAAAGTGACAGCTCGTATTTGCTTTTTCCTTTAAAATTTACAGTTCTTTGTTTACATTTTTGATCTAAGTTTTTGAAATAGAGGCTAGGTGTAATAAAATTTATGTTACTTAATCTTCACATTTTAACAGCATGTTCAACATTAATTTGAGAAGACTCTATCTTGAAGTACTTGTCTTGGACTTAAATAATGATGAACATGGTTAATTTCAATACTAAAATTATTTAAAAAGTAGAAACTTACGGAATTTTATTATACGGATCTTTTTAATTATTAGCTTAAATAATTTTTCCAAGTTGCAAGTATTTAGAGACCATGAGAATGACCCTTCGAATAGACTCGCTTAAAACGTTGGAATGTATCCAATAGTAAGTACAAAACGGTCGGAGTAGGTAAAGTGTCTGTAATGCGTTTACTTAAGAAAACAGAGAAGGAAATTGGCCGAGCACTGCCCTGGGGACATTCAATTTGGTTAATGCCTTATCTTGGGTTAATTTTATTTATCTTACGTGAAGATTCAGGAGGAATTCGTTTATATTTGGTTCATGTCAGGAGTTTTTCATATATTGCAGAATTGTGACTTAAAAAGTTCTAGATTTTTCTTCTGTTGTCGGGATGTTGGATTGAAATTAAAGACATTTTTCGGTTTTAATCGCGTGGTGTAGTTTTTAATACATTACAATTACAAATCACATCTCAGTCAATCCTGTAGGAGGGACCTCTATAGGTCTGGAAACGTTAAGCGTTGAAACAATGCTAAATAAACACCACGCGATTAAAACCGAAAAATGTCTTTAATTTTAAAAAGGCATTTCAAAACTCTTTTCAAAACAATTTTCTTTTTTAAAGCAGTATCAACTAAAGCCGTCGTGTCGCGAGTTCATATCACATATGAAAAGGGGATTCTGCAACCAACGTGACGGCGACGAGATTCACCGCCGATGCGACTTATCAATGCGCGTCCTGTTTCAAAATTCATTTTTTTACTGTACCCCTACCATGAGTTGGTACGTAAATACTTTATTTATTTATTTATTATTTATTTATTTCCAAAAAACAACTACGGCTATCATTACAGGGTCCCCCAATGCAATAGAGTAGGTAACAAGAGTTAAAGTAACATTAACAGGTATTTTACATTTTATAGCATATTGTGAATACGTGAATTGTATGTGGCAGGGACAAACAGAGCGGGCGCGCAAGGTCAAACTGTTAACATTACAGTGCACGTATTTATGTAGTAATTCATGGTAGAGGTTCTGTACATTTAAATTTCAATTTGTTGTAGATAAAATCTAATAAGTAATGACAATAGGTACGTTAGGTTGTGCTTTAAACGGTCTATTCTACAAAACGACAACAAATATTTCAATGGATCCCTTACAGTCACTCCTTCCTTAGTCCACCCTGTGTAAGAAACAGAATTTCCTCAAGGAATAGCGACAATTCAATGTACAAACTACCGTGTTAGAGTAAGTCATGAGGTTGTTTCACTTAGTTTTATAGAACCTTAGACCGTATATTAAACGTTACTCCGATCCCAATACCAATTCGCATTCCCATTATCTGTCCACAAAAAGCTAAGTTTACGCCCTCACACGCAGTATTTTGCCAAACAATATGGAAGCGGAGGACAGGCCGAACTCTGCCGAACGTCGATAAATATTAAGCAGAGAGAGACAATTTCGATCCATTAGTTTTACATGAGGTTTATCGCTATCCCAAGGGTGGGAGGACACGAAGCTCGGAATATCGGAACTCGAGTTACTCAAGTTCCGATATTACAATTCCGATACACTCACTATCGGTATTGTAATGTACCTATAATGCCTAAACTACGTTTTTTAACCGACTTCCAAAAAAAGGAGGAGGTTCTCAATTCGTCGAAATATTTTTATGTATGTTCCCCGATTACTCGAAGATGCCTGGACCGATTTGGATAATTCTTTTTTTTTTAATTCTAGACTATGACCTGACGACAAAAGCTTAAATAACTGAAGCTGAGCAGCTTCGGTTATTGTTAAGATAGAATGTAAGAGACTTGCCAAATATTTCAAAGACCTTGTCTCACTATATTCTTGGAATAAACAATATTTGTATTTGTATTTGAGGTTTTGGTTCTTTGTAATTGACATTTTTTCTTGTGGAAGATGTGTCAAATCTTTGTATACAATACAATAAATAAACAAGATATTAGTACCTACTCTAATATCGTAACAATTGCTTTTCTTTATAAACGTAAAAATCAAAACTATACAAAAAAGTGGGTATAACGAGTCGCGAAAAATATAGAGTTTACAAGCTTCTACGGTGCTGATGATGATGATCTGATGATGAAAGGAGATTTTCAAGTTCGCTAAACTTCCCTAGATTCTTTGGTCGCCTTCTCCGTAACCCACAGTAAGAGATGGGCTACAAGGCCCAAGACCTTGTATTTACTAATAGGTAGATACAATTTAATTCTTAGTAAAGTCATGTCGAAGAAACGCTTTGTCAGAGTACAGTAGTGTCGCGCTTAAGTTGTTTCCAACTAAAGTTTTCGTTGCAATGTAGAGCATCGAAGTTCCATGGTATCGAAGTAAAATCTTGTCGTAGAACAAATTTAAACGTTTTAAATGCACACCATTTGTTAACATAGTTACATTTTACCGGGTCTTAATCGTCTATTATTATAATATTTTTATTTTTATCTCGACGTTTTAAACTTTGTTACAATAGTTTTCGTCGCGAGGAGACAAGATTTGTCTTGGACAAATATCTCCTCGCGACCAAGGCTATTTTCTAGCTGGATAATAATCTAGAATCGGAACTCAGTGTAGGAATAAACCTTACATTATTAGGTATGCATAAGGCATTATTACGCATCACGCATACAATTGAGCAATTCCGATATTATTGCAATACTGATTTTCGATACAATTCCGATTACATCGAAAATCAGTATCGGAATTAAAGACCGTCCAAATTCCATGGCCCAAGTGTCCAGTCGACCGGATCGAAGTGACGACCTGACGCAGCGGTAATCGTCCTACGAACATAATGACAACCGAAAATAATGAACGAAAGCGAACGAATTTTGTAACTTTTTCACAGATTTTAATTACTTGCGCCTTTAATTTTTTTATATCCGGGATTAAATGCTCCCTTTGTAGTCGTATTTTAATGGGCATTTCTCTGCACGGCCTACTTTGATGATGAGTGTTCCGAGATAATTGGGATATGACTCGTAACCTCGTGTGGATGTAATGGCCACCCTGTATGTATATTACGGGGAATTGTTATTTTATTATGGCAATAATAATTGTGTGGAATGAATTTTGAGACACAATTGGTGCTTGGTCAATGCGGCTAATTAGTGATAATTCTAGGTTTGTGTTTTTAAGCTATTGCATAGCTTTTACCGTGGGCTTTGAGCGCGGCGACCGAATGAAGAAATTTCGTAACGAAAATAAAACCTAACCCCTTACTCCGCATTAGGCTTGTACTATGGGTACTAGACAACGGATATACTACAATATGTAGTGTATACTTTTTTTTACCTACATAATGATACATAGAAAACACCCAGACCAGAAACAAATATTTATTAATAAGCATAAATACTTGCACCCGACGGGAATCGAACCCGCAACCTTCTGCATTGCAGTCGGGTCTTCCCCCGACGCGCCACAGAGGTCGACAGATTTTTTTTAAGAACATCCTAAATCAGTGATCTTTACAGTCGTCCTTTGACATAACAGCGTTTAGTTTATTTAACCACATGACAGCGTGTTTTACAAAGAGTTTCCACACGAGCCGTCCTAATTAAATAAGCCATGTTCACACCTGCCGGCTCCACTCGAGCGTGGTGTTATAATCTCACTTGTTTGTGAACACGGCTTTATACTTTCTGAGGAGGACCTTGTTTTTCCTTTGATTATCGTGAATTTCGCCTTTTGTTTTGCCTTATGAGTCGAGGATTAAGTTTGTGGTGTTTTTAGGGTTAGGACTCACGCACGAACAGTTTGTTGTATGTGAGCGGCAACAGAAATTTTGAAATTGAACATTTCAACCGTCTAGCCGAGTAGTGGAGTCTTTATAAACCATTTTTATCCTTTGCGTACGGAATCCTAGTAAAGATGAACTAAAAAATTAATAAAAAAATCAAAAACCTCATAATTTTATAACCCCCCAAATTGTATAATATATACATGAGCTACAGAATGACTTGTACCTACCCTGTCTGTAAAAAACACAACCCTACTTCGGCAGTCGGGTAAAACCTTCCGACCCACATATCTTTGAACAGCTGAACCGATTCAGATCACACAAAAGCATTGGCTTTAAGTTTATCTATCTACATTTTATTCCGAAACTCGTGGTTTCGAATACTAGCTAACTAATGTCTTTCCACCTTACTTATAAACGATGATTAACAGATGACTAAGTTACGTAACGTTTGTTTCTGCCTGTCAAATTTGAAACTTCATGTCACAGTAATAAACAAATGATACATAGTTAATGCAACTGTTGATCATCATTTATAAATAAGGCGGTTTATATTTAAGAAAAAGTTACGTGCACTATTGACATCGCTTTTACAGTAAAGTAAAACATCGTGAGAAAGAAAACCCACGGCTTAAAGTCACGCAAAAAGACCTAATAGGGCTAGTTGCGGAAACACACATTAAAAACTTTAAATAAAACATTGGATTGATTAAAACATCGCTATGTTCTATTAGCACCAAAATTAATATTATTTTACCAAAGCTCGCCCTTTTTAATAAAAACGTAACCAAAGATTCATTTTTCGTTTCCAATCTTTAAGAAGCTTTCGGTCCCCAATCGCCTAATTTGAACCCAAATCCTGTTTAATTGGTTCGGAACCCCATTTCTAGGGAACCCTTAAAATATTTCCGTTTAGGTGTTATATTGATTACTTACTGAGTTTTAAGATAGGTTTTCTTGTAACTAGCTGCGTCCTACGGTTTCAGTCTTATAAGTCCCGATCCCGTCGGAATATCGGGATCAAAAGTATTATAGTACTCCTCGATATCGTAGCCTTTTACGTAATCATAGTATAAGATGTAGCACGCTTACCTCAAAAATACTTAATTGTCATCTTCTCTTCCGAAGTTCATTTAATAGTCTTTCTTTCTTTTTCGCATAGTGGTGTAAAGGTCATAGCACACTTAAACGACTCTGCTCCAACACCGCTCCCACCCAACACTGCCCAAAACTAAGACGACTGCTCGCAGTCTACGCGGCGACAGCTAGCAGGCAACCAGCAGTCCACGCGGCGACAGCTAGCAGACGGCCAGCTGTCCACCCGCCTACCGCTCTCGCTTTTCGCGAATACTATTTAAATCGTACGGTTGCCAACACTCCGCGACGGCGCGCGCGGCTACTGCTAGCAGACCGCTCGGCTACTGCTAGCAGACCGCTCGACTACAACGTGCGGCCAGCGAGGCGTCGACTCCCGAGCAGTCTGACGGCGGTAAGCTCGCTGTAAGCGAGCTGTCTGCTAATTTATGATGCCAATGTAAAATATATCTAAAGATCAATATTTAAAGCCCATATTTGAATTATATTATTTTTGCCGGGTGGGAGCGGAGTCGTGTAAGTGTGCTATGACCTTTAGGCATCTAACTTGACCTAACGACTGCTATCGGAGATAACAACCGGGACCAACTGCTTAACGTGCCTTCCGAAGCACGGAGGAGCTCGAGAAAGTAAATTTTTGCCACACAAATTATCTGTCACCCATCCAAGTAATGACCGTGCCAAGCGTTGCTTCACCCCCGCGACCGTTCAAGATGGGCAGGTACAGTTAGGCCAACTCGAGAGTATTAGAGAGAGGTTTAATAGTAATTATGTAGGAAACCTTTTAACAATAATCCCTGGGAATATTAATATAACTCAGTTCTCATAAATTCTTAGTTCGCTTAAAGCAATTTTTCAACATCAGAGGAACAGAGTCAGCGAAGTTCCGTTGTATAATATTGAGAGGAGATCTTTGGAATAATGTCTGAGGCATTAAGTCGTAGGTAAGGCGATTAACGTCAGACGTCTAAGTACCTACTTTACAGTGGAAAATTATTATGGAAAATTCTGTGGAAATATAGTTCTATACGAGGAAAGAGGTTCTACAGTTGCCAGAGCATTTTTAACCGATTTCCATTAAAACAGAGACCAGAATATTATAATGGTGGATTGTTTCTGGCGCAAAGAATAAGCATTGCCATTCAGCGGGGCAATGTGGCCAGCATTTGGCTCTGGGCTTCGGCTCCCTGCCAAGTGTCAAGGACTTTGATTTATTTTGATAAGTTATATTTTAGATTTTTCTTCGGTTTTCGCGATGTTGTATTGAAATTAAAGTCATTTTTCGGTTTAAATCGCGTAGTGTTTTTTACTTTTAGCATTGTTTCAACGCTCAATGTTTCGAGCCCTTTACAGGTCCCTTCTTCAGGATTGACTGAGATGTGATTTCTCACTCTAATATTTTAAAAAAGTTACAGTGAAATTGTCGTCTATCAAAAGCTATATTTACTATCAACTATGCACAAATCACCTTTACAATAGTATGTTTTATTACTATGTGACTTCGGAAAACGCGCCCATACATGAGAACACAAGAGTCACAAGAAACTCATGAGGGTACGATTTTGGATGATTTATGCTTAGTGAAAGCTTTAAGTGTAGGAAACACTTTAAATACAAAAACAAGTTGTAGAACACTACAAAACAACATTCCATTTAGATTTAACTACCTACACTACCACACAATAACAACACCGGTGCAAGTTGCAGTCCTCACTGCACTGATACCGACAATAACCGACAACGCTCTCAAGGGACAGTCGTAACAAGTTTGTTCAATAACGGTTCAGGAGTGCGGAAGTACCTATAGCTGTCCCATTTCGTACGGGACAATAGTTGCTAGTGAAAAGTAGGAGTGTATCGAGCGTTTTATTTATAGTTATGTTGTTTCTAGTATCACTTCATTACCTACCTATACAATCATTGGGGTGTTAAATGACTATAGGTACTTCGTGTGTGACCTGATAGTACTGATTAGTAGGTACTATAATGAAAATGTGAACTGTATGTAAAAATGCGTCTGGAATTCAAAGTTGACCTCCAAATTTTATTACACCTGAATTAATATGTAGCCCTGATTTAGTTTGATAACAAGATTTAAATATTTAAGCTTAATTATGGCGATAATGGTGCGGCATGAAATTTGTAACTTTTAATAAAAAATATTTTATTTAGTTTAAAAAATCAAAAAGTCTTCATTTGCTGATGAGTTTGAAATTAACATAGTTAATATTAAAAATGAATCGGCTTAGTGGTAAATGGTCAGATATGACAAGCAAAAAGACGTACCTTCTGACCCCAAATAATCGGGATAAGGGTCTTTTTCTTGTCGTGAAGTGTTGTCGTAGTGTGAGAGTTTTCAGATCGAAGAAGTCCTCTTACTTGACCTAACCAACTGCTATCAGAGATAACAACCAGGACCAACTTTTTAACATTGCATTCCATTCAACGCACGGAGAAGCTGGTTATCAATATTTTTCCCACACACAAATTTGGTTACACCCGTCCAAGTAATGACCACGCCAGGCTTTGCTTAAAACCCACACGACTATATAAGATCAGCAGGCACAGCTAGGCTAATCAGATCCTCAATGGGATAAGGGTAGGAAGAAGAAGATTTAATTAAAATAATAAAGACAAAGATATTTTGTGTGCACATAGATAACTACAACATGCAAAATAATTCAAACACACAGTATATAGAGAAGCCACTGGCAGCCCTAAACGGGTTCCGACAAGGGTACTGACGCGATACCGATACGTTAACTGTTGTTGTAATTGTATTTTGTACGAAGGTTTTAGGTTCAGTAACAAATTATACTTCATGATGATCTGTGTCTCTGTGTGGGTCGGTGTCGTGCGTGGCTGAGTCTGTCTCTGTTGGGACCTGCTAGCCCTTCAAAAAGCCACAAGGGCCAGGATAAAGGGCAGTGGTGTCTCTTAGTGTCGAAGGCCAAGATTCACTTCAGGTCGCTGAGCCAGCGGAAGATTTTCGTTTAGAAAACAACATTAAAACCTGGAGAGAAAGCCGAATTATGTATATAACTGTGGCGAAGTAAGTGGTAGCTTCTTAGCATCATTTCATAATATTGTGTTGATATAGCTTATTAGCTTAGCGACGTTCTGGAACTAAATTTCTTAAAACTGTTTTTTTTTTTTTTTTCAGTAAACTAACCCCAAAAAATCTGATATCGTACAAAAGTACCTAAGTTATTTTTCTTTAATTTCCCAAAACAATTTTAAATTCAGAGTCCATCGTAGCAGAGGTCAGGTACCTAATAAAAGCACTAAGAATATATCTTACTGCTCTAAACTACAATAAATCTCTATGCAACAAATTATAGTCTAGCAGTAGGGTTACACATTATTTAGTTTATGTATCCACCAGTCCTAGGGTTAAATCATTTCACCGTAAACCTCTCCGATCATAAATCGGACAATGGACCAACATTTCATATTAGATGAATGTTTTCCTGTATGCACCGCCGACGACATAAATCAACGACATTTGAATAAATACGCCCAAATAAACGTATAAAATTGGCACATATCTTTAGGACACAAGCTCAGCACAAACCGGGCCGAATGAACGGGCGACCCGTGCGACGGGTGTGCGTAATCTTCATTCGTAATAGTAGGTAGGTGTATTATGAAGATCTGAGATTTATGCAACTAGCTTTTTTGGAGAACCAAGATCTTGTTTTAAAAAGTGTTTATTCAAACTTAGGAAATTTATGACAGTTCTGAGGTCGAGTTTGTAAAATGAAACTCGCAGTTACTAAAACTTCGAAGGAAAAAGGAACGCAATCCATAATTTCGGATCATTCCCACTAGATCCATATCTAAAAGGATCTTAGTGGGTTTGTCCCTGTAGATCTAATATGGATTTAGTGGAAACTTTTTTCTACTAGATTTAGGTACATTATTTTTTATTGAAAAATAAAACACGATCAAAACAAAAAATACTTGGTAACAGTTGATAATAGTTTTTTTACGCGACAACCGCCGTTGCACATAATATAACTATGAACTGAATAGGTACATCTAGACGCAGGTTCGAATCCTGTGAGAGATTTAAAAATTATTTTTTAATGATTTATTTAATTGCTTAACGCAATAGACTTACTTACATTAATCTTTTACAGTATAATAATTGGCCGAAGCAAAACATATTTTCACTTAAGTGCTTTTAATAACCGTTTATGATTAACAGCATTATTGAATGTGACTGTCTGTCCTAAACTTTAAAGCCCGCCTACTTTGAGTTACCGCAATTTAGTTAGAGGAACATTCAAAACGAGAATAGGTCATCCAACATGTCGATTGGCGATTTAAACTCTCCTAAAACTTCTCGACCGTTATTTCCGAAGTGCACGCACCCCAATTGTTTTACCAGAAATTTCCCGCAAACCCAAATCAATTAGGAGGGCATTCGATCGGCACCTTGCCGACACACCGACAAGTTTGCCGACGAATTGCTACCTCGCTGACAAGTTTGCCGACGTCATCGTTGCCGGCGAACTTTGATAAAATTCAGGCATAGAGTTAAACTACTTACTTACACTGTAGTACATTATAGTAGCTCAGAATATTTTTATTGTAATGAAAAACAAACACATCTATCAATGTAGCGAAGGCTTATTTCCGATTGTGACATTTTTTCCCATTCTTTACTAAAAAAAAAATTCGGTTACCTACATTTTCCCTGACGTTGCATAAAGGTAGAATCGTTATTCCACTTCCACTGAGAGCGGAGCGGCCTTCCACTGGAAGCGGAGCGGAGTTAAAAATGTGTCAGTTTAACATACAACGATCGTTTTCATAGACCTACGGCGCATTCAAACTCGATCGCGCAAAGAGAACGATCGTTGGTTGTTTTAAATTAACACATTAATGGCTCCGCTCCGCTCGCGGTGGAAGGCTGTTATATTAAATGCGACAATCATTGTTTTTTAATCGACTTAAAGGTATACTGAAGAAGGGCATTCTCTATTCTTCGCGTATTTTGTTATTGACGTATGAGATAAATATAATTAGAGCGAAAATTCATTTTATAACCGATTCCCGACTTTGCCACCAAGGCGTAAGTGACCGAATTTCGATACAAACTCGTTGGTTGAAGACTGTCTGGCCAATTCAAGTATCTGTTTGGTTACAACTTTTAATCTTGACATTCACACGTTATGGTCTTGTACGAGTAAAACCGCTGGGCGATGTGGTAACTGAGATTAATAGATTAATGTACTTTCTACTGCAGTATATCTAAGTATTATATCTCTCCGAATTCGGAACTTGGCGTTCGACACTCGCCTTTATTACAGACCCCCTTAATTGACTTTTAGAATTGTCAGTGTTCTTTGAAGACGGATTTGGACGCTAATAACTTCAGATGGGAGATTGTTTGGCTGAATCAAGTGCTTGAAATGGCTGTTTGAATTGCTACCGGAAACGAAGCAGCAATTTTAATGCTCTTCATTTGGTAGTTACTTTTGAAACTTAATAAATAATCTACTAAATTTTGAATATACAGTCATCTATACTAATATTGTAAAGAAGAAAGATTTATTTGTTTGTTTGTAACGAATAGGCTCCAAAAGTTCTGGACTGAATTTAAAAATTCTTTGACCAATAGAAAGCTACATTATCGAGGAGTAACATTATAATATTTATTTTAGGTAAAAAAGACATAAAATTTATTTATTTCAGATATACTATACATTATTGACGACCTCTGTGGCGCGTCGTGCGAGAGCGCGACTGCAATGCAGGAGGTTGCGGGTTCGATTCCCGCCGGGTGCAAGTATTTATGCTTAAAAAATAAATATTTGTGTCTGGTCTGGGTGTCCTTCTATGTATAATATGTATGTATTTACAAAAGAAAAATAAATATAAGTATTATATCCGTTGTCTAGTCACCGTAACACAAGCTTAGTCGCTTACCACGGGGCTAGATGGCGCTGTGTGTTGTTCACAGAATTTATTTATTATTTATTTATTTATTATACTTCTATTTTAAAATAATTTAAATTAATAATCCAAAAATGAGTCCCTAGGTATAGTACCCAAAAGGCTGGCTGCATTGCCCCTTTGGATAGCAATACCTATTCGTTGGCCAAAGTAGCCGCCAGCCCTTTGGTCACGAGAAGCTAATACCAATCATTTTGAAACATTTTTATAAAAATCTAAAGCCTCGGTTCCCTACGGCCCCAATGTCTCGACATACTTACTTTTTTTTTTAGGAGTAACATACTTACTTTTGATATTCCCACGGGATCGGAACTTATGCGGGTGAAACCGTGGGACTCAGCTAGTTATTATTAAGAACCTCAAATGTTCTTATGCATTCTTAATTTGAACTTTATAATACACGACATATTTTATCTTAGATTAATGTTGGAAACTCCTTCTATTCATATGGGCACTCATTCTTCCATCATCGTATAACCTAGGTATTTAGTACTTCCAACGCACGGCAACATAACCTAGTTAAATTTTAGTGCATTTTCCAGCCGCTAGCTAGTGCCTCACTTGTTTTAGTGTTTAACTTTGCACTAAACTTCAACTCACTCAAACTTAATAAAGTACTAGGTTAGCCTCGGTTTTACCCGCGTAAGTTCCGATCCCGCCGGGAATGTCAAAATATTTGTAGACCATGTATTAATCCAAATTGTCAGCTATCTGCATACGAAGTTTCATCGCAAACGGTTCAGTATTTTAATAGATAATACCGCGTTTACTTTCTACAGTTTTAGTCTCGAAATTCTCAAAAAAACAGGTATTTCATGCACTGGTAGTTCGGACACCTAACACCATATCAATCACCATAGGAGGAGAGGAAAGAACTGGTCATTTGCTTGTTACGGATCGGAGTAACCAGTCACCATCGAAGGTCCATAAATATACAACACTTTCAACGGATGCTAGTGAAATCAGTTCATGTAGACCTTCTGTTTTCGCCATGTCGCCATTGAAACTGAACAACAAAAAAAAACCACCAAAAACAAAAATTAATTAACCATATTCTTTCCCAGATATTTCCTTTGCATAAATTCTCCCAATCTTGGTTATTTGCAATAGGTAACCATGTTGACAAAAATTTTCTCTGATAATTTCCGTTGTCTAGTTACCGTCCCGGAACCTGAGTTTGTATATGTAATGTCTTCGATAGTAAACCGAGAAATTGTCAGGAAATTGTTTCGAATTCCTGAACATTTGATGGGTAATAAATAATTGTAGACATCTTTGTGTTTTATTTTTCAAACGGTATTAGGCATGATTTTGAAACTCGCACCAAAATTGTTACGTTGATTTGGTGCGACTGACCGAATAAAATAATACCTTTCTCATATCATATGTAACACCCTAACTTTCATCTTTTTTCGCTTCTTGCCTGGAAGCGATCGCTTTAAGCGATAAGGCCGCCCAATGTGCCACCTAGATTTAAGTTGTTTATGTTTTTCTTTTTATTGTAATTGCTTATGTTTGATGTTACAATAAAGAATTATTTTATCTATTTAGGTATGTTTTACTGACTGCCGCAGCCTGCTTTATTGAAAGCAGACCTAAAGAAATTTACTTTTATAGCTAGTAGATAAATCTAATGAAACTTAAAACTAGACCATTAATTTAACAAATCCTATTTAATTAAATCCTAACAACAACTAGAAAGAAAACCACGACTCAAAGGCAGGAATTAACAATCCTAAGCAAACACTTTCTATCTTTGCTTGGCAAAAAAGGAAAAAGTATTAAAAAAACCATGTTGTAAATGTATTGAATGCAAAAAAATAAACTAGGTAAACAATAGGTTCTAAATGATCTGCCCTGATCAGTTATCACAGAATACTTACATAAACCTTAAATAGATTTCAATTAAAAACTACAATCTAGACATTTTCTCTTGTATAACTTTTTTTTGTTAACCCACTTATTTATCCGAATGTAAGGTAAGGGCCTCTTCTTATGTCTTGGCCACACTGCCGGAAAATGCCGTTAATTATCGCAATTATGGTCGTTGAACATTGGTCAACTCCATTAACGCGTTAAAATCATTTCAACAATTATTGCAATAATAAAATTATCGCAATGGTAGGCATTGACGTTTCCCGTTAGTGTGGTTGGAATATTCTAATGTTCTAATGGGCCCTTGCCATAGCTTAAGGGTTAGGCAGTAGGATTCCATGGGAGTCTTCACCATATTGGCGAATTACCCATGCTTTCGGACCGGAATGAGCCCGTAATGCTTAGGACATCTCGATTACCTCACGATTTTTACCTTCACCGTAAGAGCGATGTTAATATCGCACAAAAAATCTCAAAGAAAACAACAGAGGGCGGGCGGGATTCGAAACCCATGCACTGCGGCCCTGCGGAATAAAAGTCGGGGAATTTACTACTAGACCAACTCCTCTCTTGTAAGTAATTACTTAAATTTATTCCTCCAAGTAAATGTTCGAGTAGGTATTCCGGTGCAGTCCTGTAATACAGAATTGATAACCCAACGCGCCTCCCCTTCTCTGTAGCTTGGATTAAGCGAGAGATTTTGTTCAGCTGTTTTCGTTTTAGAAGTAAGTACAAACTTGGACAGACTTAGCTGACTTAAAGACTTTTCATGTTAATTGTTCATTTGTACCTCAGGTTTTAATCGACTTCAAAAAAGGAGGAGGTTCTCAATTCAACCCGTATATTATTTGTATGTAGGTATGGTATGTATGTGGTAATGTTCTTGCCGTACTCTAGCATATGAAGTCCGATTTCGATAAAGAAAAATATATTTAGAATTTGAGAGTCCCGAACTGGTTTGAAGATCTGATGAGAACCTTCTTAATTATAAGCAGAATAGCATCCCAGAATGCAGTAAATTACTAATTAATTATGTTGTGAAAAACTTTCAGGACGCTGCACACAGCGTCTTCTAGCCCCAAACTAAGCTACTAGGCTTGTACTATGGGTACCAAGGAACGGGTACCTATGATATATATTATACCTTTTTAGGGTTCCGTAGCCAAATGGCAAAAAACTGAACCCATATAGATTCGTCATGTCTGTCTGTCCGTCCGTCTGTCTGTCCGTCCGTCCGTATGTCACAGCCACTTTTTTCCGAAACTATAAGAGCAATACTGTTGAAACTTGGTAAGTAGATGTATTCGATGAACCGCATTAAGATTTTCACACGAAAATAGAAATAAATAATGAATTTTTGGGGTTCCCCTTTTTGGACCTCCCCCTAAGTAGTTTTCGACCGACCTTCGCGGAATAAAGGTCGGGTTATCTTTTTTGACTTTTACGGAAGCGACTGCCGTTAAACTTCCTAACCCTGGAGAGAAAGTCCGCAAGTCTGCAGTTCCAATCGTGTTAGTTTAAAAAGTTTATGACATTAATTTCTACTTAAAGCTTACCAAAAAATAATGTATTGAATAACTAGATTACCTACTAACATATAAAGAACAACCCAAACTAAAGACTATTGAATCGCTCAATCGAAAACTAGTAGTCTGCAGCTTTCACTCTAAACAAAAGAGAAAGGTATTTAAAATAAAATGCAACCGTAAAACCGTGTGGTGTTAAAACATTCGAAATATGCTTGCAATTTCCATGTCGTAGGATTATTCGATAAACGGGGTTTTCGCGAGAATTTTAAGGATTTCACAAAAACATGGAAAATTAGACAATAATCGTTGGCTTGTATGAACTAACCGCACAGATTGGTCGATCAGAACACCCAAAACAACATCTTCTCTTTCATCATCATGGTTGGTGACTTGAAGTCTCTTTGTTTTTGCGAATTCAGAAAGCTTTTCTGCCGCAGAAACGACATAGGGGGATAGGTGTGAGAGGGTAAAAATCTTCACGAGGTTATTTTTTTTAAACCACCCAAAAAGGTTTTCGGTAATAAAAGCTGGTAATACCTACGAGGTAAAACTATGGAACCAATCAGATCAAACAATAAGAGTTGGCCTGTACACCAAAATCAAGTCAATCAAATTTAAGGAGAGGAGAAATATCATAGCTAATATTCAATTGTAGTGTTTTTGCGAAATTCCTAGGATTTTCGCAAAAAAACTGTATTTCAAAATAATCCTACGACATCCACATACCATTTGAACTGAAACCTAAAATATTGCATCAGAACAACAAACCAACTGGGCCGCTCCACGGTTTAGGATTCTTATTGTTTTTGGAATCCATGACTTGCAGAACTTAAAATGTATACCAGACTAGCTATATTCCGTGGTTTCAGTAGCGTAAATCCCGATTCTCTAAGTAGATCCTCCACATAAGAGAGAATTTTCGACCAAGGAATTTTAAAATAAAATTTTTGCTATGATCCTCTAATGATAGACCAATAAAAATGATAGGGTAGATAGCTAATGAAGTAAGGAAGTTTTTGAAGTTGGTTTGGAAAAAAAATATTAGGCGAGTTTTTCTTTTAATTGCTCTTTAAAGTGTTTATAGCGTTTTGTCTACGCTCACTTTATGAAATACTTTTTTTATTTGTAACAGTTTGGTTGGTGTTACGCTTTTTTTTTGTAACAGGAAACATGACCCAATTATTCAGCTCCATATTTGAAAAGAAATCAGCCAATTATCTCAATTATTGCAGTCAGTATGAGCAAATAGGTCTCAGTGGTCGCATTTTAGTAGAAAATGAGAAAAAAGGCCATAACTCCTAAACTACAAAAAATCGCAGAACATACATGGGGTATTTTCGGATATCCCCAGGTGTGAGCAATCTAAAAAAAGTTTATTGACGTCACTAGTTGGACCATCCTGTATAGGTGCATTTTTTCTTCTGTTGTCGCAATGTTGTATTGAAATAA
This sequence comes from Idaea biselata, assembly GCA_958496205.1. Classification (NCBI taxonomy): domain Eukaryota; kingdom Metazoa; phylum Arthropoda; class Insecta; order Lepidoptera; family Geometridae; genus Idaea; species Idaea biselata. The sequence continues at coordinate 34,338,118 of OY292394.1, read as the reverse complement.
AGACATTTTTCGGTTTTAATCACGTGGTGTTTATTACTTTTAACTTTGTTTCAACGCTCGACGTTTCGAGACCTTTACAGGTCCCTTCAGGATTGACTGTCAATTCAATTCAATTTAACATCTAAGTCAATTGTAAGTACCTATATTTTGTTGAAATTTTTAATAACAAAGTTTACAACATTAATACGTTATTGTGAAATTATGACAGAGAATAAAGGCCGGAAGTCGGAAACTCAGTCAATCCACGCAGAATCATTGAATAATTCCACACGAGGAGACGATAAAATGAATATCTTAACTCTCCGCCGAATGGCAAGATGATAATTCCTTCATTTGAAAATTTAGGCATACTTCGCTTTGCCCCGCGGTTTTACCCGACAACTATATACAATGTGTAGGCCTGTGCAGCCACTGTGTATTCGTTATTAGCTGACTTCCTAAGGTCAGCTTAGTTATGTGTACAGTACCCAGGTGGCAAGAGACCTGACGGGCTTACTCTGGTGCCTTGGGAGAGGGGGAGGTGCCTCGTTTGGGACGCAACGTGTGTCAACACCGTTGCTGCTTGCCATGTGTCCCGTACTGCTGCTGCGGCGGCGGAGACAGCGGCGGTTGCCAAGCATGGCAAGTATGCTCTCCTCCAAGCAAGTTATATATTTGAGCCGGTGGCCGTAGAGACGTTAGAGAGTTGGGGGACTGAGGCTATCACCTTTGTAAGGGAGATCGGTCGACGGCTTAGGGAGCAGGGTTTGGACTGCCGCTCGGGTTCTTTTCTGGTGCGGAGGATGGCCGTTGCTATTTCAACGAGGAAATGCTGCGTGCGTTTTAGGGTCCTTTGCGCCGGGAACGAATTCGGGTGGCCTGTTCGACTAAATGTCGTTTTAAGTATATTTGTAGTTTGTGGTAGTTTATTTGTAGTTTTAAGTTTAATTGTAATTTAGATTAAATTTTTGTATCTTTATTATCGATTGGGAATAAGCCTATAATCAATGTATGTATATAAATAAATGACGTTTAATATATAAATAAACATTTAATATTGATAAACCTATATTTCTGAATAAATGATTTGAAATTAAAATCTCCCTTACCTTTCAATGTTGAATACCAACTTCCAACATTATTATACCACTGGATTATCAGTGAAGCTAAGAGCCTGTCGGATTGGGCCGAGGTAGCAGTCGACTAAGAGGATTGTCGAGTAAGCTGTCAACTGGAACACCCTGTTTGTGAGCAGCTGTCAACTGTAACACCTTGTATTGCCATAGAATAGACATGTTACAGTATTCTGACTCATCTTTATTTTACCCAAGAGCAACTAGCTAGAGGTGATATCACAAACATATTCCATGTTGACATTATTTTTACTAGCTGCGCCCCGCGGTTTCATGCGCATAAGTCCCGATCTCGAGGGAATATCGGGATAAAAAGTAGCCTATGTGTTATACCAGGTCTCCAGCTATCTACATACCGAGTTAGATGGTAATCGGTTCAGCGGTTTTTACGTGATTGTGTAACAAACACACACACATATAATCACAAAGCTTTATAATAAATACTAGCTGCGCCCCGCGGTTTCACCCGCGTAAGTCCCGATCCCGCGAGAATTACGGGATAAAGTAGCCTATGTGTTATTCTAGGTGTCCAGCTATCTATATTCCAAGTTTCATCGCAATCGGTTCAGTAGTTTTTGCGTGAAAGAGTAACAAACATCCAAACATCCATACAAACTTTCACATTTATAATATTAGTAGGAACGAAGTAGGATAGGATTACTAGCTGACCAAACATTGTTTTGTCTTTTTTTTTTGTTTTGAAAAATAGATAGTAGCCTATACTCAGACCAGTACTGAATACTCATATAAAATTTCATAAAAATCGGTCGCGCCGTTTCGGAGGGGTACGGTAACTAACATTGTGACATGGAAATTTTATATATTAGAAAGAAGAAAGATAGATAAAGCTGATAGTTTGTGAGTAGTGATAGCCTTATTAGGAAACGTGGAGTAAGGTGGGAGTAATTTTACCACTTTTTAGTCCTGTCTGTCAATTTGTCATTTGAAAAAGACAAAGTATATTCCCACTACTCCGACCTTACTCCACGTTTATTATTAAGGCTATTGGTGTTTACCACACTTAGGAAATTCTGCTTTTTTGCAATGTGTGCAAAATGTTAGTACCCGGCGGGATTCGAACCCGACTACTGGTAATCCGAACCAGCACGTTTGACAGCTTCGCCACGGGTAACCTCGTAGTGACATCTACCGGCGAACTTGGCCAAATCAATATAAAATCCCACTGCAGCGCTGACAATATTGTTACGTCTATCGTAAAAATAAAATGAGCATCGTTGCGGGCGCTAAGATATTTTCTCTTTTTAATAAAAGTATTCTCTGATGGTGTCAAAATACTTACTTTAGCTTGGTAAGTAAGTACTTACCTACTCATTTAATTTTTTTAAGAACACTTACTATTTACAAATTCATGGTTTTATAAGAATTAAGTGCTTCACGCCGCCCGCCCGGTCTTAAAGTACTCGGACTTTCAAATGTGCTCGACATAGAGGTAAAGTTTTTAAAATACAATAGAAAGTCTGAAGCCAAACTAAGTTTTTGTGTCTTTCTCATTGGAGGTTGCGTTCCGAACACACACATATACTAATTGACGATAAAAGACCAAGTATATACTCATTACATTAAATACGTTTATGCTATAAAACACAATATGGTACGTAAATAGAAAACGACTAGGATCAGAAACAATAAACCAATATCATTATTTCCAGCCACATAATGATATTGGTAATGATACACTCAGTCACGGGAAACGTTAATGCATTATTTTGTGTAATATTATTATTAAATAAATAAAAATAAATAAATAAATTCTCCGAACAACACACAGCGCCATCTAGCCCCGTGGTAAGCGACTAAGCTTGTGTTACGGTGACTAGACAACGGATATAATACTTATATTTATTTTTCTTTTGTAAATACATACATATTATACATAGAGGGACACCCAGACCAGACACAAATATTTATTTTTTAAGCATAAATACTTGCACCCGGCGGGAATCGAACCCGCAACCTCCTGCATTGCAGTCGCGCTTTCGCACGACGCGCCACCGAGGTCGTATTACGACAGTTGTTGCAATAAAGCGTCAATGGAGTGACTACACAAACGTCGCAATAATTAACGGCAATTCCCGGCAGTGTGGCCAAGACATTCAGCGTTTTTTACGGGTCGCAGCCAATTGAACTGTCTTTCAACCTCTACTTGTGATCTGTTGTGGTTTGTGATCGTTAGAATGTTTTCTCTATTGTAGTACTAAGTGCGTGTTACATCTAGTGTTCAGGCTAGACTAATCTTGCGAAACCTACTTGTATTGAAATCCCAAAGGAATAAAGAAACTAACCTTATTTGAATTGGTAATTCCAAGAGTGCTATTCTCTTTAGAATCTTTTTTAATTTAATTTAAACAGATTTCTATATGTGGATATTTTTACTACTAAAAATATACATATATGAAGAGCCAGGATGGCCTTGGATGGCCTTCATCAGAACTCATACTGTAGAACTAAGTAGGTAGATGGGCGCGGGATATAAAATAATGGTGTCCATTTATAATCATCGTAGTTTTATTAACAATGGGTGTCTATATTCACAAAATAACTATTACATCGCTTAATTTATACTGGTTACTAAGTAGGAATCAACTCAATTATGTTAGGAAAGACGTGATGGCGGAAATACAAAGCGATTCGTCAAGTACGTGGTGCACGGTCTCCGTCTCGTATCAAGAATATGACAAGATGGCAGCTCCGAACAACCATCGACGATGACGCTTCGCTAGGTTGACTGATGACTGTGACAGTCCATCAACCTGATGCTTTACATCGGCGGCGCCGTCACGGCCGGACTGACTTTCGACCGTCCTCGGGCGATTTATCTGAAACAGCAATCTATGATCAATGCACAATCCGCTCGTTCATCCTGACTGCCGTTAACATCTTCCTCTTTATCAGCGCACAATCAGTACCAATTACTTAATGACTTGGACTAATCAATGTATCGCTTCGATCAACCCCTTGGGGTATGATCCAGATGATACTTGATTTTCACCAGTCAACAACAACCACATTATGTCTAGACAAGTCAACCATGAGAATGGTCTGACTCGGACTACCTATTTTAGTCTCATCAACCACGACTGTAAACATTTCGGAAAAGCCAGCGACGAGTATCCAACTCGGACGACATATCTCGTCTGATCAGAACCACCCACAAGACAAACCAACCTTCAGGTATGGCTTGCACGACACATTTCGTCCACAGAGACAAGCCACCCCTCCAGATGTGGTTTGGACGACACGTTTCGTCCACAGAGACAAGCCAGCCCTCTAGGTCTAACTTGGACGACGCATTTCGTCTACAGAGACAAGCGAACCCCCAAGGTCTGGATTGGACGACACATTTCGTCTAGCTACTACACTACACATGATTTCCAATAAACGTCTGTATTTATCTTTGCTCTGAATTTGCTTAGTACATTGTAGATACGTTATACCCGAGTTAGTTGCGATAGCTCTCTTTCACTAGGGAACATGAAGATCCACTATCAAATAAAATGGGGCAGACTCACTGGGATATGTTTCCAAATGCCTGTGGAAGGGCGATGCTAACAATGATTTACGTCCTTGACTGTAGCTTACAACCGTTTCTCCTCTCCGGGCAGTTAGTTGCCACATGCCCTTTTTGTCCACACGCGTAGCAGGTCACAGAGGACACGTTCTTCATCGCGCGTAATGAACTCGGCGGATTTTCTTGAAACTTAAATCCGGAATCTTCTCGACGTTTTTGACATTCGTTTTTCAGCATCCAGTTTGGTTGTTTGGCCCACGTATTGGGCTGGATTCGATCCCACTTCTGATGAAGAGCCAGGATGGCCTTGGATGGCCTTCATCAGAACTCATACTGTAGAACTAAGTAGGTAGATGGGCGCGGGATATAAAATAATGGTGTCCATTTATAATCATCGTAGTTTTATTAACAATGGGTGTCTATATTCACAAAATAACTATTACATCGCTTAATTTATACTGGTTACTAAGTAGGAATCAACTCAATTATGTTAGGAAAGACGTGATGGCGGAAATACAAAGCGATTCGTCAAGTACGTGGTGCACGGTCTCCGTCTCGTATCAAGAATATGACAAGATGGCAGCTCCGAACAACCATCGACGATGACGCTTCGCTAGGTTGACTGATGACTGTGACAGTCCATCAACCTGATGCTTTACATCGGCGGCGCCGTCATATACCTATTTTATAAAAGTGCTTATGCAGTTCCGTGAAAAATACATTATTTTTAATATTGCTGGTTTTTATTTTTTTAGATCATTAAAATATAAAAAATTACCTACATGGCTGCCTGACTTCAGATTACATAACACATGTCAGTGGCACTGTAGGTGTGGTTTTTTGAGTTATTGTTTTTAAATTTGTCCACCACACTCACACCAATGAGTTTAAATCCTACAGAGCAACAGCTTCTTACAAGCCCGAGGCGGTAGGTACTCTACTACATGCGCAGCTATGTGTGCGTGACTTCTCACCGCTTTCCGCTCAGGTTTGCCGAGGCCGCCCCAAGAGCCTACTCGGCTCACGTACGTGAACCTGTCGGCACACTGTCGGTGAGAGAGGTTACGCACACATAGCTGCCCATGTAATAAAGTACCTACGCCGCGGGCTTGTATGAAGCTGTTTCTCTGTAGGATTAATACTCGGTGACCACACACCGGCCGCTCTCTCCCAAGAGTGACTGTGCTAACGTGCATTCCATACGTAAAAAAGCTAGTTTGGCTTATGCTCGTTGAACCATAGATTCCATAGCTGGTCCATAGTTTGCAGTCTGCACAGAAATATGAAAAACTACGTCAACTAATCGTAGCCTAGTTTTCGGTCTCCAACCGGGGATTAAATTGGTGCTTAAATTTTATCTAATTTTTTATTAGTTAGTTAGGTACATTTTTCTTAAATTCCAGTATATTTCAATCCTTAATAGAATGTAATGAACCGAATATCGAACAAGTGGCCGAGTTTTGAATATTTGATGCAAAAACTTTGTATTTTCATTGAATTTTAAATAGTTTTGAATGTTAATAAAACACTATGCAAATGTGCGATGTAAAAGATAAATCTACCGTTTTAGATTGAAAGCTAATTTCATAAAATAATATTATCTTTTGAATTTAGGTAACTTACCTGAACCTTTTTACCAGGAAGTTAAGGTAATATAGATAGATTAATACTTGATTTGCAAAACAAAACAAATATTGTATTTGTATACATTAAAAGTAAGACAGATACACAGAAAACTTAAAAGTAAAAACGTACAAATGGGCGACCTTATCCCTAAAAGCGATTTCTTCCAGGCAACCTTTGGATGGAAAGGGTCAGTAAAGCTTGTGTGGTAGGCAGGGAGTAAGTGAGATACAGCATGTAACGAATCAATAAATTTAAATGCTTAAAAACTTATTTTCTGGTTTTGGTCGCTATGTTTTTATTATCTTTAACATTCCATCAATGCCCAAAACGTTTTGAGATCTTTACAGATATCTTTCATCTCAGTCAACGCCTGTGGAAGTTTAATATCAATCCAACAACGCGAAATCTAAAATAAAAATCTATGCAAAAAATTAAAAAAAAAACACTAGACAAATTAATTCCTGCTGAATCAATTGCAGTAAAATTCGGCAAGTTTGGATTTCTGAAACAACATAGGTACACATTATCCGTCACCCATCCAAGTAATGACCACTCCAGAGATTGCTTAACTCACTTAATAATAATATAATAAAATTATACATAATCTAACTACACTTTTTAACTGAATTCATAAAAGGGAGGAGGTTCTCAATTCGACCGTTAATATATAATTTTTTTAGGTATGTTCGCGAATAACTGCAGATTATTGTTTGGCAGCCCGACTTGAGATTACATCTACACTAATATTATAAAGAGAAAAGATTTGTATTTTTGTGTCTGTATGTTTGCAATGAATAAACTCAAAAATTCTTTCACCATTAGAAAGCTACATTCACCCTGAGTGACATAGGCTATGCTTTTGATTCCGGTATTCCCACGGGATAGGGACTTACGCGGGTGAAACCGCGGGACTCTGCTAGTAACAGATAAGTCGGTGGCACTGTATGTAGGTGAGGTTATTTTATGCTTTGTTGAAGTCGGTTTTCAAATTTTTTTAATTATTTTCTTAATCTCACGAAACGGAACCAATATGGTTTTTACTAAAAGCTAATCTGCCTTTTTGTCTACATTCAAATTATGTTGCGATCAACTGTCGGCCGACTTTTTATTCACTAGCCTAAGCTCACCCTTAAAGTTGAAACAAGACGTTGAAAAATGTATAAAAACTCTCATAAAACTACGTGCCCCAACCGTAACGCAATCTGATATTTATATCTGACAATGAACCGCTGTTTTAAAATAAGTTACAATTTAACTTAAAAACTTGGGATCATAACTTTCTTTTATTGGTTGTAGGTAACTTAACAGGAAACGGTCGGTTAAATATTAACTGTAAACTCATTATTAATGACTTGAAGTCTAAGGCGCTGCTCAAACCAGGGCCTCTACTTTAATTCTACGAATGATCATTCAAGAAGAAAATCTGTCATCCATCCGTCTGATTATTTTCGGTCGGTTTTGAAGGACGAATGACAAATCTTTCTTTCTTTCGTTCGTAAGTTTGTAGAATTAAAGTACCCCTCCAAATGCTAGGAAAATGTTGATTATTATGATGTAGGTAGGTATCCGATAAGAAGTCAATATTCGTACGGAATTGTGGTTTACGCGGGTAAAGTCGCGGGACGTAGCTAAAATGATCGATATAATTTATAGAGTTCACGGTTGTAATGCGCGCTGAAGTTTGGAGTGTTCACGGTATGTAACTCTACTAACGTTTCTCTTTGTTAAATAAAATATATTTGCAGAGGCTAAGCCATGGCTGAGAGTGGACAACTCGCACCGTTGCGACAGGGGTAGATTAAGTGTAAGAGAGTCCGGGGCAAAGCAGTAAATTGTATCGCCAAGCGGACTTAACTGTGCTCTGCGTTGGTCGGACTGTTAGGAGGTCGGGCCTTTCTCCTTTTCGCATAAACTTGTTTGTCATCAACATAAAAGGCATAACGATTATAGCATAAACATTTTTACTCGGAATAGGATAGTTTAGGTTAATGTCAGAACACGAAGCGCTAGGCAAGCGAGCGAAACAACCGTGAAGCGGCACCAGTCGCCAAAGCGCCTTATAATTTAAATAAAAAAACGTGATGAATAAGAATAGTACTTTATATTTAATAAACATTATGCTAAAATAATAACTTCTTTTTTTACAGTATTTGGCGCTTTGGCGACCGCTGCCGCGGCGCGCTCGCTTGCATATTTTTAAGTTTACCTCTTTAAAAATATGCTTTTTGATGATATTCTTCATGATCATTATGCCATAAAAATATTGTACTTAAATTTTTTATGCTATTTCAATATTATGCCAGGCATTTTTATGCCAGAAAAGTTTATGCGTTATGAGTTTATGGTTTATGAATATTGTACGTTAAAATTTTATGCGTAACGTTTTATGCCTTATGAATTTAAGACAAAAAAGTTTATGCCAGACGGAGGGGACCCAGGTCGGACACTTTGACCCGCTGCTGTCTTGTTCAATAGGTATTTTTGGGCTGTAGTTAGGCTGTAGTCCTTCGAATTGCGCGGGCGTGTACCCTGAATTAGTTACAACAGAGAGCTCTGGTGAATTTGTGACATTTTGCTTTGAAACTTTTAAAACTAAGGTGTGTGTTATGTGTTTTTACTTGACGATTTAATTTAGATATCTAGTTTTTACTTAGAGTTAAAAAACAACGAGTAAAATACGAAATGGCGGCCAGGCGCCATTAAAATAAATAAATAAAGGAAGGTAAAGAATTTTTTTTTTATCTACCTACACTAATATTATACAGAGGAAAGATTGGTATTTTTGTGTGTATGTATGTTTGTAATGAATAAACTCAAAAACTACTGGACCGATTTCTAAAATTCACTCTGAGTAACATAGGCTACTTTTGATCCCGATATTCCCACGGGATTGGGACTTACGCGGGTGAAACCGCGAGATGCAGCTAGTATGGCACATATCTAAAAACCATTGAAGTGATAAGACAAATCTAATGAAAACCATCGAGTGGTTTGGAAGAGGGCACAAACATTCAAGATTTCGAAAAACATAACCCTTTCCTTGCAGCCGGGTAATAATAATACGCGATTAAGACACGGTAGAATATAACTATACGACACAGATTTGAGATCAGGAATAATTCAGCAACTTTGAACGTAGGTGCTTACTATTTATGCCTGCCCTCCTTTAAAACTCATTATTTATTACTAAAGCTAAGATAGTCGTAGCCTCAGATCCGAATTTAGTTCAGGTTGGCGGCATAACTTAGAGAATTATATTTCTGTACACCTTCCTAGTTTCAATGTGGTGGACTGTGTTTATCTATGGAAATCTATATAAATAAATTAAAGATACTTATGTATATTATTAAATTAAGCTCTAAAGTAGTTTGGGTAAACTGATAAAACTGTAGAAATTAATAGAATATGGTGCAACGCTAAGATTAAAACAAAAAACTAAAGATACGGTACCTAGTCTCTGAAAATGAGACGATAAAACTGCGTCTAGCTGACGCACTAGCCTCAGTCGTACGTATGTCGAACCGTTGCTTAACGCCGCGTGAGCACGTGCACTGTCACACTGCGATTGTCTTTTTGAGAATGCCTCTTTGTTTATTTACAAAGCCTGAATCATTCTTAAAGACAAATGTTTTTAAATACAATAATTATATGAAAATGCATGTAGGTGTTTCTAGCTCATTTTTCGAATACGTAATGTTAGAATATACCGTTTCATCTACTTACTCTATTTTTTTAATGTTTTATATTTTTATTAATATGACGACCTCTGTGGCGCGTCGGGGGAAGACCTGACTGCAATGTAGAAGGTTGCGGGTTCGATTCCCACCGGGTGCAAGTATTTATGCTTAAAAATAAATATTTGTTTCTGGTCTTGGTGTTGTCTATGTGTTATTATTATGTATGTATGTATTTACAATAAAAACAGTATAATAATTATGTAGGTAGTATATCCGTTGTCTAGTACCATAGTACAAGCCTAGTGGTTAGTTTGGGGCTAGATTGCGCTGTATGGGACGACCGACTTGCAATATTTATTTTTTTATTTAAGAGGAGTATATACGCCAACGACCTTGAAACTGAAAATCCCTGTCGGGCTCATCGAAAATTGTTGATTATTTCATGGCGGAATGTCGTAGAACTTTTTTTTGTGCACAAATTGTAGGTGACATTGTTTCCTACATTTTGGTGTATTTTTAAGACAAGAACCTCTTATTGGTGCAAAGCCTATCCAAATTTTAGACAAAAAATGTCTGATTTGGCTAAAATGTCGATAGGCTTCAATACGTTTCGACATTTTTGTATGAAAACTGCACTAAAATATCGGAAACAATGTCGCCTACAATCTGTACACAAAAAAAAGTTCTACGACATTCCGTCATGAAATAATCAACAATTTTCGATGCGCCCGACATGGATTTTCAGTTTTTCAGAATAGGGCCCTTAAAGTAAACCTTAGTGCACAGTCCCAATCGCTAATAGTAGAGAGCTGAAATTTGGAGAGTGTGTTCTTAATGCGATGTAGGTTTCCGATAAGAATAAACCTGGTTTTGGTCCTACGATATGCTTGTCAAAATGTCAACAAAGAAAAAATACCTAATTCCGAAAACTCTAGATATTCATATTTACACAAAACTTCAAGTCAAAGTTTATTCAGAGTTCCAAAACTTTGTCCTCCATTGAAGAGAAACTCTCATTTTGAAGAAAATCTTCGTACAAATCATAGCTTTAGAAGACTTTAAATTTTATAACTTAATAATACTTATAATAACCTCAGACTAGTTATTTTAAATCGACCGATAAATTCTACTTGTTACTTCTATAGTTACTTGTAACTTGTACTCGAAACTCTCAAATAAATAAGTATTAATATATCTTTATCTCCCTCTATATCTATCTCTCTCTCTCTCTTTGTATGAATAGAAATGAATCTGTTGTCATCAGAGATCTAGCATTTTTTATACTGATAGGTACTAATAAGTTTCTTGCAGTCCTAGATTAAAAAGGCCAGGCCGTTAATTGAACGGCTAATAAAGCCAGTCGGCTGTTACATTATTGATTAGACTGGTAATTGACCCCTAAATATGTCGTCAATAGTATTTGATTGGGGGAAATCGTCTCAGGGAGAGGGGATTGGACGGCCGTTCAGGGTTGTTCCTGTTGCAACGGCTTTCCAACGCAGCATGGTAACGCTCCTAGTGTGTTGGGATCCTTTGCTTAGGGAGCAATCCGGGGGGCCTTTTTGACTAATTTTTGTGTTTGTTTATTGTTGTAGTTTTTAGGTTCCTTTTGTATTCTATTTTTGTTGTTTGTGTTTGTTTATTCTGTGTTTTATTTTATATGATTTTGTTTCTGTTTCTGTTCTAAACTATATTTAATTCTTTATGTAATTGTATTTTGATATAAATAAATGTTATTGGTGAAGACATTGACAAATAATTATATATCTTGAGTGTCCGACTCGCTCTTGACCGATGTTTTACCCGACTGCGAGAGGTTTATGTTTTTGCTGCGAGTATGTTTGTTAGCCTACATACTTATGTGTCTGTTAACGAACCGATTAATGTCTCTAGTCTGCGAAGTAAACTTTGGTCAGTGAACTTTGTATTGTTGGAACTGAAGAAATGAAAGTTTTGTGAATTTCCAAGAAGGATTTTTGTGAAATCGTGGGAATTAGGCTACTTTACCGTGAAGTAGAATGAGGTACCTTTTTATGCTTGCCTATTTAATGACTCGGTGGACGACGTACCAAGTAAGTACTCTAATAAATAGTTTTACCACTTTTTTTACACTCCCCAAATTCCAGCTTTCTACTGTCATCGGTTTGATTCAGCAGTGCGTTGATCCATCAGTCCGGACAAATCATTAGATAGATAGTGGAATAGATAGATAGATAGCAATAGTCGAAGTGAAGCTCCTGCTCCAGTTCCACTATTGTTGAATAGTAAATAAGCCAAAATGTAAAACACTTGATAACTACGAAAAAAAACTCCATGAGTTTCTTGTATCTTTTTCCGAAGACGCAATAACACAATTGACGATTCAAAGTGAAAATATGTTATTAATATCCAATTGAATAAACTTAAAAGTAAAAAGCGGACCCCGAGCTCTCGAGAGGGATGCGACTGGGTACCTCGCTCGAATGATGATGATGAGGATCCAATTAAATCACCATCATCATCCGTTTTGAGATAGATTGGCACTTTAAAGTGGAACCAAACCACTTTTTGCGCGAGTTACTTCCCACACTCACCCAAAATTTTATATCCAGAATTGCGCGAGACATGATATGGCAACAGCAGGACCGATTTTAATGAAAAATTTAGGAAAACGCGTCACCTCAAAAAAAAAACGCATTAACTTTAACTTTTCTGTTTCCATATTGTAAACTGCAACCACAGCATATAAAATGCAGTATTAAATGAAAGCCATTCACTCTCAGCGACAGAGATTTGCTTTCAATTTTGTCGTATAATTGCTTTTTACTGCTGCCATAATAGGCACTTGTAACAATCCAACCTCTTAGTCGTGCCTAAATCTAATCTCTTTTGGGACGCAACGCCTACTAAAAGAGAATGGCAACATAGAAATACCTCAAGTAAAAAATCAATCGGTATAATTAACCTAACTAAAATTCTTTAGGTGATTAAATACATTAACCAAGATTAAGATTAGGTGATTAATTACCTCTCTGATAAGCGGTAAAAATAGGTTAACCCTAGGTTGTGCTACGAAAGATATTTAATATAACGACATCTCTGAGAGAGTAGGAGTCGCGTTGAAAGAACCAGGTAAAGTGGGGTCTATTGTCCCACTGCTTGATAATAGATGGCGCTGTAATAGATAAGGGAGGTAGAGAAAACAAGGTTATCTTCAAAATCTATTAAATCTTCGATCTTTTTGTAGTTTGTACATGGAAATATAGTTGTAAATAATTAAAGCGTAGGGATAAACATGTAACCGAACCCGGGAGGAGGACAAGGAACGGCTGATTAAGGAATTCTTCTTTCTAAGCCACAACAAAGGCTGTTGACATTGGCCACCTCAAAGTGCAGACAGCGCCGCGTTTCCGCCGGAAGTTCATGGGAACTCTCTCTATGCATTTATGAATAGTCCGTTTTCAGGGGAACGTTTTCAAGCTTCCCCATTGGCTACTGAGGAAATGAAGGTATAAAGCATGGTTTATGAATGAACCCCTTTCACGCCCATTTTAGAAGGTTTTTCAGTAAGAACTTTTTCAAGGTACCCCATTGGTTGTTGGATAAATGAAGGCCAAAGCATGCGTTGTGAATAACCTAAATTTCAGAAGGAACTTTTTTCAAGGTTCCTATTGGTTAATAAGCCGAAGGGAAGGGAGTCCAATCAACAAACGTAACATCTTTAAGGAAATGTGGCCATAGTCGTGAGATTAGGGGAGTTTTGGAGAAAATATGGCCGATTAAAAAGAAACTAAAATTGGGAAAATAGGTCGATTGAGGTTTATACTGCAGGTCACGTCTTAAACCTAAGCAATAATCAAGCAATGGTAGGTCAAATAGAAAAAAATATACTTTAGACCAAAGAAAAAAGCAGATTAGTTTTGGGAAAATTGGCTAATTGAGAAATGCGATTTTGAAAAGAAAACCTGGTATCCCGAAACTCGAAAAGCGAATTTTGGGAGAAGGGGAAGATTTTGAGGCTTTATAAGGCCCTGCCGCGTTCATTTAAAGGAAGTTTTGCTATAACAAACAGCTCCTGAAAAGGAAATTCCCTGCCGGGTCGCGAACTAAAAGTATTCAAACTAACAAACTCCAAGTGATGGGAACCGCTACCCAAACGCGAAACCGTTTAATTTTAACAGTATAGCCCAGTTTAGTTCAATTCGTTTCAGTATAGCTAGGAAGTTTTTCCCGAGAAACAGGAACTCCTAAAAAGGAAAATCCCTGGCCGTTCGCAAACCAACAGTGCTCCAATAAAATAAATCACAAGTAAAGTGAGACCTCTGCCCAAATACGAACAGTTTTATTTTAACAGCTTAGCCCAGGTTAGTTAGGTTCAGCATAGCCAGAAAGTGAGAGGTCTACTGGTAGAGAAGTGAATAAAAGGTGATACCTATTTATTATTATTGTTCATGGCCTGTCTTGTGAGTGAAGTGATTTATTTTAGCTGATAGGGTCCTCATTGGAAAACTGATCGTCCTTCTACCTAGAAAGACAACGAGGTAAGCAAGCATGTTTTCTTTGATAGGAATTGCAGCCAGGTTCTGGGGAATTCTGTCTCCTCGTCGGGCCATTTTCTTCCAATTTAAATGGTACCAACTTTTCTAACTAGAGCCCGGGGACGGGATTACTAGAATCTGGCAGTAATTGATAGGAAAATGTTAAGGTGTCTCTAGTACGATGTTCCTTGCTTTCTTTTGTGTGCTCGTAGCTTGGGGAAAGCTCTGGGCTAGCTCTGGGCTACTTCTTATAACCTAGTGTTTGGCTGAAGAGAAACTATTTATCTCAGCCCAGGGAAATCCCCTGGCAGAGACTACTCTCTGAGGTTGTTCTTATTTTCATAACAAATAGCTGCTAATTTTGCAGTCTCTCAGTCAAACAGTGGGTATTATCGTGCGAATTGAATATACTCTCGTAGGGACCCTCGAGGTCAGCTGTGCGAATTAGTTTGATCAAAGAAAAGTCACGTATCTATCTTGAAAATCCAGGAGCCATGCCTGGCATAAACTAAACTACCTAGTTAATTCTTTTCTATTAAAGGTTAAAATCGTAAATGTTATGTGACGATCAAATCCAGGCATTAAATTATACTCTCGTAGGGACCCTCGAGGTCAGCTGTGCGAACTAGTTTGATCAAAGAAAAGTCACGTATCTATCTTGAAAGTCCAGGAGCCAAGCCTGGCATAAACTAAACTACCTAGTTAATTCTTTTCTATTAAAAGTTAAAGTCGTAAATGTTATGTGACGATCAAATCCAGGCATTAAATATCATATAAGCTCATATTGTAAATATCTACGTATCTACAAAAGATATATTATGTGTCCCACCTAACATTCAACTTATCTCATCATCTTTGGTTACTATATTATTAGAGTATTATGTACAAACATAGATTATTTATTATATTACACAAGACATAACATCTACTGTAGTTCGGGATGGATATAGCAGCTAACTTGTTAACTATAAAAGTCCAGAACGAGGTAACTTGGGAGAGAGGATGCAGAGCTCATTGGCTTTTAGGACACTTCAATGACGGTGATTTGGTTTATTGTCCAAATTGCGATTATAACCACCGAGTTTCATTTTAGGCACCTGCCCCCCCTGGACTAGAGTACTTGCAACTTGTATCGTCTCACCTTGTTGTCACATCATCCTTATGATGGTTGGTGTGAGGATAATCGTGCAGAAGATATTATACTGTCTAAGCCTGTTAAACAATAATCGAAGGAGATTGTTTGTTAAGAGTCTTGACGGTCGTAACTTGATCAAGGAAAGGCCAAATCGGTATTGAACCTGTGTCTTTTCCTTTAGTTGGGTTAGGGGGTATACTCCACCAACACACACTGAGAAAAGTTTCACAGCTCATGATTCCGGTAAGCTAGCTTTTGATTGAGGCCAAGTCTGGCTGGCCAAGGCTACACCAGTTAACTCTAACCGAATTAGAGCCTCATTTTGCGGTACCTTTTGATTCCTAAATCACTTGGTAAACCAAGGCGAAGCCAAACCCCCTTGTGTCCTATAATCCTATAACCGCACGTTGGATACATACCCAAATACCTGAAAGTACCTTGTAGCTCATGCTTTGGTACAGGACTACACAAATGAGTCATGAAGTGGCAATTGTATGTTTCTCATTTCATGATAAACTAGTTGCCAATCCATGGTTCTTGCCTTCGGAAGCACCTAATTGTATTGATTTTATCAATTTTATACAAATAACATAATCTAGTATCCAGTTTTACTACTAATGAACTCTCATGTTTGCTGTTGTCGCTGGTCGGGACATTTGTGGATATTACACATACATTATACTCTGTACAAAGGTGTGGGACTACCACACCTATCTTAGAATCTCCCAAGGTTGTTTAGCGATGGTTGCGTGTCACAGAGCTGAATAAGGTTTAGTTGTTGACCCACATCCATATGTGGCGAGACTATCTCAGGAAAGGTTTCTGGCCGGCACGTTCTCCTAAATATACCAAAGGGATATCACACTCCACAAGCGACCATGGCTACTACAGCCCGGTACGCACTTCATACAACTGTAACATCAGGTTATGTCCGATTTTGGCGTTCCTCTGAGTTACCACACAAATATCCATGTCTGTTATCCGGCCGGGTCACACTGATATGGGACCTGCATTGAGTTAGATTGGATACAATACTAACTAACTTACCTGAATTTAATCAAATTGGGTGTTTCCACCACCTTTGTTTGATGATGTCCTCTTCGGAGTTGATGGCGCCACTGTTAGCGCGTAGATTAGATTCAACGGAGAGAGATGGAATGAGTCTTGAGGGGACGGAGGAAGAAGACTCCCGCAACCCCTTAGGGTTGCGGTAACACACATTACAACTAGATACATACCTATATCTATATCTGTCCTACTTAATAATGTAAGCTAAACCATTCATGTAAGCATATTCATAAGTATAGTTATTTATATTTATATAACATTGCATATTTTCTCATTATATATCTATCCTCCCAAGTAATATCCTTATTATAATTTAGAGTTTATATACCTATACTCATCTACCTGTTCTTAGAAGATAGGATACTGTAGCAGCACTTGCCACCGCCCTGATTCACATCTAATTTTGTCTAAAGCATACCACATGTAAAGATCTTGAGTTACTACATCTTAAAAACACAACGTAGAATATTGTCCTAAATCTAGACGATCACTATTACAATTGGCCATTTGAATATTTAACATATGTTAACTGTTCACCGCTTTATTCACATGATAAAGAGGGTTAGAAGACTAATTTTGAGGGGGGGTATTTTTACAATACGTGCCGTGGACCAGGATGTCTGGCAGCGGCTACAATGGTGTCGCTTTGATCACCGGGTGTGGTTCTTAAAATGCTTTAGATAAACGGAGGTCTTGGGGGCGTGGGCAGTATGTTTTGTTATCAGAATATAGTGTTTCATTCTAGCAATTAACCAAACATTTTGTGCGGTTCTAGTCTAGTATTTAAATTGAGACATTGCTTATTACAAGTTTCAGAAATCTAATTTCCTATAGATACTTACATTTTTGTGAAAAGAAATAAACACTAAAGAAAGGACGAGGTGTTTACTGCATATATTTATTAGGTTATATTACCTTTAGAAAAAATAGACACACCTTAACAAAAACAAACTTTGCAGGTTAATTTATCTTATGTTCTGTTTCACCGTATTATGTGGTTTCTATTGAAAATGTTGCTTACAGGAACTTGGGTGAATATTATTTAGATTCCATTATGCTTTTCTGTGTGTTTCCAGGATTTATATTAAGGTTCTCCATGTTATGTGTTTTCTATTATAAGTGGTGCTTACAGGAACTCGTTTGAACACTAATTGGGTACTATCTTGCTTTCACTGTGCGCTTTTAGGCCTTGTTAATTGTTATTTAATTAGTGCAGGAAAATATGCGTATTTGGGTCAAGTCACTCTCAAGCATGATTAGTTGGTTCACATTAAGCTAAAACAAAAGAAAACGCAATAGATTAAAAGCGTGCAAACAACAGGAAGGTGCAGAAACAATAAACGACATTAATATCTCACCAGAAAACCCGGTACCCTTTCAATTCAGTTCAATTTCTGGTTATAACGTCTGTATAGCGTACGCTAAACAACTTTGCAAATTACACAGGTTCAGCCAATATCAGAGTTGGGAAAATGATCGGAGTAAGCTGCAATTGTCCGGGGACTTAAGTAGGACAATTTCCCAGCAGATTTCTGGGGACGGTATCTACTCAGATTCGATTTTATAATAAAACAATAAATGACAAACGGGAAATGTCAAAATTAAGGTTATTTTAGAGATGTCCCACCACTTTACAATTTTACCGATAATCGATATATTATCGAAAAAATCGATAACTATGTTTCCATGTATAGGCTACGGTTTCATTTTAGATATAGGCATTTTAGCTCTTGTTAAAGATTTAACTTGAAAATTCTATGAACATGTACCCATGGTCATTAATGAAAATTATTCGTGTATAAGAGTGTTACTTTATAGGTAGGTGTTATCAAGGCTCCTCAAGGATTTTTATGGGAAATGGCCACGGGACTGGCTGGTCGTGTGTAAAGTGTCCGGATATGTAACACGATATGTTACTATTAAGTACTTAATTAATTTACTTGTAACAATGACCCTTTATCAATCATTGTTATTTAGAGATTAATACAAGAGTAGATTGAGCAGATTTAGGAGTCCGGGTCCTAAATTATATAGCTCCATCATTAGTTTTCCAATATTCTCAATAAACCACCGGTTTGATAAAGTATCGAATCGATAAAATCAATCATACTGCGTAATCAGTCTGTCGAGTCCACCCCTAGAGAAAAAAAAAGAGGAAAAAAAATAATAACGCCCTCTATGGGTCCCGGTAGATAACTCTTTACCAATCGAAAGGCAATCTGTGGTGGGTTAGTTCTTGTCACTAGAATTGTTAGTTCAATAGGAGGCGGTTAGGTGGCGTGGAAAACAAATTACATTTTCTTTGAATTCAATCGAAATAAAATAAAAGGATAGAAGAAAATGTATAAATATATAATGATTAAATTAATGTTAATTAATTTCTATTATTTCCTATAGAAAAAGGGGAACAACCCCATTAATTTAAATTTTCCTTTCGGGGGACGTTCTAAAGTGGTTTATTATCTTGTCAATAAGGTAGTTAGTTCAAGACAAAGCAGATAGGTGGCGTTATTTAAAATTTACAATTTACATAATTTCACAAAATCCTGAATGTTAATCTAAGTAAATTTATTTTATAGGTGGGTATGGTTAATAATTATTAAATAATTTTGTTTCATTTAATTATTATCTGCTCGAGGGTTTTATGGTCAAATTTATAAAAGAACATTTACTAAACTCCTTGTACTTACTTGAGTTTGGATTTGGCAAATAAGTTAATTGTGGCTTGAGATTGAGTGAGTGAAGTTCAGTGTTGATATTTAGTGCGGTTGGTTGTTATGTGTGTGGATGCAGAGACCGTATATTCTGAAGATGGACCCTATTGTCTAAATGTTGTCAAAAAGAGGAAGAAAAAGGAGGAAAATATTCAGCCAGCTGCCATATAAGTAGGAAAGTTGACGTTGAAGAGGAAAGTTCGCGCAGTACGACACGAGACGAAAAATCTGCGCAGCGGGTTTTTATCAAGTAACTTGCCGGCCACTGTAACCCGGGGTTTTATATATTTTCTTCTCTTTAGGGTCTTTATAATTTAATTCTTTTTATATTCATTCCTAATATATTAGGTCAGACAAATTGATTGTCCCATCTATGTTAAAGAATATAAAAAAAAAAAAAAGGGAAAGAAAAAGGGGGCTTTTATTTTACACGTTATCCATACATAAAAATAATACCTACTTCTTTCATACGAGAACGAAAAATCTAGTCTCTACCTGGTTCTAACACCCAAATTAAAATTATGCAGAAAATATTAGTTAATTGGGTTATTGTGTCCTTAAGTACACAACATTTAAAAAAAAATATATATATATATAGTACTATTAAATATATGTCGGAAGTGGGATAACTCTGCACCTTTTATGAACTTGAAAAATATTGATGTGTGTGTTTCAAATTCGACCACATCGGACTCGGACCGAAAGAAAGAAAAAAAAAGAAAACGTCAAACAAAATTATGACATTAATTCCACGAAAATCACAGATATCTATATACTAGTCAGAACGAAAATATCGATTGATTTATCGGATAATTCCAGTATTCATTATTAAAAGCGTTAAGTTTAATAAGTTACAAACAGAAAATTGTGCATGGAAGATGTCCCAGTGAACAGATGGGAAATATTAACAAGTTCAAGTGATTCCGTGTAATATAAAAGGCGTACCTACTCAATATCGCTAAGAGAGATAGATATTGAACAAATTGGATACCGACACCTATTTACTGGGGTAAGACTTATTCTTAAGCTAAATCTAGAATAAACTGGATGACCTAAAGGTCTAGGTAGGTTAGCTTTATGATTTAAAGTTAATTAACGTGTTAAGGTTACTATTATATCAAGATGTAAAATCTAGGCAGTAGACAAGGCCTAAGACCTTAAAATTATGTAGATAACGGCTGATAAGAGATAAAAGGTTGAAAATTCAGAATCTATTAGCTACATAAATAGGTTAAATTATATTTTTAAGACTTAAAATAGGCCTAGCATAACCAATTACTAGATAAGGATTTGAACAGGTAGGTTATAGAAAAGTGACACGGTGTCCTGATAAGCGGAGGTATTATACTGAGGTACTACACTACTATAGAGGGGCCCTCTACTTCATGTAGTAAAGGATAAGGAATTTAGATGCCATTAGTAACTGATTCATTATTTTAATTACTTATAATCTAACAAGTAATAGCATACATTTTGATCAAAGATTAGGTTACCAAGTTAGACTATAGATATAGGCTATGCAGATAGGTGTAATAACTAAAGTAACTATCTTGCTTTTGTAGGATAGGAAGTTTTCAAAGACTAGTATAAGAAGATTTTTGAAATTAGGTTATATTCTGGAAAGGTGTTATTCAAAGGCAGGGTTGTAAAGTGTTATGTGACTGCGGGGGGCGTTGAGCAAATTTTGTAATAGGTAATCTTAGAGATAATTGATTTAGGTATATTTAACTAGTTATTCTTCAAATTCTAAACTAAGTCTAATTATAAATAATATAAGTTAACCATAATTAAACTTCTAAGATCAGATGGGTTAGTACTTAGGTATTAAATGTGATAATAGTACCCTGACATTAGATGGGGAGGTTTTCTTATTCTGGTTCTTTTTTATTTTTTTAGAATTTGCCCTTATAAATATCAAGACAACTTCGAGATGCCCAAACAAAGAACTAAGAAGCCAGTAGAAACCAGGACGGCTATTAGGAGGGGAGCTTCCAGAGTTAACCCTATGCCTGTTCAACCACAAATGACTGCCATACAATACATGTCAGAAATGATGCGGTGAACGGTCCTCGCGCTAAGTTCAAAATTAATGAATTAAGGTATTTATAGAAAACATCAATTGTTTGGTCATTACTTGTTGATTACCCCTTATTTACCTTTGAGTACTAGTTTTGTGAAGCATTGCTATTCTGGGAAGGGAATGTTTGGCCATGAATGAAGATTGTATGAGGGGCGTGTTAATTATAAGCAAACCCAAGCGGGGGCGTAGTATCAAGCCTAGCGTGAATTTTCAAAGCAAGACCAAGCGGAGTGAACATAACGTGCTTTTGCATGATAAAGCGTAGTATCTAAAGAAATGCTTAAATTAAGAGCCTTACCAGTTTATCATTTTGCAAATCAAACCTGTTGAAATTTAAGTTTGAAGTAACTCTTACGCCTTACAAAGGGATTTGTATGAGGGAGTATTTTGATGTTAGGTCAGGACAGTGGTCAAGTCATCAGTATTTACTATTAATACTGGTTTCATATGAATTCCGTACTCCACATGCAGCAACGATACGATTTCCCACACTTATACACTCTGAAGGAATAATAGTCAAATATGTTGAGAAACCAAGTTGGTGGAATTGGCGCTGCTGATTATTAATGGACTTCTGCATGGATACTCACTAAGACTTGGAGCTCTTTAAATAAATAAAATAAATAAATATTGCACGACGTTACACACAGCGCAATCTGGCCCCAAACTAAGCACTGGGCTTGTACTATGGGTACTGGACGGCGGATATACTACATATTATACTTTTTTTTCTTACGATCATCCTAGTAAGAACACAGACCCTGCCACAGGCCAGGGTGTGGACTGAAGTGATGGTTTTACATTGGACCATTAGGGTCGACTAGGATTCACACCCTAGCTCTCATAGGAAGTTCTAAGGTTTGTCCTTAACTTAGGGACATTTTAATCAGAAGGGCCAATTAGGATCTTGATATTTTCAATCTATGCGAGGATTATTTTACTCAGTTGCACTATACACATTGAACTCAAATGATACAGGTCAAAACACTTTAGTACCTACTTAGTACAAATTTCCTCTGTGAGAGAAGAAATAAGGGGAGATTTTAATACTATTTATTTGAATGGATGTTATCTGTAAATACAATATTACTGAAAGGTTGAATTAGGGATTACAAGGGGAACTTAATGATAATTCTGATGTCACGGTTAGTGTACTATATAAGTATTGTCTGAAATAATACATATTGTGTCAAAAAAATATGTTGTAAACTTTTATTCATTGATCCTATACCTATATTATACCTATACCTTTTTAATTTTTTTTACTTTTAATAGGATTATATCATGAGTGAAATCAAAATATATTAAATTGAATTAATTAATTTTAATGATACTAGTTATTTATTTAATAACAGCCTAATGACAAGCTCAACTTGCAGTTAAGATACTATATAGGTTAAAGGTCGGTTATTCCATTGGGTCATAAAGTTTAGAAACTCTTTATTCACATGATGGTGTAAGTATTAAGATGAAAGTTTTACCTAGTACTAATACATGTAAATGTTGGGTTAGGGAAATGTCCCAATTACATCTATTGGGGGCGGTTGAGAGATTGGTCAATGACAATATTTTGTTCTAATGTTATAAAAAATTCAAACACATACAATTTTAAGGCTATAGGTTATTGAATCTGTCCTTTTACCCAATTTTATATTTTGCGGACTTAAACGCTAGTCAATGGATATAGTTGGTGGGGCGTAGGGTGACCAAAATTTTTTATAATTTATATTTATGTATATAATTTATATCATAACAATAAATAGCAGGTTTAGCTTAGATAGGTTAAATTTTAATCTTTTTCCCCAGACGTTGCGATTGAATGATTGAGTCACTTATTAGAGGTTGTATTTTTCTTATTATTTAATTTATAACTCCGGTAAACTTTGTTATAAATTAGGGGGCGATTGTAACAATCCAACCTCTTAGTCGTGCCTAAATCTAATCTCTTTTGGGACGCAACGCCTACTAAAAGAGAATGGCAACATAGAAATACCTCAAGTAAAAAATCAATCGGTATAATTAACCTAACTAAAATTCTTTAGGTGATTAAATACATTAACCAAGATTAAGATTAGGTGATTAATTACCTCTCTGATAAGCGGTAAAAATAGGTTAACCCTAGGTTGTGCTACGAAAGATATTTAATATAACGACATCTCTGAGAGAGTAGGAGTCGCGTTGAAAGAACCAGGTAAAGTGGGGTCTATTGTCCCACTGCTTGATAATAGATGGCGCTGTAATAGATAAGGGAGGTAGAGAAAACAAGGTTATCTTCAAAATCTATTAAATCTTCGATCTTTTTGTAGTTTGTACATGGAAATATAGTTGTAAATAATTAAAGCGTAGGGATAAACATGTAACCGAACCCGGGAGGAGGACAAGGAACGGCTGATTAAGGAATTCTTCTTTCTAAGCCACAACAAAGGCTGTTGACATTGGCCACCTCAAAGTGCAGACAGCGCCGCGTTTCCGCCGGAAGTTCATGGGAACTCTCTCTATGCATTTATGAATAGTCCGTTTTCAGGGGAACGTTTTCAAGCTTCCCCATTGGCTACTGAGGAAATGAAGGTATAAAGCATGGTTTATGAATGAACCCCTTTCACGCCCATTTTAGAAGGTTTTTCAGTAAGAACTTTTTCAAGGTACCCCATTGGTTGTTGGATAAATGAAGGCCAAAGCATGCGTTGTGAATAACCTAAATTTCAGAAGGAACTTTTTTCAAGGTTCCTATTGGTTAATAAGCCGAAGGGAAGGGAGTCCAATCAACAAACGTAACATCTTTAAGGAAATGTGGCCATAGTCGTGAGATTAGGGGAGTTTTGGAGAAAATATGGCCGATTAAAAAGAAACTAAAATTGGGAAAATAGGTCGATTGAGGTTTATACTGCAGGTCACGTCTTAAACCTAAGCAATAATCAAGCAATGGTAGGTCAAATAGAAAAAAATATACTTTAGACCAAAGAAAAAAGCAGATTAGTTTTGGGAAAATTGGCTAATTGAGAAATGCGATTTTGAAAAGAAAACCTGGTATCCCGAAACTCGAAAAGCGAATTTTGGGAGAAGGGGAAGATTTTGAGGCTTTATAAGGCCCTGCCGCGTTCATTTAAAGGAAGTTTTGCTATAACAAACAGCTCCTGAAAAGGAAATTCCCTGCCGGGTCGCGAACTAAAAGTATTCAAACTAACAAACTCCAAGTGATGGGAACCGCTACCCAAACGCGAAACCGTTTAATTTTAACAGTATAGCCCAGTTTAGTTCAATTCGTTTCAGTATAGCTAGGAAGTTTTTCCCGAGAAACAGGAACTCCTAAAAAGGAAAATCCCTGGCCGTTCGCAAACCAACAGTGCTCCAATAAAATAAATCACAAGTAAAGTGAGACCTCTGCCCAAATACGAACAGTTTTATTTTAACAGCTTAGCCCAGGTTAGTTAGGTTCAGCATAGCCAGAAAGTGAGAGGTCTACTGGTAGAGAAGTGAATAAAAGGTGATACCTATTTATTATTATTGTTCATGGCCTGTCTTGTGAGTGAAGTGATTTATTTTAGCTGATAGGGTCCTCATTGGAAAACTGATCGTCCTTCTACCTAGAAAGACAACGAGGTAAGCAAGCATGTTTTCTTTGATAGGAATTGCAGCCAGGTTCTGGGGAATTCTGTCTCCTCGTCGGGCCATTTTCTTCCAATTTAAATGGTACCAACTTTTCTAACTAGAGCCCGGGGACGGGATTACTAGAATCTGGCAGTAATTGATAGGAAAATGTTAAGGTGTCTCTAGTACGATGTTCCTTGCTTTCTTTTGTGTGCTCGTAGCTTGGGGAAAGCTCTGGGCTAGCTCTGGGCTACTTCTTATAACCTAGTGTTTGGCTGAAGAGAAACTATTTATCTCAGCCCAGGGAAATCCCCTGGCAGAGACTACTCTCTGAGGTTGTTCTTATTTTCATAACAAATAGCTGCTAATTTTGCAGTCTCTCAGTCAAACAGTGGGTATTATCGTGCGAATTGAATATACTCTCGTAGGGACCCTCGAGGTCAGCTGTGCGAATTAGTTTGATCAAAGAAAAGTCACGTATCTATCTTGAAAATCCAGGAGCCATGCCTGGCATAAACTAAACTACCTAGTTAATTCTTTTCTATTAAAGGTTAAAATCGTAAATGTTATGTGACGATCAAATCCAGGCATTAAATTATACTCTCGTAGGGACCCTCGAGGTCAGCTGTGCGAACTAGTTTGATCAAAGAAAAGTCACGTATCTATCTTGAAAGTCCAGGAGCCAAGCCTGGCATAAACTAAACTACCTAGTTAATTCTTTTCTATTAAAAGTTAAAGTCGTAAATGTTATGTGACGATCAAATCCAGGCATTAAATATCATATAAGCTCATATTGTAAATATCTACGTATCTACAAAAGATATATTATGTGTCCCACCTAACATTCAACTTATCTCATCATCTTTGGTTACTATATTATTAGAGTATTATGTACAAACATAGATTATTTATTATATTACACAAGACATAACATCTACTGTAGTTCGGGATGGATATAGCAGCTAACTTGTTAACTATAAAAGTCCAGAACGAGGTAACTTGGGAGAGAGGATGCAGAGCTCATTGGCTTTTAGGACACTTCAATGACGGTGATTTGGTTTATTGTCCAAATTGCGATTATAACCACCGAGTTTCATTTTAGGCACCTGCCCCCCCTGGACTAGAGTACTTGCAACTTGTATCGTCTCACCTTGTTGTCACATCATCCTTATGATGGTTGGTGTGAGGATAATCGTGCAGAAGATATTATACTGTCTAAGCCTGTTAAACAATAATCGAAGGAGATTGTTTGTTAAGAGTCTTGACGGTCGTAACTTGATCAAGGAAAGGCCAAATCGGTATTGAACCTGTGTCTTTTCCTTTAGTTGGGTTAGGGGGTATACTCCACCAACACACACTGAGAAAAGTTTCACAGCTCATGATTCCGGTAAGCTAGCTTTTGATTGAGGCCAAGTCTGGCTGGCCAAGGCTACACCAGTTAACTCTAACCGAATTAGAGCCTCATTTTGCGGTACCTTTTGATTCCTAAATCACTTGGTAAACCAAGGCGAAGCCAAACCCCCTTGTGTCCTATAATCCTATAACCGCACGTTGGATACATACCCAAATACCTGAAAGTACCTTGTAGCTCATGCTTTGGTACAGGACTACACAAATGAGTCATGAAGTGGCAATTGTATGTTTCTCATTTCATGATAAACTAGTTGCCAATCCATGGTTCTTGCCTTCGGAAGCACCTAATTGTATTGATTTTATCAATTTTATACAAATAACATAATCTAGTATCCAGTTTTACTACTAATGAACTCTCATGTTTGCTGTTGTCGCTGGTCGGGACATTTGTGGATATTACACATACATTATACTCTGTACAAAGGTGTGGGACTACCACACCTATCTTAGAATCTCCCAAGGTTGTTTAGCGATGGTTGCGTGTCACAGAGCTGAATAAGGTTTAGTTGTTGACCCACATCCATATGTGGCGAGACTATCTCAGGAAAGGTTTCTGGCCGGCACGTTCTCCTAAATATACCAAAGGGATATCACACTCCACAAGCGACCATGGCTACTACAGCCCGGTACGCACTTCATACAACTGTAACATCAGGTTATGTCCGATTTTGGCGTTCCTCTGAGTTACCACACAAATATCCATGTCTGTTATCCGGCCGGGTCACACTGATATGGGACCTGCATTGAGTTAGATTGGATACAATACTAACTAACTTACCTGAATTTAATCAAATTGGGTGTTTCCACCACCTTTGTTTGATGATGTCCTCTTCGGAGTTGATGGCGCCACTGTTAGCGCGTAGATTAGATTCAACGGAGAGAGATGGAATGAGTCTTGAGGGGACGGAGGAAGAAGACTCCCGCAACCCCTTAGGGTTGCGGTAACACACATTACAACTAGATACATACCTATATCTATATCTGTCCTACTTAATAATGTAAGCTAAACCATTCATGTAAGCATATTCATAAGTATAGTTATTTATATTTATATAACATTGCATATTTTCTCATTATATATCTATCCTCCCAAGTAATATCCTTATTATAATTTAGAGTTTATATACCTATACTCATCTACCTGTTCTTAGAAGATAGGATACTGTAGCAGCACTTGCCACCGCCCTGATTCACATCTAATTTTGTCTAAAGCATACCACATGTAAAGATCTTGAGTTACTACATCTTAAAAACACAACGTAGAATATTGTCCTAAATCTAGACGATCACTATTACAATTGGCCATTTGAATATTTAACATATGTTAACTGTTCACCGCTTTATTCACATGATAAAGTGGGTTAGAAGGTATTATTTCGAGGGGGGGTATTTTTACACACTGTGACCATGACGGTCAACCTAGTACTTTAGACTATTACTTTATAGGATAACTGTGTTGAGAATTAACACTAGGTTGCAATTTAACTCATTTTTCAGTTTTAATCGCGTTGCATTTTTTATGTTTAGTATTTTTAACGCCCGACGGATGGAACGCCTCCCTGTCGTCGTAGGTACCGTTCTCGTTTCGCCTTCTAATAAATAACAAATCGTCAAAAGCATAATTGAGTTTATGGTTACGTATGGTAACGTTACCGCAGTGGCTATTAACAACTATCTTCCTTCTGATGCACTGACCTGAATTATATGGACAGCAGGTCTCGCACTGAATTTTGTGCCTATTTGATCTCCAACAGCGCAACATGGCTCAATTCAAATCGGCCCAAAGATCTGATTAAATGTCGTTTTGTATGGTATAGGAATTCCAGCGAACTTTTATAGTTTCATTTCAGTGCTCTGATGTCATATCATGTCATGTCATGTGCCGTGCAGTGTCGGTTACGAATAGCACTGCCCCCTCTCTTCCCGTGGGTGTCGTAAAAACCGACTAAGGGAAATATAGCAGAAGATGGGCAGCAGCACCTTCTTGTTCATAATACAAATTATACTGCGCTCGCCAACCCGCCTGCCAAGCGTGGCGAGTATTGGCAAATCCCTTTATGGACAGAAAGTGCAACAAACGGCCCCGAGTCCCCGGCAGCCCCGCTAGCCCGGACTACGGTAGCGGTCTCGGTAACGGCGGGGCTAGGGGTGCTAAGAATCCCCGGCAGTCGCCCGGCTACCAATCCAAAAGACAACTGGCCCTGGCAACACACAACATACGCACTTTGAGGACTGACGAGAAGATTGTTGAGCTGGAAGAAGAACTGAGCAAGTTACGGTGGGATATTTTGGGGTTGTCTGAAGTCCGTAGAGAGGGCCAGGACACGATAACTCTGAAATCTGGTAACCTGCTTTTCTACCGGGAGGGCGACCAACAGTCCCAAGGTGGTGTCGGATTTCTTGTCCACAAGTCCCTCATTAGCAACATCATTACCATCGACAGTGTGTCGAGCAGGGTCGCATACCTAACACTCAAAATATTTAAAAGGTACTCGCTGAAGGTCGTTCAGGTTTATGCGCCGACTTCGTCACACCCAGATGAGGAGGTAGAGTCTATGTATGAGGACATTAGTAGGGCCATACATACTAACAAAACTCACTTCAATGTTGTTATGGGGGACTTTAATGCGAGGCTGGGCAAGAGAAGCGATAATGAGTTGAAGGTGGGGAACTTCGGGTATGGGCAACGGAACCCTAGGGGACAGAGGCTGGCCGATTTTCTGGAGAAAGAAGGACTCTTTATGATGAATTCTTTCTTTCGGAAGCCGCCTCACAGGAAATGGACCTGGGTGAGCCCCGATGGTTCCACGAGAAACGAGATTGACTTCATTATGACCGACAAGAGACGAATATTCAATGACGTCTCAGTGATTCATAGGGTGAAAACCGGTAGTGATCACCTAATTGTGAGAGGCACATTGAATATAAACGTTAAACTAGAACGGTCTGGTTTAATGAAGTCCACGCTCCGACCTACTCGCGCTCAGATCGAAAACCCCGAGAGCTTTCAACTCGAGCTTTCAAATCGCTTTGATTGTCTAGAAGATCACGCGTCGGTGGACGAGATTAATAACAGGTTCTTGGAAACTGTCCATGCGGTCGGGTCTCAGTTCTTTAAGACTCGCCGTAATAGTAAAACTCAGAAGCTCTCCGACTACACTCTTAACCTTATGGCTGAACGACGCTCGCTGAGACTGCAGACCCCAATGATGTTGAGTCACACAGGCAGCTTAATAGACGTATCTGGAAATCCTTGCGACACGATATTCGTATCTTTAATACTGCTCGTATTAAAGATACGATAGAGCGGAATAAAGGCTCCAAAGTGTTCGCAAGAGATATGTCTTTTGGGCAAAGCCGAATGACAAAGCTGAAGCGGGATGATGGCAGTGTAGCGTCGACGAAAGCGGAAGTGTTGAGAGAAGTCGAAAAGTTCTATGGACGGCTCTACGATTCAGTGGCTGAGCCTGTTACAAGTGTGGCCTCAGACCAAAGAGCCAAACTGACCCGACACTTTACCGAAGATATCCCGGACATCAGTCTGTATGAGATTAGGATGGCCCTGAAACAGCTTAAGAACAACAAGGCGCCTGGTGAGGACGGAATTACTTCTGAGCTTCTGAAAGCGGGTGGATCACCGGTACTTAAAGTCCTTCAGAGGCTCTTCAATTCCGTTTTGCTCGAAGGTACCACGCCTGAGGCATGGAACGAAAGCGTGGTGGTGTTGTTCTTTAACAAGGGTGATAACACCTTATTGAAGAACTATAGACCCATCTCGCTTTTGAGCCATGTTTATAAGCTTTTTTCTAGGGTCATTGCAAATCGTCTCGAACGCAGGCTTGATGACTTCCAACCGTAGACCACATACATACGCTACGACAGGTTATACAGAAGACCAAAGAGTATAACTTGCCGCTCTGTCTAACGTTTGTGGACTACGAGAAAGCCTTTGATTCGATCGAAACGTGGGCGGTACTCGAGTCTCTCCAACGATGCCATATTGACTATCGGTATATCGAAGTGTTGAAGTGTTTGTATAAAAACGCCACTATGTCGGTCCGAGTACAGGAACAGAGTTCGAGGGCGATTCTATTGAAGAGAGGCGTAAGACAGGGAGACGTGATATCTCCGAAACTCTTTACGGCCGCTTTGGAAGACGCCTTCAAGCTTCTGGAATGGAAAGGACTGGGTATCAATATTAACGGTGAATACATCACTCACCTTCGGTTTGCCGACGATATTGTAGTCATGGCAAAGTCGATGGAGGAACTCAGTACGATGCTCGAAGGCCTCAATCAAGTCTCCCAGCGGGTAGGTCTTAAAATGAACATGGACAAGACGAAAGTCATGTCTAATGCCCATGTTGTACCTACCCCTGTTATGGTTGAGAATTCGGCTCTCGAAGTTGTTGACGCGTACGTATACCTAGGACAGAC
Organism: Idaea biselata; assembly: GCA_958496205.1. Classification (NCBI taxonomy): domain Eukaryota; kingdom Metazoa; phylum Arthropoda; class Insecta; order Lepidoptera; family Geometridae; genus Idaea; species Idaea biselata. Next base: position 34,307,223 of record OY292394.1, on the reverse strand, counting down.
AGTCCAGTTAGGTAGGTTCAACTTCGAGAAAGAGGTCAATCGTCGAATCCAGCTCGGATGGGCAGCGTTCGGGAAGCTCCGCAACGTCTTTTCGTCTAAAATACCTCAGTGCCTTAAGACGAAAGTCTTCAATCAGTGTGTGTTGCCAGTGATGACATACGGATCCGAAACGTGGTGCTTCACTATAGGCCTTATGAATAAGCTTAGAGTTGCTCAAAGAGCTATGGAGAGAGCTATGCTCGGGGTTTCTCTACGGGATCGAATCAGAAATGAAGAGATACGTAGAAGAACGAGGGTCACCGACATAGCCAAACGGATTAGCTCTTTGAAGTGGCAGTGGGCAGGACATATAGCACGGAGAGCAGATGGTCGTTGGGGCCGAAAAGTTCTCGAATGGAGACCGCGGATCGGAAAGCGCAGCGTTGGACGTCCACCAACGAGATGGACGGACGACTTAGTTAAGGCCGCGGGTTCACGATGGATGCAGGCCACTTATGACCGAAGCATCTGGAAATCTATGAGGGAGGCTTATGTCCAGCAGTGGACTTCTTACAGCTGAAATGATGATGATGATAATGATGTCATATCTACTCTGTAAGGTTGAGATCAATATGCCCATACGACCAAAAAGTATCTAGTCTACCTTCGCCTGTAGCAATATATGATTTACCTAAAAACTACCTGCTACCTAGTACCCAATATTAATTCCGTACCTACAAAACCGTTTCAGCTAGATAGCACTCATTTTAAAATTATATGTTTTTAAATCTGTACGAACAAAAAGTCTCTAGTCTACCTTCGTTCTCTACCACAAGGTAGCAAGAGTCAATAAACAGTCAGTCCTTTCAGTTCAGCCACCATCAGTCCATTCCGTCAGTCCATCCGTCTTGCCGGCTTACCGTCAACAAATGATTTACCTAATAGCTACGTAATCTTTCCCGAGCATTCTTTTCTCGAACCTTCTTCGCATAGAGATAAAACAATGCAATAGATTTATAAAGCAATTTTCAGATGCGATATGCGATTTTTGGTGTGTATTTGACACAATTTGATAGGCAAATGTGTCACGTACCTACACGTCAAATATGACAATTACTATTCCATCGACACCCTATTAAGACCCGATTGTGAAAGCAGACTTGGGATCCTGCTCCTATTGTTACAACTATTTACTTACTGCATTTTGATGAGCTATTCTGTTAATTTCGGCAAAAATGTTTTTATTGAATTTTATGGAAAAAACTTATTTTTTTTGAAATAATGGCAAGATTAAACTATTAGATTTTTCTTGGATATTTTGTGTAAAAAATCTTATTTTTCGGTTTTAATCGCGTTGCATTGATAATTTTTAGCAGTTTTCAAAGTCCGATGTTTCTTTATTTTGGCACTAAATGATTTTGAAGACTTCATATAACTGTAAAGTTATTTCACATTACATTAAATACCTACTGTGGGTGATCTTATACGGAATTATTTATTATCTTGTGAAACACCGTGTTTCACAAGATAATAAATAATTCCGTAACCATAACCCTAAAAGCAAAAAATCTAAAATTGAGACTGAGATATCTATCTGCCGGTTTTGAGTGATGTTATTCTCTAGTGTTGTACTTATGAATACTTTATCTCTGTGATCACCTTGTTCCCAAATGTAAGTTTTATCACCCATAAACGCGGTAAATGGATGGCAGATTTATGCGACTGTCTGTTTTTTTGTAAGGCTTTTACCTATGTTATAGTATGGAAAACAACAGTAAAACCTTATATGTGTTACAGTCAAAACTCGAAAGTGGTCAACACTCATTATGACTAAAAAAACCTGATTTTTTTTTCTAGACGGTTAAGTTCTAGTTTTAAACCCAGCGAAAAAAAACATAGAAAACTAATGCAGTCGCTTTGCTCCTGCAATCGTAAGGTCATACATAACCTAACACTAACTTTACTTTAACCTATCCGTGTCTATTTTCGTGAAAATTTTGTTAAACAATTTTGACCTAGGGCGTCAGTTAGAATTACACTGATAATATCGAGTACTTTATTAGAATAGACCATCATCTGCAAATTCGGTAACCGATGGGGACAAATGGATGGGGCAAGATCACATTAAAAAGTCCCCAACGGTCACGTAGGTGTTGCATTCGGCGGCCGTTGGGAATCTACGGTTCGAACTAGTTTTGACTAAAAATTATCGATTAAAAGGAATTTTGACCAACTCGTTCATTTTTTAAGTCAACTCTCGGAGCTTTGACTGTAACAAATTTATAGGTAAATAATGTTTACTATTTTGGATTTGAATGTGAAATATTTACCAATTTAAGGCGTAACTCCCATTGCAACCACTAAGGTAGACAGAATTCGTCTTCTGATTTTCGACTGCTAAAGTTAATAAACCTATACCTACTTTGCAATGCGCAATAGGGCTTTAAAACAGCATTATAGAAGTTCTACGAGAGTGTGCTACATCTTACACCGCGTTTGTCACTTAAGTACTATCTGGTGAAATAATTACCAAAAATGCTCACCGGACGATTATAAAAAAATATATACGGTCATATTGAGAACGTCCCCTTTTTCGAAGTCGGTTAAAATAAATAAATAAATAAAACGTGGAACTCCAGAATTATGTGTACCTAGTATTTTCTTCCTTCTCACTGATTTAAAAAATTCACTGAAAAATATAAAGGTGACTCAATCTTTTTCATAAATTTAATATCGTCGCAAAATGTGCATCTCTCTCGACTCTCCGAGATAAACATCTTTCCAAGAGTTTTTATAAAAGAAATATACAAAAAGTGTTTTAATTTTAGACGTTCATCGTTCAGTTTATTTTATTTTGTTTTGTTTTGGACGTCGTCGTCGGCCACGGTAACTTTATTGCTGAGATAATAACAAATCTTAAAACACGATCTTTAAAAATAATTTAGTGATACCATCCTTAGCTTTTATCGACTTCTAAAGGTAGTTCGTTTGGGACGAGCTTTTAATATTTATCCCATCTGATGGTAAGTGATGACATGGTTTTCCTTGCCTTAGAGCTGCACCGGTCTACGTATCGGAACACGTATCTGTTTGACGCTGCGACTTAGGCCGACGGGTGCACGTTATTTTGTAGCCATTTTCTTTTAATCCTGGCAACAAGCGACGAAAGGGTTAGGTGAATTACATACCTTCTCCCAAAATCATTCATCATCATCCGAGCGATGTTCTCGGTTACATCCCTTTTGCGAGCCCGGGGTCCGCTTTCCTAGTTACTTTTACGTCTCCCCTTCCCACGATCTTCGGCATCCCATGTAGTGAGGCCATTGGCAGGCATTTCCGATCTTACGATGTCAAGCCAGCACTTCTTGGGTCTTCCCAATCTGCCGCGGCCGGGCGGAGGCGCCATAGCAAGACATTTGTTCCCCACGTAACTAGCCAGTTTTCGTAAAACGTGACCGTACCGTAAGCGGCATTCTTGCAATTTATCTGCAATGTCTCGGACATGAAGGCTGCCCCTGAGCGGGAGTTTCTGACGCGGTCTTACTGCTAAAATCTTTTTATCTTAATGGTTACGTGTGTTCTACGCAATAACGCAAAAATGCATACTTACCTACCTATATCCCATATGCACTATCTTTTTTATCACTAAAAAATAAAACCTTACAGACCTTAATGAACGACTGACACCATTAAAACAATCAAGCACTTACAATTCGACAGCATCCATCAACCAGCTCGAATGGCAATGAACTTTAAACTCTAACTATCTAAGCGCAAGGTATAAAATCAAGCCGTGTATCACTAATCCATTACGGATATTTCTCTCCGATAGTCCGCAGGGAGCAATTAATGGTGCTTCCTTAAGGCGAAGCTTAGAGGGTGTACGACTTACCGACTATTACAGCAAAGTAGGTATCATTGTCTGTCCGTCACGATAGTAATTGATCAACTTTTGCGATGTTGGGTGTCAGAAATTGGAAATTAAAGACATTTTTCGGTTTTAATCGCGTGGTGTTTATTACTTTTTGCATTGTTTCAACGCTCAACGTTCAATCCTGAAGAAGGGACCTGTAAATGTCTCGAAACGTTGAGCGTTGAAACAATGCTAAAAGTAATATAATTTCAATCAAAAAATAGAAAAATCTATAAAAATAATTGTCATAATACCTACACATCACAAAGAACACACCCTCCATAGTACCAGCAGCAGTTTGAGCTGTGCGGTGACTTATAGTTCCGTCGCAGTCAAACAGTTAATGAGTCAGGACTTTGAATTTCATATGTAAGTATAACTTACTTACTTACTTATACTGTGTGTTTCCGCAACTAGCCCTACAATTGGGCCTTTTTGCGTGACTTTAAGTCGTTAGGTTTCCTCACGATGTCTTACTTCACCGTAAGAGCGATGTCAATAGCGCACTTAATTTCAAAAATTCTTTCACTAAAAGATGAAGCTACATTATCGAGGAGTAACATAGGCTACTTTTGACCCCGATATTCCCACGGGATCGGGACTTACGCAGGTAAAACCGCGAGACGCAGCTAGTTATGTATATGTATAGATTGGATAGCAAGTTCGAAATGTATGCATCAGTCGTCCCGTTGGTTTAGATTGCATGTTATTTGTGCAGATTAGAGGCGGTTCAGTGTCACGGATAAAATACGATAAACGATAACAGCAAATAACATCGCTGTTGTTTGTTGTTGTTGTTGTGACAAATGTACCCAGTGATTGTGTTTGTTAGGTATTATTTGTAGTATCTTAGGGAAGCAACTAATTTATTATATTTCAAGCTAGATACTTTCCATAAAACCCAATGAGTATCTTGGTGCTGGCTCTCATGAGAGGACGCGTTTCGATCCGTTTCGTTCCAAGAAATAAATTTCAAAACCGGTCTAACCTATTCTAATATTATAAAGAGGAAAGATTTTAAATTAAAAACATTTTTCGGTTTTAATGGCGTGGTGTTTATTACTTTTAGCATTGTTTCAACGTTGAAACGTTGAGCGTTAAAAACAGAAGAAAAATCTTGGGAAGATTTATTTATTTGTTTGTTTGAACAAATAGGCTCCGAAACTCCTAAACCGATTTGGAAAATTCTTTCACCAGTAGAAAGCTAGATTATCGAGGAGTATCATAGGCTATTTTTGATCCAGATATTAATACGAAATCAGGACTTTTGCGGGTGCAAGCACGGGACGCAGCTATAGTAACTAATAAAAAAAAACGGGGCAAGTGCGACACTCGCGCATAAAGGGTTCCGTACCACTATCACAATTGGATACGGAACCCTAAAATGGTTTACAACAACCAATTTTTAAATTTTATAGGAAAATATGAAATATTTATCTACGATTCTTACTCCCATCAAACGACCGAATCACTCAAAAAAAAAACCCTTGGCACAAAGAAAACCTGAAACATAAAAGAAACTCTTTGGTAAGTAAGGCAGACTGGTATATTTGACAGATAGGGCAGCCATTTTGAATTTCATGACCAACTCCTGTCCCTGTTCCTGTCCCGCGACTCCTTGTTATTTCTGAAACACGTTTGTTGTATGGGAGCCCCTTTTAAATAATTGTTTTATTTTGTTTTTAGTATTTGTTGTTGTAGCGGCAACCGAAATACATCTTCTGTGAAAATTTCAACCTTCTAGCTATTACGGTTCATGAGATACAGCCTGGTGACAGACGGACAGACGGACGGACGGACGGACAGACAGACAGACAGACAGCGCAGTCTCAGTAATAGGGTCCCGTTTTTACCTTTAGGTACGGAACCCTAAAAACTAACCTCTCAAAAAAAACTCTCTACTCTTTGGTCCGGTAGGTAGGTAGATAAAATTACAAATAATACTTATCTAACAACGCAAATCTGCATGACTTCAGATTTCAGACGATTTAAGATTTTTATCTCTTACAATTTTTAAATCTTTCATTTTTTTGGATTTTTTTTAGCTTATAACTTGCTCTTACAAAAATTCTTAAAAAATAACTTCTTATTTGCGTCAATCACAATACTATCGCGTTAGTAACAATCTAGTAAAAGTTACACCAACTGACAAGACCCTATGAAAACAAATTATAGTGAACAAATTGAGTTGACCAGAGTCTATGATGGAGTCGATAGAACACGAGTTGGCAATTAGTTCTCGATGGAGGCAGACATCGGTCGCTCGGGAACCATGTTTTACCGAAAATTTGAGACTTGTTACTCGTTAGTCTACTGTGTGCTAGATTGCAGTGTGGTCACACGACACGAGAAAAAAAATGTGAGCCGTCACGGGACGCCTGACAGATGTGAAACATCAAAACAGAACTTGTCGATCTAAGCCAACAAAAAGATTTCTTCATCCCGAGATTCGAATGCCGTCCTCTTCGAAACAGAAGTCAGAGTCCCTACGGAACAGGCTAACGAGTTTTTAGAAAGTGACTCGAAATTAACTAACACTTCTAGCACTATGTGTAGGCATGACACAGCGTTATTGATACGTAACAATTATAGCGTGGCGAGGCGTTGCTATGGCCTGTATCGCCACGTGCCTTCCGAAGCACCGAGGAGCACGAACAAGCTGATTTTTGCAGGGGCAGCTAAGCCAATGAGCTCCTCAATATAAGTCGACGACATTCGAGTGTGCGTTATTAAATCCGTCGTCAAAACCGATAAATTATTTAAAATAAATACTACATTTTTATTAATCTAATTATCATCCACCCCATCCCTCCACAGGTATCAACAAATCACCATTACCACGCCTGATTTAGCCCCACAAAAGCCAATTGACAGATTTTTAATTAATATTCCAAGCCCTCTCTCCCACCAGCCTGACAATGGATCGGGACATAATGATGGATGACGTAATAACCTATGAAAAGTCGGCCGCTATTGTTCGCGTTGATAACTCTGAATGTTTGTATGTCATTGTGATGCTGAAATGTAGTATTTATAAATAGTTTTTGGGTGTATGATTCAGAGATATAGATGCATACTTATGCACACACCTTAATAGTTAGGGGTGATTTTTCATAGGTAAAATTTTCTCATCAGGTCATTTCCTGCTAGAGCTGTAGGTACTTATCAAAGACGTTATTATTACAGAGTCATCTAGCTAAAACTAAGTAATTAGATTTGTATTATGGTGACCAAATGATGCATACAATCTCAGTTACTATCGTTTGTGTGTGTTTATTGCTCCTTTTAATTCATGCAAAAACCGCTGCACCGATTGCGATGAAACTTGACATGAAATACGGCTTTTAATCATGCTATTTCCTCGAGATCTGGGTCTCCACTTTTATTCTACGAACGATAATTCCAGAAAATCTGTCATCGAAATTATCAATTTCGGACGGTTTTGAAGGACTAATGACAGATTTTCTTTCTTTCGTTCGTATACTTTCGTAGAATTAAAGTACCCTTCCAGGACTTACGCGGGGTGTTCCCACTGCTTAGTATTAATACTTTTCTTTGAAAATACAAAGGTACATAACATATTTAAATTACGTAAGGTCTTTTTGTCGTAAAAATAACCCATGTCCTATCCTCATTGTCCATCTTTGGTAGAGCTCCGTAAATAACTCGTGCCCTACATTTTTAAGGCAATCGGACATTGAGAACGGCCGGTGATAGATGGACATGACCTGGTTTACGAAAAAATTGGGTAGGTACTGTTCTTTCTTGCTGTCACATAATAGGGCACCTTATAAGTTCACTAGCAGTGCCCGCGACTTCGTCCGCGTAGAAAAGTGACTTTCAGGATTTGTTTATTTATTTCTTCTCATCTGAGCGATGTTCCCGGTTGCATCCCTCTCGGGAGCCCGGGGTCCGATAAACCCCAAATTGTTTTTTTTATTTGGGGTCGGCGCAGACGGTAAGTCATCATTGACCATACCTGCTGCAATTAGATTTGGCAATGTTTTTACGGCCGGCCGCCTGCCTGACACCAACCCTCTTAGGGATCAAGCAGTTTATCCGCCACCGCGCGGGGAGTACTTAAGGTTAGCTATTAGATACGGAAATTGACAACAATAACTAAAAAAGACGTTTGTTGTATGGGAGCCCCTCATAAATTTTTGTTTTATTTTGTTTTTCGTATTTGTTGTTGTAGCGGCTACCGAAATACATCTTCTGTGAAAATGTCAACCGTCTAGCTATAACGGTTCATGAGATACAGCCTGGTGACAGACGGACAGACGGACAGAGGGACAGACAGAGGGACAGACAGACAGACAGACAGCGAAGACTCAGTAATAGGGTTTCGTTTTTACCCTTTGGGTACGGAACCCTAAAAAAGAAGTATTAAAAAGTATCGCTGAGCACAACCGCTTTGCAAGGAGCCGACCGCGCTCATGCATGCGCGCGCAATACTTAATACTTATTTGGTTGCAACATACTTACATTTTTAATATCGCGATATCTTTTGAATGAAATGTCCGAATTAAATAATTCAAAAGGTCCTAGAAAGGTATTGAATTCGTCTTGAATATGAAGTAATTTATTTTGATAAGGATTAATACCAAGGTACAAAATAAAAGGTTATTAAAGCGACGGCATTTTAATTATTTACAAAAATTACAAAAACACTTATTGTGAGATAACTACAATAGTAAGACATATGGTGTTGCGATGTATTTTGTAGACAATTACATGCTCTACAAAGTTGTAGTACATAGTTTTGTTCTATATCCAATAGTTTTCACAGCGCACGCGGCGTAAGGAATATTTTGGTCATTTTTTTCACACCTTGTGTTACATTATTGAACTTTTAGTAAGGATCCCTATTTTTTTGAAAATATAATATAGCCTATAGCCATCCTCAATAAATGGACTATCTAACACCAAAAGAATTTTTCAAATCGGACCAGTGGTTCCTGAGATTAGCGCGTTCAAACAAACAAACAAACTCTTCCGCTTTATAATATTAGTATAGATTGTTGAGTTTTGGCGGGATCGCGTTGAAGAATGTTGTGCTGCAATTTCAGTTTGTTAAAATACGAGTAGTTAGTTTAATTTAAGTGGCATCTCTCTATTGCTGTGTCCTTAAAGGCAGAACTACACGTTCTACCACATTAAATTCAATCTGATTGAAAGTGACAAAAATGTATGAAGAGTGATTGAACAAAGACATTGAATGATTGTCTTTTATGTTTATACGATTCAATTTAGGTTGCTTCATCCAAATTGAAGAGCAAAAGTGAACCGTGTAATTCTGCCTTAATGTAATAATTGTTTATTGTTGGAGAAATAAGAACGTATAAAAATTAAAATGGAATGCGCTTATGCCCGATTTCGTCCGCGATCGCAGCGGGGTCATAAATAAATATTGCACCTCGTTATACACAGTGCAATCTAGCCCCAAACTAAGCATTCGGCTTGTACTATGGATACTAGACACTGAACTAAAACTATACAAGTACGCTACTTGTACTATGGAGGTCAGTGACAACAAATATTGTACATACGGTAAAATCTGGTTGTAGCGACGGCCAAGAGACCGGTGATATTACGTCGTACTAACCGGACGCCGTACTAAACGAACAGCCATTTTTGTATCTAATAATCACAATTAGTGTATTTATTTAAATGACTAGCAAATAAAAAAAAATTTAATGCCATTTTTGTACGCGTACTCACTCGTTACCCGCAAACTAAGTAACTGCTGTAAAATAAACAGTCGCATTTCATTCAGCGATGCAGCGGTTCTTATCTAAGAACGATTTATCTGAAAACACGTCAACGCTCGTCGTTGTAATCGGACAATTGTTTAAAATTCCGTCGTTAAAAGCGGTCGGTCGTTGTAAGCGAAGTCGTAATAAAAGGATGTACTTTCATGGTGGCTCATAATATGAAAACCAAACATATGCCTATAATTACGTCGCTAAAAACGGTTGGTTGTTAAATGGGAAGTCGTACTAAACGGACTACACTGTATTATACTTATATTTTTGTAAATACATACACATGATAACACCCAAACCATCAATCAATATTTATTTTTAACCATAAATACTTGATGGATTTAATTAGTTATGAACGTTCATCTCAACTAAGCAGTCTGTACTCCACATCACCATCATAATCAGTAAAGCCAGAGCTCATCAACATTTCGAAACGATGCGCGATTCCATTTCTTCCATGTTTTTTCCCCCGAGCCCGTTCCCCCGGTTCTTAATTAAAACCGTTCCGGGGATGTTTCCACAGCTTCCTAAATTGACTCTTTAAAACTTGTAATTTGAATTCATTTTTTACGTGACTAAGTTTCAGATGTAGACGTTTTGCGGGAAGCGGATAATTAAGGCTATTTCAGACAAACACTAGGGCTTAATGAACTATGTTGACGACGGTTTAGTTCTTGCTTCTCGCTCCGACGATGGCGTACCTCCTGATGGCGTTTAGATTTCGAATATTATTAAATTTAAGTTTAATTTATAAGGGGTTTGATTTTCGCGCAGTTTTTTCACTTGTGACCCCTGTGTGGCGATACGGGAGCAAATATGTGCGTGCTCAAGCACGTTTTGCATTTCCCTGAGTTGGACAACTAAGGGAAATGCAGAACGTGCGTCCACGTGTGACCCCTGTGTTGCGCTACAACAACAAATAGGGAAGTGCATGCACACGCACGTTCTCTTATTTAATAATTGTCTCTGTCCTATATTATGTGACCCCTGTGTGGCGCTCCGGGAACAAAATATATGCATGCGTACACATGCACGTTCTCCATTTTCCTTAGTTGATGCAACACATGACCCCTATGTTGCGCTACAGGATCAAATATGTGCGGCACATGCACGTTCTGCATTTCCCTTAATTCCTTGTCGTACATGTCATAGTCAATGTCATTTGGTTTTAGGAACCTGACCCCTGTGTGGTGCTACATGTGCAAATATTTGGTACACACCCACGGTCCCTTAGTTGCCCACGCGTGACCCACATGTGACGCTACGGGAGCACACGCACGTCCCACCTTGCCTCAAGTAGAACGAAATCAAAGAGCACGTATCAACAAAACATCGCCATATTTGACTCTACTTGGCTTTTGTTTGATTGTAAATTACCGCCTTGTTCAACCACACAGTCACATTTCACGCCATCGCCTCGTTTACTAACATAAACATTAGTAGCGGAACACGCATGCAACGCAAATTGTCCCTCAAACGACCCCAATATTTGGATACGTTAGACACCGCACTGCACATTAATCTTTGTCATTCATACGATAATTAGTTGCTAATTCATAACCGTAACGTGTACGTGATACCGCCTAATACTGACGTTTCCCGTAATTCATCTAGTTTTGACCGGTTTAAAGCGGATATTCGATTATTTCAATCCTAGTAAAATTATAAACGGTAGAGTTTGTACGTAGGTATGTGGGTTTGTTACTCTTTCACGCTAAAATTACTGGATGGATTGCGATTATAAAGATATATTATAAACTTATAAAGATAGCTGCGGCCCTGAAATAACATAATATATATAGGGATACTAGCGAACCTACTCCCCTTGCGGTGGCGAGTAAACTGCTTAATATGAATAAGGGTTGGTGTCAGGCCTGCCGTAAAACATTATTATAGTCAAAAGACTTAGACTTATATGTAGGTATTATGAACTGATGATCACGTCGATAAATTAATCTAAATCCAAGCACAGAACAAAAATATATTTTGTTACAAACACACAGAAATATATTTCAGCTGAAAGCAGACATCGACACGTAAAAGCTCAAAACTTACAAATTGAATTTAAAATGTTCGTGTTCAATAGACGAACTTGTAAAACCGTCGAACCTAAAACTCCGGTATCAAACCAGCACATGTTGCTGAAGTTCACGACTTTTGGGGGTCATTAATAACGGGGAAATGGGAATCGTAGACTTATAATAAAATAACATTAGAATAAGTACTTACGACTAAATATTATTTATCTTTTCACTTTATTTTTCACATGTAGATTCTTGCGGTTTTACCCGCGTAAGTCCCGATCCCGTGGGAATATCGGGATCAAAAGTAGCCTCCTCGATAATGTAGCTTTCTATTGGTGAAAAATTTTTGAAATCGGTTCAGTAGTTTCAGAGATTACCCGGAAATCACATACATACCTACATACAAAATTGTTACCAACGTTACCTCTTTATAATATTAGAACATTATATTAACCAGCTCCAACTCTTCCATTCGTGTCTAATTTGGGCTATGGTTTGCCACTGTAACGGTTCGCAAAAGCCACCTATTACACAGGTGCTATTCATGAATTTTAAATATATGTAGACATATTAAATCTTTGCAATATAGATCGATCGACAGAGATATCGATCTTGGTTAGTTAACTTCAAATTTGTACGTAGATGGCTTGGCACCGTTAGGTAGGGCTCGCGCTAAAAATTCGACCAATCATGAAGGGCTAAGCAGAGGTTTGCGGGGAATGACGCGGCATTTTTGGAAGCGGGAAGCGTTCCTAGAGCGAGAGCGTCACATCACTTATTTTTCGGAGGTCTTTAGAAGCAGTCACGTATAGGGCTTTTAGCGTGCCATAAGTTTGAATTATATAAATTTTGCTAGATGTTATAGAGTCAGTGTTTGCAAGTTAATTAGTTATTAGAGTCAGTTTTGATCCAGCCAAGATGCCTATACTGTATCTAGTCCTGTAGAGCATATAAGGTACATTATTAATTATTTTTATTGTTTAAACTAGAGGAGGTTTGAATTGTAACGACTTTTCTCCAAGAGTAGACTTCGATAGTCTTAATTATGGGACATGTATAAAATGTATCTATTTTTGTGTATGTTGAATATGTTAATTACTCATATTTTATGATTTTATGCCATTTGTGTCAGGTTAGATTTCTGCACTAAGCTTATGTTTGTTAATTTGACGTTATAAGTTAATATGCAGCTCTTGTGAGTTCGATTCTCGCCCTGCATTTGTACTGAAATATACCTACTGTACTATTGATTACAAAGTACTTTATAGTTGTATGCAATAATTATACTATCTAAAGCGAGGTTCAATCCCTGCGCTGATTGATTGTTCTTTTGATGCTAAAGTACTGGTGGGAAAGTACATTGTAATATCTTTTATATTTACCTTTTGTTCTAAGACTATAACATAGTCGAAGGAACGTCCATTTTGTTGTGTTTGTGTTTTTTATGTGTTTGCTTACAGCTTTAATGTAAATTCATAATTGTTTAATCAGTCTATCTAAAGACAGTCTACAGGAAATTCTATAAAAGAATCCTGTTTACTATAAATTCATTTTTCAAATTAAAGTTCATATTTGTGGACAAAAATAGAGGAAACGCTCGAAAGGAGGTTTCCTTTTAATAAATTTAATTCTAAATTATATTTGGACAAAGATCCATCAGTTAATTTTACTGTAGTAAAATGACCAAAACTAAGTCAAAGCCTAAGTACGTTTGGTACATATATTTTGATATTTCCGAGTGGAATTTACATGAATAAAGATTAATTCAAATCATAATCTATACGTAAGCAATTTACCTTCTTTTTATATCTCTATTTATGGGAAATATTGGTTTGATGATCGGATTTCGAGGTCTGGCAATTCTGCTATACTTGCAAACCGAATCCGGGACGCAATCGACAAAAGACTTGAGTACAGGTGTACTGAATGAAGTTTATCAAACTATAAAATTCTCATAAAGAGGATTATTTCACGTTAATAGATAAGGTATTTGCCTGAAGTCTATAAAGTCTCATAATGAGGTTTATTATAATAGTTTTTAGGATTGTGGAATTCCACTGTTGTCAGCAGTCCATTTATTTTATACATTTTGGTCGAGTTACTATAGAGATTAAAATTCATAATTCAATTAATTTTTGTCCGTTATCATTAATATTTGATTAATTACACCGGTAGAGTTTTTAGGATTCTTTCTCTATCAGGTAATCGAATCTCCGTATATAATAAAACAACATTTTGATAATTTAATTACTGTGCGTTCATTTATACCTAATTCCCTTAATTTTAAGTTAGCTATCTTATAACATTCATTCTGCAGGCTAGAGTTGAGGATCTGACATAGATAGTAGAGACATCTTTCAGTCAATTTATAGCGTAATCAATTAAACTCAAGTAGCAACAATTTTGATCACATAAAACAGTAAAAGATCATCTTAAATTTTCCTTTAACGTTTCAATTAAAGTTGGTTTAGGAGTACAGATAATACTTAGGATAATTTGGTCAGGTGTAGGTTTTCTGTAATCTCGTCTACCTATAGGGAACCTAGAGTTAACTACAATACACAACGAGGGTAACTGTAACTACTAGACCTTCACGAGCCAAAGACAAATAAAGGTACATCACACAATCATAATTAGGTAGTTTAGATAGGTAGGTCAGAATTGATCGTAATCAATTAGGTATTATATCGTTTTAATTCAGGTAGTTAGGGGTGCGTTATAATTAGGTATTTTCGTTTATTTTAGTTGACATACTTTAGGCCTTTAGATGCTTTGTTCCTTTACAGTTTGGTGCCTTTGACCACGATTAGATAGGTATATTAGATACTTAGTTCGATTATAATTGGCACGATTAGATAGGTATTAGTACTTCAGGCTTTGTTCCTTTATACCACTCAGGATTATTTGTAGATCTCGTCACGCCATCTCCGGTTTAGTCTATGAGTCACCTTTTGGAGTTTAGGATCCAGTCAGTAGTGGCTTTCGCAAAGGACTTTTCTGGCATACGGCAGATGTGTTCCGCCCCCGTTCACTTTAATAATTTAATTAAATTGATTCATCGTCCGTTATACGTCTAGTATCACAGGATACGAAACCACGGACCTTTGGAAGGCGGGAGTGAAGCCTAAGCCAACACAAAGAGAAAATTTTCAAAAAGAATTTTCCTCAAAAACTATGAAGTAGACACCAAGCGGTGGTAACCCTATCTGCACCATAAAATGCAGCCAAAGACTTTCACCGGATTGGATAGAACTATTGGAATATCTACAAATAAAAACTACTTTTGCATGGTGATGTGACGGTAGTAGATATCGGGTACTGGGAAACAATGGGGATTATGGGGCCTGCCGTAACAATATCCAATAACCAAGTAACTAAATTACCAATTACTCAATTATGCGAACCGGCTAGCTACGTGGGAAACAAATGTTTTGCCATAACGCCTCCGCCCGGCCGCGGCAGATTGGGAAGACCCAAGAAGTGCTGGCTTGACGTTGTAAGATCGGATATGCGTGCAAATGGCCTCACTACACGGGATGCCGAAGATCGTGCGAAGTGGAGACGTAAACGTAGGAAAGCGGACCCCGGGCTCTCGAGAGAGATGCAACCAGGAACAACGTTCGGATGATGATGACTCAACTATGCGAAGCTAAGCTAAACTAATTCAGTTTAGTTGGTGGTGGACAAACAGCTTGATAGGTGGTAATTTAAGTGTGTAATAATCAATTATTCCTAACGACCACCGGCTGCTTTGCCACGGTGGCCATTGGGAACGTGGTGATGTAATCTTGGCCCGTCCATTTGTCGCCACCGTTATCGTTAGATGGTGATCTAGTCTAATAACGTACCTACTCTACATTGTCACTAGATAGGTAATCGAAACGATCGACAAAGGGAGTAGAAACAACAGACGATCGAAGAAGAAACAACACACGATCGAAGAAGAAACAATAGACCATCGAAGTAGAAACAATAGACGATCTGGGAAGAAACAATAGACGATAAGAGTAGAAACACTAAATGATCGAAGAAAAAACAATAGACAATCGAAGGAGAAACAAAAGACGATCGAAGAAGAAACAATAGACGATCGGAGTAGAAACAATAGACGATCGAGGAAGAAACAATAGACGGTAGGAGTAGAAACACTAAATAATCGAAGAAAAAATAATAGACGATCGGAGTAGAAACAATAGACGATCGAGGAAGAAACAATAGACGATAGGAGTAGAAACACTAAATAATCGAAGAAAAAATAATAGACGATCGGAGTAAAAACAAAAGACGATCGAAATGTAAACAAAAGATGATCGATATAATATGTGTATGAAATTCTCTCTACATTGTATTCATAATGTAACTAGATTATCTCTATACCGGGGATACCTATTAAACAAAGTTTATATGACACGATTCGGAATTCCGGACGCGATAGTCCAGCTTTCGGTATAGTTTTAAGGGTCGAAACCGACATTAGTAATAAGGTTTTATTAAACTGTAGCGCCGTTGATGAGTTGTTAATTAAAGGGGCGTTTTTATTAGGGGACAGTATTACACGTCCATACTGAAACTCTACGAAAATGTCGACACTAATGTTTGTATAAATCTGATGTCATGTATTTGATATTTAGCGTCTTCACGGTGATACAGACTCTGTAGATTTACTTTATAGGTAAACTAGCTCCATCCTGCGATTTCACCCGCGTAAGTCCCGATCCCGTGGGAATATAGAGATCAAAAGTAGCCTATGTTCCTCTGGGTGAATGTAGCTTTCTAATGGTGAAAGAATTGAAATCGGCACAGTAGTTTTGAATTTATTCATTACAAACATACAGACATACGACACACAAAAATACAAATGTTTCCTGTTCATAATTATTAGTGTAGATAAATAAATATTGCAAAACGATGCCCACATCGCCATCTAGCCCCAAACTAAGCAACTAGGATTGTACCTACTATAGTTGCTAGAAACTACAAAATTATACACATTTTTGATACTTTTCTTCTGTTTTGGGCAACTCAAATATTGCCCAAAACAGAAGAAAAGTATCTAAACGTAGTTTATGTATAGTTATACATATGTATTCTATTAATGGATGTGTAGTGACTGGTTGTTGTCGAGGGGAATGGGGCGTGCAGCGGTGCCTTCTGCATCGCTGCGCTTGGGCCTGGGTGGAAGACCAGCGCTTTGGAAGACCAGCGCTATTTGTAAAGTACCCATGTTTACTAGCCACAGCTTTTTGCTGAGGCCGCCGCCCCATTGAAGGTTCGCACAAGGCTTCCTGGAAATTTCTTTTTATGTTATTTGTTAGATTGTATTGTGAAATTGTTTTAATTTATTCACTTTTGTTTCTGTTATATTATGTATTTGTTGCTGTGTGCTTGTCCAAAAAAAAAACATACTTTCTTTCTTTCTTTCTATTTATAAAAAGTGTATTCTAATCAGGACGACATATAACACAAGGCACGCCGCACGGGCACAAGCCTCAATAAATTCGAATGAAAACTGTTCCTTTATTTTATATGAACCGAAATGTTAACTGATGTAGACTAGATTTTTTTATTATAGTACCTAATCGGCAGATTAGTACTTTACAGTAACGATTATATGTATAGCAACGGATGATAGTTTTATTTGCATTCTTAAAATCTAGCCGCGCTACGCTGTTTCACCCGCATTTTCGTGAGAATATCGGGGTTAAAAAGTAGCCACTATGTCAATTCGAATCTTCAGCTACCTGCATACCAAGTTTCATTGCAATCGGTTCTATAGTTTTTCCATAAAGGAGTAACAATTTTAACATACCAACTTACTACTTTCATACAACTTTTACTTTATAAGTAGGATCTACCTTAGATTAGGTAAATCCAAAATACCTAATCTTTATCTGTGGCTAGATGTTTGAAAGTTGAAGTCAAACCAATTTTATACTCACTATGTAAGTAACTAAAAGTTTAGGAAAAGCTTACTTTTAATTTAGACATTTAAAAAAAAGTCACACTATATTTAAGATTTTCTGTGCAATATTTGTTTTTGATTTAAGTTTCAGTACAATAAAGCATATATCAATCGATCTATCTATAAATCTACAGCTTATTAAAATACCTACATTATCCATTGTCGTCTTAACTTCATTAAATTACCTCGAAACATCATAGTGTACTTTAACATTGAACACCAAAGGACGTGGTTTCAAATCCCACCGGATTCCCACTATTCAATTAAATCATTAAACAGTTGAACCCATTAAGTGTCCGGTGTACGGAACCATGATGTCCTCACTGTTTGTAAATAATTATTCAAGTTAAGGGTAAACTCAATGCCCTTGTTTCGGACGCCCGGCGCCCGTAAAGTTTCACCTCGTTATGTCGGAGTTCCACTGAAATGGATCAAAACCTATGGGAATGACGGATTAGGGTTAAATTCTGGTTTAACTGTTCTTGTTTCTGTATTACTTATTATAAAGTAGGTATTTATTACATTCGACCTTGCTGAATAGGTAATACTGGCATTGAAATACTTTCAAATGAAAAACGAAAAAATAATATTTCTTATGATTTTTAGGAGATTGCGTTTTAATACCGCGTAACAGTGATCAGTTTGATATCATTTTATTATTTTTTCTCTAACTTTTCAGTTGGACTTGCTTCCTAGTGACTAGTTGGACTTGTTTCCTAGACTTACGATACATCCATATAATGCTTCTTAGCGTATCTTATTCACAATGTTTTTTGCTTTATTGAATTTTGGGAATACCTGAATAAAAACATATTATAAGTTGTAAACACCGCGCACCCAGCTTCTAACGCCGGTTAGGTACCCCACGCAATAGGCAGCCAGGCTGCGGCAGCCAGTATTCAGATGGGATTTCGTGACTGCCTAGCTCTGCCTAGTGCGCGGGCTTCCATACAACGTCATACCTAAGTGCGCGGGGACTCTAAAAACTATTGGTGTGCCAAATTTCAGCCAAATTTGATTTTGCGTGATTGACAAACAAACATCTTATCTTTTGCATATTTAATATTAGTCAGATAATTATATGTTTTTTTTATATTTTTACTTTTAATTCAACTAATTTACTGCACATATTTTTTATCATTATAATGTGGTATCAAGCGAATTCTGTAGAGTTGCTGTGGCGTTCGTAAAAAAAGTAGATTAAAAAAAAACAATGCTACGAAAGCAATATTTGAAATCGTTTTTTTTATGATTCTTTATTCACAAATTGTATTCACAGAAAAACATATTCAAAACTCAAAAGAACTAAAAGCATAGCTTGAATCTTTTGTTTTCTGCTAGCAAAGTATAAAGTTTAATTTGCGGAATAATTGGGCCGTTTGTGCGGTGCGGGCCGGGCAAGTAGGTTTGTACCTCTGTAGCCTATTGTTCAACGTGTAGCCTACAGGTAGACTAACGAAGACTAACCTAAGTACTTACATTAAGCACTATGAAATAATGCTCAGCTAATTAGGTTGGTCTATCTGTCTGTGTGTTGGGGAAATGTAACATGTTTATCAAATAATACGAATTCCCTCGAGTAGGTACTTCTGATGATTTCATAGAAGTTTGTCCAGTAATTTTCAGTGCTAATAAGTAGACAGACAAAAAACGGTTTTATTCTATATTATCTATCTATGTACTATGTATCTATGTAAGGTGTAGTGGGGTAAATCTGAAATAACTTATTAAATGGGGTAAATCCTAATTTATTCAAAAATGGATTTAAAATCACTCTGATTAAAGGTCTATTCTGTATTTACCCCACTTTCAGAGTTACCCCAGTACACCTTACTAACTCTATGTAATATCTAAACTTATTCTAAAGTAAGAGATGACAATAAGTCTGTAAGTACTTGACCGCAAAATAAAACTAGTAAAGGTAAAATTCTGAAAGATGCCAATTAGGGTACATTTTGGTACTTACAAGTTTTCGTGAAACCCGAATTTGCCCATAACTTTTTGTTGTGTTAACTGAGAACCTTATTTTTAATACACGTAAAAATACCTCATCGCTTCTTCCAGATAAAGGGTCTTGTCTTGACAGACAGACGGACGAACGACAAAGTGATTCCATAAGGGTTTCTTGTTTTACCTTTTGTTTGTTTAGCTCACTTGATTTTATTTCATACCTATGGTTTGCTATCATAATGAGTAGCCAACATTATTGTAACACTATTAGTAAATTTTAGAGTTTTATAGTTTTATTTTATTTAGAGTAGTTCTTCTGTTTTCGCGATGTTGTATTGAAATTAAAGACATTTTTCGGTTTGAATCTCGTGGTGTTTATTACTTTAGCATTGTTCGCGATTCAAACCGAAAAATGTCTTTAATCTCAACACTATATTATAGTGTCATAATAGTGTCTAAATCTTCAGTTTAAAAGCTAACTGTGAACTCAGCAAATACAAAGAGAACCTAAAATACAAAGTAAATTACAGTAGGTAAACTCATCAATCTGAAACGTTGCTAGCAGAGTACTGACTGGAAAAAAGACTTCAATCCCGTGTCGGAGAGGAAAAAAAACGTAAACCACAGACATCTTCACTCTAGCTGGAATTTTACGGGCTGTTTAGAAGACAATGTAATTTGAACTCTATTCCCAACATGCAGGTTTGAAATTCAGGTGGCAGGTTGAAAGTGCTACCGACATGCATTCACCCGGAATCTTTCTAAGCGCATTGTGCATTTAGTTCGTACATAAGAGGTCAATATTGAACAGGAAGGGAAGAAATATGACTTAATTCAGGAAAAGCATAAGTTTTTGAGCTTTTAGCTGTTATTTGACCTTCAGGTTAAACTTTGACGATCCTTGTTCAATGTCATGAAGGGGTGTACTCCTGAACTTCAAAAGTTGTTAACTTCGATACGTCACTTACTTCAACTATATCAAAATCGTTTCATCCGTTTGGATAGCACAGACTGATAAATACAGACATCTCAAACTAAAAACATCCCTATTTTCTTCGGAGCTTAAAAATGTTTTTAGATATTTTTGTTTTTCCGTGGAACACTAATTATGTACATATTATTTTCTACACTTTGGTGTAGTTTCAAAACAAAAACACGCCTGTGAAATTCAATTTTAAAACAGAAGTTGCCTGTATTAAAACTTCAAGCACTTTAAAATCCAACAATTTTAAAATATCACACAAAACCAAACCCTGCGACAACTCCAACGGCACCAAAGCCTCCATTCGCAAAACCAATTCATTACTTTCCATTAAAATTTACAGTAAACGTATCGAACACTCATTATCCCCTATAACTCATCGACTTCCGACCTCTTAATCACATGCGTCTGCCATATTTAAGACTTCAAACTCGCCAAACGAAACTAAACCTTAAAATTCCGACTATTAGATCTATATTACAGTAGCGTATCGGTAGTTATAGCTGTTATATGGAAGTAGCTCGTCTCATTTACCTTAGAACGGATCACATCTCAGGAGAGTTTGTGCGATGAATCGGTATTCTCGCTCCGATGCAAAATGTGGGACGGAGCAGCATAATGCAACCATTGAAGCGTGGGTACTAGTGTTTTGGAAAGTTATTCAACCGAGTGCAGTAATGTTTTGGGTCCAGAGGTTAAAGGATAGTGTAAGATACGTATTTATATTACTTTAGAAGTGGGTAGTGTAATCTGTGGGCACGGCGGCAGTGCCCCCGCCAAGTCGAGCAACAAAGCGGCACGGCCGTACCATTCTTTTCTTGAAGCAACTCAGGCCATTTTCGACCTCCTATAACTGCGTTGTGAATAAAACTAAAAACCTGAATATTCTGTAACCAAGCAGGTATTGTATAAAGACGGTACATTTCAATTTTCATTCAATTTGAACCAGTAGTTTAAAAATTATAACTAGTCAAAGTTTCTTAATTTTGTTAATTGCTCACTGACTGACCGATCATCAAAATTCAAAAGGCACTTCTAGCAGACATAGAAGCTCCTAATTCAGAATACAATTAGTGTTTAGTGTATACATTAAGGGAAAATTATAAAACAAAAAAATATCGGTCCTGTTTTCCCGATAAACACAAACTTCCTAAATAACTTTGTAATCCCATATATATTGTATAGGATTACAATGTTATATTTGCAGTATTGTTCTATTTTATTAATACTTAAAGATACCTGTTCAAGTATTAATGAAATTGAAAAATAGGTGTAGATAGGTATACTTCGAGATGTTGGGATTCAAGAACTAAAACAAAAAGAAATGAGATCCCATCAAAAACATGCTTGTAAAAAAAGCAAGTCTCGCAACTCAGTTCTTCTACCGTAAAAAGTTGTGAGATCCATATATGTTATTCCAAGTCGGGGGCATTCTGTCTTAAGTTATTATTACGTAATTAGCTAATCTAACAACATCTTACAGAGACCATAATAACAATATCTAAAAAAAAGTTATGTTTCAAATAAATTGATTAACTTGGCAATCGCTTGCATACCTACACAATTTGTCTCACAAGTAATACATAATACTATATTAAATTAGACTGTTTGGTGCGATTGCAAAGTTAATCAATTTATTTGAAACATAACTTTTTTTAGATATTGTTATTATGGTCTCTGTAAGATGTTGTTAGATTAGCTAATTACGTAATAATAACTTAAGACAGAATGCCCCCGACTTGGAATAACATATATGGATCTCACAACTTTTTACGGTAGAAGAACTGAGTTGCGAGACTTGCTTTTTTTACAAGCATGTTTTTTATGGGTTCTTCTTTCTCTTCTCGTGTAGTGATATGGCTCACCTAGTGTTAGAGTTTTCAAGTCGCCTTCAGGTCTATAACTGACTTCATGTCTGCTATAAGAGATAACAACCAGGACAAACTGCTTAAAGTGCCTTCCAAAGAACGAAGGAACTCGAGGAAAATATTTTTTTGGTGATGAAATGCCAAGATAAGACAGATTGTAAAAAGAAGTCTATATAGGTCGTAGCCCACTTACACGACTCTGCTCCCACCCGGCAAAAATAATATAATTGCTTTAAATATTGCTCTTTAGATATATTTTACATTGGCATCATAAATTAGCAGACAGCTCGCTTTCAGCGAGCTTACCGCCGTCAGACTGCTCGGGAGTTGACGCCTCGCTGGCCGCACGTTGTAGACGAGCGGTCTGCTAGCAGTAGCCGCGCGCGCCGTCGCGGAGTGTTGCCAACCGTACGATTTAAATCGTATTCGCGAAAAGCGAGAATGGTAGGCGGGTGGACAGCTGGCCGTCTGCTAGCTGTCGCCGCGTGGACTGCTGGTTGCCTGCTAGCTGTCGCTGCGTAGACTGCGAGCAGTCGTCTTAGTTTAGGGCAGTGTTGTATGGGAGCGGTGTTGGAGCACTCTGCTCCAATTAAATTTCCGTTTAATCCGTTTAAATTTTATTTTCCGAGACGTCTCAGTAAAAGTGTCCGTTTTTTATCCTTTGGCTACGGAACCCTAAAAAAAGGACACAGTTAATACAAACGCCCTCACTCTCGTAGTACGGCATCGCAATTAATAACTCCCAAAATGGATCCCTTATCAAATTCAATGATAGTAGATCGTTGCGGACCGCAGACGGTTATATTAAATTTGATTCAACAATCGACAGTCCCTAGGTACCTACATTTTACGGCATCGCATCGGCTGACAGACTTATCGGCAGACAAGTTTATCGGCCGATAGTGGAAGCAGAAATTTGAAGAGTTGATTTCACGTCATGCAAGGAAAGGAGGTAATTGGTAGTACAAAATATAAAAAATGTATGTCCGCTTTTAACATCGCTCTTACGGTGAAGGAAAACATTGTGACGAAACCCTGTACAATGACCCAATTATTAGGAAGACCTTTTTTATGGATACCTAATCACACGAATACTTATTATAAATGCGAAGGTTTAGACTCCCCGCGCACTAGGCAGCCTGGCTGCGACAGCCAGTAAAACATTTGACGTTGTAAGGGAGCCCGCGCACTAGGCCACGAAATCCCAGCTGAATTCTGGCTGCAGCAGCCAGGCTGCCTAGTGCGCGGGGTACCTTAGATGTTTGTTAGGAAATCGTTTGTCTATCAGCTGCTGAACGAGTTTGGCTGACATTTGGCACAAAAAGTCAAGGTCAAATATATTTATTCATTTAGAACGATGTATAGGTATGTACATGAACTTTTAGAAATGTTGAGATTTTACTGTGGTTAGTAGTGGAGATTTTACTGTGGTTTTACTGTGGTAAAAGTAGTTTATAACCAGGTAACTATTTATCTGGTTAAAAACTTAAACGAGTAATGAAATAAAGAAAACGAAAATAAGAAGAAACTCTGCCATTTAAGTATTTATTTACGAATAACAACCAGCTCCCAAACATTTTAAAACATCCACAAAGATTGTAATCTAACATAATACTTAGTAACTCTGAGTAATGGGTCTACTTAACCCTGTCTAAGCTCGATATTAATCTTGGTTTAAAAACTCGACTACCATCGACATATATCTATAGGTACACCTACCATACTCTATTTATTTAGATGATGAAAAATGTTTAAAGTTTTGGATGTTGGCTTAAGTGTACCCGTGTTTTAAAAATAAGCGTTCATTGTAAGGTAACTGGTCACTATAAAATAAATAAGTGAGTGTTGTGAAAATCACACACCGCCATCTAGCCTCTAGGTTAGCTACTGAGCTTGTGTTATGGTGACTAGAAAACGGAAATACTACTTAAATTAAGAATTATTTTGTAAATACATATTTATTAAGTTCTTTGCATAATAGTACGAGTTGATCTCAAGAGAAAGCAGAGCCCCACTTAAATATTTATTTTATTCTGTATTATTATAGCGGCAACAGAAATACTCGTACATCTTCTGTTAACATTTCAAATACTATCGATATCGCGCGCAGTTCATGATAGCCTGGTGACAGACAGAAGGACAGCGGAGTCTTAATAAAAGGTTCTCCATTTTTTCTTTTAGTACAGAACCCTAAAAAAAATATATACCTGTGACCTGTTTGAATGTACTCAGTCCACCTTAGGCCATTGTATGTAGGTACCTGATATATTTGAGAAGAAAAACAACCATAAACAAAAATCTACATTTTACGTCTCATCAAATACACACTCAAATGTTCCTATAGAGATAAAATAACTTTTGACAACACAATAGACAACTTTTTAAATTATCTTTACACAATTACCGAATTACATATTCAATTTGATCAATTTTTGATTTGATTTGATTTGATTTCTCTTAAAATCTGTTTACGCACTGTTAGCCTTATTAATAAACGTGGAGCAAGGTCGGAATAGTGGGAACATGCTTTGTCTTTTTCCGTGACAAGAACTTTCAAAGTTGACAGACAGCAACAAAAAGTGGTAAGTTAGTCCGACCTTACTTCACGTGTATTAATAAGGCTATGTGGCTATAATCTATGAAGGTAGCGGAGAACTAAGTCGTCTTTGATTTAACCGACAGTATTTCGACGTATTGACCCGTTGATTCTTTTCTCGGTCTTGACAAATTGGGCTAGGAAGGTGGTACAGATGCTGGATAAGCCTACTTTACTCAATAATGACCCGGACGCAATATCATGGATTAAAATTAATCCATGATATTTATGGCGAAAAGTTTGCGTTGAATAAATCATTTAAAAATTAGAATATAAGCCAATTACTACTACTTAGTACAATATTGAACAACGTACTACTAAGTACAATAATGTACTACGTAGTACTAATTTAGGAACAGTACTCAATACTTATTATTACTATTTACTATATAATACTTAAGTTACGTACCAATACATTTTGATGAAAATTCAGCTCTGTATACTTTTTTGACTGTCCCATTAACTTCTTTATCTCTATATCCTAAAATTAATAAAAACGAAAACACTCAGCAACGCCATCAAAATGCCCTTAATTGTACAGCAGTAAAACGAGAAAAAATCGTAAAATATGTAGGTATAGGTATAACATCACAAGGATCTGAATTAACGGTCGTATGAAATATATTACCAAAACTCGGCTTTTGTTCCTGTTTCGATCGTCTCTTGTTTCCACTTCGATCGTGTCTTGTTTCTAATTCGATCGTCTCTTGTGTCTACTTCGATCGTCTTTTGTTTCCACTTCGATCGTCTCTTATTTCTACTTCGATCGTCCCTTGTTTTTACTTCCATCGTCTTTTTTTTCTACTTCGATCGTCTCTTGTTTCTAATTCGATCGTCTCTTGTTTCCACTTCGATCGTCCCTTGTTTCAACTTCGATCGTCTCTTGTTTCTAACTCGATCGTCTTTTGTTTTCATTTTTATTATCTCTTGTTTCCACTTCGATCGTCTCTTGTTTCCACTTCGATCGTCTCTTATTTCCACTTCTATCATCTCTTGTTCCTACTTCGATCGTCCCTTGTTTCTAATTCGATCGTCTCTTGTTTCCACTTCGATCGTCCCTTGTTTCTACTTCGATCGTCTCTTGTTTCTAATTCGATCATCTATTGTTTCTGTTACGATCGTTGTTGTTGCCACAGATGCAAAGGATTAATCTTCAAATCTGCAGAATCAAATGAAGCCAGTTCTATTAGTTTAATTAGCTATTTGGTAGGTTTATTTCACTATGTTCGTTGACGGTTCACCTGAGGGAAGAAAGTGGAATCTTTGCTGTCATTGTCTCACTCAAGTTCGCTAAGATCCCGGCCGCAGTCAACCGGGATTCCAACATTTGAGTACAATTCTAATACGGGTACATAAAAAATATCATAAAAATCAAACAAAATTACTTTGTGAAAAGAAACAGTGGTTTTCGTTTTTAAAGCTTTGGGCACACTGACGTGAATGTCGCGAGAGTTAAAATTAATGCCTTTATTTTATTTTTTTTAAATAATCTGAACATTATTATCTACCGTTTCACTGTGCATATTATGCTACAAGTCAATACTTACCCATATAACTTATATTGATCCGAGCAATGTATCGCGATGTTCCCGGTTCATCCCTCTCGGAAGGCCGGGGTCCGCTTAAATACAATAACTTCCTTACTTATACACGATGATTAACAGCTGCATACACTATGTATCGTTTGTCTTTTACTGTCATATGACGTTTCGAAGTTGATAGACAGAGACAAACGTTACATAACTTAGTCATCTGTTAATCATCATTTATAAGAAAGTAGTTAGGTTTTATTGACTACACCTACTGCAAATATATTTGGCTATGTTATGCGACTGGCAAACTTGGTAAGTAAATGTATTCAGTGAACCGCATTAAGATTTACACACAAAGTTAGAAAAAAACAATAAATTTTTGGGGTTCCCCATACTTAGAACTGAAACTCAAAATATTTTTTTTCATCAAACTTTTATGTGTGGGGTATCTATGGATAGGTCTTCAAAAATGATATTGAGATTTCTAATATAATTTTTTTCTTAACTAAAAAGTTTGCGCGAGAGAGAGTTCCAAATTTGTAAAATGTGTCCCCCCCCCCCCCCCCCCCCCCCCCCCTGTAACTTCTAAAATAAGAGACTAATAAAACTAAAAAAGAAATTGATGTACATTACCATGTAAACTTTCACCGAAAATTGGTTTGAACGAGATCTAGTATAAGTAGTTTTTTTTTAATACGTCATAAATCGTAAACCGCAATTTACCTTTCCAAACAAAACCTGTTGTATAGATAATGGTACGGAACCCTTCGTGCGCGAGTCCGACTCGCACTTGGCCGGTTATTTTAAATACACTCGTATATTCAAACAACCAAAAAACTTGAATTAAATAATTTTAAATTCAAACTTCAACTTTGAAACCCACATTATTACTTGAAGTGTTTGAAAGTCTGGGGTGCTAATTTTTTTACCAAACAAAAAGACTTCGGAGCAGCAATAAACAATTTTCATATAGTTTTAAGTTTCTCCCAAGAACCGACCCGATGTGGTTCCGTAAGAAAATTTACAAAAGTTTTTACTTGAATTTTAAAACGGCTTTTTATAGAAGCTTCTGTCGCTGCCAGACGAAAAAGTGTAATAAAAAATATTAGTTTATACATGGTGTTATTTAATAGGTCAGTTTTATATCAATTCAATTAAATTCAAACCATAATATTGTACCGGAACACGGGACGCGCTCCGTTCAATCACAGATAGGTGACATAGGGTCGATAATTGAACGAAAAATTTCGTTATCGATTTTCGGTAAATTGCGCGTGGGCAGATTTTGGGACACGCCTACGTCGTTTTCTATTGGTTAAGAAAGTGATGTGACGCGACTTCTTGGGAGTAGGGATAGCGTCCTTTTTTGGGAAAAATTTTGAACAAGGGCATTCAGGCGCGTCGTCCCTTACAGTAACCGCGTGGCTGACGTTGGTAAACAGCCAAAATTTTAATTAGGACTTTTATAGTGTATAGTGAAGTGAATAATTTATCATTTATTTATTATATTATAAAATAAGCTAGGATATTTTTATTTATTCATATTTTTCAGCTAAGGCGGTAGCCGTTCATGTAAGTCTAGGTTAACCTTGTTCTAGATGTAGGGAGGTTTCGATACCACAAAGTCTAAGATGTAGCAACAATACGTATTTTGTGGTTGAGAATCCTTCTAAGGAAGTAGTGATGGCCGCAAAGGAAGGTTCCTGAACTTCATCCATCCCAAGAGACAACCATACGTACGAGACGGTGGCGGAGGCAGTTATTTGCAGTCTTCTTGTTTTATTTGTGAAATCTAGATCCAGACCGCAGAGACGCAGTGCAGATACCAGCTCCAGCATTTTTCTTTAATTCCCATTTACTTGCGATTTTAATCAAATTCAATTTTAATTTTCAAGTTTTTTAATTCGCGTAAAGTCGCCCATTTTGGTGATTTCGTTTTATAAAATACGGCAAATTATGTTGTTATTTGTGTTATTTTGATATATTATATCAGTCTATTTATCTATGTATTTATTCACGTCAATCTTCATACCGTCAATTTATATATCTCGTTTGAGATTGCGCGTGTTTATATCGAATTTCGCGTAGAACTACTCATTTTAGTAGTTCCGTTTTACCAAGTACGGCCAAATTATTTTATGCGTTTTAAAGAGTTTATCTACTTTGATAAATTCTCGGGTTTCATTTGATTTTTACTAATTAATATTTTTCTGTGTGGTTTTTCAGTACGTTATTAATCCTAATCATTATTTTTCATGTGCTTTTTCAGAATTTAATTAATGTTAATAATTGTCTAATGTTTTAATCCTAATCATTAATTTTCTGTGTGTTATTCCAGGTTTATTTATTTATTTATTAATTATTTTACCTTATTATTTCTCCGATATTCACAATTAAGTTCACTAGAGATCACTAAAAATATCAATTTGAAATTCCTAATTTCGATTCAATTAACGTAATTATTAGCGAAAGACGTTCATACTTTAAAATCACTTTGCTCAAGGTATATACAAATTGATTTTATTCAAAATAACGATTATTTTACAATCGAATCAATAGAGATTGGAATTGGTTCCATTAAGGATTCCATCGTCGTAGTATTCGTGGCTTTGTGACCATGCTCCAATTTAAAGTACACTTGTACAAAACAACACTGTTTATTGGTGAAGATCGAACCTAATCACGGTAAATGAATTTGAATTACTATCTGTCTCCGGTTGCGAGACGGTTGATATTCTAGATTTTGAGACAAGGTCAATAATTGTCCTGCGATGCCTGAACTGAAAGGGCTAGCTTTCTTCAAGTCTCAGGAACACGTGTTCTGAATCGAAAAATATCAACTTACCAATACTTCATAAGGATTTTGCCTGGAGGTTCAGGAGTCATTAATCAACAATTATATTGATTAGCATCTATCAAGGAGACATGGTTATACTGTCATGTGTAATGCGGGAATGGAATTACTTTGAGTAATAATTTTACATATTAATGTAATTAATCTCACCCTATGTGCTGAGGGCATGAGATTTTTACAATTGTTTAAGCTAGACAGGTTTATTGCTAGTTCTTCCTGTTATGGCCGCGATTCCGAACTAGTGTAGAGTCTTTGTAATATATTATTTTGGTTAGGATATAAAAAAAAAAAACAATAAAAACAATCGGCACTGGAAGGTACACTATGTTGGTTGGTATCTACAGGGAAGAGGCGAGTGTGGGGCCTCACCATTAAAAAAAAATAAAAAATATTTTGGTTAATTAATTGCAATTAAAAGTTAAAAATTTATATGGAACCTCTTTCAATCTTCTTTATGTCGATTTTACCACACTGATATTTTATCTTTCCTTATCCACTTCTTATATTCTTATGTGTATTAAATGACTGACGATTATGTACTTGCAGAAATTAGGATTGTTAGGTCAGGTGTAGAAATTTAGAATAATCTCGTCTTTCTTTATGGAACCTAGAGTTAACTACAACACACAACGAGGGTAACTGTAACTGCTAGACTTTCACACGAGCCAAAAACATAGAAAGGTACATCACACAATCAAAAATTAGGTAGTTTAGATAGGTAGGTCAGATTGATCGTAATCAATTAGGTATTATATCGTTTTAATTCAGGTAGTAGGTATTTTATAATTAGGTATATCCGTTCACTTTAGTTATTTAATTAGGTATTTTAGCTTTAGCTTATAGTCATTAGATACCTTAGGTAGGTGATCGTTACAATATATTTATGGAGTATGTAGAGTTAGGGATTATACATAATATGTATTTTGTTCAGCTATAGCTATAGTTAGAGACCGAATGCTAAGATAAGATAGTTTAG
Source organism: Idaea biselata (assembly GCA_958496205.1). Taxonomy (NCBI): domain Eukaryota; kingdom Metazoa; phylum Arthropoda; class Insecta; order Lepidoptera; family Geometridae; genus Idaea; species Idaea biselata. The sequence goes on along the minus strand of OY292394.1, from coordinate 34,276,822 downwards.
CTTAGCTGGTAGGTATAGCTGACGCCGCACGCAGATATTTAGTTTTTACTGAAAACTAAATGTCTGCGTTTTGAGGCTGAGGGAGTTTCCCATGATAGTTGTTGCATAGATAGTCTGCAATAGTCTGCAGCCTATATATACAGCTATAGAAAACTACATTACTAAGCGAGCTAAACCAAACTACCTTAGCTAACTAAAACTACCATCGCTTAGCTTTGGTTCTGCAACGTTCTGTACCTTAACATACCATGTAGTAAAAGAAAATCCAAATTTCATCTCAAACAAATTGTGCTTCCATAAATTTTCCAATAAAATAACTTAAAATAAGACCAACCGCACCTTATCGTCGTACGGAACCATCGATCAAGTGTAATTAGCCACCGAATCTAGGCTCGATCGCAAATATCCCCCCGACCTACCCCTACCCCGGTCTACCCCGACTTCAACGTTCATTACAGGTGACACGGAAAAATGTGCGGCTTATCGTTCTTGTAAAGTTTTAGGTACCGGTTGTTTTTTCTCGTATCGGATTAAGGACGAAGATGTTTAGAAAATGGACAAAAGAGATGACATCCTAACATCATTAAAAATTTCGTCAATAAAATCTATAGGTACTTTACACTAATGTTATAAAGAGGAAAAAATTGTATTTTGTATGTTTGTAATGAATAAACTCAAAAACTTCCGGACCGAGTTCAAAAATTCTTTCATTATTAGAAAGCTACATTCACCCTGAGTACCATAGGCTACTTTTGATCCCGATATTCCCACGGGATCGGGACTTACGCGCGTAAAACCGTGGGACGCAGCTAGTGTATTATAAATAGTTTTCTAAGCGACGTTTTGTGGCACAAGCTGAAGACGCATTACATCGAAATTGTAAGCATTAATTCATAAATTAATTCAAAATTTCTTCACGACAAAACGAGCACCTGTGGCGCAATTGACTAGCGCAGTACACGGAATGTATCAGTTACAGGTTCAAGTCCTGTCGGGTGCAATTTTTTGTAAAGCATTTCATTAAAAAAAACAAGTAGCGAAGTGTAGCAAACACTTTAAAAATAAACCAACAAGATATATAGATCAGGCAAGCAACTGTATTTTTCTTGAAAATATTTCTAGTACAAATGAATTTTGTACTGGTAGTGTGATCTCTTTATATCCGGCTCAAGGCCGGGTTGTCTTGTTGACTTTTAACCTGCCAGAGTCCATCGAGTCGGGTTGCAGGCTTACGGCACTGATTTGAGGACGTTTCGGTGTTACAATAAACGGATTGCGGATTTACTTGTAACTAACTACGCCCCGTGGTTTCACCCGCACAAGTCCCGATCCCGCGGGAATATCGGGTTAAAAAGTAGCCTATGTGCTATTCCAGGTCTCCAGCTATCTACATGCCGAGTTTCATGGTAATCGGTTCAGCGGTGTTTACGTGATTGAGTAACAAACACTCACACATACTTACAAACATTTAGCTTTATAATATTAGTAGGATAGAATAGGATGTATTTATTGATGTTGATCAAATAAAGTTATTTATCTATCTATTTTAAAATCAAGTGCGACGGTATTTTAAAATAATAAATATTATTATTTACAAACCAACTGGAGACATGGGTTGATTGTAACTCTTTGACTGCTGTCGTTTAAATCGCAAATCATCGCAAAATCAAACGCAAAACCAAAAAATCGCAAATCGTTGAAACAAAATCGCAAACACAACGTGAGTGTTTTGAGCAGTCAGAGGTCAAGGTTTAAGCCAAAAAAAAGGAGAAATAATATTTTTTTTCTAAGAGTAGGTTACTCTGCTTTAAACTTCTAATTTTCATTCACGAATTACTCGGTACATCCAAGTTTTTTTTATAAAACACTATTAGGTACATTTAAAATCTATGCACGCGGGCAGTAAAATTGATCTGAATAATATTTGTATAGGTATCTTCATATGTAAGGTAAGAACTCGGAAATAATGTTCACATTACTTTTAGAAACGTATGAAACCGTGCCAATAGAATTTCATTTTATTTTATTGAAGTAGGTTATAATAGTAGCACCTATGATAAGTTTGTCTTGAACAGTTATATTTATAGAGTGTGGTCTAGTGGCAGATACTTCGACTTTCATTTCGAGGGTTGTCGAATCCTCGCCGACCGCACATAACTTTTTCTTAAAGAAAAAAACATTGGTGCGCATGTTTTTCGGGTTCCGTTGCCAAATGGCAAAAACGGAACCCTTATAAATTCGTCATGTCTGTCTGTCCGTCTGTCCGTCCGTCCGTATGTTTTTATTTAAGAATTATATTGCTCTTATGGTGAAGGAAAACATAGTGCGGAAACTGAAATGTCCTAGGACTTACCACGGTCCGAAAGCATGGGATAAAAAGTAGCCTATTAACTAAAAAGTAGTAACTAAAAAAAGCCTAGTCTAGTAACTAGCCTAGTAACTAAAAAAAAATATAAGCCTGTTAATTTTTCCCACTGCAGGGCAAGGGCCTTCTCTTAGTTAGAGGGTATAGGCAGCAAGAGCCGCAGAACGAAGATAGTTAAAAACAGCCACTGCGGTAACGCTTCCGCAAACTTAATGATGACGTCTTAATTACCATGAATCGATTATCACCCGCATTTAATTTTAACGATAGACGTAACAATATTGTTAGCGCTGCAGCGGCTTTTCTTATTAATTTCCCGTAAAAAAAAAGGTGCAATGATGTTTAAGCATGCATGTGATTATGCATTACTTACACGTGATGGTGACCCAATTCGCCCTGAATCTTTCTGAGACTTTTTTACAACATGAACATGAACATAAAACAATGTTAAACGTACCAAATACCACGCGATTTTAAACTGATAAATGATTTCTACAAGGTGAGTTCGGCTACGAGAACATATTATTTCGTTAATAGTCAGTATAGTTTCGATTGCAGGTAAGTTGCAAAGTTATAGTTTCCTTTTAGGCGTAGTTTCCTACTTATATCCTACTAATCTCCATTCAAGAACTTTTCGGCCCCAACGACCATCTGCTCTCCGTGCTATATTTCTTGCCCACTGCCACTTTAAAGAGCTAATCCGTTTGGCTATGTCGGTGACCCCCCCTTCTACGTATCTCCTCATTTCTGACGGACCGTGGACGACTTGGTTAAGGCCGCGGGTTCACGGTGGATGCAGGCCGCTTATGACCGAAGCATCTGGAGATCTATGAGGGTGATGAGGCTTATGTCCAGCAGTGGACTTCTTACAGCTGAAATGATGATGATGATCCTACTAATATTATAAACGCGAAAGTTTGTATGTATGTATGTGACTTTGTTTCTCTTTCACGTAAAAACTACTGAACCGATTGCGATGAAACTTGGAATATACATAGCTAGAATAACACATATCCCGATATTCCCGCGGGATTGGGACTTACGCGGGTAAAACCGCAGGGCGCAGCTAGTTACCTATAAAGATGAAAGTTTGTGAGTACGTATGGGTGTTTGTTACGTATGGTGCAATCACGTAAAAACCACTAAACCGATTACTTACCATGAAACTTAGAATGTAGATAGCTGGAGATCTGGAATAACACATAGGTTACTTTGTATCCCGATATCCCGCGGGATCGGGACAATTTTTAATTTCAATTTCAAAAATCTTTATTAACACAAAATACAACACATACAATAACGTTAAAACTACGATTGATATTAACACGATTTACAAATACTTTGTCAGGCTGAGACGCCTACAAAAGCTTATAAACAGTAAGGTTTGATTTAATTTGACCAGTAAACAATAAACATAATTTATTAGAATGAAATTAAATGCGGGATTTAAGTACTAAAATCTTCGCTTATTACATAAAAAGATAGGGTAGGTTTAAGTAGATTGACACCAAGACAAACTAAGTACTCAACTTAGTTATTGGTGCGTCCAGATTCGGGGCAGCGATGAGAACTGCCTCACCCCCCGCTCACATACGTACAGTAGGCGCGAGAGGTGAAAGTCTAGCGGAAAGGGCGTATCACAAAGTTGGTTATGCGCTTACTCACCGGTCCGGTCGACGTCGTTCGGAGGGAACAAAAGGTAGTGATGTGGTAATCGATACGTTCTGTACCTGTCGATATAAGGTAGGTCGGATAGACCAGTTATACAAATTTTATTAATAAGGGGATTTTTATTACGGTGGTTTTTAGAATAAAAGTTTTTTGTTAATTTTAATATGTAATGTGTTAGTGTAGGGAAATTAATTTCAAGATGTAGTTTAAGTAAATTAGTTTTAAATGGAGTGTTATAGGCTATTTTTAACGCCTTGTTTTGCACGACTTGCAAAGTTTTAAGGTTTGTAAAGCTAGTGCTACTCCATACAGGACATGCATAAGTCATACATGGCCTGACTAAGGTGCTATAAATTCTCATTTTCGTTTGCGAGCTTAGTTTGCTTTTACAGTTCATAATAGGACTCAAGGCACCCAACGCCCGAGCTCCTCTGATACGCATATTCTCAGTATGTTTAGTCCAGTTAAGCTTGCAGTCCATAGTTACACCGAGATAGCGAACCGAACGGCTCCAGGGGATCGCATGCCCTCCTATTTTTAATGTTCGTTTGGGTACTGTACGATGACGACTGAACATAATAGCCTCCGTTTTAGATTCGTTTAGCTTTAGTTTCCATTTGGTGAAAAAAGTATGTAAGAGATCTAACGAAAATTGCAATCTACCTATGATTAAGTCAGTGTCATCGGATGACGTATACGACGCAGTGTCATCGGCAAAGCATGCTAGGTGAGTTCGGGGCTGAACAGGCATGTCGTTCAGGTATAAGAGAAACAAATAAGGTCCCAGGATCGAACCCTGAGGTACACCAGCGTGCACCGAACGATCAGAAGACCTCGTCTGCCCGATGAAGACAGCGAATTTACGGTTAGTCAAGTAAGATTTAATTAGTTTAACTATATCAACTGAGATGCCCAACCTAACTAATTTGTGGAGAAGACCGTCATGCCAAACAGTATCGAAGGCCTTCTCTATATCAAGCAGAAACATCCCAGTTGATAGTCTGAGGTTAAGGTTGTGAGAGATGTGTTCAGAGACACGAGCCAGTTGCTGCGCGCAAGAGTGATCAGCCCTAAACCCAAACTGCTCGTTCTTTAAAAGGTTTCCGGAACACGCTAGTAACCGCGTGTATATAATCTTTTCAAATAATTTCCCTAAAGATGGTATAAGGCTTATTGGTCGATAATTATTCGGTAAGGACTCGTTTTTGCCAGGTTTTTTAAGTGCTATAACTTTAGCATTTTTCCAAATTACAGGAAAGTAACCCAAACATAAGCAGCTGTTAAAAATTAACGTAAGAAAAACAATCACTTTTCTCGAGTAATTCCTAAGCAAGATGTTAGTAATTTCATCGTCGCTGGGTGATTTGCGGGGTTTTAAAGAAGCTATGGTTTTTCTAATTTCAAAAGGTCGGACTAGGTTAGATACGCCTGCAATAGTGTGATCATCTATTGATTGAATTGATTTCCTAATTTCCGGTTCAAGCTCGTTGGTTGTGGTATTAGACGTCAGCTGCATATTAATAAGGAAAGCTGATGCAAGAGCTTCACACTACTCAGACTCGTCATAGCTTATTGAGCCATCACTTGAACGGAGAGCGGGATCGGGACAAACGCGGGTGAAACCGCGGGGCGCAGCTAGTATTTAACAAATAACAAACAAACAAATATAGTTTGTACATTTATAATAGAAAGTAAGGCAAGGTTGCATAGCTTACGTCACAACTGTACCCTAGCTAGATTATATTATTAATAATCTGTGTTAAGGGTATTTAATAAAGTGGAAATGAAATTTTGGATTATTTAATACTTGAATGACTCGCCAAGCTGTCAAATTGCTATAAGTCGTATTTTTTAACAGAAGATTTAGATACCAACATAATTTTTCGAACTATACTAAATTTACCGTAGGCCTAATCATTGTAGACCCTCGTAGACCCAGTCTTGTAGACACGTCACCGAGCTGTATAGACGTTTGTAGCTCGCATCGCTACGACAAGAACGTGGCGTTCGACGTTCGAACGCCACGAACGAACGTTCGAAATGAAATAAAACGGAGAAACATTTTTTTCATTGAAAAATGTTTCTCCGTTTTATTTGAATGTGAATGAATATTTTGGAAAACCTTGCGGTGGGGACACTTTAAAAGTAAAATCTTAATCCGAATAATATCGATCTTTAGGCAGAAAACTAAATTTTTCATAATTTATTTTGGTATTAAGTTTGTATGGAAATGGTAACAGTCGCCACGTTCTTAAAAAGGCCATTTTACCCGACTACGGTAAAACGAGGGTTATGATTTTACCCCAATGTGTCTTTGTTCTTCCCTTTTATTTCTTAAACAAAACTAAAAACACTCAATTCAACAATTCCCGTATTTTCTTCGCGTAACGTCTCAATACCCAGGATTTATCCCACAACAGGAATACCAAACTTGCTACAAACATTAATTTGCAACAAAAACCGATTTTTTTTATTGATTCTTTTTTCTCGTACTTTCGTGGAGCCCAAACATAGGCGCCGCGGATCACACTTTGAGTATAGCTGATCTAAACAATTTGAACTTACTTAGACTTTGTCATAGAGAGCGATAGACGTGTGCTTAATTACCTATGAGCGAAAACCAATTTTTGTACCACCATCGTATTACCCTATTTCTTACCGAATTTTGGCCCCAGAACTTTTTTGAGAAGGGATTTCAATAGGTATTTAATAGAGATGGGCCGACTAGGGGTTCTGCCGACTAGCAGACTTGCCGACTAGTCGGTTCCAAAATTGCTTTTAATTTCGACATATTTGGGGTAACCATGATTACTCGGCGATTGTTGGTATTTTTGGATAAATTTGCACTTCGAAAGCTGTAGCGAAACTTCCAAAAAAATGGTTGAAATAAAAATAAAAGATGAAAAAAAAAAGGAGCTGAGGCATAGTTATGACATTTTAGATTTATGCTGTTTAGATGATGTATGTAGCCAATGATGTGTTTTGTTTACGTTTTTCTGTCTACCCACTTCTATCTAACTGTACTACTTATTCAATAAATATTGGTTTTCTTTGCATAATTGATAGGTGACGACTAGTCGGCATAATTTGCCGACTAGTCGGCGACTAGTCGGCCCATCTCTAGTATTTAATTGTATTATTTTATTGATTTACCAAATTAATATCAGCGCCATCTATACGCGGTATTCTAACACGACGAACCGAATTACGCTTTTAGTTCACGATAAATAGATAGATGGCACTAAACAAAAAAAAACCATTTAGTACTTATGCCAAGGCATCTACATTGTTTATTATTTTATATTAGCGGTACGGTTGTGTCTATGGTTGGTTATTTACATCAATCAAAGGTCGTGCTTGGGAATGATAAGCCTGGGAGCATACGTACGAAAATCGCATTCGTTTTCCGCTTTCGGATTCCGTTATTAAAAAAAAACTGATGGCCGCATAGGTATAATACTAACGTTCTTTTCTTCAACGTGCAAAAAGATTTCCGAATTTACTTTTCGAATGCATGCCCCGCAGTTAGAGAAACGAATTATGATTCAATTCAAAATGTTTCATTGGGTAAAAACTCTTTTTTTAGAAACATCGTTTTGAATCCAATGAGAAGAAGACACAAGTAAGTCATGTTTTCTTTGATGTGATGATGTGATTGTCGCAATTTGGATGGCACTGGATGGAAGAAGTCCGTATATCCGTACACTGAACTATATATCAACCCACAGCCTAAGCCGCTGGTCCTAGAGACATGAAATTTGAAGAGTGTGTTTTTTGTGATGTGGGTATAGGCCGTATAGGTATCCAATCCACTGCAAGAAAGAGTTTTATTAATATGTCTATGGTTTATAAATAATGGTGCCTTGTATGACCATTGACTATTATGCACTTTATGCAGTACCCTTCTATTTTTATTGGATTTCAGCCTTAGCTGCTCTATAAGTAGGAAAACACTAGTAATATTTTTGTAGAATTTCGCTATCGTACGTACTGGCAGTTCACATTCTAAATAAAAAAAAACATCATCCTTCTTTTTGGCTTCGACGTCGGGTAAACTAATAATGTATTTATTTATTTCTCATTTGTATACTACTTCTACTACTTAAGCGCTAATTTACAATAAGCTATAATTCTCTAAGTTTTTGACATGCGCCTTGACACAAAATAATAACGAACGTGTGCGCTCGGTTCAAGTAAGAAAGTTAATCATTTCGCATGCGAAACAGCCACCGGCTGCCAGTCTAAATGAGTTACTAGTGGTGATAGGTCGTGTCGTGGCAAGACATTTTAGATTACAAACAACATACTGTATTATTTATTATTAAATGTATCTAGTGCACATATTCTATAACGTAGTGTTATTATATTAATTACAAATAATATCTTTTATTGTGGTAGTGTGCTGGTTTAGGGTGACAGATTAGGTTGATAAAAATCCAATATCATGGGATCGGAACAATCTAGACCGGATTCAATGGCTGAAGAACAAGCCAGGTGAGCAGCAGCAGCTGTCTGTATATTTAGCCTTTTCAATTTATAGAATTTTACATGATTTATGCAGCACAGGCAACTTTTAATCCATGTCTTTTATGGCGCTGTAGTACCGGAGACATTGTTAGGCTTTACCAGTACATATACTCTCCCAGTCTAGTCAGCCATTCACAGGGGTAAGTACGAGAAATACGTATCCATACGAAGTATTGTTGGTTATAGAATCACCAACTACTGGGTAAACTGTGGATATAGCTATGTTTTTTTTTTATAATGGTCCTTTGTCATAATGCAATAAGCTAACAAGCTATTGTATGCGAAGTGCGATAGGGATAGTGGCTTGACGCGTACGCATATTGAAAGGACCGATTGTGTTTATACCTACTTACTCATATTCATTTAAGTTTATACAATGTGTCGGGTCACCGGTGTCGGAGACTTAAGGGGGGTTAAATATGGGGATTTTTATCGACAAATCACTATCTCGATTTTCTCTTGGCCTCTCCATACTAAAATGGCAGCCATTTTGTTTTTTTTTACTTTGCAGCTCAGACGCCTGCACTGATTTAATCATTGCTATCGATGTAAACGTCTTAGGAAGACAAAAGAGGTGTCATTTGAAAGCTAACAATGAAGACAATCAATTTATGATACATTTTATTCAATATCTTTTTCACAAAATAACATAACAATATTAACAAAATAAAAATCATATTTATTTATTGCATTTTTTTTAGTATTTTAACTTTTTCATAAAAATTAACGTGTCAAGCTAATTTTTTTAAATTGTATTCTCATAGTACAAGATATTTCCATTAAATGTAATGTTACATCAAAGCCATGAGTAAGATAGTTTAAAAGTTATGATGGTTTAAATATGACCCTTAAAAACTCTATTAATAGCACACGTCAAACAATAGACTCAAGATCCCACATTCCATTGGCGTGTCGTAAGACAGGCAGCTGTTCTTTGACAACATGTTAGAAAGAGACATGTATAGGGTGTGAATGAGACAAAATTTCGGCTCTACTCAGGTCAGGATACAATTACAGGTAGTCGTCCCTCGCCTTGCGTTGTGATTACATTCTTATCTGCCGAAGTACTGTGCGTTGTTATTTTCTAACCTCTGCGTTGTGTTTTGGACTCGTTTTGTTATTTTTTTAAACTTTCGTTAACTAAAATGGAAGAGCGTCGTTTTTCAAGCCGCGACGTGGCCAACATCCATTTTGTGTATGGATTTTGCGACGGGAACGCGAATGCTGCTGTAAGAGAGTATGCGAGAAGATTCCCTAATAGACCTACGCCGAATGCTCGCACGTTCATCAGATTGCACTCGAATCTCTCCGAATATGGAATAAGAAGACCCGCTAACGAACGTACTCGTTTGGTGTCTCCGCGAGAGGAAGAAGAGGTGTTGGATTTAATAACGCAAGACCCACAACTGAGTGTCCGTCGCATTGCGATTAGACTCGGTCTATCGAAATGGACAGTTTGGCAGATTTTAAAACGGCAAGGATTGCATCCATTCCATTTTAGAAGAGTCCAGGATTTAATTGGACCTGACGTCGCCCGAAGGACAGTTTTTTGTTCGTGGATATTACGAAAAGCGCGATCCAATCCCAATTTTTTAAAGAGGATTATGTGGACCGATGAAGCAACTTTTACGAGATCTGGATACACAAATCATCGGAACGATCACCTGTGGCTCCAAGAAAACCCGCATGCAGTGAGACCCAGTAGCTTTCAGCACAAGTTTTCGGTAAATGTTTGGGCTGGAATGATAGACGATATCCTTATTGGGCCTCTTATTTTGCCCGCTACATTAAATGGCCCAAGATTTTTGGAATTCCTGCAGAATGACTATGGGGTGTGTATGGGGCCCACTAAGATCGTTGGGCCCAAGCCAACCTCACCTGCTAGCTTGGTGCACCTGCTGATAAACGGACGAGGCTCTGGCGCAGACTTTCCCTTCGGGGTTGGGAGGTCAGACGGCAGTCGCTCCCGTAAAAGTCGAAATTCGCCAAATCTAGTATGGAAAGTCGAGAAAGATATGGCCACAGGGATAGGGCGCCGCCGCATAACGGCGCGCAGGATCTTCGCCTGACTCCTGTGGTAAGTGGACGAGGGCTACCGTGCCACGGGCGGGCACGGAACAACCAGGACAAACTGCTTAAAGTGCCTTCCAAAGAACGAAGGAACTCGAGGAAAATATTTTTTTGGTGATGAAATGCCAAGATAAGACAGATTGTAAAAAGAAGTCTATAGGTCGTAGCCCACTTACACGACTCTGCTCCCACCCGGCAAAAATAATATAATTGCTTTAAATATTGCTCTTTAGATATATTTTACATTGGCATCATAAATTAGCAGACAGCTCGCTTTCAGCGAGCTTACCGCCGTCAGACTGCTCGGGAGTTGACGCCTCGCTGGCCGCACGTTGTAGACGAGCGGTCTGCTAGCAGTAGCCGCACGCGCCGTCGCGGAGTGTTGCCAACCGTACGATTTAAATCGTATTCGCGAAAAGCGAGAATGGTAGGCGGGTGGACAGCTGGCCGTCTGCTAGCTGTCGCCGCGTGGACTGCTGGTTGCCTGCTAGCTGTCGCTGCGTAGACTGCGAGCAGTCGTCTTAGTTTAGGGCAGTGTTGGATGGGAGCGGTGTTGGAGCACTCTGCTCCAATTAAATTTCCGTTTAATCCGTTTAAATTTTATTGTCCGAGACGTCTCAGTAAAAGTGTCCGTTTTTTATCCTTTGGCTACGGAACCCTAAAAAAAGGACACAGTTAATACAAACGCCCTCACTCTCGCAGTACAGCATCGCAATTAATAACTCCCAAAATGGATCCCTTATCAAATTCAATGATAGTAGATCGTTGCGGACCGCAGACGGTTATATTAAATTTGATTCAACAATCGACAGTCCCTAGGTACCTACATTTTACGGCATCGCATCGGCTGACAGACTTATCGGCAGACAAGTTTATCGGCCGATAGTGGAAGCAGAAATTTGAAGAGTTGATTTCACGTCATGCAAGGAAAGGAGGTAATTGGTAGTACAAAATATAAAAAATGTAAGTCCGCTTTTAACATCGCTCTTACGGTGAAGGAAAACATTGTGACGAAACCCTGTACAATGACCCAATTATTAGGAAGACCTTTTTTATGGATACCTAATCACACGAATACTTATTATAAATGCGAAGGTTTAGACTCCCCGCGCACTAGGCAGCCTGGCTGCGACAGCCAGTAAAACATTTGACGTTGTAAGGGAGCCCGCGCACTAGGCAGCCACGAAATCCCAGCTGAATTCTGGCTGCAGCAGCCAGGCTGCCTAGTGCGCGGGGTACCTTAGATGTTTGTTTGTTAGGAAATCGTTTGTCTATCAGCTGCTGAACGAGTTTGGCTGACATTTGGCACAAAAAGTCAAGGTCAAATATATTTATTCATTTAGAACGATGTGTATGTACATGAACTTTTAGAAATGTTGAGATTTTACTGTGGTTAGTAGTGGAGATTTTACTGTGGTTTTACTGTGGTAAAAGTAGTTTATAACCAGGTAACTATTTATCTGGTTAAAAACTTAAACGAGTAATGAAATAAAGAAAACGAAAATAAGAAGAAACTCTGCCATTTAAGTATTTATTTACGAAAAACAACGAGCTCCCAAACATTTTAAAACATCCACAAAGATTGTAATCTAACATAATACTTAGTAACTCTGAGTAATGGGTCTACTTAACCCTGTCTAAGCTCGATATTAATCTTGGTTTAAAAACTCGACTACCATCGACATATATCTATAGGTACACCTACCATACTCTATTTATTTAGATGATGAAAAATGTTTAAAGTTTTGGATGTTGGCTTAAGTGTACCCGTGTTTTAAAAATAAGCGTTCATTGTGGTCACTATAAAATAAATAAGTGAGTGTTGTGAAAATCACACACCGCCATCTAGCCTCTAGGTTAGCTACTGAGCTTGTGTTATGGTGACTAGAAAACGGAAATACTACTTAAATTAAGAATTATTTTGTAAATACATATTTATTAAGTTCTTTGCATAATAGTACGAGTTGATCTCAAGAGAAAGCAGAGCCCCACTTAAATATTTATTTTATTCTGTATTATTATAGCGGCAACAGAAATACTCGTACATCTTCTGTTAACATTTCAAATACTATCGATATCGCGCGCGGTTCATGATAGCCTGGTGACAGACAGAAGGACAGCGGAGTCTTAATAAAAGGTTCTCCATTTTTTCTTTTAGTACAGAACCCTAAAAAAAATATATACCTGTGACCTGTTTGAATGTACTCAGTCCACCTTAGGCCTTTGTATGTATGTACCTGATATATTTGAGAAGAAAAACAACCATAAACAAAAATCTACATTTTACGTCTCATCAAATAAACACTCAAATGTTCCTATAGAGATAAAATAACTTTTGACAACACAATAGACAACTTTTTAAATTATCTTTACACAATTGCCGAATTACCTATTCCATTTCTCTTGAAATCTGTTTACGCACTGTTAGCCTTATTAATAAACGTGGAGCAAGGTCGGAATAGTGGGAACATGCTTTGTCTTTTTCCGTGACAAGAACTTTCAAAGTTGACAGACAGCAACAAAAAGTGGTAAGTTAGTCCGACCTTACTTCACGTGTATTAATAAGGCTATGTTGCTATAATCTATGAAGGTAGCGGAGAACTAAGTCGTCTTTGATTTAACCGACAGTATTTCGACGTATTGACCCGTTGATTCTTTTCTCGGTCTTGACAAATTGGGCTAGGAAGGTGGTACAGATGCTGGATAAGCCTACTTTACTCAATAATGACCCGGACGCAATATCATGGATTAAAATTAATCCATGATATTTATGGCGAAAAGATTGCGTTGAATAAATCATTTAAAAATTAGAATATAAGCCAATTACTACTACTTAGTACAATATTGAACAACGTACTACTAAGTACAATAATGTACTACGTAGTACTAATTTAGTAACAGTACTCAATACTTATTATTACTATTTACTATATAATACTTAAGTAACGTACCAATACATTTTGATGAAAATTCAGCTCTGTATACTTTTTTGACTGTCCCATTAACTTCTTTATCTCTATATCCTAAAATTAATAAAAACGAAAACACTCAGCAACACCATCAAAATGCCCTTAATTGTACAGCAGTAAAACGAGAAAAAATCGTAAAATATGTAGGTATAGGTTACATCACAAGGATCTGAATTAACGGTCGTATGAAATATATTACCAAAACTCGGCTTTTGTTCCTGTTTCGATCGTCTCTTGTTTCTACTTCGATCGTGTCTTGTTTCTAATTCGATCGTTTCTTGTGTCTACTTCGATCGTCTTTTGTTTTCATTTCTATTATCTGCTGTTTTCACTCCGATCGTCTCTTGTTTCTAACTCGATCGTCTTTTGTTTTCATTTTTATTATCTCTTGTTTCCATTTCGATCGTCTCTTGTTTCCACTTCGATCGTCTCTTATTTCCACTTCTATCGTCTCTTGTTCCTACTTCGATCGTCCCTTGTTTCTACTTCGATCGTCTCTTCCTTCTACTTCGATCGTCCCTTGTTTCTACTTCGATCGTCTTTTGTTTCTACTTCGATCGTCTCTTGTTTCTAATTCGATCGTCTCTTGTTTCCACTTCGATCGTCCGTTGTTTCTACTTTGATCGTCTCTTGTTTCTAATTCGATCGTCTATTGTTTCTGTTACGATCGTTGTTGTTGCCACAGATGCAAAGGGTTAATCTTCAAATCTGCAGAATCAAATGAAACCAGTTATATTAGTTTACATAGCTATTTGGTAGGTTTATTTCACTATGTTCGTTGACGGTTCACCTGAGGGAAGAAAGTGGAATCTTTGCTGTCATTGTCTCACTCAAGTTCGCTAAGATCCCGGCCACAGTCAACCAGGATTCCAACATTTGAGTACAATTCTAATACGGGTACATAAAAAATATCATAAAAATCAAACAAAATTACTTTGTGAAAAGAAACAGTGGTTTTCGTTTTTAAAGCTTTGGGCACACTGACGTGAATGTCGCGAGAGTTAAAATTAATGCCTTTATTTTATTTTTTTAAAATAATCTGAACATTATTATCTACCGTTTCACTGTGCATATTATGCTACAAGTCAATACTTACCCATATAACTTATATTGATCCGAGCAATGTATCGCGATGTTCCCGGTTCATCCCTCCCGGAAGGCCGGGGTCCGCTTAAATACAATAACTTCCTTACTTATACACGATGATTAACAGCTGCATACACTATGTATCGTTTGTCTTTTACTGTCATATGACGTTTCGAAGTTGATAGACAGAGACAAACGTTACATAACTTAGTCATCTGTTAATCATCATTTATAAGAAAGTAGTTAGGTAGAAAGTAGTAGTTAGTTAGTTAGTTAACTAAAAAGTTTGCGCGAGAGAGAGTTCCAAATTTGTAAAATGTGCCCCCCCCCCCCCCCCCCTGTAACTTCTAAAATAAGAGACTAATAAAACTAAAAAAAAAATTGATGTACATTACCATGTAAACTTTCACCGAAAATTGGTTTGAACGTGATCTAGTATAAGTAGTTTTTTTTAATACGTCATAAATCGTAAACCGCAATTTACCTTTCCAAACAAAACCTGTTGTGTAGATAATGGTACGGAACCCTTCGTGCGCAAGTCCGACTCGCACTTGGCCGGTTATTTTAAATACACTCGTATATTCAAACAACCAAAAAACTTGAATTAAATAATTTTAAATTCAAACTTCAACTTTGAAACCCACATTATTACTTGAAGTGTTTGAAAGTCTGGGGTGCTAATTTTTTTACCAAACAAAACGACTTCGGAGCAGCAATAAACAATTTTCATATAGTTTTAAGTTTCTCCCAAGAACCGACCCGATGTGGTTCCGTAAGAAAATTTACAAAAGTTTTTACTTGAATTTTAAAACGGCTTTTTATAGAAGCTTCTGTCGCTGCCAGACGAAAAAGTGTAATAAAAAATATTAGTTTATACATGGTGTTATTTAATAGGTCAGTTTTATATCAATTCAATTAAATTCAAACCATAATATATTTATGGAGTATGTAGAGATGTTAGGGATTATACATAATATGTATTTTGTTCAGCTATAGCTATAGTTAGAGACCGAATGCTAAGATAAGATAGTTTAGCTTAGCTGGTAGGTATAGCTGACGCCGCACGCAGATATTTAGTTTTTACTGAAAACTAAATGTCTGCGTTTTGAGGCTGAGGGAGTTTCCCATGATAGTTGTTGCATAGATAGTCTGCAATAGTCTGCAGCCTATATATACAGCTATAGAAAACTACATTACTAAGCGAGCTAAACCAAACTACCTTAGCTAACTAAAACTACCATCGCTTAGCTTTGGTTCTGCAACGTTCTGTACCTTAACATACCATGTAGTAAAAGAAAATCCAAATTTCATCTCAAACAAATTGTGCTTCCATAAATTTTCCAATAAAATAACTTAAAATAAGACCAACCGCACCTTATCGTCGTACGGAACCATCGATCAAGTGTAATTAGCCACCGAATCTAGGCTCGATCGCAAATATCCCCCCGACCTACCCCTACCCCGGTCTACCCCGACTTTAACGTTCATTACAGGTGACACGGAAAAATGTGCGGCTTATCGTTCTTGTAAAGTTTTAGGTACCGGTTGTTTTTTCTCGTATCGGATTAAGGACGAAGATGTTTAGAAAATGGACAAAAGAGATGACATCCTAACATCATTAAAAATTTCGTCAATAAAATCTATAGGTACTTTACACTAATGTTATAAAGAGGAAAAAATTGTATTTTGTATGTTTGTAATGAATAAACTCAAAAACTTCCGGACCGAGTTCAAAAATTCTTTCATTATTAGAAAGCTACATTCACCCTGAGTACCATAGGCTACTTTTGATCCCGATATTCCCACGGGATCGGGACTTACGCGCGTAAAACCGTGGGACGCAGCTAGTGTATTATAAATAGTTTTCTAAGCGACGTTTTGTGGCACAAGCTGAAGACGCATTACATCGAAATTGTAAGCATTAATTCATAAATTAATTCAAAATTTCTTCACGACAAAACGAGCACCTGTGGCGCAATTGACTAGCGCAGTACACGGAATGTATCAGTTACAGATTCAAGTCCTGTCGGGTGCAATTTTTTGTAAAGCATTTCATTAAAAAAAACAAGTAGCGAAGTGTAGCAAACACTTTAAAAATAAACCAACAAGATATATAGATCAGGCAAGCAACTGTATTTTTCTTGAAAATATTTCTAGTACCAATGAATTTTGTACTGGTAGTGTGATCTCTTTATATCCGGCTCAAGGCCGGGTTGTCTTGTTGACTTTTAACCTGCCAGAGTCCATCGAGTCGGGTTGCAGGCTTACGGCACTGATTTGAGGACGTTTCGGTGTTACAATAAACGGATTGCGGATTTACTTGTAACTAACTATGCCCCGTGGTTTCACCGTACGTAAGTCGTAAGTCCCGATCCCGCGGGAATATCGGGTTAAAAAGTAGCCTATGTGCTATTCCAGGTCTCCAGCTATCTACATGCCGAGTTTTATGGTAATCGGTTCAGCGTTGTTTACGTGATTGAGTAACAAACACTCACACATACTTACAAACATTTAGCTTTATAATATTAGTAGGATAGAATAGGATGTATTTATTGATGTTGATCAAATAAAATCTATCTATTTTATAATCAAGTGCGACGGTATTTTAAAATAATAAATATTATTATTTACAAACCAACTGGAGAC
This sequence comes from Idaea biselata, assembly GCA_958496205.1. NCBI lineage: Eukaryota > Metazoa > Arthropoda > Insecta > Lepidoptera > Geometridae > Idaea > Idaea biselata. The sequence goes on along the minus strand of OY292394.1, from coordinate 34,259,488 downwards.
ATGGGTTGATTGTAACTCTTTGACTGCTGTCGTTTAAATCGCAAATCATCGCAAAATCAAACGCAAAACCAAAAAATCGCAAATCGTTGAAACAAAATCGCAAACACAACGTGAGTGTTTTGAGCAGTCAGAGGTCAAGGTTTAAGCCAAAAAAAAAGGAGAAATAATATTTTTTTTCTAAGAGTAGGTACTCTGCTTTAAACTTCTAATTTTCATTCACGAATTACTCGGTACATCCAAGTTTTTTTTATAAAACACTATTAGGTACATTTAAAATCTATGCACGCGGGCAGTAAAATTGATCTGAATAATATTTGTATAGGTATCTTCATATGTAAGGTAAGAACTCGGAAATAATGTTCACATTACTTTTAGAAACGTATGAAACCGTGCCAATAGAATTTCATTTTATTTTATTGAAGTAGGTTATAATAGTAGCACCTATGATAAGTTTGTCTTGAACAGTTATATTTATAGAGTGTGGTCTAATGGCAGATACTTCGACTTTCATTTCGAGGGTTGTCGAATCCTCGCCGACCGCACATAACTTTTTCTTAAAGAAAAAAACATTGGTGCGCATGTTTTTCGGGTTCCGTAGCCAAATGGCAAAAACGGAACCCTTATAAATTCGTCATGTCTGTCTGTCCGTCTGTCCGTCCGTCCGTATGTTTTTATTTAAGAATAATATTGCTCTTATGGTGAAGGAAAACATAGTGCGGAAACTGAAATGTCCTAGGACTTACCACGGTCCGAAAGCATGGGATAAATGTTAAAATCATACGTAAATGTAACTAAAAAAAAATATAAGCCTGTTAATTTTTCCCACTGCCGGGCAAGGGCCTTCTCTTAGTTAGAGGGTATAGGCAGCAAGAGCCGCTACCGCAAACTTAATGATGACGTCTTAATTACCATGAATCGATTAGCACCCGCATTTAATTTTAACGATAGACGTAACAATATTGTTAGCGCTGCAGCGGCTTTTCTTATTAACTTCCCGTAAAAAAATAGGTGCAATGATGTTTAAGCAAGCATGTGATTATGCATTACTTACACGTGATGGTGACCCAATTAGCCCTGAATCTTTTTGAGACTTTTTTACAACATGAACATGAACATAAAACAATGTTAAACGTACCAAATACCACGCGATTTTAAACTGATAAATGATTTCTACAAGGTGAGTTCGGCTACGAGAACATATTATTTCGTTAATAGTCAGTATAGTTTCGATTGCAGGTAAGTTGCAAAGTTATAGTTTCTTTTTAGGCGTAGTTTCCTACTTATATCCTACTAATCTCCATTCAAGAACTTTTCGGCCCCAACGACCATCTGCTCTCCGTGCTATATTTCCTGCCCACTGCCACTTTAAAGAGCTAATCCGTTTGGCTATGTCGGTGACCCTCGTTCTTCTACGTATCTCCTCTTTTCTGACGGACCGTGGACGACTTGGTTAAGGTTCACGGTGGATGCAGGCCGCTTATGACCGAAGCATCTGGAGATCTATGAGGGTGATGAGGCTTATGTCCAGCAGTGGACTTCTTACAGCTGAAATGATGATGATGATCCTACTAATATTATAAACGCGAAAGTTTGTATGTATGTATGTGACTTTGTTTCTCTTTCACGTAAAAACTACTGAACCGATTGCGATGAAACTTGGAATATACATAGCTAGTAAAGATGAAAGTATGTGAGTACGTATGGGTGTTTGTTACGTATGGTGCAATCACGTAAAAACCACTAAACCGATTACTTACCATGAAACTTAGAATGTAGATAGCTGGAGATCTGGAATAACACATAGGTTACTTTGTATCCCGATATTCCCGCGGGATCGGGACAAACGCGGGTGAAACCGCGGGGCGCAGCTAGTATTTAACAAATAACAAACAAACAAATATAGTTTGTACATTTATAATAGAAAGTAAGGCAAGGTTGCATAGCTTACGTCACAACTGTACCCTAGCTAGATTATATTATTAATAATCTATGTTAAGGGTATTTAATAAAGTGGAAATGAAATTTTGGATTATTTAATACTTGAATGACTCGCCAAGCTGTCAAATTGCTATAAGTCGTATTTTCTAACAGAAGATTTAGATACCAACATAATTTTTCGAACTATACTAAATTTACCGTAGGCCTAATCATTGTAGACCCTCGTAGACCCAGTCTTGTAGACACGTCACCGAGCTGTATAGACGTTTGTAGCTCGCATCGCTACGACAAGAACGTGGCGTTCGACGTTCGAACGCCACGAACGAACGTTCGAAATGAAATAAAACGGAGAAACATTTTTTTCATTGAAAAATGTTTCTCCGTTTTATTTGAATGTGAATGAATATTTTGGAAAACCTTGCGGTGGGGACACTTTAAAAGTAAAATCTTAATCCGAATAATATCGATCTTTAGGCAGAAAACTAAATTTTTCATAATTTATTTTGGTATTAAGTTTGTATGGAAATGGTAACAGTCGCCACGTTCTTAAAAAGGCCATTTTACCCGACTACGGTAAAACGAGGGTTATGATTTTACCCCAATGTGTCTTTGTTCTTCCCTTTTATTTCTTAAACAAAACTAAAAACACTCAATTCAACAATTCCCGTATTTTCTTCGCGTAACGTCTCAATACCCAGGATTTATCCCACAACAGGAATACCAAACTTGCTACAAACATTAATTTGCAACAAAAACCGATTTTTTTTATTGATTCTTTTTTCTCGTACTTTCGTGGAGCCCAAACATAGGCGCCGCGGATCACACTTTGAGTATAGCTGATCTAAACAATTTGAACTTACTTAGACTTTGTCATAGAGAGCGATAGACGTGTGCTTAATTACCTATGAGCGAAAACCAATTTTTGTACCACCATCGTATTACCCTATTTCTTACCGAATTTTGGCCCCAGAACTTTTTTGAGAAGGGATTTCAATAGGTATTTAATAGAGATGGGCCGACTAGGGGTTCTGCCGACTAGCAGACTTGCCGACTAGTCGGTTCCAAAATTGCTTTTAATTTCGACATATTTGGGGTAACCATGATTACTCGGCGATTGTTGGTATTTTTGGATAAATTTGCACTTCGAAAGCTGTAGCGAAACTTCCAAAAAAATGGTTGAAATAAAAATAAAAGATGAAAAAAAAAAGGAGCTGAGGCATAGTTATGACATTTTAGATTTATGCTGTTTAGATGATGTATGTAGCCAATGATGTGTTTTGTTTACGTTTTTCTGTCTACCCACTTCTATCTAACTGTACTACTTATTCAATAAATATTGGTTTTCTTTGCATAATTGATAGGTGACGACTAGTCGGCATAATTTGCCGACTAGTCGGCGACTAGTCGGCCCATCTCTAGTATTTAATTGTATTATTTTATTGATTTACCAAATTAATATCAGCGCCATCTATACGCGGTATTCTAACACGACGAACCGAATTACGCTTTTAGTTCACGATAAATAGATAGATGGCACTAAACAAAAAAAAACCATTTAGTACTTATGCCAAGGCATCTACATTGTTTATTATTTTATATTAGCGGTACGGTTGTGTCTATGGTTGGTTATTTACATCAATCAAAGGTCGTGCTTGGGAATGATAAGCCTGGGAGCATACGTACGAAAATCGCATTCGTTTTCCGCTTTCGGATTCCGTTATTAAAAAAAACTGATGGCCGCATAGGTATAATGCTAACGTTCTTTTCTTCAACGTGCAAAAAGATTTCCGAATTTACTTTTCGAATGCATGCCCCGCAGTTAGAGAAACGAATTATGATTCAATTCAAAATGTTTCATTGGGTAAAAACTCTTTTTTTAGAAACATCGTTTTGAATCCAATGAGAAGAAGACACAAGTAAGTCATGTTTTCTTTGATGTGATGATGTGATTGTCGCAATTTGGATGGCACTGGATGGAAGAAGTCCGTATATCCGTACACTGAACTATATATCAACCCACAGCCTAAGCCGCTGGTCCTAGAGACATGAAATTTGAAGAGTGTGTTTTTTGTGATGTGGGTATAGGCCGTATAGGTATCCAATCCACTGCAAGAAAGAGTTTTATTAATATGTCTATGGTTTATAAATAATGGTGCCTTGTATGACCATTGACTATTATGCACTTTATGCAGTACCCTTCTATTTTTATTGGATTTCAGCCTTAGCTGCTCTATAAGTAGGAAAACACTAGTAATATTTTTGTAGAATTTCGCTATCGTACGTACTGGCAGTTCACATTCTAAATAAAAAAAAACATCATCCTTCTTTTTGGCTTCGACGTCGGGTAAACTAATAATGTATTTATTTATTTCTCATTTGTATACTACTTCTACTACTTAAGCGCTAATTTACAATAAGCTATAATTCTCTAAGTTTTTGACATGCGCCTTGACACAAAATAATAACGAACGTGTGCGCTCGGTTCAAGTAAGAAAGTTAATCATTTCGCATGCGAAACAGCCACCGGCTGCCAGTCTAAATGAGTTACTAGTGGTGATAGGTCGTGTCGTGGCAAGACATTTTAGATTACAAACAACATACTGTATTATTTATTATTAAATGTATCTAGTGCACATATTCTATAACGTAGTGTTATTATATTAATTACAAATAATATCTTTTATTGTGGTAGTGTGCTGGTTTAGGGTGACAGATTAGGTTGATAAAAATCCAATATCATGGGATCGGAACAATCTAGACCGGATTCAATGGCTGAAGAACAAGCCAGGTGAGCAGCAGCAGCTGTCTGTATATTTGGCCTTTTCAATTTATAGAATTTTACATGATTTATGCAGCACAGGCAACTTTTAATCCATGTCTTTTATGGCGCTGTAGTACCGGAGACATTGTTAGGCTTTACCAGTACATATACTCTCCCAGTCTAGTCAGCCATTCACAGGGGTAAGTACGAGAAATACGTATCCATACGAAGTATTGTTGGTTATAGAATCACCAACTACTGGGTAAACTGTGGATATAGCTATGTTTTTTTTTTATAATGGTCCTTTGTCATAATGCAATAAGCTAACAAGCTATTGTATGCGAAGTGCGATAGGGATAGTGGCTTGACGCGTACGCATATTGAAAGGACCGATTGTGTTTATACCTACTTACTCATATTCATTTAAGTTTATACAATGTGTCGGGTCACCGGTGTCGGAGACTTAAGGGGGGTTAAATATGGGGATTTTTATCGACAAATCACTATCTCGATTTTCTCTTGGCCTCTCCATACTAAAATGGCAGCCATTTTGTTTTTTTTTACTTTGCAGCTCAGACGCCTGCACTGATTTAATCATTGCTATCGATGTAAACGTCTTAGGAAGACAAAAGAGGTGTCATTTGAAAGCTAACAATGAAGACAATCAATTTATGATACATTTTATTCAATATCTTTTTCACAAAATAACATAACAATATTAACAAAATAAAAATCATATTTATTTATTGCATTTTTTTTAGTATTTTAACTTTTTCATAAAAATTAACGTGTCAAGCTAATTTTTTTAAATTGTATTCTCATAGTACAAGATATTTCCATTAAATGTAATGTTACATCAAAGCCATGAGTAAGATAGTTTAAAAGTTATGATGGTTTAAATATGACCCTTAAAAACTCTATTAATAGCACACGTCAAACAATAGACTCAAGATCCCACATTCCATTGGCGTGTCGTAAGACAGGCAGCTGTTCTTTGACAACATGTTAGAAAGAGACATGTATAGGGTGTGAATGAGACAAAATTTCGGCTCTACTCAGGTCAGGATACAATTACAGGTAGTCGTCCCTCGCCTTGCGTTGTGATTACATTCTTATCTGCCGAAGTACTGTGCGTTGTTATTTTCTAACCTCTGCGTTGTGTTTTGGACTCGTTTTGTTATTTTTTTAAACTTTCGTTAACTAAAATGGAAGAGCGTCGTTTTTCAAGCCGCGACGTGGCCAACATCCATTTTGTGTATGGATTTTGCGACGGGAACGCGAATGCTGCTGTAAGAGAGTATGCGAGAAGATTCCCTAATAGACCTACGCCGAATGCTCGCACGTTCATCAGATTGCACTCGAATCTCTCCGAATATGGAATAAGAAGACCCGCTAACGAACGTACTCGTTTGGTGTCTCCGCGAGAGGAAGAAGAGGTGTTGGATTTAATAACGCAAGACCCACAACTGAGTGTCCGTCGCATTGCGATTAGACTCGGTCTATCGAAATGGACAGTTTGGCAGATTTTAAAACGGCAAGGATTGCATCCATTCCATTTTAGAAGAGTCCAGGATTTAATTGGACCTGACGTCGCCCGAAGGACAGTTTTTTGTTCGTGGATATTACGAAAAGCGCGATCCAATCCCAATTTTTTAAAGAGGATTATGTGGACCGATGAAGCAACTTTTACGAGATCTGGATACACAAATCATCGGAACGATCACCTGTGGCTCCAAGAAAACCCGCATGCAGTGAGACCCAGTAGCTTTCAGCACAAGTTTTCGGTAAATGTTTGGGCTGGAATGATAGACGATATCCTTATTGGGCCTCTTATTTTGCCCGCTACATTAAATGGCCCAAGATTTTTGGAATTCCTGCAGAATGACTATGGGGTGTGTATGGGGCCCACTAAGATCGTTGGGCCCAAGCCAACCTCACCTGCTAGCTTGGTGCACCTGCTGATAAACGGACGAGGCTCTGGCGCAGACTTTCCCTTCGGGGTTGGGAGGTCAGACGGCAGTCGCTCCCGTAAAAGTCGAAATTCGCCAAATCTAGTATGGAAAGTCGAGAAAGATATGGCCACAGGGATAGGGCGCCGCCGCATAACGGCGCGCAGGATCTTCGCCTGACTCCTGTGGTAAGTGGACGAGGGCTACCGTGCCACGGGCGGGCACGGAACAACCAGGACAAACTGCTTAAAGTGCCTTCCAAAGAACGAAGGAACTCGAGGAAAATATTTTTTTGGTGATGAAATGCCAAGATAAGACAGATTGTAAAAAGAAGTCTATAGGTCGTAGCCCACTTACACGACTCTGCTCCCACCCGGCAAAAATAATATAATTGCTTTAAATATTGCTCTTTAGATATATTTTACATTGGCATCATAAATTAGCAGACAGCTCGCTTTCAGCGAGCTTACCGCCGTCAGACTGCTCGGGAGTTGACGCCTCGCTGGCCGCACGTTGTAGACGAGCGGTCTGCTAGCAGTAGCCGCACGCGCCGTCGCGGAGTGTTGCCAACCGTACGATTTAAATCGTATTCGCGAAAAGCGAGAATGGTAGGCGGGTGGACAGCTGGCCGTCTGCTAGCTGTCGCCGCGTGGACTGCTGGTTGCCTGCTAGCTGTCGCTGCGTAGACTGCGAGCAGTCGTCTTAGTTTAGGGCAGTGTTGGATGGGAGCGGTGTTGGAGCACTCTGCTCCAATTAAATTTCCGTTTAATCCGTTTAAATTTTATTGTCCGAGACGTCTCAGTAAAAGTGTCCGTTTTTTATCCTTTGGCTACGGAACCCTAAAAAAAGGACACAGTTAATACAAACGCCCTCACTCTCGCAGTACAGCATCGCAATTAATAACTCCCAAAATGGATCCCTTATCAAATTCAATGATAGTAGATCGTTGCGGACCGCAGACGGTTATATTAAATTTGATTCAACAATCGACAGTCCCTAGGTACCTACATTTTACGGCATCGCATCGGCTGACAGACTTATCGGCAGACAAGTTTATCGGCCGATAGTGGAAGCAGAAATTTGAAGAGTTGATTTCACGTCATGCAAGGAAAGGAGGTAATTGGTAGTACAAAATATAAAAAATGTAAGTCCGCTTTTAACATCGCTCTTACGGTGAAGGAAAACATTGTGACGAAACCCTGTACAATGACCCAATTATTAGGAAGACCTTTTTTATGGATACCTAATCACACGAATACTTATTATAAATGCGAAGGTTTAGACTCCCCGCGCACTAGGCAGCCTGGCTGCGACAGCCAGTAAAACATTTGACGTTGTAAGGGAGCCCGCGCACTAGGCAGCCACGAAATCCCAGCTGAATTCTGGCTGCAGCAGCCAGGCTGCCTAGTGCGCGGGGTACCTTAGATGTTTGTTTGTTAGGAAATCGTTTGTCTATCAGCTGCTGAACGAGTTTGGCTGACATTTGGCACAAAAAGTCAAGGTCAAATATATTTATTCATTTAGAACGATGTGTATGTACATGAACTTTTAGAAATGTTGAGATTTTACTGTGGTTAGTAGTGGAGATTTTACTGTGGTTTTACTGTGGTAAAAGTAGTTTATAACCAGGTAACTATTTATCTGGTTAAAAACTTAAACGAGTAATGAAATAAAGAAAACGAAAATAAGAAGAAACTCTGCCATTTAAGTATTTATTTACGAAAAACAACGAGCTCCCAAACATTTTAAAACATCCACAAAGATTGTAATCTAACATAATACTTAGTAACTCTGAGTAATGGGTCTACTTAACCCTGTCTAAGCTCGATATTAATCTTGGTTTAAAAACTCGACTACCATCGACATATATCTATAGGTACACCTACCATACTCTATTTATTTAGATGATGAAAAATGTTCAATGTTTTGGATGTTGGCTTAAGTGTACCCGTGTTTTAAAAATAAGCGTTCATTGTGGTCACTATAAAATAAATAAGTGAGTGTTGTGAAAATCACACACCGCCATCTAGCCTCTAGGTTAGCTACTGAGCTTGTGTTATGGTGACTAGAAAACGGAAATACTACTTAAATTAAGAATTATTTTGTAAATACATATTTATTAAGTTCTTTGCATAATAGTACGAGTTGATCTCAAGAGAAAGCAGAGCCCCACTTAAATATTTATTTTATTCTGTATTATTATAGCGGCAACAGAAATACTCGTACATCTTCTGTTAACATTTCAAATACTATCGATATCGCGCGCGGTTCATGATAGCCTGGTGACAGACAGAAGGACAGCGGAGTCTTAATAAAAGGTTCTCCATTTTTTCTTTTAGTACAGAACCCTAAAAAAAATATATACCTGTGACCTGTTTGAATGTACTCAGTCCACCTTAGGCCTTTGTATGTATGTACCTGATATATTTGAGAAGAAAAACAACCATAAACAAAAATCTACATTTTACGTCTCATCAAATAAACACTCAAATGTTCCTATAGAGATAAAATAACTTTTGACAACACAATAGACAACTTTTTAAATTATCTTTACACAATTGCCGAATTACCTATTCCATTTCTCTTGAAATCTGTTTACGCACTGTTAGCCTTATTAATAAACGTGGAGCAAGGTCGGAATAGTGGGAACATGCTTTGTCTTTTTCCGTGACAAGAACTTTCAAAGTTGACAGACAGCAACAAAAAGTGGTAAGTTAGTCCGACCTTACTTCACGTGTATTAATAAGGCTATGTGGCTATAACCTATGAAGGTAGCGGAGAACTAAGTCGTCTTTGATTTAACCGACAGTATTTCGACGTATTGACCCGTTGATTCTTTTCTCGGTCTTGACAAATTGGGCTAGGAAGGTGGTACAGATGCTGGATAAGCCTACTTTACTCAATAATGACCCGGACGCAATATCATGGATTAAAATTAATCCATGATATTTATGGCGAAAAGATTGCGTTGAATAAATCATTTAAAAATTAGAATATAAGCCAATTACTACTACTTAGTACAATATTGAACAACGTACTACTAAGTACAATAATGTACTACGTAGTACTAATTTAGTAACAGTACTCAATACTTATTATTACTATTTACTATATAATACTTAAGTTACGTACCAATACATTTTGATGAAAATTCAGCTCTGTATACTTTTTTGACTGTCCCATTAACTTCTTTATCTCTATATCCTAAAATTAATAAAAACGAAAACACTCAGCAACACCATCAAAATGCCCTTAATTGTACAGCAGTAAAACGAGAAAAAATCGTAAAATATGTAGGTATAGGTATAACATCACAAGGATCTGAATTAACGGTCGTATGAAATATATTACCAAAACTCGGCTTTTGTTCCTGTTTCGATCGTCTCTTGTTTCCACTTCGATCGTGTCTTGTTTCTAATTCGATCGTCTCTTGTGTCTACTTCGATCGTCTTTTGTTTCCACTTCGATCGTCTCTTATTTCTACTTCGATCGTCCCTTGTTTTTACTTCCATCGTCTTTTGTTTCTACTTCGATCGTCTCTTGTTTCTAATTCGATCGTCTCTTGTTTCCACTTCGATCGTCCCTTGTTTCAACTTCGATCGTCTCTTGTTTCTAACTCGATCGTCTTTTGTTTTCATTTTTATTATCTCTTGTTTCCACTTCGATCGTCTCTTGTTTCCACTTCGATCGTCTCTTATTTCCACTTCTATCATCTCTTGTTCCTACTTCGATCGTCCCTTGTTTCTACTTCGATCGTCTCTTCCTTCTACTTCGATCGTCCCTTGTTTCTACTTCGATCATCTTTTGTTTCTACTTCGATCGTCTCTTGTTTCTAATTCGATCGTCTCTTGTTTCCACTTCGATCGTCCCTTGTTTCTACTTCGATCGTCTCTTGTTTCTAATTCGATCATCTATTGTTTCTGTTACGATCGTTGTTGTTGCCACAGATGCAAAGGATTAATCTTCAAATCTGCAGAATCAAATGAAGCCAGTTCTATTACTTTAATTAGCTATTTGGTAGGTTTATTTCACTATGTTCGTTGACGGTTCACCTGAGGGAAGAAAGTGGAATCTTTGCTGTCATTGTCTCACTCAAGTTCGCTAAGATCCCGGCCGCAGTCAACCGGGATTCCAACATTTGAGTACAATTCTAATACGGGTACATAAAAAATATCATAAAAATCAAACAAAATTACTTTGTGAAAAGAAACAGTGGTTTTCGTTTTTAAAGCTTTGGGCACACTGACGTGAATGTCGCGAGAGTTAAAATTAATGCCTTTATTTTATTTTTTTAAAATAATCTGAACATTATTATCTACCGTTTCACTGTGCATATTATGCTACAAGTCAATACTTACCCATATAACTTATATTGATCCGAGCAATGTATCGCGATGTTCCCGGTTCATCCCTCTCGGAAGGCCGGGGTCCGCTTAAATACAATAACTTCCTTACTTATACACGATGATTAACAGCTGCATACACTATGTATCGTTTGTCTTTTACTGTCATATGACGTTTCGAAGTTGATAGACAGAGACAAACGTTACATAACTTAGTCATCTGTTAATCATCATTTATAAGAAAGTAGTTAGGTTTTATTGACTACACCTACTGCAAATATATTTGGCTATGTTATGCGACTGGCAAACTTGGTAAGTAAATGTATTTAGTGAACCGCATTAAGATTTACACACAAAGTTAGAAAAAAACAATAAATTTTTGGGGTTCCCCATACTTAGAACTGAAACTCAAAATATTTTTTTTCATCAAACTTTTATGTGTAGGGTATCTATGGATAGGTCTTCAAAAATGATATTGAGATTTCTAATATAATTTTTTTCTTAACTAAAAAGTTTGCGCGAGCGACAGTTCCAAATTTGTAAAATGTGTCCCCCCCCCCCCCCCCCCCCCTGTAACTTCTAAAATAAGAGACTAATAAAACTAAATAAAAAAATGATGTTGTAAACTTTCACCGAAAATTGGTTTGAACGAGATCTAGTATAAGTAGTTTTTTTTAATACGTCATAAATCGTAAACCGCAATTTACCTTTCCAAACAAAACCTGTTGTATAGATAATGGTCCGGAACCCTTCGTGCGCGAGTCCGACTCGCACTTGGCCGGTTATTTTAAATACACTCGTATATTCAAACAACCAAAAAACTTAAATTAAATAATTTTAAATTCAAACTTCAACTTTGAAACCCACATTATTACTTGAAGTGTTTGAAAGTCTGGGGTGCTAATTTTTTTACCAAACAAAACGACTTTGGAGCAGCAATAAACAATTTTCATATAGTTTTAAGTTTCTCCCAAGAACCGACCCGATGTGGTTCCGTAAGAAAATTTACAAAAGTTTTTACTTGAATTTTAAAACGGCTTTTTATAGAAGCTTCTGTCGCTGCCAGACGAAAAAGTGTAATAAAAAATATTACTTTGGTGTTATTTAATAGGTCAGTTTTATATCAATTCAATTAAATTCAAACCATAATACCTATATTTATGGAGTATGTAAGGGATTATACATAATATGTATTTTGTTCAGCTATAGCTATAGTTAGAGACCGAATGCTAAGATAAGATAGTTTAGCTTAGCTGGTAGGTATAGCTGACGCCGCACGCAGATATTTAGTTTTTACTGAAAACTAAATGTCTGCGTTTTGAGGCTGAGGGAGTTTCCCATGATAGTTGTTGCATAGATAGTCTGCAATAGTCTGCAGCCTATATATACAGCTATAGAAAACTACGTTACTAAGCGAGCTAAACCAAACTACCTTAGCTAACTAAAACTACCATCGCTTAGCTTTGGTTCTGCAACGTTCTGTACCTTAACATACCATGTAGTAAAAGAAAATCCAAATTTCATCTCAAACAAATTGTGCTTCCATAAATTTTCCAATAAAATAACTTAAAATAAGACCAACCGCACCTTATCGTCGTACGGAACCATCGATCAAGTGTAATTAGCCACCGAATCTAGGCTCGATCGCAAATATCCCCCCGACCTACCCCTACCCCGGTCTACCCCGACTTCAACGTTCATTACAGGTGACACGGAAAAATGTGCGGCTTATCGTTCTTGTAAAGTTTTAGGTACCGGTTGTTTTTTCTCGTATCGGATTAAGGACGAAGATGTTTAGAAAATGGACAAAAGAGATGACATCCTAACATCATTAAAAATTTCGTCAATAAAATCTATAGGTACTTTACACTAATGTTATAAAGAGGAAAAAATTGTATTTTGTATGTTTGTAATGAATAAACTCAAAAACTTCCGGACCGAGTTCAAAAATTCTTTCATTATTAGAAAGCTACATTCACCCTGAGTAACATAGGCTACTTTTGATCCCGATATTCCCACGGGATCGGGACTTACGTGCGTAAAACCGTGGGACGCAGCTAGTGTATTATAAATAGTTTTCTAAGCGACGTTTTGTGGCACAAGCTGAAGACGCATTACATCGAAATTGTAAGCATTAATTCATAAATTAATTCAAAATTTCTTCACGACAAAACGAGCACCTGTGGCGCAATTGACTAGCGCAGTACACGGAATGTATCAGTTACAGGTTCAAGTCCTGTCGGGTGCAATTTTTTGTAAAGCATTTCATTAAAAAAAACAAGTAGCGAAGTGTAGCAAACACTTTAAAAATAAACCAACAAGATATATGGATCAGGCAAGCAACTGTATTTTTCTTGAAAATATTTCTAGTACAAATGAATTTTGTACTGGTAGTGTGATCTCTTTATATCCGGCTCAAGGCCGGGTTGTCTTGTTGACTTTTAACCTGCCAGAGTCCATCGAGTCGGGTTGCAGGCTTACGGCACTGATTTGAGGACGTTTCGGTGTTACAATAAACGGATTGCGGATTTACTTGTAACTAACTACGCCCCGTGGTTTCACCCGCACAAGTCCCGATCCCGCGGGAATATCGGGTTAAAAAGTAGCCTATGTGCTATTCCAGGTCTCCAGCTATCTACATGCCGAGTTTCATGGTAATCGGTTCAGCGGTGTTTACGTGATTGAGTAACAAACACTCACACATACTTACAAACATTTAGCTTTATAATATTAGTAGGATAGAATAGGATGTATTTATTGATGTTGATCAAATAAAGTTATTTATCTATCTATTTTATAATCAAGTGCGACGGTATTTTAAAATAATAAATATTATTATTTACAAACCAACTGGAGACATGGGTTGATTGTAACTCTTTGACTGCTGTCGTTTAAATCGCAAATCATCGCAAAATGAAACGCAAAACCAAAAAATCGCAAATCGTTGAAACAAAATCGCAAACACAACGTGAGTGTTTTGAGCAGTCAGAGGTCAAGGTTTAAGCCAAAAAAAAAAGAGAAATAATATTTTTTTTCTAAGAGTAGGTACTCTGCTTTAAAGTTCTAATTTTCATTCACGAATTACTCGGTACATCCAAGTTTTTTTTACAAAACACTATTAGGTACATTTAAAATCTATGCACGCGGGCAGTAAAATTGATCTGAATAATATTTGTATAGGTATCTTCATATGTAAGGTAAGAACTCGGAAATAATGTTCACATTACTTTTAGAAACGTATGAAACCGTGCCAATAGAATTTCATTTTATTTTATTGAAGTAGGTTATAATAGTAGCACCTATGATAAGTTTGTCTTGAACAGTTATATTTATAGAGTGTGGTCTAATGGCAGATACTTCGACTTTCATTTCGAGGGTTGTTGAATCCTCGCCGACCGCACATAACTTTTTCTTAAAGAAAAAAACATTGGTGCGCATGTTTTTCGGGTTCCGTAGCCAAATGGCAAAAAACGGAACCCTTATAAATTTGTCATGTCTGTCTGTCCGTCTGTCCGTCCGTCCGTATGGTTTTATTTAAGAATAATATTGCTCTTATGGTGAAGGAAAACATAGTGCGGAAACTGAAATGTCCTAGGACTTACCACGGTCCGAAAGCATGGGATAAATGTTAAAATCATACGTAAATGTAACTAAAAAAAAATATAAGCCTGTTAATTTTTCCCACTGCAGGACAAGGGCCTTCTCTTAGTTAGAGGGTATAGGCAGCAAGAGCCGCAGAACGAAGATAGTTAAAAACAGCCACTGCGGTAACGCTTCCGCAAACTTAATGATGACGTCTTAATTACCATGAATCGATTATCACCCGCATTTAATTTTAACGATAGACGTAACAATATTGTTAGCGCTGCAGCGGCTTTTCTTATTAATTTCCCGTAAAAAAAAAGGTGCAATGATGTTTAAGCATGCATGTGATTATGCATTACTTACACGTGATGGTGACCCAATTCGCCCTGAATCTTTCTGAGACTTTTTTACAACATGAACATAAAACAATGTTAAACGTACCAAATACCACGCGATTTTAAACTGATAAATGATTTCTACAAGGTGAGTTCGGCTACGAGAACATATTATTTCGTTAATAGTCAGTATAGTTTCGATTGCAGGTAAGTTGCAAAGTTATAGTTTCTTTTTAGGCGTAGTTTCCTACTTATATCCTACTAATCTCCATTCAAGAACTTTTCGGCCCCAACGACCATCTGCTCTCCGTGCTATATTTCCTGCCCACTGCCACTTTAAAGAGCTAATCCGTTTGGCTATGTCGGTGACCCTCGTTCTTCTACGTATCTCCTCTTTTCTGACGGACCGTGGACGACTTGGTTAAGGTTCACGGTGGATGCAGGCCGCTTATGACCGAAGCATCTGGAGATCTATGAGGGTGATGAGGCTTATGTCCAGCAGTGGACTTCTTACAGCTGAAATGATGATGATGATCCTACTAATATTATAAACGCGAAAGTTTGTATGTATGTATGTGACTTTGTTTCTCTTTCACGTAAAAACTACTGAACCGATTGCGATGAAACTTGGAATATACATAGCTAGTAAAGATGAAAGTATGTGAGTACGTATGGGTGTTTGTTACGTATGGTGCAATCACGTAAAAACCACTAAACCGATTACTTACCATGAAACTTAGAATGTAGATAGCTGGAGATCTGGAATAACACATAGGTTACTTTGTATCCCGATATTCCCGCGGGATCGGGACAAACGCGGGTGAAACCGCGGGGCGCAGCTAGTATTTAACAAATAACAAACAAACAAATATAGTTTGTACATTTATAATAGAAAGTAAGGCAAGGTTGCATAGCTTACGTCACAACTGTACCCTAGCTAGATTATATTATTAATAATCTATGTTAAGGGTATTTAATAAAGTGGAAATGAAATTTTGGATTATTTAATACTTGAATGACTCGCCAAGCTGTCAAATTGCTATAAGTCGTATTTTCTAACAGAAGATTTAGATACCAACATAATTTTTCGAACTATACTAAATTTACCGTAGGCCTAATCATTGTAGACCCTCGTAGACCCAGTCTTGTAGACACGTCACCGAGCTGTATAGACGTTTGTAGCTCGCATCGCTACGACAAGAACGTGGCGTTCGACGTTCGAACGCCACGAACGAACGTTCGAAATGAAATAAAACGGAGAAACATTTTTTTCATTGAAAAATGTTTCTCCGTTTTATTTGAATGTGAATGAATATTTTGGAAAACCTTGCGGTAGGGACACTTTAAAAGTAAAATCTTAATCCGAATAATATCGATCTTTAGGCAGAAAACTAAATTTTTCATAATTTATTTTAGTATTAAGTTTGTATGGAAATGGTAACAGTCGCCACGTTCTTAAAAAGGCCATTTTACCCGACTACGGTAAAACGAGGGTTATGATTTTACCCCAATGTGTCTTTGTTCTTCCCTTTTATTTCTTAAACAAAACTAAAAACACTCAATTCAACAATTCCCGTATTTTCTTCGCGTAACGTCTCAATACCCAGGATTTATCCCACAACAGGAATACCAAACTTGCTACAAACATTAATTTGCAACAACAAGAGTGCTCGAGGCATTGAACCCATTCATTCCATTCAGCATCTAGTTCATTCATTTAGTTCATTGTTGCAGTCTGTGTAGAATGCTTCATTCAATTATATACCCGGTAATTAGCTTCTATTTTTACTTATTGTTAGTACCTATTTTGTTTGCAAGGACTTTACAGATTTGCATTGTGAGTTTTTCTTTTGAATACGTTATGGACCAATTAGACGGTACTGGTTTCAAAGCATCTTACTAGTACCACAGTTTACGTAGTAATAGTTGGCATCTGGTGGCTTTCGCTTAGTTGCAGGACTTTCAAACACATTTTGTTTCCCGGGACCGCTCACATAAGTTGTAGGAAAGGTAACATAAGTTGTAGAAAAGGTCACATAAGTTGTAGGAAAGGTAACATAAGTTGTAGAAAAGGTCACATAAGTTGTAGGAAAGGTAACATAAGTTGTAGAAAAGGTCACATAAGTTGTAGAAAAGGTAACATAAGTTGTAGAAAAGGTCACATAAGTTGTAGAAAAGGTCACATAAGTTGTAGGAAAGGTAACATAAGTTGTAGAAAAGGTCACATAAGTTGAAGGAAAGGTAACATAAGTTGTAGAAAAGGTCACATAAGTTGTAGAAAAGGTCACATAAGTTGTAGGAAAGGTAACATAAGTTGTAGAAAAGGTCACATAAGTTGTAGGAAAGGTAACATAAGTTGTAGAAAAGGTCACATAAGTTGTAGGAAGGGAACATAAGTTGTAGGAAAGGTCACATAAGTTGTAGGAAAGGTCACATAAGTTGTAGGAAAGGTCACATAAAATGTACAAAAGATCACATACGTTGTAAGAAATTTGACACTTTAGATACATGTCAAGGCCCGTTTTCAGAAAAGAGGCATGTTTGTGTAATTTTACTTCTTTGCCTGTACCTACTCTCTAATCGAACTTGCAACTAACTAACTCGCACCCGGGCGATGATGGCCCGACGCGCCACATTGGTCGTCAAAATACCTACGTAAGCAGGCCCGTCGCTATACAATATAAGTCGCTACACGTTATAAGACTATGAAAACAAGAAGAAAATTGCTTTTCAAAGTGTCTAACGTCTAAGTTGATATCGGTTACCTATTCCAAGTCCAAGTACAGCCTAGTGCATCTGCGGTGCACTAACTCGATCTAACTTAGCTCCTTACGATGGATAAACTAACTTTAATTTGTATTGAGATAGACTTAGGGCGGCGTGTTTTCTTAGAAGTATGAAAACAATTACCTACTAATACTTACTTTGTATGCTAGCTCCGGTATCGACTAATTTTTGAAAATGGACTTCGACAAATCCGTGTCAAATTTTGCGATATAATATTTGTTTAATGTCAAAGAAGTGTCAAATTTTGTGACATAATGATCTTTAATGCCAAGAAGTGTCCAATTTTGCGACATATGTAATGTTTTAACCCGACTACGACAAAAAGGAAGGGTATCATTAACGCCGTCCCTTAGCAATACCAAAAATCGATATCGAAACAAACGAATTGAACAACCTCACAAATTTCTTATAGTCTCACAATAAAACCAAGTGGAACTACTCTTCAACTCTAAGGCCGTTCATTTTGTCCGCGAAACTATTGTGCGCGATTCTGTTACTTTAACGATAAGCGTTTAAGTTAGATCCACAATCGAACAGAGCTGAATTTTAAAAAGATTAAATAATCTCTCTCAAAATTAATTGTCCTTTGTAGGAATTAAAACCTCCGAACTTCATCATGAAGATGGCACTGAATGATGATGAGGAATTGAAACCACGATTAACCGCTCCAGAAATTTTAAGTTCAAACTCCACCGAAACTGCCTAACTAAGGGTAAAAAGAAAATTCATCTCAATCGGCCAAGTCGTCTTTGAGTAATCAGTGACCATACATTAAAACCTATAGCGACGAATTGACATTCTCCTCTTTCGGTTATTGGGACAGACGCAGACGTGAATGTCTAGTCACAAAGTCAAACAAACGATTACACGACAGTGAAGTTAGTGAATCACCTCACTGAAAGCTCAAAGCCCAAGGCTTTATTAGAAAAACTTTCAGTTCGAGATTCAGCCTGTTGTTTAATTCAAGCTTGAGATTTGGAAAATTTGGATTAAAACTCAAGCTACGATAGGTAGGTAGGTATACCTACGACTGCGGAAGGGATTACGTGTAGAGATAAAATAGACATCACTTATGTTATAAACACTCTATACCGCGATAACGATCGCCTTAACTGAACTGCACGTACGATCGAAGCAGAGACTAAAGACGATCGAAGTACAAACAATAGACGATCGAAGTACAAAAAGATGATCCAAGTAGAAAGAATTCGAAAATTATTTGTAGACAGTTAAAGAAATGACAAAGCTAAGGAAATTACGAGGAAGGGAAAACCTAATACCTAGCCAAGAAATTAGAATACGACATGCAATAAAAAAACCGAATCAAATACATTAAAAGTACATGGTCAAGTATTGCAAGCAAATGTGGTTGAAAAAAAACGTTAAAATCTGTGTATTATGCTTATTGTCACTCTATAATAAAGTACGCAGTAACGATATGGGGAAATTCAGCACATATAAAGAGAGTACTCATTTGCCAGAAAAGGTCAATCAGAATAATTTTTAATTTGCGTAGATTAACATCAGTTAGGGCTTACTTTAAAAAGGCACAGATTATGACAGTTATATCGCTTTTTATCTATAACTCACTTCTAGAAATTCATCACAGGAATGAATTGAAAAGACGAATGGACATACATAATATTAACACACGACATAAAGATAAACTAGTACTAACCAGAGCACGAAAGGTCAAAGCATTTAAATTAGGCGTAAATTTTAAAATTGACATGTAAAATAAACTTTCTTTAACTGTAAGACAACTTCCCTTGAATGAATTCAAAAGTAAGGTCGAAAATTTTCTTAAATCTAATCCATATTATATCGTATCTGAATTTATGAGTTGTTCATTTCTTTTATTTGTATGACTTGAGTATTGAAAAGACATAAAACTGATTTATTTTTATTGCGTCAGTAGGACTGCTAGGACTATTGAATTGAATTATTGTAAGATTACTGTTCCTCATTTGGCTGAAATTGTTAATGTTTAATTTATTAAGATTAAATAATCTTATAATAATTATTTTGTAAATTGACATGCCAATATTATGTAATGTAATTTTATGACGAAATAAATGAATTATTGAATTGCATATTATTCGAGATCAACTATCAACTGATTCGTAAATACGTACAACGACGTACTCTCTACGCACCTCTGTCTAGGTAACTTTACCTCTACGATCAGGACCTTTCTGAATGTTTGCTAGTTGGATTATGCGAAACTGAAAGGTTTGTTACTGGAGTTTCTGTCCTGTATCTGTTGGGAATTTACAGAAGTTATCTACAGCTATGTGCGATACCTACCTATGATAATACACGAGAAGGTAACTAGGTAGGTATCTACCTACAGAACGTAGGTCGAATCGAGAAACTACTGGACCGAAATCTAATGGAATCAGAGAAACTATAACTGCTGGTATCCGATAAATTTTAACATAATGTGTGGATGAGATAGTGTTTTAAGTAAATAATTTTTTTTATGTTTATTATTTTGTATATTATAACTTATTTGAACAGATAGACAGACAGACAGAGTTACTTTCGCTCTTGTAATGCTAGTAAGGTTTATTATAGCAAGTATGGATTATTGCTCCAGTTCCACTTTTCTTCAATAATATTATATATGCGACAATGTAAATCACATGATTACTGCAAAAAAAAATATACAAAAAAAAACCCCATGAGTTTCTTGTGTCTTCTTCTCATGTCATGGAGGTCGCGATCCGAAGACATAGTAGAGTAGATTAAATAAAAAAAAAATGACATGTCAAAGAGATATCTTGCTAATATCCGAATGAATAAACGTACTTTGATTTTGATTTTGATTTCATAGAAAAGGAATAAAATTGTTTCATTTTATTCTTTAACTATTAATAATTATATTAATACTTATGCCGCCGCCAAACATAATTGAACAAATGTTTGAAAACTTTGCAAAGATTTGAAAACAAGTGTGGCAGGCTACACAAACATTTACACAGATTCATCTTTGAACGTTCTGTGATGTGCGCTAAAAACGAACTTGGCGTTGTAAAGTACAAATCTTGTTCAAACATGTGAAGCTATGTCTGGCGCCGGCATTTGCAAAGTATTCATACATTAGTTCAAACATGTGAAGCTATGTCTGGTTCTGGAATTTGCAAAGTCTTCAAACATTTGTTCCAATATGAAGCTATGTCTGGCGCCGGCATTAGTGTTAGTGCAATCGGCTCAGTAGCAAAACCATTGTCAACAAATGAGAATCAGGTAAAACACCTAAAATTATTATATTATAATTAAAGGCCATTATTATAAAATCATCTAGGTATACTATAATCTATTATTTATTAAGTATACTTATAACAAAAGAAGGTAGAATAATAAAGTCGGTAGGTACATGGTCGCAAAAAAATTAAGTTTTTAAAATACATGTCTGTCTATTTCTCTGTTATTAACGTGTTCAATAATTACTGAACCCATTGAAATTTGATTTTCTTTATCAAATAGCTCTGTTTTTATTGTAAAATAAGTAACCTAAGAATTTATTTCTTAAACTATCTCTTCTCGAGAAATCTCAACCAGCATTTCGCTCGAACAGTTTCGTGTTGAAACTGAAAACAATCACAATAACACTCATCTACCTGCGTTCGTCGATAACACAGTAAGTGCACTACTTTAGACAAGTTTAACTTTTATGTTCATATGTGAGGGGTCCGTAGATAAAGGATTAAACAAAACCATTTTAACAAACGCAAATACAGCAAGTTTTCTTATTGAAATTATGAGTTCCTGTTGATTTCTTCCTTCTGTGTTCCATGATAGCACAGTTTTGCCACAAAATGTATGCTCTTCCATTTGATACCCCAATTGGGCATATTGGAAAACATTCGTAATTTTTCCCGAATTTAACCCCACATATCTTTTGAACGATTGAGCCGATTTCGATCAAACAATTAAGAACACATGCGGACAGGTAAACTATCAACCAAAAATACCTACATTACATGAAAGTCGCTTCAGTCTTTCGTGAGCTACGATGCCACAGACACACAGACAGACACCTAAAACTTATAACACCCTCTTTTTTCGTGTAGGTTTAAAAAATCTTCACTTAACGGTCCATATAACCCTAATTGCGTGACAGGGATAACGCTAGCGAATATCAGATGCGTTAATGAAGGACGTAAGATGCTACTACGCAAAAATTTAGAGCGTAAAATCAAACAATAGGTAATAACACGATAATAAAACATTAATTTTGAAATTCAAATCATGACTGCACTGTATTGAGCTAAGTTCAGTTCTTATACAAAGTTTTATTAGTTTACGTAAGATATTGACTGAGTAAAATCACTTATTTGTACAATTTAGAGGGAAGTTTGGGATTTTTTTCTATGGAGAAAATTTTCAGGAATCGTGTTTTCACGTCATAACAGACTTAGTAAGTATCCTCGACTTTAATAAATATGGTTTCAAAAACTTTTGTTTCTAATAACTTTTGTAGTAATTCATCCTAGAAATATCAGTTCTGACCTACTACGAGGCCTTTTATCAAAATAGATGCGGAGTACCGATCACAGTAGGTAACTGGTTCTTCTACCACAAACATATTTTATTCTAAAGTAGATGCCGCAAGTGTACCTACCTAATCTACACAATTTCTTATAATCTCTCTGGGTTTGCGTTCGTTGAAATCATGCCTGCTTGATCAAACAATGCACTGATTGAACCATTCACATAGATTTTACTGTACCAAAAAGATTTGTTCGAAAATTCGAACAAACCTTCTTTTTGGTACAGTAAAAACATAGAAATATTTAGGAAACAGTAGAAAATATGAACCTGTATTGGCTCGTAACATAGCACTTTGATTCCATCCATTCGAGGTATACTTACCTAGAAATCAGTCCGTAACCTTATTTCCTTTAATATTTTTGAAGCAATGCCCGTTTTGCAATCCGCCAGAAGGAACCCCAAAAACTAAGTACACATTACTTACGCGTTATTGACTACCTACAAGAGAATTCCATTTGCACTGAAATGTCTCAGACAAGCCACATTGTAAGGGGAACTCAGAGTACAGAATAAACGGTCGGCCGACACACTTACACTTGGGTTGTTACTTTCGTAGGTAGTACAAAAAAACAGTTGCTAAGAAGCTGTTTCATATTAGGTACTAGCTGCACCCGCGTTAGTCTCGATCCCCTGGAAATATAGGAATAAAAATGTGAGTTACACAACACTGTAGCCTGTAAAAAAGGACTCTTAAGGCCTACTTCTAAATAATTAATTAATTAAAGTACCAGCTCTATAGAAGATTATAAGGTCTAATCTAACTAAATAAAGTACCAAACTGTAACGACCCCCTAAGGTATCTAACGACTATAAGTTAAAGCTAAAATACCTAATTAAATAACTAAAGTGAACGAAAATACCTAATTATAACGCATCCCTACTACCTGAATTAAAACGATATAATACCTAATTGATTACGATCAATCTGACCTACCTATCTAAACTACCTAATTTTTGATTGTGTGATGTACCTTTCTTTGTTTTTGGCTCGTGTGAAAGTCTAGCAGTTACAGTTACCCTCGTTGTGTGTTGTAGTTAACTCTAGGTTCCATAAAGAAAGACGAGATTATTCTAAATTTCTACACCTGACCTAACAATCCTAATTTCTGCAAGTACATAATCGTCAGTCATTTAATACACATAAGAATATAAGAAGTGGATAAGGAAAGATAAAATATCAGTGTGGTAAAATCGACATAAAGAAGATTGAAAGAGGTTCCATATAAATTTTTAACTTTTAATTGCAATTAATTAACCAAAATATTTTTTATTTTTTTTTAATGGTGAGGCCCCACACTCGCCTCTTCCCTGTAGATACCAACCAACATAGTGTACCTTCCAGTGCCGATTATTTTTATTGTTTTTTTTTTTTATATCCTAACCAAAATAATATATTACAAAGACTCTACACTAGTTCGGAATCGCGGCTAAAGCAGGAAGAACTAGCAATAAACCTGTCTAGCTTAAACAATTGTAAAATCTCATGTCCTAGGCACATAGGATGAGATTAATTACATTAATATGTAAAATTATTACTCAAAGTAATTCCATTCCCGCATTACACATGACAGTATAACCACGTCTCCTTGATAGATGCTAATCAATATAATTGTTGATTAATGACTCCTGAACCTCCAGGCAAAATCCTTATGAAGTATTAGTAAGTTGATATTTTTCGATTCAGAACACGTGTTCCTGAGACTTGAAGAAAGCTAGCCCTTTCAGTTCAGGCATCGCAGGACAATTATTGACCTTGTCTCAAAATCTAGAATATCAACCATCTCGCAACCGGAGACAGATAGTAATTCAAATTCATTTACCATGATTAATAGGTTCGGTCTTCACCAATAAACAGTGTTGTTTTGTACAAGTGTACTTTAAATTAGAGCATGGTCACAAAGCCACGAATACTACGACGATGGAATCCTTAATGGAACCAATTCCAATCTCTATTGATTCGATTATAAAATAATCGTTATTTTGAATAAAATCAATTTGTATATACCTTGAGCAAGGTGATTTTAACGTATGAACGTCTTTTACTAATAATTACGTTAATTGAATCGAAATTAGGAATTTCAATTTGATATTTTTAGTGATCTCTAGTGAACTTAATTGTGAATATCGGAGAAATAATAAGGTAAAATAATAAATAAATAAATAAATAAATAAACCTGGAATAACACACAGAAAATTAATGATTAGGATTAAAACATTAGACAATTATTAACATTAATTAAATTCTGAAAAGGCACGTGAAAAATAATGATTAGGATTAATAGCATACTGAAAAAACACACAGAAAAATATTAATTAATAAAAATCAAATGAAACCCGAGAATTTATCAAAGTAGATAAACTCTTTAAAACGCATAAAATAATTTGGCCGTATTTGGTAAAACGGAACTACTAAAATGAGTAGTTCTACGCGAAATTCGATATAAACACGCGATCTCAAACGAGATATATAAATTGACGGTATGAAGATTGACGTAAATAAATACATAGATAAATAGACTGATATAATATATCAAAAATAACACAAATAACGAAATAATTCGCCGTATTTTATAAAAACGGAACTACTAAAATAAGTAGTTTTGCGCGAATTAAGGGAGTTCGAAATAAACACGTAATCTCAAACGAGACATGTAAATTGACGGTATGAAGATTGACGTAAATAAATACATAATTAAATAGGCTGATATAATATATCAAAATAACACAAACAACGAAACAATTTGCCGTATTTTATAAAAACGAAATCACCAAAATGGGCGACTTTACGCGAATTAAAGAAACTTGAAAATTAAAATTGAATTTGATTAAAATTGCAAGTAAATGGGAATTAAAGAAAAATGCTGGAGCTGGTATCTGCACTGCGTCTCTGCGGTCTGGATCTAGATTTCACAAATAAAACAAGAAGACTGCAAATAACTGCCTCCGCCACCGTCTCGTACGTATGGTTGCCTCTTGGGATGGATGAAGTTCAGGAACCTTCCTTTGCGGCCATCACTACTTCCTTAGAAGGATTCTCAACCACAAAATACGTATTGTTGCTACATCTTAGACTTTGTGGTATCGAAACCTCCCTACATCTAGAACAAGGTTAACCTAGACTTACATGAACGGCTACCGCCTTAGCTGAAAAATATGAATAAATAAAAATATCCTAGCTTATTTTATAATATAATAAATAAATGATAAATTATTCACTTCACTATACACTATAAAAGTCCTAATTAAAATTTTGGCTGTTTATCAACGTCAGCCACGCGGTTACTGTTGGAGACGACGCGCCTGAATGCATCTTGTTCAAAATTCTTCCCAAAAAAGGACGCTATCCCTACCCCCAAGAAGTCGCGTCACATCACTTTCTTAACCAATAGAAAACGACGTAGGCGTGTCCCAAAATCTGCCCACGCGCTTCCTACCGAAAATCGATAGCGAAATTTTTCGTTCAATTATCGACCCTATGTCACCTATCTGTGATTTGAACGGAGCGCGTCCCGTGTTCCGGTTAGTGATGTGCCGTTCCCGGGAATATTCGGAATTTTGGGAATATTCCCAGTAACGTTCCCGGCAATATTCCCAAAAATGGAAATATAGGGGAAAATTGCTTACATTGCAGATTTATTTTTTTATGTTTTTATTTTTATCGTTCAATTTGCATTACTAATATCGTTTAATATGATGCAAAAAGGTAATTGCCCTTCTAAGGCGAAAATTTCCGTAAGTTTCCAATATTCCTGGGAATATTCCGAGTAAATTTCCAATGTTTCCGGGAATATTCCCGATGATAATGAAATACTAAAAGTTTAGTTATAATGTTTTATTATGGTGTCTAATCAGAATTACATCAAATGGGCACCAAGGATTGTAAGGCCCAAAAGCCGAATTAGAAAAGAACTAAAGCAGCCGGAAAACGATTCTCGGCTCCAGCTTATTCAACTACGGCCTCCGAGGAAGATATGAATGGTGTCGTTGTGGATATCGAGTGTCCTTAATAGCTTGCACTCCCCGTTTCCGTTTCCGCACATCCATCCAAAGTCGCGGTTATCCCGTCCCGAGCCCTATGTGTACCGTCCCCGAAGCCCATTGCCCGCGGCGTTGGTTACATCGCTGTGCAGTGGGGAGAAGTAGTTGTATTCGGTGTGTGCTTTGCACCGAGGCGGCGCGATTCGGAGTTCGAATCCTTCCTGGACGAGATTGGGGCCGTTTGGGCCCGGCTTCAGTCTCGTCCCGCACTGGGGGATTTCAACTCACACTCGCCCAGGTGGGGCGGCAGAGCTACTGACACTCGGGGTGGAATACTCGAGGACTGGGTCGACACTATCGGCCTCGAGGTCATCCACAAGCACTTTCGTGGCACCACGGGGAGAGTCGATCGTGGATCTCACGTTTGCCTCTCCCGCTCTTGCCCGTAGATTGTGCGACTGGAGAGTAGTGGAGGAGATGGAGTCTATGTCGGATCACCGGTATATCCAGTTCGACATACTCTTCGCCCAGACATCTAACTCTCCGGTCAATTTCCTTTGTATGGACCGTCCTCGCTAGACGCTGAAGCGGCTAGATCCGGAGCTACTCGAGTAGGCAACCATTATCCAGGCCTGGGTGCCCGTGCCGAAGGCCCTGGATGATGTGAACTCTGAAGTTGAGTGGCTCATGGGGGCCATGACCAGCGTCTGCGACTCGGCGATGCCCCGTGGGAAGTCCCTCGCGACAGGAGTACTGATGGTGCGCGGAGGTAGCCTCCCAACGCGACGCCTGCGTAGTAGCGCGCCGCCCGTACACCCGACATCGGAGTCGTCGCCGAGGTCGCCGGCTTACACCAGGAGAGGTGGATCTCGTGAAGGAGGAGCTCCACGTCCCCTATAAGCAGGCCAAGAAGGCCCTGATAGCGATGGCCACTACCAAGAAAAAGGCTAAATCTAGCATTTGGGGACTCGATCGGTCTATAACTGATCCCTGACGGTTGCCCTTCGGGGTGACCTGACGGTACAGCAGACCCCTCTCTTTATACTCTTGCATAGCTGGGGATGGTATAACATATATGCGTAAGTATTAGAGAACTGGGTTTGCTTGCCAAGAAAAGAGGATATGCTAACATCGTTGAGTGAGCGAAGACCCATGGGGGCATCCCTATCGTCTAGCTAGGAAAAAGCTCAGACCCCTTCCATAACAACGACGCTTGATCCGAATTTCGTTTCGGAGATCGTTGCGGCTTTTAAAGAAGGCTTAAACGATAACCCTGAAGTGACCGCTGAGGTGTTAAAAATGGTTCTCCGTCGTGTCAGAGCCAAGGCCACTGCACCTGGGCCTGACGGTATACCAGGTCGCGTGTTGGCTATGGCCTCGAAACATTTGGACCATTTTCGGAGACTGTTCTCCGTCTGCCTTGACCATGGGGAGTTTCTAGGCCCTGTTTTTAATTTTACAATTATGAACTATAAATGTTATTTAGGTAAGTTAGCTTAGATATAAGTTACAACAACTAATCTGCAGTAATAACTCGGTTTACTTTGACAATTATAAAATATTGATTGTTGGAAACTTTGGGGAATATTCCCGGGCATATTGGGAATATTCCCGTAAATTACTATGAGTAAATTACTGGGAATTGGGAATATTCCCAGCGGCACATCACTAGTTCCGGTACAAGCCTATGTGCTAAATCGGTTCTCCAGCTATCTGTTATACCAAGTTTCATCGCAATCGGTTTCATATTATTATGTATGTATTTAAAAAAAAAAATGAATAATACGTTGTACCTATATCCGTTGTCTACGTACCCATAGTACAAACCTAGTGCTTAGTTTGGGGCTATATTTTGTAACTTGCAATATTTATTTATTTAGGTACCTACTTTGTAAAAATTGTAAGAGCACGAAGCGGGATAACTATCAACCGATAATACGTATACAATCTGCATTCACTCCTAAGACTTGTGCCAGAAAAACACAAATTTTCAAAAGAAAACTTTGTAATACGACATAAAAGTACGACGATAAGTTTTATTCTTTACGTTGAGTCAGATTCTGAGGTTTACTTTTGAAGTTTCAGTCGTCTTTGAAAAGTTAAAATTAAACTTATGATGTGTTTGTTGATTTGTCGAAAGTAGGAGAATATGGGAAATACTGGGACATGATACACCAAAGATATCATAATTCCCGATCCCGTGCATGGGAATATCGGGATCAAAAGCATATGTTACTCCTAGATAATGTAGCTTTCAATTGGTAAAAAAAATATTGAAATCGGTCCAGTAGTTTCGGAGATTATCCCAATGGACTTTGGGGATATTCCCACGGGATCAGGACTTGCGCGGGTGAAACCGCGGGACGTTTTAAAAACGACAGCTGCGTTTAATTGCTTGCGTACAATTTAATCCCTTTACTTTACAGTAAGGGGATTAAATTGTTATTTAAAAACGGGATATTTACCATGTTTAAATGTCCCGTTTAGTAATGTTTGAAAAGTGATTGAAAATAACCAAACCATAGTTTAAAACTTATTTTATTCTTAGGTAATAGGTACAAAAGTTCGTGGAGATGTGCAGTGTAAGTAAATACTTAAACATTTTTTTGTTAGAGACTCCTTAATTCTAAAACTACTAAACCGATTGCAATGGAACTTTAAATCTTGATAACTGGAATTCAAGAATAACAAATAGCCTACTTCTAATACAAATATTTCCTCAGGTTTGGTGCTTACGCGACTGAAACCGGCGCCACTTAGTATTATAATAGTCTAGGTACATTTTCTTCGTCATCCAAGGCCTACTTAGGCCCTAATATGAATTCTAATCCCAACAAACAATATATAGCTTAGTTTAAGCACCCGTCTTTTCTCATTAATGGAATGAATAGCCGTAATCCGAGACCAAACGGTTCTAAATGAAAAGATCTGATTAGAGACCGCTCGTGCCATTTGTCACTTAACGCCCGCTTACAGATTGCAATTTTCTCAAACGTTTTTCAGATAAGTAGATTATAGGGGTACCTACAGACCTACTAGATGTTTGGTCTAGCTTAGAATAGTTCTCGTGGTGTCTTGATCATACATTTCTAAAGACCAAATTCAGATAGAGCTCTGCTCTCACTATCGAAGTATTTGTCAGTTGGGTAATGTCTACTATCAACTGTAAAACCAAATCAGTCTGTCGCGAAAATACCTACTTCATACATTGAGATATTATGTATCTACTAGTACCTACTAGAGGTGATGTCACAAACATATTCTGTGTTCCTTTTATGCGATACAAATACTCTGAAGCCGCTGCAGCGCTGACAATATTGTTACGTCTATCGTAATAATGAAATGAGCATCGCTGCGGGCACGAAGATGTAGTTGATGAATAACGATTAAAACGGCAAAAGCATCATTAAGTTTGTGGTTACGTTACCGCAGTGGCTGTTTACAATTGTCTTCCTGTCTTCAGGTAAAATTTAGTTCTGGACTAATATAAGTAATTAAAAATTAAAAAAACCCCCGACTTAAAAAAATCTTCGATGTTAAAACAAAACTAAACTTTAATAAATTAAAATCGGTTCATCCGTTCGTGAGCTACGATGCCACAGACAGATACACACACAGACAGACACAGAGACACGTCAAACTTATAACACTCCTCTTTTTCCGTCGGGGGTTAAAAACAACTGCTGCAAATTGTACCTAGATTCAAATATGTAATAAATAATTCATTCATTAAATCCTTCTGATATCATATCAATTGTTTAGGTTTAGTTTTGTTAAGTTTTGGTTTCATTATAAATAATAAGGTTGAGATTAATTAATATCAAGGGCTCCATATCATTATTTTTGTAATATTCTTGCCATGTGGCTCCACAGAAATTCACCTAAAAAATGACCCAACCCTCAACAGTCACACCTCACTTTGTCCCAACAAAAAAAACCCAATTTTTCAACAACACAATTATTATTAAACAAAGCCTACAACAAACTCGTTCCCGACACTCAATCAAGCCCTTTCTGAACGAAGTACAAAATCTATTGCAAAACGGCAGCATTGAAACTGTCAGCGATCCATCATGGCAGCGCTTTTCGCGCAAAATATTGCCGAACAAAATGGCGGACGTGAAAATAGGTACCTAAGCAGTACGCACGAGGGAGTAAAGGAACTACTGATGGTTGGTAATTCTTGGGAATGAAGACCACAGTTGATTGATGACTGAATAATGCGGAACAACTCTATAACTCGTTCTAAGTTAGTTCGAAACTAAGTTCAAGTTATTGCTGGGAGGAAAGCTAACGAGACCTCGTCTAGGTGATTTGACTTATCTAGGAGGATAGGTACTTCGAATTACAATTTCAATACATCAAAATTGAGTTTGTTATAAGTTCTTACTGACTTCTGTAGCGCAGTCTGCGAATATTGGGTCTGAGACACAAAAGAATGTGTTTTACATATTTATTTTTGACTAGCTGTGCCCCACGGTTTCACCCGCGAAATTCCGAATCCTGTGAGAATATAAAAAGAAGCTTATGTGTTAATCTGCATAGCAAGTCAAACCGCAATCGGTTAAGTAGTTTCGCATTTATAATCATAGTAAGATTAGGTAGGTATATGTTTCTGTGTAGGTAGGTATGCAACTGCCTACTTGAGCGGGGTGAATACTTGAGCGGGGTGAACGACCGGCTCAACAGGAGGTGGAGGGATTCCGGTTGGAGCTCCGTCAAATAGCGATGGAAAGATGGGAGCAGCGTCTGGATCGGCCCACAGCTGGTCATGCCACAATTGCGGCAATACGTCCAGTGCTGGACGAATGGGTAGAGCGACAACATGGGGTTCTCACGTATAGACTGACGCAGATACTTTCCGGGCATGGCTGCTTCGGAAAGTATCTGTGCCGCATAGCGCGTAGAGAGCCCGATGAGAGATGCCATCACTGCTCAAGCATCATGGATACCGCTGTTCATACGCTTGAAGCGTGTGTGGCGTGGCGCGAACAGCGGGAGGAGCTGCGATTGGTGGTGGGAAGCGATCTGTCGCTCCCCACGATCGTGTCGCTAATGGTAGCCGATGGGGAGGCCTGGAACGCCATGCTGCGCTTCGCCGAGACCGTTATGTCGCCCAAGGAGGAAGCGGAACGGGAACGGGAAGTTACGACTGACCTTCCCATAAGGCGCCGCCGTTCGGGAAGACCCGGACGCGGAAGGCGCCGAGGTCGTGTAGACGACCTCATGCCGCCATAAATGGGCCCAAAGGCGGCAGACTCGGGGGGGTTTGTCGCCGTGTAAGGGCCCGAGCGAGGCGCACGTGGTTGCAGTGCGCCGCTCATGCGGATAAACTCTGAGAGAGGGGGTCTGACAACAGACCCACGTCGTCGGGACGCGGACGAGTACGAACGTGTCCCCGCGTTCGACCCCGACATCAAGGCGTGCGAGGAACCGGTGGAGTTTTAGTGGGTAAACCACTGGCCACCTACCATCCCTAGGCCAGTAGGGAGCCCCACACACCGCGCCGCTCTCCCCCGAGAGTGGCGTGAAGGTGCATAAGGCTGCATTTCTCCACCTTAAAAAAAAAAAAAAAAAAAAAAAAAAAAAAGTATGCAACTGCTAATTCTGTTGTAAAAAGTGAAGCAGTCTTCAAACGCTTATTTTGCGTGTAGTGGTGTGGCTCACCTTGTGTTAGAGATTTCAGGTCGCTCTAAGGCCTCTAACTTAACCTAACAACTAAGTACACAGAGATATCAACCGGGACCAACTGCTTAACGTACCTTACGAAGCACGGAAAGTTCGAGCAGCGGACCCCGGGCTCTCGAAAGGGATGCAACCGGGAAACTCGCTCGGATGATGATGATGACGAAACACGGATAGTTCGAGCAAATGATTTTTGATACACACAATATTGATCACCCATCTAAGTATAATGACCACGCTAAGCGTTGCTTATAGTAGGAGAGCTAGCACCAATTTTTGGGTAGGTATTTGAGGCAAGCTGAAAACTTGTCACATACCTCTTCTATTATACCCCAATACGGAATCGCAAACCTGGCTGGTGAGAAGCGGGACTAAATGGACCCCTAAATTTTTTAAAATATTAAATTTTTTTCCGAAAAATATGTTCGAGGCAATATGCAATTTTTATATGTTGCAGTGTAATGCCTAATAAATACAAAAAAAAATAAGCCAGACGATTTAGTCGGGGTTTTAACATTGCCAGACGCGTGCAAAATTATTTTACATAATTTTTTAGATCACCTGGCAGGTAGAAAGTCCTACCAAAATGATCTGTCTTTTTGAGAATATTTTTTTTTAGTTATAAATAATACTCTATTAAAATTTCAAGCTGCCTCAAATATATTTTTTATTATTTTTTGCAAAATAATTTTGCTCGCGTCTGGCAATGTTAAAACCCCGACTAAATCGTCTGGCTTATTTTTTTTTGTATTCATTAGGCATTACACTGCAACATATAAAAATTGCATATTGCCTCAACATATTTTTCGGAAAAAAAAAAAATATTTAAAAAAATTTAGGGGTCCATTTAGCCCCGCTACTCACCAGCCAGGTTTGCGATTCCGTATTGAGGTATAATAGAAGAGGTATGTGACAAGTTTTCAGCTTGCTCAAATACCTACCCAAAAATTGGTGCTAGCTCTCGGACTATTATCTGACCGGCATGACTGTACAAGGCGGGCTCAGCTAGGCCATCGAACTCCTCAAACACTACCTAACCTACGTACCTACGTAGCTATCTAATAAATCTACTCAACAGGTAGGTAGGTAGATATAGCAGACCGCATGAATGGCTTAGATCCCTCTCGACGGACCACCTAAACACCACTAAAGTGATAGTGCTTGACCGAGCCAGGTAGATAATGTATTATGATGTTACCAACCTAAGCCATGACCTACAGTAGGGTTCGAAAGTGTTTCCTCACCGTGGAGTTTTGAAATTGGTCAAAGCAGAATGTTTGGTTAAAGTAATGACTATAATATGTAATGGTTGCAGAATTATAAACTTCATCTTCATCTTATTAAACTTGACGTTGACTTTCAAACCTGGACTGTACCTACTTCAAACAAACTGTTGCTTTACGATTAAAAATAGCAATTATTAGCAATACGCTTTAACCTCCTTGCGTTAATGTTGCTATTATAATTTTTTCAGGCGTTCAAGTACATCAATACGAAATAATAAAATTATATTTATAGACAGTTGAAATTTTTAAAGATGATGTTACTCATCATCTGTAAAAATTTTAACTGTCTAGCTATCATTGTTTAAAAGATACAGCCTAGTGACTGAAGGGTTACTGAGAGGTCTTCGGTCCGAAACCGATGTCAGAAACGTTATCTCCGTATCGCTCAGCGTGACTCAATAAGACAATGACAGACACCGTCAGACACGTCAAATCAATTTTCGGTTTCGGACCGAAGCGAAAGCCCATAGACGAATCTAAGTGAATACTTTGGCTAAGGAATGCCCTGTCTCGCTCATACCAGTTATTTTTAACGTCAACGAAAATGTTCTTAGTCATGTGTCTTGTCACACATTACTAAGACAAGTAATTACTTAGAATTGACTATAAATACGAGTGTATGTCTTAGTAAAAGAAACCTGTTTTTACCCTTTCTAAACGGAACCCAAAATAAATAACAAACAAACTCGCAAAGAATTATTATGCATTCTTGTGAAATGAAACTGCAATCCCAACAAGTTACCTAAGTACATGTTATTAGAGAAGTTGGTATTGTATCATGAGGACAATGTTTGTCTGTCAGTAGGAATATAAGTAGGCACAGTCTGCAGTGCACAGAAGGAATAAGCACGAAATTAACGTACAAGCAAGTTCTCCACCGTAGATCGTACAAAAGTACAATATAATGTAATTCGGCGGTCTAAGTTACTAGCTTAAGAGGACAGTCTACCTACTCTTTCTCCATACAAACGTAGTCGACTATTTCCTCCCTGGATAAAAACATTTTACAGCAAATATGGTCATGGCACATATAAAACCTTTTGTGCCATGACCATATTGACCATGCCTCTACGTTTTTTATTCATTTTATAATTTAAAAGAAATAGAATTAGGGGAATGGTCATGCCTGATATAGGACTTATGGCATTAACATATTTTTTGTAATATTTTTACGTTTGTAAAGTTTGTATGGAGAAAATAGTAGGTAGACCAAAACAGCAGACTTAAAATACATGCAAAGCCTTGCGAGGCACGGATTTGTTAACACTGCAAGTCGGCGTGTTGGCTTGAACTTGCGCGGTAGGACACGGTAGGGCTACTGATCAGTAGATAAGATAAATGTGCTTTTATACCTTACCCATGGGTGATTCTCATCACAGCGGGCCGGGACCGGGTGGTATCCGAGCCGAGCCAGTTTTGTATGAAGATAACTTTTGCTTTGCATGTTATCCGTGCCGCGTCCGTACAGAACGAAAACCAGTGGTTTGGGCTCTACGTTGTTATAGTTCAGTCATTCAAGTTATTCGATCAATCGATCAGTTAGGACTTAGGATTGTAGTTGTAGATAAACTGTTGACAAAATAATCTCAGAAACTGGTCACTAATCCGCATCATCATCAAGTTACTCGGCTCGAAGGCGCGAGCGGATAGCTCTTCCAACATTGATCATTCAATCCGCATCATCTTCTAACATAGACCACGGCACGGATACGAGAAGGCATATGAAGAAAGTTGTGGAACGTCCCAAGTTACTCGGCTCGAAGGCGCGAGCGGATAGCTCTTCCAACATTCTTCATTCAGTACAGACATATAGATAGACGTACAGACAGACATATAGGTTACTAGCGGCCCGCCCCGGCTTGATACGGAACATAATAATAACTTACATCTACACTTATACACTAATATTATAAAGAGGAAAGATTTGTATTAGTGTGTGTGTGTGTGTGTGTGTCTGTGGGTTAGGTATGTTTGTTATGAATAAACTCAAAAACTACTGCACCGATTTCAAAAATTATTTCACCAAAAGAAAGCTACATTATCGGTAACGTCATAGGCTAACATAGAATAAAGCTGCGTCCCGCGGCTTTACCCGCGTAAGTCCCGATCACGCGGAAACATCGGGATAAAAGTAGCCTATGTAATTATTTAGATCTCCAACTATCTGCAAACTAAGTTTCATCACAATCGGTTCTACAGTTTTTTGTGTGAAAGAGTTACAAACATACTTACACACAAACTTTGTCTATTGTAACTACTACAATCTAAACATTAACCCCTTACTTATAAACAGCTGCATAAACTATGCAGATAGTTTCAAAGTTAGCAGACAGAGACAAACGTTACATAAACTTAGTCATCTTACTAATATTATAAATGCGAAAGTAACTCTGTCTGTCTGTCTGTCTATTACGCTTTCACGCCTAAACCGCTAAACTGGATATTGATGAATTTTGGTATAGAGATAGAAGAGACCTTGGAGAAGGACAGAGGCTACATTTGATCCCGTAAATCCCGCGGGATCGGGACTTACGCGGGTGAAACCACGGACGCAGCTAGTTGTTTATAAGTGGGTAATTGGCTTAATTAAAAAAAACCGGCTAAGTACGAGTGGGATTCGCGCACGAAGGGTTCCGTATCCGTACCTTTTTGAATTGAATAAAAGGTAAATTGCGGTTCACGGTTTATGTTATGACTATGACGTATTAAAAAAAAACTACTAGCCATTGCTACCAGCTAGATCTCGTTCAAACCAATTTTCGGTGAAAGTTTGCATGCTAATGTACATCATAATATTTTTTTTAGTTTTACCATTTATCATTTTCTTATTTTAGAAGTTACAGGGGGGGGGGGGGACACATTTTACCACTTTAGAAGGGTCTCTCACGCAAACTTCAATATCATTTTTGAAGACCTATCCATAGATATCCCACACGTGAGGGTTTGATGTAAAAAATTGTGGGTCTCAGTTCTAAGTAAAAAAAAAAATATTTTGGTGGTCCCCACCCCCAAAATATATTTTTTTTTTCTATTTTTGTGTTCAAATCTTAATGCGGTTCATAGAATACATCTACTTACCAAGTTGTAACAGTATAGTTCTTATAGTTTAGGAAAAAAATGGCTTTGACATACGGACGGACGGGCAGACAGACAGACATGACGAATCTATAAGGGTTCCGTATTTTGCCTTTTGGCTACGGAACCCTAAAAACGGCTATATTTCAGTAAAAGATAATTTCAGCTGTCCCTGTAAACTCCGACATCCTGTATAATAATATGTATGTAAGTAGGTATGTACAAGTATGTATAGGCACCTACGGTTATAACCACACAATGTAATTATTTATCTGGGTTTTACCAGCCCTCATATAAAAGCTACAATAAATAAAACAGAGCGTCCTTGTTTCGGATTCCCCATAATTCTTTGGGATTATTATGAAATTAAATACAATTAATTTTACTCATACGTTGTATGTTGTATTGGACGACGTTGCTGGGTAATTATTGTTATTACTTAGGAGAATATTAATAGTAATTAATTACAGATGAGAATAATTTCATATAGGTATCTAGTTAAATACTTAGGTAGGACTTATGGCATAAACGTATTTTTTCTAAAATCTGTATCCAGGGAGGAAACAGTCGACTACATTTGTAAAGTTTGTATGGCGAAGCACGGAGGAACTCGAGAAAATGTTTTTTTCCACACAATCCCGGACAAACGTAGACGCATGGTAAGCCTAGGTAACCTACGTATAGGTGCCTACACGTTACACGTCTCACAGTGAGATGAAGTGGGTCTCGCCGCTCGCCCCAAGCCCCCCACACTAGGGCATGCAATATCGGAAGATTTTCAATCCCGGGATTGATTTCGATATTAGGAGCTCAATCCCGGGATCCCGGGATTAATCCCGGGATTTTATATATCGTTTAAAAGGTGAATTTAATGCAATAAAAATGTGTAAAAATCTTTGATATATTAAAGACTTAGTGGTTTCATTACGTAAATAAGTTGCCCCATGGGCCGTCCACTCAACCATTTTGGAAATATGGCGGACAATAAATAGCCGCTGTTTAAACTTTCGCACCAAAATGATTTTAGCAGTAATATTTTGCATGCAAGCTATAAAAAATACTTGTCTTAAAAATCGCAATGAATCAAAACTCAAAAACTCAAAACTCAAAATTTTTGATTCATTTAGAACGTATATTATACACACATACGTACGTTTTGAAACGTCGAGATTTTAATTTACCGAGGTTTCGGAACGCGCCCTCCGATGAGAAGAATCGCGTCACTTTTATTATTTTAAGCATTTTATCAGCTTAAAAACCTCAATTTTAACCTGAATAATAAATTGGTCTAATCTGGATATCGGATCACTCAATCCTGGGATTGTAATATCAAAGTTTTGCGTCCGAGATCCCGGGATTCATGTCCTACCCGACACGACACACCGCGCGCCGCGCACGATAAGTTCAATTTGTTACCATCACGTACTGTACACAGATTCGTGGAAAAAATCTAAATTTTTAAATAAAACTTGAAACTGCGGAATTTTCGCAAAGCCTTGCCAATTATAATGGCTAAAGCGAGAGATGGAATCTAAGAATTTCGTTTTTAATGTAAGAAATACTACAAATTTAATGAAGTGTTTTGATTCGTTGATTTTATTATTTACGAGCCTAACTCCAAAATTAAGAATAATGCGTTCCAAATCTACATCTACATCTAAACTAATAATATAAGAGGAAAGATTTGTATTTGTGTGTGTGTGTGTGTATGTTTGTAATGAATAAACTCAAAAAGTACTGGACTGATTTTAAAAATTCTTTCACCATTAGAAAGCTACATTCACCCTGAGTAACTTTTGAACCCGATATTCCCACGGGATTGGAACTAACGCGGGTGAAACGGGCTAGTTATTTATATATTCAACCCTGTCGCTTGAGCTCACTTGGCGCAGTCGGTTAGCGGTTAGCTAGAGAATTGGAGGTCGCGAATTCAAGTCCCTCAGGGCTTTGAATTTTAGACTAAAAGCATGTTTTCTTATCAAGCGTTTTGATTATTATTAATACTAATAGGTAAATACTTCGTCTTGAACCTACTTTGAAGGCTTTGTTGAGAAGCCTTTAAGGAAGATAATAGGGTATAGGTAGGTAACGTTAATCTAATGCCGTACCGTAACTCTAATCTTAAGTCAGTTATCAACTCGCGCGTCTGAAACTCGAGAGCGCGAGCGACTTGGCCCCTGCCGATATTAGGTACCTACCTATCTATTTTTTTAAATCTCTAAACTTGAAATAGCCTAGTACCTAGCCTACTAATTACCTACTATCACATAACACTCCAAGTGCGAAGCAGGATAACTTCTGCTCAGTCCATTCCTTACAGCCTGATACAAATCACGCTCACGCACGTCCAATTAGGAAGAACGGTGATGATGGCCGTATATCTTACTTGAGTTTTAATGGCAAAAACTATGCCATTTTAAAGCGTTGCTATAAAGGATGCCATAAAGGAAGGTACATTTTTAAGCGAGTTTACAACAGATTGTAAAATCGGAAGGTGCCAAGTTGCGAGCTGTCGCGGTTTCAGACGCGCGAGTTGACGACTGTCCTAATCTTAAACTACAGACTTTGAAGACCACTAACTAAGATTGTTTAGGTATATACCTATACTATTACCTACCCATCCACAAATACCTAACTCACTTCAATAGTTTGCGGAACCTAGGTACATCCAATCCCAGTGACTAGATAAGTACAGACCTAGTAGACAGGTAGGTACAGTAGGTTTACCACAGAATTACAATAGACTTGGTAATACCTACCAAATCTTACTCTATCTATAATATTAAATCTGTGTAGTAGGTAGTAGTCACTGTCAAAGTTAGCTTAGGTAAATAGGACAGCTGTAAGTTCGACTGTAAGTAGGTACATATTTTGTAGTAGGATAAGTAGGAGGCACAGGGATGTCAGATAGGTATGTACCTACCTACTTAATCAATAGGTAGGTATCTATTATGTAAGTCCAGCTCCAGTTTTACAGGTTAAGGTAGGTACCTAGGTACATACAGTGATCTGTTAAAACAGGTAGATACATAATTTTTTGTCCACTTTTATGGAATAAATAATACATTATCGATATTCATAGGAAGGTATATCAATGTTTTTATGCCTAGGACCGTGTGGTTGGTTTGGTTAGGGTTAAATATTCCATAAAAACATGTTCTCGCCGAAAAGTTAAGTGGATTGTAAAGTTTTGCAAAAAAAAGATGCCAGTAAAAAAAACTTAAAAACTTGTTCCCGCCGAAAAGATAAGTGGATTATTTATTTTTTTTATTTATTTCGGTCTGAGACCGATATGGCCAATTTGGAACAGTCAGTGTCAAGTTTTAGAATATTTCAAGTTTCTTCTTATTAAAGTTTTGGCGTCGTACATCTTGTACATCTTGCCAGTATCAAGTATTTTGCATGAAATTAGCCCGATCGGGCCTATAGTTTCAAGTTATGGTAAAGTGGTGGCAACTTTACTATAACCTTCAAGGACCTTCGGCGCGAACGACGGAAAGTCCATGTTTAACACTCAATTTTGTTTTCACTACACTTGTGCACATTCACGGAACTAAATTGAATAAGATTCCACCAAAATTACACAATTTAACCGAGTTTACAACATAGTTTAACGAAAATAACATTGGAGCACGACATGGTGTCTCCGCTTTCCCGCCGAAAGTCGATAAGTGGATTTTTTTTTTTATTTATTTCGGTCTGAGACCGATATGGCCAATTTGGAACAGCCAGGGTCAAGTTTTAGAATATTTCAAGTTTCTTCCTAATATAGTTTTGGCGTTGTACATCTTGTACATCTTGCCAGTATCAAGTATTTTGCATGAAATTAGCCCGATCGGGCCTATAGTTTCAGTCAGGGGCTATGGTAAAGCGGTGGCAACTTTACTATAACCTTCAAGGACCTTCGGCGCGAACGACGGAAAGTCCATGTTTAACACTCAATTTTGTTTTCACTACACTTGTGCACATTCACGGAACTGAATTGAATAAGATTCCACCAAAATTACACAATTTAACCGGGTTTACAACATAGTTTAACGAAAATAAAATTGGAGCACGACATGTTGTCTCCGCTTTCCCGCCGAAAGTCCGTTATGTGGATTGTAAAGTTTTGTAAAAAAAAAAGATGCCAGTAAAAAATCTTAAAAACTCCTAAACTAAAACTTATAAGTAGGTTATTCGTTTATTAACTAATTAAATAAAAAGTACTACTCATTGTTTCAACTCTTCTATTTTCAATTGCGTATAGTACTAAAAACAGAGCCCTTCAACCTTCAAACCTTCACATAATAAATTTACAAATAAGTACTTACCTAATCTTCTTTCAACCAACCACTACTGAAATAATTCTCAAAAATGATCCAAGCAACATTTTCATTACAACACACAAACATTTAACAAGAACATTCGAGTGAAGCACCAGAATAAAATACTGACGAGATATTTCCCAGCAGATAATTAGACGTGGCTAATTCAGAGACGTTCCTTAGTAAAGTTAAGTAGTACAACATTGCCAGATCCGGCGTACCTTATAGAGCTGGTGTAATTACGCCAGCTGAAAACTCCGTTTCTGACGCAAGATAATTTGCGTGGGGACGTACTCGAGTGCGAGGTGGGGATCGTAAATTTACGTGTCCTGCGAGTGAGATTATTGTCAGGTGAATTTACTGGGTATACTCGTATAATGTTGGGATTACGTTTTAACGTAGGTATTAGGTACCGCACCAAACTAGCTAGCTACTAATCTTAGGAATTGTTATTATTGCGAGTCTATAGTGTTCCATTGCACTGGTGGGGGTCCAGAAAGTTGTTCTTTTGGCCCAGAGTTCATCCGGCATACGTCTGACATTACTAGCCCAATATAAATTCAGAATTAATAAAATAAAGTTAAGATTCAATTTTTTTGTACATTCTAGAACAAATAATAATCGTACAAACGACAATGGGTTAATTATTCGATCAGCTTCCTGAGGTTTCACCGGCTTAAGTTCCGATCCCGCGAGAACAACAAACACACATAAACGAATGTGTACCTACTGTGCATACGGGTACATACACAGTACACACTTACTCACCCACCTTTGTAATTATTATTAGTGGGGCAGAATTATTGCACACGCTAATGAATCAATTACCATTAACTGTAAACCGCTGGTAGCTGGAATTTTAACAAATAAGCTAGTTAGGTACCTATTCTAACTATGTATTTCTATAGCGATATCACTAGAACTTTGGCAGTTTACAATATTAGTCGAAATGGGAAGGTTTGTGAGCGAATCAATGAATATTATTTAGTAGACTAATTTACACGCTCCTTTTTGTCAAATATCTACCTAGTAGTTATCAAGTATTATTCATTTCATTTCCCTACCAATGCCCATATTTTGTCATAATTCATTAAAACACACACACACATTATTATATTATTCGAATCCAAATGTCAGGTCATTTTAACTTCGTTCGTCCTCATTACGTACCCTCGATTACCATTCTAATTTCTGTCTAACTAAAAGGGCTAGAGCCTGCAAACGGTCGTCCATCATAAAGGACAAATGAAACGCGACGGACCGCCACTCCTACTGCTGCCTCAGTTAATTTGTCACTGTACTACCATTTGATTCACGGCCGTGCCTAATACCTATTGTCCGTGAAACTGAATGAGGGTGCCGAATTTACTTGAATACATTCGATCCACACACACGTCTGAGACATCCAAGATCCCTAAATGATTACTGTAACTTCTGAGACAAAATAGTCAAATCAATCACAACAAATCATCATAAATCAATCAATCAGAAAAGTTATCGAGACAGATTATTTTCGGAATCTATGTTCAATGAACAATCATGATTATAGAAACGTTTGAACAGATTTTGATCTACTTAAAGTGTTGATATCAAAGGAATAGCAAACCAGTGAACAGCCAATCAATCGATCCCCATAGGATCGCGCCTTGAGTGATACAAACAAGATACACCTTTATGCTTGAAAAATAGCCTTGTTTTAGGAACCTTTGAAAGCAAGACAAATTGCTGCGCATACTTTCACGCAAATTAAGATATAGATATAATACTTATACCAACGATACGGTTCAAATCACCTTAAGGGGAAAGTCTACCTACTCTTTTCTCCATACAAACTTTACAAACGTAGTCGACTGTTTCCTCTCTGGATAAATCCATTAGAGAAAATGTGTCTATATGCCATAAAACCTATAACAGCCATGACCATGCCCCAAAGTCTTTATTTTTTTCTTATAGAATTTTTCTGATTTATATCTCTATTCTAAATAGAAAATGAAAAAAACCTAGAGTCATGGTCATGGCAGGTATAGGTTTTATGGCATAAATATATTTGCTCTAATGTCATCATTATCCAGGAAGGAAACAGTAGACTACATTTGTATGAAGAGAGTAGTAAACTTTCCTCTTAAGTACCTATATGAAATTATAATGGCACCCTTGTAAGTATTATGTAGGTATATTATTTATAACTTAGTGGATATTCGTCTATTTGGGAGTGGCTAAACACGATGTTTACTAATGACGTGATTAAGCAATAAGAACAGCAAAGAAAAATAAAGCTATTATGACCTGCCAACTCAAAAACAATAGGTATAAAATTGGATCAAATCCAAGAACAACCGAAGCTCTTCGGAGCTATGTTTTATTGATAAGGTGTGAGCTCTGGAAGATTTATCTATGAAACTTATACATCCATTTTACTGCTTCGATGGTACGATTTCACTGTGGGTACGTCATGTTTTTATTTAAATCAGATGTTACCAGACTTACCAGTGACACTAAAAGAGATATAATTTATAATATTATAACAAGTATGTTAACTATGCAACAATAGTCTTAATATATAATCGCCCAGTCAAGCGAATAACGGCCAACTCAATTTATTTATTTAAAACATAATATGACACAAGGTCCGAATAAAATAACCGACTTGGTAATACATGGATCTCACAACTTTTTACGGTAGGAGGACTGAGACTTTATACATAGATTTTAACAAGCATTCTTCTTACTTAAAAAATGTCATTGTAAGCCGTCACGAGACGTCTGGCAGATGTGAAACGTCGACTCGCTACGTATAGTAC
Source organism: Idaea biselata (assembly GCA_958496205.1). Taxonomy (NCBI): domain Eukaryota; kingdom Metazoa; phylum Arthropoda; class Insecta; order Lepidoptera; family Geometridae; genus Idaea; species Idaea biselata. The sequence continues at coordinate 34,216,101 of OY292394.1, read as the reverse complement.
ATATAGCGTGGCGAGGCGTCTCGCCACGGCCTGTATCGCCATGACAAATTTTAGGTTTACCCTCGCCTATTGATGTTTCGTATCAATAATCGAATAAACAAAAACGGTTGTTTATACGTCTAGGTGAAAAGTAACAAAAGTAGCACCTACTTCTAACAAACCGCAGCTAGGTACCTAGGTAACGTCATTGCATGTTACCAAGTAGATAGGTAATAGCGGAGTTGGACCACTGGACCGTTCTGTCGTAATTGCATGTCGTTGTTAACATGATCGAAGACGTCTCTCGGGACTCGATATTTGTACCTACTATCAACCTGTGTGTAGGTAGTGTGGTGGACATAACTAATGGAATAGTGTAGCTTTTAGTCTGTAAATTGGTTTTAATGGAAGTTATTAGAGCAACAAGTAGAACTAATTTGTAAGAAGGTATATTTAGAAATATAGGAGCTAAATTAATCATCTGAAATTAACCGCATGATAAATATACTTACCGTAATTTAAAACTATTTTAAAATTTTGTATGCTGAAAAGCAAAACATGGCGAGAACAACCAAAATGTAACAACTTTATGTACTTACCTATGTTTATACGAAATAAATATTATGATTATGATTAGGTATTAACGTTGGTAACATGTATCTGTTATAGGCAATGTGTATAATGCAGGCATTCTATACATTTCCTAGGTATTGTATAGAATGCCGGGGTCATCCAGGCAATGTGTGAAATGATATTGAATGTTCAAACTATTTTACACTTTACCTAGGAAATGTATGGAATACCTAGGCATTGTATAGAATGCCGGTTGACGCATAGGTAATGTATGTAACGTGTTTTTCTTTTTCATTTCTTACCACTTGATTATGGAAATTTGATCATGATACAAAAAAAAACCAACAGTTTTCATTTAAAATAAGCTTTTATATATTAGCAGGGGGTTTGGGGGGGTACGTATTCGAATAGGTATCTAATATTAAAATATTTATACAGTTAAAATCCCGATGCTATCTAACTATCTAAAGCACGGAAAAACTAAACGGAGCACCCCGACTTGGTTAGGTTAGATTAATGTTAGAACAGGATTACACGCAGCAGATTATTCTGTAAATAAAAAAGGCGTGATGTATAAAAATCGCACTGTATATGAAATAAATGTTAATAATGTTTTTATTTATAGTATTAGGCGCTTCGGCGACCGCTGCCGTCGTTCATCATTATACACGTTGCCTGATGCGCTTCGGGCATTTTATACAATAGGTACCTAGGCAATGTATGAAATGAATCGTATTATACACATTGCCTGAACGTTTCAGGCAATGTATACAATGCCTAGGCATTCTATACAATGCCGGATTATACACATTGCCTATAACATATCTACATATCTATGTATGTTGGGGGTAACCTTCGAAACCACTGGACCGATTTTGATGAAATTCAATACGAAAATACATAGCATAATCTGATGAAGTAATATATGCCACATTTTATTCCGATACCTTTGTCGATCTAATAAATAGAATGGGTCCCCTCCGTCTGGCATAAACTTTTTTATCATAAACACGAAATGCATAAAACTTTCCGCAAATTTTTTAACGCATAATATTCATCAACCATAAACACATAACGCATCAACTTTGAGTCATAAAAAAAATATGGCATAATACTCAAAACGCATAAAACATTTAAGGCATGATATTTTTATATCATAACGATCATGAAGCTGCTAAGCGTTTTGCGGAATTGCGGAATAATGGACACTTACTTAACCCTTATTAAAATAAATGATAAATGATTCCAAAATTCTACCATGTTAATAGAAAGTATTTACGTTGGCAATATTTTACCGTCAATTTTTGTGTTTTGTCTGTCACTGTCATTTTGGCCGTCCATCTTTCCGTCACTTGACTGACGTCTCCATCCATTCATTCATCCATACATTCTCTGACTAGTTTTATTTTACGCCGTTGGGCCAAAGACGTGTGTTGTGTTCTATTCGAAACCAAATAATCTAACCGGTAAGTGATTATATTACGAAAAATGTTAAGTATTTCAATTTCTAACTGCACATTGTCTATACTAATTTACGCCGAACGTTAATGGCCTTCGTAAACAAACCATGTCGCAGTTAGCAGTTACCTACCTACTAGAAGAATTCTCTGGAAAAGTTGAATGATGAAAACACAAATAAAAATCTTGGCATACTTCAATGCAAGGTTTTTGCGGTCGGTGCGGTGCACTGGGTGCACAACCGGCAAATAACCTATATTTAGGGTAGATTCCACTTAGAACAAAGCCTGCTTCCGGCACGTAAATTCCCAACTTAAAACCGGTTTCTAACAATGTATCTCATGTTAGATTTCTTACGTTTTTCAATATAAGGTGAATGATGCAAAACGGGGGCAATAGGAAGAGAATTCGAACGGAATCTGAGGGTGATATTGGGAATGAGCCCAAAAAGTTATTAGCACCGAGTATGAGGTATGAGTTACAACCTCTTAGGTGATGGGTGGGATAATATGCATGTTTTAAAACTGCAGTTAGTCATGCTTATTTATGTAATTACCTATTAATTAGGTACTGTGTCATGTGGTTAACATGTGTAAGTCCAGCTTTAGTGGGAATTTCCATTTACTTATCCTTAAACCAGGCGATGCCTTCATCATCATACCTAGCTATCTATATGCCATATTTAGCCTGCTATGTCCAATTGTCCATTGGTTTTGAAATTATAGAAAGCTGCCACTATTTGACCTGCATAGGTCCCTCTTCCTTCGAGAATATTGAAACAAAACAAAAAAACAACATAGTCTATCTGTTATTCCAAATCACCAACTATCTACATACTAAGTTTTTAACAATAGGCTAAGCGGTTTTTGTGTAAGTAATTGAGCAACATACATACACACAAACTTTCACCTGTATTATTATATTAGTAGCATATGTAATAGCCACACTTTAAAATATATCTAAAAATACAGTAAAGCATTCCTTGTGACATTTTCTCATTACTCATAAAATACTCAAAGAACAAATTGCTTTGAGTGTGGCTGTTAGAAATCATTAATAGGAGATTTACTATCCATTCCATGCATGAAATCTATGCTAATCAGTTGCATGAGTTGCTTCATATAGTCAAATAGGTAAGTTCATGTCATGTAATACCTACACTACAAATAAATAAAAAAATATTCGGTATTATTTTGACCACTGTTACTCACCAGGAAATTATATGGGGAAATTGATGTAGGTATTGAATATAATAAAAACAGATGCCTACATCATGTAAGGTTTTGGTGGTTTAGACTATGAGTTCATTGACCAGTCGGTCAAGACCAAGCAATTTATAGATAACTGTACCAAGGTAGTTTTTAACCCTATGTGTAGTTTTGACAAATTATGGGTATATTCCCAGTAGTCCCCTTTAGCCCTGTCCCCCGAGTGACGGCTGGGAATTTTCTTCCCAGTTGTCTCCGGGGTGACAATTTGTGCCAACTGTTCCCTTTGAAAGCTGACTAGAGGGAACAAATGGGAAGTCTGTTTCCCAGTTGTCACCTGTGGGGTGACAATTGCTACGATTCCTTCCCAGAAAGAAACATGTAATTACCATAGATTTCAGATTTTTTATTTGTGTTGTTATATATGTCGTAGGATAATTTGATAACAGGTTTTTTGCAAAAACCTAGGTTATTAAAAAAACGAATAATTAGAGATTGGCTAAGATATGTCTCAATCTTACAGAAATAAGTATAAGGTTTTTTTTGCAAAAAAAAATCTCATTGCTCTAGTAACATTGGTTCTCCTTCAATCTGATTGGCTCAATTTTCGTTTACAGACCAACTCTACCGTGATTGGTTTATTAATAAAATAAATTCTGTGAACAATACACAGCGCCATCTAGCCCCGTGGTAAGCTACTAAGCTTGTGTTACGGTGACTAGACAACGGATATAATACATTTATATTTATTTTTCTTTTGTTAATACATACATATTAAACATAGAGAGAAACCCAGACTAGACACAAATATTATTTTTTTAAGCATAAATACTTGCACCCGGCGGGAATCGAACCCGCAACCTTCTGCATTGCAGTCGTGCTTTCGCACGACGCGCCACAGAGGTCGTTTATAGTTTGACCTTGTAGGTTTGAAGTAATTTGTCGTAGAGTAGTAAGCTTATTATTTATAGTATTAGGCGCTTTGGCGACCGCGGCACGCTCGCTTCGCTCGCTCGCCAAAGCGCTGCGTACAATCATGTTCTAACTTTAACCTAACCTATCCTAGTTGGGGTGCTCCGTACATTAATAGATAACATTGCTAACAAAGTACATCACAGAATTAAATGACAAGTTAAACGTCAAGTCATCAACCAATCAGAGAAGATGTTGCTTGGAGTGTTCCGGTCGACCAATCAGTGCGCTTAGTTCATGACAGCCAACGACTATTTTCGCAATGTTACGAAACCAATGAGTTTTTTTTGCAAAAATCATAACTTATTTCAGTAAGATTCAGAAATATCATAGCCAATATCTATTTATTCGGTTTATCAAATTATCCTACGACATATATAACAACACAAATAAAAAATCTGAAATCTATGTTAATTACATGTTTCTTTCTGGGAAGGAATCGTAGTAATTGTCACCCCACCGGTGACAACTGGGAAACAGACTTCCCATTTGTTCCCTCTAGTCAGCTTTCAAAGGGAACAGTTGGCACGAATTGTCACCCCGGAGACAATTGGGAAGAAAATTCCCAGCCGTCACTCCGGGGGACAGGGCTAAAGGGGACTACTGGGAATATACCAAATTATGTGAAATAATCCTGTGTTAGCAAACCTGTGGGAGTTTAATTTACAACCCAGCGTGACACAAGCCCATTGAGTTAATCTATATGAGCCTAATACTAAGTCAATTTATACCCTTGCTAGATAAATTTCTCCTTGTAAGCCGACCAAGATAACGATGGAACACAAGTGCTATTGTCGTGGTGATGAGGAGAGTAGTTTGGAACTGGACAAGCCTCGGCACTTGATGCCTATGATGAGGGCCTTCTCAATGAGGTTCTATGGTCATACTTGTAGTATATGTAGTTGGTAGGAAGTTGTCTTAATGAAAGTAGAGTAAAGTTAAGATATTGATAAGGATCATAGAGTTGTCTAGGTGAAAACTTATAGTTTTTGAAAAAATGCTTTCCAAGATTCTGCTGTAATGAATCTTGCTTGCACCACAGGTGCCCATAACATTTAGATGAAGTAAAAAACTGTATCTATTCATGTAAACTTATAGTTAAGTTGTTACAGTAATTTTAGATAAATTGATAGCAATTAATGGTTTTTAATCATTATTTATTGAAGTAAAAGTATATGTAGGTAGGTACCTAAGTAGATGATTGTTCTGTAATTAAATGTAATTAAAAGCACAGAATACATATAGTACAAGTTCAAAGTAAGATTGGGTTTTATGTAGTAGTGTTTGAATAGCTATTCATTTTATTATTAATGTATTACAAATATGCTAAATTATGTGATAGAGAAGTTTTTATCCCTCCAGTACCTGCTCTGAACCGTCTGGTGGCAGACAGACGGACAGTGGAGTCTTAGTAAAAGGTCCCGTTTTTACCCATTGGTTATTATAAGACCATAAAATAACAAAAAATATGGTACTGTAGGCAAAGTTGGCTGTACCTGCCAACTTACTGCCGGCTTACTGTTGTAATAAATGCAGACTGATCAAAGTTATAATGATAATTTATTTATGATCTTCATTGTGACCTCCATTCTAACACACTCATATTTAATGAAGCACCATGCAGTAACTTCATGGTATTTTTATTTCCATTTTAATTATTCTTTTTGCAATTAATTAGATTCAATGACAGTCTACTTCTTGCCACCTGATGTTTCTCATTCTCAATGATTGCATCACAATGCCCTTGACTCATATTGATAAATTGATTTTCACTGTTAGGCTTACAAAGAGATTTATAAATGCAGACAACTGTTAAAGTAAGTATAGACCAAAAATGGCGTCTGCTTATAATAGACAGTAATGTAATAGTCTGCTGCTTATGGCTGTGGTTTAATAGAAAGGAAAGAAAATACATACCTATTATTATTATTTCCTTCATTCTAAACTTTTCTAAAATGGCGGCTATTATGAAAAACCTTGTAACGAGGTTTGGAAATAACGGAGAAGTCCATCTTTTATATAATATGCCACTGAAATTAATCAATTTAAATTCATTTTAACTATAAGTCTCAATAAAATAAAAATTCTGCAACACATTTAAAAAAAAAAAAAATATAATAACTACTGTGTCTCTGGACCTGAATAGATGTTTTCACAACTCTTTTGTGATGTTACATTTGTCTTATTCATGTGTATTTATCACACTTTAGCCATAATTGAATGAATAGGAATATAAATAGAATGACCCAATACTCACAGTTTGTTAGCAAACTATGAATCATTTGTAATATTGTGCAATTCATTTTACCTATTTTATGTGACATTTATCGTAACTTTTTTGTACTTATTAAGGAAACGAAATTTACCTTGATTAGGTAGCAATGTTTGATAATCATCCATGCAGTAAAGTAAAGGGTATCTTCTCTAAGAGCTATTTTATACTTCTTTTTGAGTAGTGGTAACAACTCAAACACTAGGTGAGCAACACTCACCTAGTGTTTGAGTTGTTCACATAAGGCGGCTAACTTGACCTAACTATCGTTACATTGCTACCATAGGTAAAAACTGGGACCAACTACTTAACGTGCCTTCCGAAGCATGGAGTAGCTCGAGAAAATGATTTTTGGCCACACACCCATCCAAGTGATTACCACCAGGTGTTGCTTAACCCGCACGACTTAGCATACAAGATCGGCGAGCGCAGCTAGGCCAATGACCTCTTCCATTTAATTTCTATTTTCAATTCAGTATATTTTCCAATTACATAAACTGTTATTGATATAACATTGCAACAACTGCATCTATTAACCTTAATGTGTTCTGAGAAACAAACTGTTAATCTTTAACACCTTTTTTTTTTTGTTTTATAGTCCTATGTCCCCTAGCTGGGGCAGAGGGCGTCCACAGTGCATCTCCATCCCGTTCTGTCTTGAGCTTCTCGTTTTAACACCTAGATGTTTACATATTTACCTACATTATTGTTAAGATAAATAGCTCAGAGGCTTCTCTCGAGATAAAGCTGTTGTTGAAATTATTGTCGGCTGTCAGTTTTTATGATAAATGTAATCATACTGCTTCTTATTTTGTCCACGATAGCAAAATTTTATAAGAATTTTAATTCGCCCAGTTGAATTGCATATTGAATCTTGCGCACACTAAAACAAAGTGTTCGAGTTTTTTAAATTAAAGTAAATTTATTTGAAGTTAGATAAAAAACTGGTTTAACAAAGTAATATTTATTCCATTCCTTCTTTGGTGTGAACAACGAAGACCGTAGCTTTATTTTTAAATAAACCAATATGTGGGTCTGTGGATGTTGCCAACGCAAATTTTCCGATGCAAATAGTGTTATTAATGTCATCCCAGATGAAATTTCTATAGAAGTTTCTGAGACTGGAGCTGCATCTGCTGAAACTGAGTATGTAGAATTAATTTTTTTTTAATTACAACTATATTAAAAAGTAAAAACATTAACTTTGTCTGACAAAACTTAAAAGTTTTTTTTAGACTGCATTGTTTTTTTGTGATTATTCGTCAACCAACAGTTGTAATATGGCAGTAAGAAGTTTATAGTCTGCCCGGTCTTTTAGTACTTCCTTAATTACCTATTCAGCAGTATGTATGGAAAACGTACGGTCTACAAAAACCTGTTTACAACAATGCTGGGAATTCTCCGTACGTTGACCGTGCGTGCATGCTTCGCCGTAATCAGTTGAATGCATAACATGTTTCAAGTTTTTTTTATAGGCAATTGTTGGTATTCTGAACTCTACTCTTATTGCGTTATAGTTTACTTTTGTCTACCTTCAAGCTGCGTAGTTTATAACTGAATTTTAATAACTATTTTATTAAACTTCTATTAGGTAAGCACTTTTGTTTGAATTTCGCTTCAACGCTTGCTTTAGGAGTAGTCTGTTCTTCTTCAGAGACGAACCGTGTCTTGTTTTTTCCTGTGATTTGATTTCGTTTCCAAAAAGCATCTCCGGAATATTTCACAGTTTGAAACATTACATCGACATCTTTCAGAAAATGTCCTACCTCTTTCTCACATCTTCTTAGCGTGTCAGTGATTCAACCAAACCTTATTAAATTGCTAATAGGTACAGCAAGCAGTATCATTCTTCTTGTAAAAGTCTTCCAACAGGCAAGCTTTAGGCACACCTTTCTCACTAATAGTAATGATACTACACTCATGAGTTTCTTTGTCTCCGTCATTTCTACTAACGTACTCTGCTGGCTCAACGACTCGATGTGGATTGTTCCTTACGATACGAATCTTCCAACGCGCTATTTCTTGCCATTAATTGTCTGGTAAGGTACCTATTCTTACAGTATCATCATTCCCTAACCATTTTCCTTTCAATCCTTGCTCCATCCTCTCCCTGACCATATTGCCTTGTCCTCAGGGTGACGAACCTGGAAACCATTTTATCCAACCTGCTCCACAACGGGCTCCTTACAGACAATATCTACCGAGGAAGCGGTCAACTCCTTGTTACTCTGTGGAAGGAAACAGCGCGGATCGATTATGATGTCCATTACTACGACCCACGGTTTACCCCTTGGAATGTCGATTGGGAGGAGATTAGGTGATTGACTTGACTTGAGTGTTTCTAACAATTAAGGATGATCATAGTCATTGATCCTTAGATTGTTTGTTAGCACTGGATTCCCTAGTAAATTTTTCGTGGATCCCATCATTGTTATTTAGTTAAAAACCATCGTATTTTCTAGAATGTTTATCAAAATTAGTATTCATGACTTTTACATAATTATTTAAATAGTTTCTAAATAATTATTTAAATAATTATTTATGTTTAAAATGCTATGAGACACTTATATGAAATAGGTTAGCTTTTGTTGTAACCATCCATGTTAGAATGAACTTGTTATTCTTTTATCGTGATTTGTGTTCGTGACTGATGAAAATGACGTCCTACATAGGTATTACAACGGCTGATTAGGCGGCAGACAATTTTATCTACTTTATTAATAAATTCTGATACTAAAACTAATTGCAGATTAGTTTTATCTTACTACTCGTGCTACGTGAAAAACTTTATCGCAGTTATTCATGCAATTCGTGAACTTGTTAGATCTTGTATGAATAGTAGGTAAAGCATCGGACCAAATATACTACCCTGTGGAACCCTGTTTAAATGAGTAGGCTTGACGTAATAAACATGAACTCTTAACAATTTCATACAGTTAAAACGTCAAACCACAAGTATATGTACCTATCATCGTAACTGGTAACCTTTTCACCTCTGGCCAGCAAGATATAAATTAAACCAGTCGTGGTACAGAAGTCTCTCGAACATCATCGGTATCTTTATTCGAAGTTAACCATAAAAATTTTAGCGCTGTTTTGATAAATTACTACAGTAAGTACCTACCTAAAACTATATACCTAATAAAAATTGTATCTAATTGATACTATTTTTTATTGGTCAAATGAAAAGAAATACAGATGGCGGAACAGAGAAAAAAAAAACAAAACGGAACATAAACAAATAGTATACAATTAAAACTAAATACAATAAACAGAAAAATATATAAAACAAATATTTTGAAAATAATCTAGCAAGGATGCTAATTACTTTATTTCAAACAAGCGTAGCATCGAGAAATATTTTTTAACCTTGGCTTCTTATTTTCATTTGTATGCATTTCCAAACATTTCAAAGAAAAAAAAATAAGTTTGTTGTATGGGAGCCGCACTTATTCCACACACACCGCTCCGCTCTTATTCCGCACTTACTTACTTTGTATTTTATTCTATTTTGAGTATTTATTGTTATAGCGGTAACAGAAATACATCATAGATCTGTGAAAATTCCAACTGAATAGCTATCACGGCTTAGACATAGACGATAGACAGACGGACAGTTAAGTCCTAAAAAAGAGAAATTTGTAACCTAATTTTGACCTTATTTTTATCTGTAATACGTGACAGCTTTAAAAACTACAATTCTTTAAGTATATGGGTATTTTTACAATCAGATAGTGAAGCAAGTTAGGCATGACACCACATGATCCCGTTTGACTAGCCCCGATAATTCAAGGTCAAACGACCGACATTGACTGTCAACCATAGTAGTTGATAACTAATTGAAAGGTTTTTGTTATCGTTGAAGCGACAAGAGCACTCGGAATTATCTGCACTTCAGTGTGAATTAGTGCATGAATCCCGGGATCCCGGGATATCGTAATCCCGGGATCTCGGACGCAAAAGTTCGATATTATAATCCCGGGATTGAGTGATCCGATATCGAGATTTGAGCAATTTACTATTTGGGTATAAATTGAGGTTTTTAGCTATATTTTTCCTCATGGAATGATTGAATAGAACTATTAAAATTAAACCCAAATTAGTCTACCCCTGAGGAAGAGATCTGTAAAGATTTAGAAGCGTAGGGAATTGGTAAAATGTTTAAAACAATAAAAGTAACGTGATTCATTGCAATTTTTAAGACAATTATTTTTTATACAAGCTCGCATGCAATTTTTTTCTGCTAAAAACATTTTAGTGGTGCGCCTAGAATTTGGCGCGAAAGTTTAGACACTTTCGGGTTTAGGCTATTTGTCCGCCATATTTCCAAAATGATGGGGTGGACGGCCCTCGGGGTAACTTATTTACGTAATGAAACCACTAGAGTCTTAAATATTTTAGATTTAACACATTTTTATTGTATTAAATTCGCTTTTTTTAACGATATCTAAAATCTCAGTATCAATCCCGGGATCCCGGGATTGAGCTCTTAATATCGATATCGTCCCGAGATTGAAAACCTTCCGATATTGCATGCCCTAGTGTGAATGTTTTAAAAGTTACTGAAGCGTTGCATTACGAAGATATCTTGTTGAAAATAACAGAAAATATATGACCGATTCAAAAGGATTGTATATTTGCGACTCGTGGCTACGTTTAACGCTAAAAACGAATAAGCAATCTAGCTCTAGTTTTATGCAGATTGATTATTATTAGAACTATCTAGATTGCGTTGTAGATAATTCTAGATTTAAATTGCCTCGACGATTCGACAACGGGTTACACAGGCCGTGGTTGCGAGCGGAATCTGATAGTGGACAGAAATCGTGTGAGTTTAAAAACTGTGTTACAGATTGATATTTGAAAGGTTTTATAAGACAAACTCGTGATATATCCATCTGTGAAACTAGGGATAGATTGATAAAATTAATATCATTAAGAACGCACCAGGGCAACCCAGCCTAAAGTGCCTAATATGGGGGGCATATCAACATGATTAGATTACACAACAACCTTTTGAAGTGTCATCAACTTACATTTACCTATCAAAACCCATAGTGAGTGCCTCTTTGATCCAAAGATAAAAAGTGCTGTGTAATACTCGAGTACCTACTTACCTATTCTTTTCTCGGTTTATCTCTATTGATATGGTCGTGTGATCTCATACTGCCTGCTTCAGAACTAACAGTACTATTTGATGATAACTTAAGAGCGTGTGCATTGTGTTTGATACTCAGTCGTGGTTTGACGGGGCGTTGGGACAGTTGTGTGTTTTGGACTAATCGTGTAATTTAAAGGTATTAATTTTATTTTATTTTGTAATCGTGTCTATTTAATTAGCTTAGATAGCTAACTAGTTTTAGTAATTTTGGGCCAATACTAAAACGCCAGTTAACATTTTGAGGGTTAAGTAAATAAATTAAATAATTGAGCAGCTTCCAAATTCAATATTGGTATGGGATTTATTGTATTTAGGAGCGGCTTAAATGTTTAAGTAGCCCATATTGAGAAGCGTTTCTGTATACGACGACGGTTAGACGTTTATTTACTAGAATAATTTTAATTGTCAAGAAAAACCTATTTAACTATCCTTATCCATGAAATATTGAAATTAATTATAATTAAATATATTACATATTGCTTCATTAATCAATTTGCAACAACAATTTTAATTGGTTTTCCAGTTCGTCCACTATGAATATAATTTTTAATTTTATAAAACGAAATACCGTCCTATATTAAATTAAAACGCCGAGAACCTAACTGTGATTAAAACACTTATATTTATAACCCATTGTTCATTACGAAATCGTGCCACGGCAATCACCATAATTCTCACATAAAAACTGTCATTATAATTATATCTACCTGTAAGAATCATCCTTCTGGCTTGTAATATCTGCAAAATTTTATGTATTTAGGGAAATTACTTGTCAAGGGACCTGTTGATACACTCAACTCATAGATTAGCCTAGATTATCGATAACTTATTTATTTTCCCACTGCGCTTGCTTCCCATCGGGTGAGGTAAGGTCAAATGCAAGCCTTATCTAGAACTAATGAAATTCAGTCATTGTTTTCCGAGCCCATCTCGGCCCACCATTCTCCTGCTAATATGCTAGCCTAATTGTCTATTCAAAGTACAGCCCGTGGTTGTTTTTACCCACATTTTGCCGGACATGCGGTAGATGTAGCCGGGTTGATTTCCTTTCGAATAGTAATTGTTTTTAATTGTGTTTATTGTTGCTTATATTCCAGTTTTAACAAGATGCCCCTCCAGCTAACTAAACCCGCTCCCCAGTGGAAGACCACAGCAGTCGTCAACGGAGAGTTCAAGGACATCTCTCTCTCCGACTACAAGGGGAAATACGTCGTCTTGTTCTTCTATCCTCTTGACTTGTAAGTACTTATTCATTTTTACTTTTTAATTGTGAGCTCGCATGGTTTTGGCATATCGCCAGACCCTCAAATTATGTTTTGCATTAATTTTAGAATGAGTGTTGACTTATTGGGTCTTCTATGAAAAGAAAGAAAAGCGCCGGACTAAATATACTAGCTTGTGGGAACCCTGAAGCTCTGTTTTGGAGTCTATGTTTAAACTCCTGTCTCGGTGCGAGTTGGCGTCTTGTTCGTGTGCTAGGCTGGAGCATGTGACTTTGAGGTCTTTGAGAGGCATGTGTGGTGAAGCATTGACGCAGACTTGAATTAGTGGACACTACCATTTATGTGCTGTCAAAACGTTATTGCCCCACAGACTTAGTACTGCAATTTCTACCTAAGACTAAAATGTGAAATCTGTCACAGTTTGACGACCAATAATCCAAGTAAATTCCTCCAAATTGTCCGTGACAGTACATTCGTGTGCCCAACGGAGATCATAGCGTTCTCGGACGCCGCGGACGACTTCCGCAAGATCAACTGCGAAGTGATCGGCGCCTCCACCGACTCTCACTACACGCATCTCGCGTGGGTCAACACGCCGCGCAAGCAGGGTACGTATCGAGACACGTTGACACACGATAGACGAGCGTTTCACCATTATCTCACCTGATGGTAGGTGATAATATCGTCAGTGGAAAGGCTATATTGCTTAAGCGCAGTGGCGGTTGTGGTGGTATGTCAATGTGGCGCTTTAGCAATGTAGCCTTGCCACTGACGACATGGCCCAAGATGTAACACGCTCATCTAGAAGAAGAGACGGCAGTGGAACAAGATCCGACCTGTATGCCTTAACGACTTAAATAAATATTTAATTTGGCGTTACGAACTAGCCCGGGCGGCGGGTGATAACAAGCCTTCTCTTTTTACGACAGACAGGAGATACTGTAGCAATATTCGTTAAGATCCGGGCTACAGGGCTCAAATACCCGGGCTATGGGGTTAGGACAATCATCATCATAGCCAGCACCCTCTATCTATATGTCCTCAAAACCCTCGCATTCAGTCTACATCCAGCGTAGTAACCATGTGTAGGACATTCCTGTGCCCATCCACCAAGAAGAATTTACAGTGATGAGCTGATAAGTGATAACTGCTTTGGTTGATTCAGCGGTCATGGCTAACAATTGCTGTAGTCCGTCGGGTTGAATTTATTTAACATATTATTCTTATATACGATTTTAAACTTAATGGTTGTTTTCACTACAAATATTATAAAAGAACGGGATATTTACCATGTTTAAACTTGTTTTTCTCACGGAGCTAGATATTTCGCCAGTAATTTCAACTGGCTAGTTCACGAGACAGAGACGTGTTCATTCTCGTGAACAAGCCAGTTGAAATTACTAGCGAGGTATCGAGCTCCGTGAGAAGAACAAGTTTAAACATGGTAAAAACCCCGTTGTTTAATATGATTGTTATATTTGCATGTACGTAATGGGCGGGCGGCGGTTACAGGCGGCATCGGCAACGTGAACATCCCGCTGATCTCGGACAAGTCGCACCGCATCGCGCGCGACTACGGCGTGCTCAACGAGGAGACCGGCATCCCCTTCCGCGGCCTCTTCATCGTGGACGGGGCGCAGAACCTGCGGCAGGTCACCATCAACGACCTGCCTGTGGGGAGGTAATCACACAGCTTACCTAGAAGTTTACGCTCTAGCGTGACGTCACTGACGTAAATATTAGGTCCTTACATATGAAATTGGCGTTTTGTCGTACTGGCCACTTTGATCTCAAATATCTCTTCTTTGGTTAGGGATTCCAATTTCAAATTTATACAGCTATTTATTCATACATTTGTATTTCGATAACCGTAATTCATTTGTTTTGTCCTCGTTTGGTTTTTAGGGTTCCGTACCTAAAGGTAAAAACGGGACCCTATTACTAAGACTTCGCTGTCTGTCTGTCTGTCTGTCTGTCTGTCCGTCCGTCCGTCCGTCCGTCCGTCCGTCCGTCTGTCCGTCTGTCCGTCTGTCACCAGGCTGTATCTCATGAACCGTAATAGCTAGAAGGTTGAAATTTTCACAGAAGATGTATTTCGGTTGCCGCTACAACAACAAATACTAAAAACAAAATAAAACAATTATTTAAAAGGGGCTCCCATACAACAAACGTGTTTCAAACATAACAAGGAGTCAGGACAGGAACAGGTACAGGAGGACAAATCGAGTTGGTCATGGAATTCAAAATGGCTGCCCTATCTGTCAAATATACCAGTCTGCCTTCACTTACCAAAGAGTTTCTTTTATGTTTCAGATTTTCTTTGTGCCAAGGTTTTTTTTTTTGAGTGATTCGGTCGTTTGATGGGAGTAAGAATCGAAGATAAATATTTCATATTTTCCTATAAAATTTAAAAATTGGTTGTTGTAAACCATTTTAGGGTTCCGTATCCAATTGTGATAGTGGTACGGAACCCTTTATGCGCGAGTGTCGCACTTGCCCCGTTTTTTCTTTGCGTCACGCAGTTTACAAAATGGAAAACTTGAAATATCGCGTTATTTACGAGTACGAGTTCCACCGTGGTACCAGTGCTGCAGAAACGGCTCGAAGGATTAATGATGTGTATGGCGGCGGTGTCGCAAAAGAAAACACAGTGCGTTTTTGGTTCCAACGTTTTCGTTCTGGAAATTTCGACCTGCAGAACAAGCCCCGTGGACGGCCGGAGACTAAAGTTGCAAATGAAGAATTGAAAGCTATTGTGGAAGCAGATCCATCGCAAACCACGTCCGAGTTAGCTGCAGGCTGCGGTGTTAGTGATAAAACTGTTTTAATCCACTTGAAGCAAATTGGAAAGGTGAAAAAGCTTGAAAGGTGGGTACCTCATGAATTGAGTGCAGCAAACCGACAAACGCGCGTCAACTGCTGCGTTACATTACTCAACCGGCACAATAATGAAGGGATTTTAAATCGGATCATTACCTGTGATGAAAAGTGGATCCTGTACGATAATCGGAAACGCTCATCGCAATGGCTGAATCCTGGCGAACCAGCCAAATCCTGCCCCAAGCGAAAATTGACTCAAAAAAAGTTACTTGTGAGCGTTTGGTGGCCTAGTGCCGGTGTCGTTCACTACAGCTTTCTTAAATCTGGCCAGACGATTACAGCAGATATCTATTGTCAGCAACTGCAAACCATGATGGAAAAGCTAGCTGCTAAACAACCGAGGTTGGTCAATCGCTCTAGGCCACTGCTGCTTCAGGACAACGCTAGACCACACACTGCACAACAGACGGCTGCCAAATTAGAGGAGCTTCAATTGGAATGTCTAAGACATCCACCGTACTCCCCGGACCTGGCTCCAACAGATTACCATTTTTTTCGAAATTTGGATAACTTCTTGCAAGGGAAAAAATTCAACTGCGATGGGGCAGTCCAAAGCGCCTTCAAAGATTTCATTGATTCTCGTCCTAATGGTTTTTTTAGTAAAGGGATCAATGAACTACCTATGAGATGGCAAAAGTGCACAGATAGCAATGGTACATACTTTGATTAAATAAATATATTATTATTAAAAAAAAAAGACTTTATGTTCCTCCCTTACAAAACGCCAATTTCATATGTAATGAGTAATGACCTAATAAAATGTCAACACTTAAGGTTTCTAGACGTTCATGAAATAATTTAACGCAATAAATTGGGTATAGTTGCGAAATGGACTAGCACACGTAGGGATTCGTACTATTATCAAAAAGTAAAAACTGGTTTGTTGTATCTATTAGGAGCCCCAATTAAATATCTATCTAATTCTGTGTTTGTTTTGCTATTTCTTTCATGGGGGTTTATCAGGGTTCATGAGATGCAACCTGGTGACAGACAGACAGCGGAGTCTTAATAAAAGGGTCATGTATTTATTCTTTGGGCATAAACCCCAAAAAAGAAAACCCATTTGTCCCGTGAAGGGGACTCTTTCTTCTTGTCCAAATTTTCACTGTTAACCTAGCCGCTAATTCATAAAAAGGGCTGTTAATTAAACGGCTTACTACGATATTTGCCTGCGACATTCACTGTACCAGTGAACAATGCACCACTAGAAGGAAAGCCCCTGTAATCTAATCTTTTATATAATTATCAATAATCAATACCAAATGAATCATTTTAATCACCTGTAATCAGAACGTGATGACACACCGGTTTCCATTATCTTGGTATTTTTCCTGTGTACTACTTTTGACTTTGAAACGTGCAAATCCTTACTAATATCATAAATGCGAAAGTAACTCTGTCTGTCTGTAATGCAGAATCTGTAATCACGCCTAAACCGCTAAACCGATGTTTGATAAATTGATAAGTCGCGGTCACAATTTTTGATGTTAAATTAAAAAGTTTATTGTTCAAGGCCATTGTATGCTTCCTAAATTTCGTACTCGGCGGGATTTGAACCCGCTGTCGCACTGGTTCGGATTACTAGTGTTGTGTACCAAAGGTCGAATTTCTGGAAGCATTTTTTGATTAACTTGTTATCACTCACTATCACACAAATTATCGGTCACCCATCCAAGTAACGACCGTGCCAAGCGTCGCTTAACCCACACAGGCAATAAGCAATCGTGTATCTCCAACAGGTCCGTGGAAGAGACCCTGCGGCTGGTGCAAGCCTTCCAATACACGGACAACCACGGCGAGGTTTGCCCCGCCAACTGGCACCCCGGCGCCAAGACCATCAAGCCGGACCCTCATGCCGCTAAGGCGTACTTCGTGTACGACGACTAACGGGTTGTTGGCGGCCGGGGTGTTGTTGACGGAGGGGAGTTTGTTGGCGGGCGGGGTGACGTCGAGTGTGCGTGTGTTTAGTGGGAAAGTGGTTTGAATGCTTTCATAAGTTTGATGATAAAACAGGTTTTTACAAAATATGTACTTTTTAAAAAGAAGTAAGCATTGTATTGTAGTATTAGTTTTTGTATTTTATGCAGACCAACAAATACGTAAACGTAAAAAAAAACTTTAGAACGCTCTAAAGGAAGTTCAGTTCTAAAAAGCACTCCACTCTAAAACACAAAGCTTTTAATGATGTACGAGCTCTAAGAAGCTTGTACCTACGTCACTAAAATATTGCTACATATCATTACGATAACCTCGCAAAAACACGAAGAAATGCTTTCTTAATTTAGACTTCTGGTTCTGATTACCTGTAGAACGAATTTTTGAAAGCATTTTTTTTATTTGTGGTCAAATTAAATAAGAGGCTAATTCTCTAAGACCCATGATAAAAGCAACTATGATTTCCACAGCACACTCGGCGACAATATTTCGATTTGTTAGGCTAAATTCGCGTTTTATTCTGTAGAACGGAATACGCATTTACTTCTAATATAATGTTTTATATTATTTACTAAACATAGTAGTATCGCTGTCTGTACGTCGTACGTGAATCTCACGCGGTAACTCCTTGTAGAGACAATAATGTTAGTTCCCCTTAGGTACGTAGTTTCACATCAGTATTTCACAGAGATCCTATCTATACTAATATTATAATATGTTACTAAATCGAGGCTGTAATAAATGCTGTGTTGTATTTTTGTTGTTTTATTTTATTCTAATTAACTATTTAGAATAATAATAGTATTTATTTACGCAAAATATTATTTAATAATATTTTTTTTTTTTAATAAAAAAAAATAAAAAAAACTATTTAGAAGAAAAAAATAAGGAAAAATACGCATGCAAAAATTTTCACTTACACTTTTCTATCACTGCAAAATGGACGACCAGGGAAGTACTGATCGGAACAGAAGACAATCATGGCAGAGTGGATATCTTCTACAGATAAGTAGCAGCGATCCGCGATTCCACTCGCGTAAGTACCAATACCGCGGGAATATTTAAATAAAAAGTAGCTAATGTGTAAATTCAGATGTTCAGCTTCCTGCATACTAGGTATCATCGGAATGGGTTCAGTAGTTTTGCGTAAAAGAGTAACAAACATAATTACTTTCTTTTAATACATAAAAGTTTATTTACATAGGTAGGTCTGTACTTTCTTCCATACTTACACACAAACAAACTTTTACATTTATAAATTTAGTAAAATGATTGGTCCTAGTCCTGACTCATGGATCAACGCACATCGTAAACAGCTGATAATACCTGTAGAGAGCTAAAATTTGGAGAGTTTGTTTTTTACGTGATGTAGGCCGGATATTTTCTTTAATTTTGTAACAAAGAAAGTTTAGAAGATACCTATTATTATACATCTTTCCTCGATGTTTCAACCAGCCATTTTATAATGGCCTTGGCCGCGAGTCAGATCAGTCCTAGAGCTATAAGGGGATAATAAATACTACTACACGATTAAGACCCGGTGAAATGTAGTTACATTTCACCGGGTTAACATCTAGTTAGATGTTAACTAATCGTAAGAATTTAAAGGTTTATCTTTAAATTCTTACGATTATGATTTTAAGGGCGTGTGATACCTTCAATGATTTGTGTGACGTTGCATACTTGGACCTATTCTGTACCAGCGTGGCTTCAGCGAGAAGACGGTTGAGTAACATGTTTTTCATTAATGTTATGTAAGTTTATTTATCTCTTTTTGATCATGACTACCATGGTTTGTGCTTCCCTGTATAGTTGTATGTGACGAAAATTGATCACTCACATTATTAGTTTAAGTTGTTGTTTATTCGTGGGAACCTCTAATTGGCTCTCCATTGCTATAATGTGTACTTATATTTGTGTAATAGCTGTTGGTTCTCCCAAAATTAATAAATTAAATTAATCTTTGACGTTTTGTATGAGAAGACTCCACAGTACAATTTGGCGGCCTTATCGCTAAAAACAATCTCTTCTTCGCGGTCTTTACACTAAAAGCGATCTCTTTAAGGCTGCTTTATCGAAAAAAGCGTTCTGTTCTAGGTGGCCTAATCCCTAAAAGCGATCTCTTTTAAGCGGTCTTATTGCTAAAAGCGATCTTTTCAAGGCGGCCTTATCGCTAAAAGCGTGAGATGGTTTAATAAGATAGTCTTTTTAAGTCTTATGTTCTCTAAATATTTTTCTGTAGGTTTCCCTTAACAGCGCAGCGCCGAACACACCAAAACCCACGTGTTGAACACCCTTCGAAGAAAAAAATAATATTTTCCCAGACGAAGTTAAAACCCAACTAAATAACATTAAATGACTGATCCCTAAAGACTACAGTATAACACTATCCACTATGTCCGTACCTATTGTCATAGCCCCTCTACATGCTGGGCCAATTGCGCCATCATGTAGAGCGTGGAGGCCGTATTGGTGTCGGATGGGTGATGGTGCGCGGGATGGCGATGGAATGGCCACGGTGTCGGTTTTTCGGTCGGACATCAAAGGTACTGGGCCTAGGGTTGCCAGACGTCCGGCTTTAGCCGGACATGTCCGGCTTTTTACAGTCATGTCCGGCCAAATATATACAAGTCCGGCCTGCCCGGCTTTTGTTAGGCTTTTGATCGACCCCGTCAGTCACGCGGACACCCATAAAGCTTCATACAAACTCAGGAGAATTCACTCGTGTCGATCGGTTAACGCTTGTTGGTTATAGGTAGATCTTGTAGGTAGAGTACTCTTTGTACTATGTAATTCATAAAAGTAGGTAGGTACTTACATATAGGCACCTAACGATGTTATTATAAGCAAATGGGCCGTAGTAGTGTTGTGCTCAGGACTTCTATACGTTTAAAATTTCTTTGTAAATTCTTCTGTTTTGTATTTTTGTATTTAATTTGGTAAAGGATATTGATTGTGTCCGAAATTCAATGTGTATGATATGATGTGTATTACATAGTAACACTTACTGCACTGTTATGTTAATGTCTAAGTAGTATATAATGTTACTTGTCTAAACTAGTTAGCAGTATACCTATGTATGGAATGATACTTTAAGTACTACTATTAGGAAGGAGATCCCCAAGATACAGGGTAACCTAGTTTGGAGGTCAATGCTCAATTTTGTAACTGTATCTTATTTTGTTTGGAAAATAAACTTTCATTTCATTTCAATGGGCCGCAACGTGGGACGCGTTGTGCGCGGCCTATTTAATTGCCACAGATAGGAGAAGAAAAACCAATGTGTCAAAAGGCTTTTAAGGCAAAATGTCCGGCTAAATAGTTATCTGTGTCAGGCATTTTAATTTTTACGCCTGGCAACCCTATACCCAGTCTTAAGGTGTTCAACGGTTACCTACAAGAAATCACCTTTAGGCGGTAAGGGCGTCACTTATGCCACGTTAGATATGTAGGTATATGAGGTACCTACATAACAGTACAGGCTACAGCTGTTCCTTGTGTGTCCGGCCTACACTATGCATGCGTGCGTATATCTACTACTAGCAGCTCAGTTTCCCCCGCGTAAGTTTGGATCCTGTGGGATTATCGATTTCAAAAAGTACCCTTTGTGATATTCAAGGGCTTGAGCTGTTTACTTATCCAGATTCACCACAATTGGTTCAGCGGTTTTTGCGTGAAAGAGCTTCAAACACACCCAGGATCTCAGATATTTGACGAAACTTCAGAACAGTCGTGTAAACTAGATTTATTTAATCGTGCCTAATTGTGTACCTATTCCTACGTACCTAGGTAAGATTATGTCATTATAATCCGTCTACGGTAGGGCATGTAGGTGATTTTTAATGCCACTGCCGAAAACAATAATTGAGTTCTTATGTTTTGAGATAGTTACTTGAGCGTGCTTGAGCTAATATTGTATTCTGTTAAGTATATACTTAAGTAGTTGATATTATACAAATAATATATGGGTCCCGCGGTTTTACCCGCGTAAGTCCCGATCCCGTGGGAATATCGGGAACAAAGGCTATGTTATTCCTAGATTACATTGTTGTTAGCGTTATATTGTTCTACTAAAATATTTTTTCAAATCGGACCAGCGGTTCCTGAGATTAGCGCGATCAAACAAACTCTTCAGTTTTATAATATTAATATAGATAGATAAGTAATAGGGTAAATGTCTTGGACCCACAATATCACAGTTGGAGCCATTAGGCCGATTAATTTAGCACTAAATACCTACCTATAGCTTGTTGTCACCTGGGTTTGTCCAGAAACCCAAGCTTGTAAAATATGTGTGAATATGAGGCTCGCAAGGTCAACGTCTTCCTACACGGCGTAGACACAACAATGCTAATGCCAGTCCTCAATGAGTCACATGCACTTATATTGATAGTAATGGACCTAGTTTACTAAATGGGTAACTATGATATCACCACTGTCTTTTGCACATGTGTGATTTTGTCCAAATAACTAAGGAAATAGCTAGGGTGGGCATGTATAGTTTCTCTAGAATCTGTAGTCTAAATCTAGATACCTATACCTATACCTATTGTGCGGAAATAAACAACAAGGAACGCCCTAAGGCGTTAAACTGCTCACTGTGCCACTATAGTTAGGTGTACAAGTTTTTTTTTATGGTAGTCGTTACCATTTATTTGTTTATTGTGTTTTTTTGGAGTTCTTGAGATAGAATAATTAACACTATACTATCTCAAGAACTTAGGTAGGTAGGTACCTCTACAAGCGAAACAGCTACGTGCCGCTACAACAGAAAATATGACATCGTCTGTGAACATTTCAACTGTCTAGCTTCCACGGTTCATGAGATAGGTACAGCTTGGTGACAGACAGACAGACGGATAGCGAAGTCTTAGCATAGAGGCCCGTATTTACACTTTTGGTACTTACCTACCTTAATTAAATTAAAATATATTTTTAATAATGTCATTTTTTGCATTACTTAATGCTGCCGGGGCGCCCATGATAATAGATGGGAACTACCGGAAATTATCAGTTCAGTGCCTTTGTCATTAATTCCGTTAGATTTAGAATAGGTAGGAAATTTCCTGAACATTGATAAAATTAATGATAAGATTTAGACACTTATCTACCGTGCTGGGCCAGCCATGGTGGTACGCATCTAAACTTGTTCCATTCCGTGACATACTGTAGTAACTATTTCGATGGATAGATAAGATAACTCTACTATGATATTTCTTTTTAACCGACTTCAGAAACAGAAGGAGATGAACGTGTTAAGAAAATATTGGTATGTGATGCATAGATAATATACATTCGCCAACAAACTGTTAACAGTTTGACGATAAATGCAAATCTATCTATAGATACGTCATCGAGCATATTTCGTGGCTACGCAAGATTAAGGTAATTACCACCTCCTCTTTCATTCACATAGGGTTGCCAGATGTCCGGCTTAAGCCGGACACGTCCGGCTTTTTACACTTGTGTCTGGCCAAATATATACAAGTCCGGCCTGTCCGGCTTTTGTTAGGCTTTTGGTCAACCCAATCAAATTCACGTGGACACGCATAAACCTTCGTACAAACAAACGTCTGTTAACCTGCATGTATGAAGTGTTCAAATTGGCGCGATTAGTTTTTTCGAGTGATGCGAGCGAGTGATATTAGTAATTTTAGGTAGGTATATTAATGAAGATCTAAGTGATTGCGGAGTTTTAAAATATTGAAAATTTAGCTTGTTACCTAGGAATAAGTACATACACTCACCGGTACGGAAAGTGACCCAAAGATGAGAGTTTAGGACTTTGGCCATATAATCGTTTTTTTTTTGGGAAATGATCGTGTAAATGTTTGAGACATTTGTAAATTAATATACTGGCTACGTTTTGCGACATTAATGGTTTCCAATTTTTTTGTTTTTTTAGAAAGTAGGGTGGAAACAAAGTTTGTTAGTAAAATTTACGTAAGAACTCTCAAAAAATGCATGAGTTAAAAAGTCGATATTCTAAATGTCATGCAACTAATCGGTATTTCTTTGATTATTTTTTATTACCTGACATCATTTTCAGTTCCCAAAAGCGACACTGTGTTTCGCGTTCGAGTTTTGGGCACTACATTTAAAAAATCAGACATCTCCCGCTGTGTTCGCCTTTGACTTCTAAGCACCACTACTTGAGCAACTTAAACTGCAGGACACTGTGTTTCGCTTGCCAAAACACAGTAACCGAAAATGATGTCAGTTAATAAAAAATAATCAAAGAAATACCGATTAGTTGCATGGCATTTAGAATATCGACTTTTTTACTCATGAACTTTTTGAGAGTTTTTACGTAAATTTTACTAACAAACTTTGTTACCAGCGTAATCTCTAAAAAATAATGAAAACCATTAATGTCGCAAAACGTAATATATTAATTTACAAATGTCCCAAACATTTACACGATCATTTCCCAAAAAAAAAACGATAATAATGGCCAAAGTCCTAAATTCTCACCATTGGGCCACTTTCCGTGCCGGTGAGTGTATAAGGTACCGATTTTTTTATAAGCGAATAGGACGCCTCAGACTTATGAAAAACCGACTAAGTGCGAGTCGAATTCACGCACGAAGGGTTCTGTACCACTATAACAATTGGGTACGAAACCCTAAAATGAACACTAGACCAACCAATGCGTGAACGCAACACGAACGTTAAAATTAATTTTACTACTGGCGTCAGTCACTCCATCACTAGATGGCGCCAGTGGCATAAATACTTCGCGGTATCGTTGCGTTTTTATGTCAAATATCACGTTTGTCGTATTTGAGCCCCCCTTAAAAATTTGTTCTATTTTGTTTTTTGGTTATTTGTTATTATGGCGGCTACAAAAATACATCTGTGAAATTTCAACTGTCTAGCTGTTACGGTTTATGAGATACAGGCTGGTGACAAACGAACAGACAGACAAACAGCGATAGTCTCAGTAATTAGGGTTCCGTTTTTACGGCACGGAACCCTTAAAACTACTGTGTCAGGCTTTTAGGGCAAAATGTCCGGCTAAATATGAATCTGTGTCAGGCTTTTTAATTTTTGGGCCTGGCAACCCTATTCACATATCAACCTCAGTGCCGAATGCCGATCGCCTGCTTGACAGAAACATCCTAAAATCCGTTTATACATTACACAAAATGCTTTGATGCATTTTTCAGCACTGTAATAATTATAAAAGCAATAACAATAGTATATTATGCAACTAGTGAATAAAAGACGGATTTAGTGCGAGGGCCGTAGATGAATCACGAGCAAGTGAAGGATTCTAACGACTGAATCACGACCGTAGGGAGTGATTCATGATGATTGAATCACGAGCGTAGCGAGGGATTCAAGTGTTAGAATCCTGAGCGACGCCAGTGGTTCATGGCCCTCAATGTAAATCCGTACTTTATTCAAGAGTTGCATACTATACTTTATACCATGACTACGAGAAAAAAAACCGGTCAAGTGCGAGTCGGACTCGCGTCGCGTACGAAGGTTTCCGTACCACTATCACAATCGGGTACAGAACCCTGAAATGAACACTGGACCGGCAACCAATCCGTGAACGCAACGCGTACGTTAAAATTTATTTTACCACTGGCGCCAGTCTCAATTCATCACAAGATGGTAAAAATACATCGCGGTATCGTTGCGTTTTTATCGAACAAAGTATCAGTAAAAGTGTTCCGTTTTTATCCTTTGGGTACGGAACCCTAAAAAGAATTTGTATGTCGAGTATTCTTGGCGCAAGGAGTTTGTATCAAGTTTTTTTTCACGCAAGGAGGTTGTATATGCATTTAGTTAGATGGACGACGAGTAAATTGTGTTCTAAATTCAAAATTCAAACAGCGTGAGTAAAAGTCCTTTTTATTCACTGTTTAGCGTGAATAAAATAAGCTTTTAAGAGTGGGTATGGTATAAAAGATAAAAACATATCGTTTCACCAGGAAGTAAGACAGTAATGAATTGTTTAAAATATTTTGTGTTTTTACGAAAGCGAAAGGGATAACAATAGTTGTGACAGTATAGTCTGTAAAGAAAAGTGACGGCGAGGAAAGAGCGAGACGTACATATATAATTTTAGGTGATAGCGAAAGAGATAACAATAGTTGTGACAGTATTCTGAAATTAAAACTCGTTATTTGATCTGTCACCAGTCGTCAGTTGTCAGTCTTTTTTGGTGCCGTTTTTATTGTAAGCGATGTATGAACATGCCGGTTCCATATATATTTCATTTCTCTGGAAACTATAAGTGCTAGGAATCTAAAATTTTGCATGGGGGTTCCTTTTAGGACGTAGGCGCTCACTAAGAACGGATTTTTGAAAATTCACCCTCTGAGGGTGTAAAATAAGGGTTGAAGCGTTGTATGAAACTTTTTTGTTTTTAGAGCTATGTGACGTATGACAATAAATAGTGTAGACGTGGACACACCCCCGGCAGCGCAGGGGTGGCAGTGAGCTGCGGACAGTCCTAGCAACCGGACGTGCGACCACAGCTTAGGGTTGCCAACAGTTTTTTCGAAAAATATAGTATTTGTGGCTAAAAAATATAGTACGACCCAAAAAAATATAGTACAAAAATTAGAGCGGTGTTTTGTAGAATATTTCGAAAAAAATACGTATTTTTTGCACTTAACCTTTTTTTCACACTTTCAAATACTCTTTCTTTCTTGAATATAAAAAAAAATGTTCCCGACATTCAATCTTTAAATTATGAGCACCTTTTTTATGGCTTTTCTTTATTTCCCTCTACATACTCGTAGAAAACAGTCCTCTGTAAATGCAGAGAGGAGGAATTTATAAAAGAAACAACTTTTTACAAATTATGCCAGAAATATAGTATTTTTGCGTACTATATGTGCTTTCATAAATATATAGTACGCTGAGCTGAAATATAGTACAATACTATATATTATAGTACGGTTGGCAACCCTACCACAGCTATACCCAAATGCCTATACAGTTGTTTATCTAAACTACCCTACTTACTTACCCATACCTAATACGTGACAATAGGACGTCACACATGGCGACGAGTCTGTGGGTAAGCAGAAATCTAAACAAAAGGAAAAAGAAAACAACTACTTAGGTAAATAAATAAATAGGTACCACATAATAGTCGTGTGATGTGTCTGGTGCTAGTGGTCAAAGTATTGAATTAAGAAATCGAATCATCCGGTGTTCCTAAATATGTAAGTAACTTCCTATATAAGTAAGTAAGTTATTAAAATCATCTTGTGTAGGTGTAGGTAATTTTCCAAATGTATATTTCATATAAACAAACATACAGAACCTACCTACCTATAAATTACTAAATCGAAAGTCAACAAATAATAATATATAGGTACTTAATTATGTATAATGTTCTATTATTACTTATCAAGCTAGCAAAATTACATCATTTTGTTTATTTATGTTTTACGAAGACATAATGTCTTTGTTATATGGATGCATAATATTTATGACACCGAATCTATTCGATGACCGCTTGCACGGAGACGCTTCGCATTGTATTATACTCAAAGTACTTAGAAACCTATGTAGGTACCTACATTGATATTATAATACACTGGATATGTTACACCTGTAACTCAACAATAGTAATAAGCGCGGTTCGCTGGCCAGCGTGTTTCGGCAAACTCGCGTCGAAGTTCACGTGAAAGCTCACGTGAAGCTCGAGCGTGGAGGTTTCGACGGGGGTGTGACGGCGCTGGCGGTAGAGCGGCGCGTGGTGAAAAGAAGTGCAGCAGTGCGTACTGCAGGACTGCGTGCTGTGCTGTAGGTGTTCTTATAAGGAACAGTAGCTGTATCTGGGTTTTTATAGCTTATATTTACCTACACATACTTAGATGGCTTAAGTTGAGATCTTTATATTCCTTTCCTTCAGGGTTTATCATCATTATTATGTTCTTATTAGATACGCATCTAATAATAACTGTAACAAAACGTTCCCGTGTACGCACTGCAAGCATTAATGTTAATTGTTGAGTTTAATTTCAATGTAACATCGAAGAGTAAGAGTAGTAAACTGACAATGTCAGTTGGTACTTGGTACTAACAATAATGAGTAGTAAACTGATTTATTTAATCGGTTGGTACTAACAATAATGAGTAGTAAACTTACCATGTCAGTTGGTACTAACAATAATGAGTAGTAAACTGACCATGTCAGTTGGTACTAACAATAATGAATAGTAAACTGATTTATTTAATCGGTTGGTACTAACAAAGACCAAATTGTTGTAGCTCACCCCAAAATGTCCCAAATATCTCCTCTTGATGCATTCGACTGCGAAGGCGACCCTGCTTCCGTGGGTTTGCGTTGGGAGAGATGGAAGCGTGGATTCGAAATATTCGTAGTTGCACTGAACATTACCGATGCCGAAAAAAAGGAGGCTACCCTTCTACATACAGGAGGGCTTGGACTCCAAGATATTTACCACAATATACCGGATAATGTTGACACCGGAAACAAAAATGTATATCAAACAGCAATCAACAAACTTGATGAATACTTCTCACCACTACAAAGCAAAACCTACGAACGACATTTATTCAGATTATTAAAGCAGGAGAGCGGTGAAAAATTTGAAAAATTCTTAGTACGTTTGCGGCGGCAAAGTACTAAATGCAAGTTTGCAAACGAGAACGACAATCTCATCGACCAAATTGTAGAAAAGTGTAGTTCTAAAGACCTTAGAAAAAAGATACTCACTTTGGGAGATGACGTTACCCTCGACAAAATTATCACATTAGCGAACGCCATCGAAGCAGTAGAGAGACAATTAACAGATTTTGATAAAGAACCCCTGACAACAACAATAAATAAAATTATCGATAAAAGGTCCAGTTCTAGCACCGAACAAGGATGTTCACGGTGTGGTAGTTTGAAACATACATCTGTTTGTAATACCTGTCCTGCTAAATTCAAACAATGTTTAAAATGTGGATACATAGGTCATTTTCGGACCCAATGTAAAACACGGGCAAATAAAAGAAAAGCTGTTACCCCTATGTCAAATAAACATCCTTAAAAAAAACCATATTCTAAAAAAACGAATGATGATATTTCTGCTGGTAACATCGTTAATAAATCGTCATCTAACGTTCACTATATATTCCATATTGATGATGACGTCACAGTAAATTGTAATCTGGGAGGAGTAAAAATAGACATGATTATAGATTCGGGGAGTAAGTGCAATATTTTGAGCGATCAAACTTGGAAGCGTTTGAAGAACTCCAAAGTTGAAGTAAGAAACCAAATTTCGGAGCCAAATAAAACTTTCGTAGCTTATGGTTGCGATAAACCACTGACAGTCATGGGATCGTTTGAAGCAGATATACGTATAGGTAGCCTCGTTCGCACCGGTGCCTTTTACGTAATCAAAGATGGCACTAGGGATTTATTAGGAAAAGACACCGCGATCTCCCTACATGTACTTAAACTCGGACTGGACGTTAATTCAGTAAGTGAAAGTAGTTTCCCTAAGATAAAAAATGTGCAACTTAAAATAGCAATTAAGAAAAATATCAAACCCGTAGCACAACTACGGACTACTCTAACAACACTACTCTACTACTCTGCTCTAACAACACTAGAGGACAAAATTTACAAAAAAAATCGACGAACTTGTTAAGTTAGATATTATTGAACCGTTAAATGAACCACCAGATTGGGTCTCGCCGATAGTACCCGTGCTTAAACCCGACGGAGACGTTAGAATTTGTGTCGATATGCGGACTGCCAATAAGGCTATCTTAAGGGAAAATCACCCATTGCCCACTATGGACCAATTGCTTCCAAAATTTAGAAATGCTTGTGTGTTTTCCAAACTCGATATTAAAGACGCGTTTCATCAAGTAGAAATTAGTGAGAATTCTAGAAACATTACCACGTTCATAACAGGCAGAGGTTTGTATCGCTATAAACGTTTAATGTTTGGAATTTCCTGTGCACCTGAGCACTCTCAAAAAATTATAGAACGTATTTTATTACCGTGCGAAGGAGTAGTAAATTTTATAGATGACTAGCTGACCCGGCAAACGTTGTTTTGCCTTATAAATTATAGATAATTAAATTTTTCCTGAATTTTCTTTGCTATAAACCTCACGGAGCCCGAGACCTTTCCAACGAATGCAAAACCGTGGAAATCGGTTCGTGCGTTCTGGAGTTATAGCGTCAGGAAGGAAAACCCGACTTATTTTTATATAGTAGAAGATATTGGTGTCAATTCGAGCAAGCCAAATTCCGACTTAACTTAACTTATAATTAGTTAAGACGTGTCAAATTACAGATTGCTATTCAGAAAACGCCGACTTAACTTATTATGACAGGACTAAACCAAAATATGTTAGGTCGAACTAAATTAGGTTAGAAAACGTTTTTAGCTATACGAAACGGCCACAAAACTGTCAAAATAGTAAACGTCGAACTAAAATTAAGTCGCGACTAATTTTGTGTGGACTAAAATTGGTCGTTGAAGTAAATAACATTTATCGAATAAATAACGTTACGATTGACAAATTTGTAATTTTGGCTGTAGTACGGGCTGAAAGGTGTCCTGAGTGCCGGCCTTTATGGACAGATTTAGTGAAAACCCTCAGAAAAACGTGTTTTGTTAAATGTTTTTGTTTAATTTTATTGCAAAAGCAATGACGAAGGGCTTAGATTAAAACGATTAAGAGACTGTTCCAATCCATTCGTATTGCCGGATAACAAATTTAAAAAACTGTTTGTATACCTACCAAATGACTACGACCTGCTGGACTTTCACAAACTACTCAGTCGTGACACCAATGATCGTCTCAGAGGTCACCACCTCAAATTACGCACCACCATCTCGGACAACAACCCTCACGAACATTTCTTCAGCAACAGAGTGGTCAGAGCGTGTAACAAGCTACCAAAGGACATCATCTCGGCACAGTATCAGCCAGTTCAAGAACAAACTTGACAAATACTTAGCCAATACAGAAACAGACTAAGAATAGCTGGATACAGGCATCTATCAATTGTATCAACTGCCTGCCTGATATGTTAAATAATAATAAAATACCCGTGGCAATATGCCTATTTGCACATACTAGGAGGCAACAATTATTTTCAATAAAAGTCATTTTATATCATTTACAAGTTTTATTCAAAATATATACTAGGTAGGTAGTTAAAATAGAATTTGATTCAGATTTGGCTAGAATTGTCTATACAGTTAAACCAGTTAGGAGTTTACTGTGCCTCTTCACCAAAAATTTCCTCAACTGTGTCTTCCATCAACGCTTCAGCTAAAACTTGAGCTGCCCGCACCTTAGCACAGGCATTTTCTCTTAATGGCAGTGCAATATCTGCTCAGCTCAGCAGCCTAATATTTTCATTTAATGCTGCTGTCAGGCTATCGGCAACAGGCGGTCTTGGTGGTCTTGGGGCTTGCACCCGCTCAGGCCGGCATATACGGGGGCGGTTGGGCAGCTCAGGTTGTTGTGGCGGTGATTAATGAACTCATTGAGGATCTTCTAGCTGAGCAGGCACAGCAGGAGGAACTTCAGCAACAGCAGCAGCAGTATGTTCCATTTGGGGTCTGAAATTAACAATAAATAATTTAAGATATACAGCAAAAATATTTAATTATATGTATCACTTGGTTTTTAAAGGAAAACTTACCTGCTCTACAGTCGCAAAACCATACACAGAGGCAGGTCCTACAATTTCCAATATTTTATTGTCCAGATCTGTTAAATCTGGACCTGGAGGACCTTCTCCAGTTCCGCTGATGGAGCCCGTACTTTTCGAGCTTTTGTTTTTGTTTTGCTGCGCCAGACATCCCAATTCTAAAAATAAAAGAGGAAATACATTTCATACATAGTTAATCACAAAGTACTTGTAATGACAAACATTGAGCCGAGTAATAATTGGTATTTGGTTTCTTGGTAAAACTGGTACTCGGACAACTTTAATCTTTACATAGTCTACAACAAAGTGACTTCCCTCTCTGTCGTGTCTGTTTGTATTTTGTATGTACGCTTAGATCTTTAAAACTATGCAGAGCTAGTAATTCTATTACTATATAAAGCGGAAGAGTTTGTTTTTTTGTTTGTATATTCAGACCCTCTGTGTGGACCTATTTGCGTCGGTAAGGCTTAAATTTACTAGACTTAATCCATTTAACATATTTAGACTAATGAATAGAAAGCTTATGAGATTTTTTAGTTTAGTTGAACGCGCTAATCTCAGGAACTTACTGGTCCGAATTGAAAATATATTTTTGTGTTTGATAGTCCACATATCGAGGAAGATTAAAGGCTAGTAATGATCCTGATATTCTCGCGGAATCGGGACCTGGGCGGGTAAAGCCCCAGGCACTAGGATTGGTAGATAAATAAATCTAATTCCTCTTACGCTATCGAAATAGCAATTAGCATAGGTAAATTGCGTCAGAAATAAGACCTACCTTTTGCCAACTAAGCATGAAGCCTCTCCACTCCACAAGCAGTTCCTTTTGCTGCGTTCGTTAGGTCTTATATACATTTTCCGACACAAAACTACAACAAAATGAATTACAAACTACAAAAAGTAAACAAATAATCATAGAGAAATCTAGACGAATAAAGTACTACCAACCTCACAGCATAAACCATTCGTTCTCATTTTTTTATCTGTGAATCCAATTTAGTCCGTGTTTAGTCCTGTCATTTTCAAATTCTAAGTTTAGTTTGTGGACAAAACCGAATAGCATACAAACTTAACTTAACTAAAATAAGTCTGTTTTTGGTTAGGTTAAGTTTTAGTCGGTGGTTTGCTCGAATTGACCCCATTGTCGTCTATGGGAGAGACAATAATGAACATAACATTAGACTCAAGCACGTCATGGCTATTCTGAAGGAAAACAATATCCTTTTGAATCAAGTAAAATGCGTCTTTAATGTCAATTCTATAACATTCCTTGGTCATGAGCTTTCACCTGATGGTGTTAAGCCCCTTAGAAAATATGTAAAAACTGTAGAAAGTTTTAGAGAACCCACAACCCTAGAAGAAGTTCAAAGTTTTTTAGGCCTCATTAACTATGTTAACTATTCCCAACATGGCTACTAAATCGGAGCCCCTTAGGAGATTATTGTGTCTTAAACTAGGAAAGAATGCTAGTGTAGTTTCTCATTGGGATCAGAACAATCAAAAGCATTTCATGAGCTTAAAAGGTCGTTAGGTAATATTCACACTCTGGGATATTATAATCCAAAAGACAAAACAACAGTAATGGCGGACGCTAGCCCTGTAGGACTTGGGGCAGTGCTTATTCAATCTGACGACAATGGACCAAGAATAATAGCTTACGGTGTGGTATTCATTTCTGGTGAGGATTGCTTATGCCTACAATTCCTATTTGTTTTTGTTCATTGAAACACCGAATTGTAATTACATGCTAGGTTTAGTTGTGAACCTTTTGCCGTCGTGATTTTTATACTCTCATTTCCATTTATCTTCTATTTACTCAAGTTTTATTGATATTTTTCTTTGTTTACATTTGGTATATTTATGTCATGTCAAATATAATTTATTTTCTTTCTGTCATTTTTCACAAAGTTTTTAATGCTTTTTCCTTTTTGGTTGCTCTTACCTAAAAAGTCTTATAATGAAATAATTTCAACCTTTCTTATTTAGCGATATCACTGGTCATATTAAAAAATAAAACTGTTCCAATATTCTTTCGACATTAGATTTTGAATATTTCGGATACCGACCCTATATAAGCCGAAACTAGATCACTTCATCATTCATTCCATCCTCGACTCTTGAACTGGATAGTTGATAGTATTTCTTTGCCCGTCAGAACTATAAAGTGAAAAGTATTATCTACATACCTACTCGAAGTACGAAGCTCTATCAAGAGGAAATCTCCAGACTTCTTCGACCCTCTGACGTCCTCCGACTGCAATTTCCTCCTAAGCCTAGAGGAACCATTTGAATACCGAAGGCAGACCCTCTGACGTCCTCCGACTACAATTTCCTCCTAAGACTAGAGGAACCATTTGAATACCGAAGGCAGACCCTCTGACGTCCTCCGACTACAATTTCCTCCTAAGCCTAGAGGAACCATTTGAATACCTAAGTCAGACCCTCTGACGTCCTCCGACTGCAAGAAGACTCCGCTGAACTCCAACGATATCTATAGCTCCAACTCTTTCAAACTCCATTTCTACCCTCACTATTCATTTTTTTTTATTTATTATCTGTTCTTTTATTAAATATTTGTTCTTCTTTTCTTATCTTTTATTGTTCAAGGGCATAAACTGCTAATAGGTAGGTCTCACAACCTGCTTCATTACAGTTTTGGCGCCCACTTCTATCGAACTCACCTTTTTCCAAATTCTAAAAGATCCCGCGAGATCAATTTCCTTTCGAATTACCCTCTTTGGCTCTTAAACAACTATTTTACTTTTCCTTTGTCCTTGAACAATAATTTTTAAGATTTCCTTTATCTTATTCAGGTTACCTTATCCTAACAAGATTACCTTATCTTACTTATTAAGGTTACCTTTTCTTATCAAGGTAACCTTATCTTAACAAGGTTCATCTTATCTTATTAAGGTTATTCTTATCTTTAAGGTTACCTTTATCTTGCCTTATCTTAACAAGGTTACCTTATCTTACTTATCAAAGTTACCTTATCTTATCAAGGTTACCTTATCAAAGTTACCTTATTAAGATTATAAACTATATTTTATTTTACAGAACACCTACTATACACCCACTCTTCCACTTCACGTAAGTCCTGGCTAGTTTTTCCTGTTCCAGTAAAAACCAGTACATAGGAAGCTTACAGGTAACGATTTCTCTACTTAAAATCATTCATTCTACATTTTGAAACCTTGTTTTTCTTAATTAATTAAACCTTTCCAAAATGGCTAAAGTAATAAAAATTTAACTATCTAAATAAACATGAATTACAATATGAAGCTCAAATTAGGTCCTTACCACTTACGGATAACGTGACTTCCCTCAGAAGTCACTTAAATTCTTCAGACATTCTTTCAGAGAGTATTGTTACTTCTAATGTTCCTTTAAAAGATGATATAAATCAATCAGAAGTAACACTTTCATATATCGAAACTAAACTGAATCTATTTGAATCAAACAAAGATAAAAGTTTATTAAAAAGACTTGAATCCTTTGTCAATCATTTATTTTTCCGATTGGAGCGATTAAATGCTGTTCTTCCTTTTATCGAAGAATGTTCTGCACTTCGTTCGAAGTTTTATGTTATTAGTCGCCGTTTCGAGAAAATACTTGAGACTGAATCGATTATTTCATCTGAAAGAATAGATTCAATTTTAATTGATCCTGAAAATTCTGATCCTTTAAATACACAGTTAATTATTACTGATGATTCTCCTTCATTAATTACTCATTGTGTAGATAGAATTTTACCTAATACAACTTTACCAATTTCTCAACCTTCTTGTAGTTACCAGCAAAAGGATAATTTTCCTTTGCTTTCGCCTCAATTTCCTTATATTGTTAATCAAAATAATGCTATCCCTTCTAATTTTGCTAAAGAATTACAAAACTTTACTTTTAATGGTAAAACTTGTCCTAGGTCTTTCATTCAAAAACTTGAAGAATTTCGTCTTTCTAGGAATATAACTGACTCTGACTTAATCAAACATGCCTTCCAATTTTTTACTGGAGATGCAATTCATTGGTTTCGTTTTCTCTATCATAGAAAACAACAATTATCTTGGCAAGATCTTCAAGCTCAACTTATTAAGGATTTCGGATCCCATGACTTCGATTATCAATTATTACAATCCATTCATAAAAGAACCCAAGGTTTAACTGAATCAATAATTATTTATGTCTCTATTATGTTCGGTATGTTTAATCGTTTGACTAATAAACTTACAGAAACCGAACAGTTGAATATTCTTCTTCAGAATATTAGACCTTGCTATTCAATTTTTATTGCCTTAAATGAAATTTCGTCTATTGATAACTTAATTGATGTTTGTCAAAGATATGAAAAAACCGCAGATAAAGATAAAAAAATTTTGGAACCTAAATTTGACGACAATCCTTTTGTTTCTGAATTTACCTATCGTCCTAGTATCTCCAAACCTAATCCCAACAATTTTAATTATAATAACTCTAATAATTCTAACTTTAATCCTAATAACCGTTTTTCAAACTTTAATCTTCCTAAATCTACTAACGGTATTTCTAACACGAATAAGTTTTCTGAATTTAATAATGATTCCGTTAAATTTTGTTACCGGTGTCGTACTAATGATCATTCTTTAAAAAACTGTACACAACAAAGATATCTTATTTGTTTTAAATGTGGACTTAAAGGTTTTAAAATATCAGATTGTCCAAAATGTTCTTACCATTCAAGAAGTAAATCTGATCAACAAAAAAACTGACTCGCGACTTGAATAATCTTGATCCCAATGAATGGAATAATTGGCTTCAATTCATTAAAAGTTTTATGTGTTGTTATAAAACCACTTCAGTGTTTTATAATAAAGAAATTGATTACGACAGACCTTTTGTCAACGTTCTTATCGATAATTTAACTTTTTCTGGATTACTAGATAGTGGCAGTTGCATTACTATTTTAGGTAACAACTCTCATAATCTTATTCATAAATTGGGTTTCAAGTTATTCAAGTCAACGACTCAAGTTACAGTTGCTAATAAACAGAAGTCTAATTCTTTGGGCTATTTTCTTTTGCCTATAACTTTTAATAATCAAACTCACATTATTAAGGCTTATGTTTTTCCTGATATCTATCCTTCCTTAATATTGGGTTGGGATTTTTGGAATATTTTTAATTTAACTTCTAAACTATCATCTTTAGACTTAATATTCGATAACCAATCTTTTCTAAATTCTATTGACACTAAATTATTAGACTTACAAAATTTAACTACTGATCAAAACAATATAGCTCTTGATATAATTCAACGTTTTAAATCTATTTCTTTTGAACAAATAGGAAAATTAGGTCGTACTTCTTTGACAATGCATCGTATTGATACTGGTGATTCTTTACCTATTAAACAACGTGGTTATCGTCTTTCCCTTTTAAAACAAAATGCTCTTATAAATGAAGTTGATAAAATGTTAAAACTTAATGTTATTGAACCTTGTGAAAGTCCTTGGCTTTCACCAGTCTTGATTACTCCTAAGAGTAACGGCGAATGGCGTTTTTGTATTGATAGTAGGAAATTAAATTCTGTTACTCGCAAAGATGCTTATAGTTTGCCTTATATTAATGAAATTCTCGACAAACTCAAAGATGCAAAGTTCCTTTCCAGTATCGACATTGCTAAAGCTTTTTGGGAAATTCCCTTAAATCCTTCTGATAAAGATAAGACTGCATTTTACGTTCCTAGTAGAGGAATGTATAGATTTAACGTTATGCCGTTCGGTCTTACTAATGCTCCTGCTACCCAACAAAGACTAATGGATACTTTATTTACTCCTGAATTTGACAATAGAGTTTTCTGTTACTTGGATGACATTATCATCATAAGTTCGACTTTTAATGAACATATTTCCTTATTACTCAAAGTTTTATCAAAATTATCACTGGCAAACTTAACTATTAATTTTGAAAAAAGTCAATTTTTTCGGAAACAATTAAAATATTTAGGTTATATTGTGGATGAACGTGGTTTACGAGCAGATCCTTCTAAAATTAAAGCTATTCTTGATTATCCTATTCCTAACTCTGCTAAAGCTATCAGAAGATTTCTAGGAACTTGTAGTTGGTTTCGACGCTTTATTCCTAACTTCAGTTCTATAGCTGCTCCTTTGAATAAACTAACTTCTACTAGTAAGAAAAAGATTATTCAATTTGTGTGGTCTGATGAATCAAATTCTGCCTTTATTAAGTTAAAAAACTGTTTAGTTTCAACTCCAGTTTTAGCTTGTCCTGATTTTGAACTTCCTTTTTCTGTTCATTGTGATGCTTCTAATTTTGGTATAGGTGCAATGTTAACTCAATTACAAAATGATAAAGAAGTTGTCATTGCATATATGAGTAAATCTTTAAATAAACATGAACGAAATTACTCAACAACTGAACGAGAAACTTTAGCAGTTATAACAGCTCTTGAACACTGGAGATGTTATCTTGATAATGGTAAACAGTTCACTGTTTTTACTGATCACTCAGCTTTAAAATGGTTCTTGAATTTATCTAATCCTTCTGGTAGACTAGCTCGTTGGACTGTGCGATTATCATGTTACAATATGATTCTAAAACATAAAAAAGGTAAAGACAATGTTGTTCCTGACTTCTTATCTCGTCAGGAAAACCTTATTATTAATAATACTAAAATGGTACAACCAATTAGTAGAGATTCCATCTCTCGTTCTGATCAATTTAACCAACTTTTGGAAAATTGTCGTTCCAATCCTGACGCTTTTCCTAGTTATAAAATTGTAGAAGATAAACTTTATAAATATCTTCCAACTTCTTTTTCTCTTGTTGAAGATTTTTCGTGGAAACAGATTCCACCACCTTCTGAAAGATTAGATATTATTAAAAAATATCATGGTCAAACAGATAATCCTCATCTTGGCATTTTTAAAACTTATAAAAAATTATCCTTATATTTTTATTGGAAAGGATTATTTAAAGACATTTCTAACTTTATCTCTTCTTGTGAAACTTGTTTAGCCTTTAAACACTCAAATCATTCCCCTTATGGTCCTATGGGTAAACCTAAAATTTGTTCTAGACCCTTTCAATCAATTTCTTTAGATTTGATGGGTCCTTTACCATTAACTAGAAAACGTAATCAATTTATTTTAGTGATTACTTGTACCTTTTCTAAATATTGCTTAATTTTTCCTATTAAACGAGCGATTACCTCGAATATTATTTATCATTTAGAGAATTCTGTTTTTCTCATTCATGGAGTTCCTCAAACTATTATTATGGATAACGGTTCTCAATTTCAATCTAATGAATTTAAAAGATTTTTAGAAAATTACAAGGTTCCATTTTCATTTTATTCACCTAGATATTGTCCTCAAGTTAATCCTACTGAGAGATACAACAGAACTATTATTACGGCTTTAGCATCTTTGGTCAATGATGATCATAGAACTTGGGATACATTTCTGTCTAAAATTCAGTTGGCTATTAATAATTCTGTTAATGTTTCCACTGGATTTACTCCATCATTTTTAGTTTATGGTAGAGAAATCGTGTCTGATGGTTCTTATTATTCACAAATTTCAAATTTAGATGAATATATTTTCCTTCCACGCGATCTTTATGCTTCCAATTTAGGATTATTATCGTCTATCTTTGATAAAGTCCAAATAGCTTTACATATTGCTCACTCTAAAAATGCAGCTTATTATAATAATCGACATTCTTTTAAAGAATTCCAAGTTGGTGATATTGTTTGGCGAAAACATTATCCACAAAGTAATGCTGGTACTTATTTTTCTGCCAAATTAGCTCCTCGGTATATAAAATCTTTAGTAATTGAAAAAAAATCACCTTTGGTTTATCTTTTACAAGATTTTGATTCAAATCATAGAGGTTTTTGGCATATTAAAGATTTCAAAATTTAAATTATAGGTACTTACACTTTTAACACATTTTTCTTTTAAATTTAGTTAATTTTTTTTTTTATTAAATAATTTTCTTGTTAATAGTTATTAGTTAGTCTTAATTTTTCTTATTGTAAATTATGTATTTCATCTTCATCTCATCACAACTTTTCGGCTTGTATATAATATCCTTTCTTTTCTTCTTCTTTGATTTTGTCTTTTGTATATTTTTTTTATTTCCTTTCGGAGCGGTGCATAACTCCCTCTTTACAAAAATAAGCCCTTATGCCGGATAGATTATCTCTAATGATTTTATTCGTTACTTAATCTTTCTTTTCGGAGCGGTGCATAACTCCCAAAAAGAAGCCCTTATGCCGGATAGATCATCTCTAATGATTTATTCGTTACTTAATCTTGGGTTTTTATCTTGTTTGTTCCCTTCTTATGGAACTTAAACCTTGAATCTTAAACCTCTTTCCTTGAGCCATCTTATGCTCTTGTAAAGTCTTTAAAGTCCCTTGTATATATTTATTAATTTTAAGCCTTGCTTCAGTCATAAAGGTGCGGTTTACGACACCTTTCCAAAAAAAAATGAGCCTTATCGTACATTAGCTTTTTAAAAAGCTTTATGAGTTTTTCTTCAAGAGATTTTGTCATTTGATTTACTGAGTAATCGTGAACATTTCCTCTTATGTGTGGATGATTGATTTTTGAATGAGGATTTTGAAAGTTGATAATGAAAGATATAGAAAACTCATGTATTAACCTCCAAATTATTTTTCAGTACAAATGCTTAGATTTAAAAAAAAAAATTATGAAGATAAAATTTTTTTTTTTGGTGTTTTTGGGGATAATGTGGTATTCATTTCTGGTGAGGATTGCTTATGCCTACAATTCCTATTTGTTTTTGTTCATTGAAACACCGAATTGTAATTACATGCTAGGTTTAGTTGTGAACCTTTTGCCGTCGTGATTTTTATACTCTCATTTCCATTTATCTTCTATTTACTCAAGTTTTATTGATATTTTTCTTTGTTTACATTTGGTATATTTATGTCATGTCAAATATAATTTATTTTCTTTCTGTCATTTTTCACAAAGTTTTTAATAATGCTTTTTCCTTTTTGGTTGCTCTTACCTAAAAAGTCTTATAATGAAATAATTTCAACCTTTCTTATTTAGCGATATCACTGGTCATATTAAAAAATAAAACTGTTCCAATATTCTTTCGACATTAGATTTTGAATATTTCGGATACCGACCCTATATAAGCCGAAACTAGATCACTTCATCATTCATTCCATCCTCGACTCTTGAACTGGATAGTTGATAGTATTTCTTTGCCCGTCAGAACTATAAAGTGAAAAGTATTATCTACATACCTACTCGAAGTACGAAGCTCTATCAAGAGGAAATCTCCAGACTTCTTCGACCCTCTGACGTCCTCCGACTGCAATTTCCTCCTAAGCCTAGAGGAACCATTTGAATACCGAAGGCAGACCCTCTGACGTCCTCCGACTACAATTTCCTCCTAAGACTAGAGGAACCATTTGAATACCGAAGGCAGACCCTCTGACGTCCTCCGACTACAATTTCCTCCTAAGCCTAGAGGAACCATTTGAATACCTAAGTCAGACCCTCTGACGTCCTCCGACTGCAAGAAGACTCCGCTGAACTCCAACGATATCTATAGCTCCAACTCTTTCAAACTCCATTTCTACCCTCACTATTCATTTTTTTTTATTTATTATCTGTTCTTTTATTAAATATTTGTTCTTCTTTTCTTATCTTTTATTGTTCAAGGGCATAAACTGCTAATAGGTAGGTCTCACAACCTGCTTCATTACAACGGAAACAAAAGTTTGACTGAAGTATAGAAACGGTATTGTCAGACGGAGAAAGAAGCACTTGCCCTAGTCTGGGCAGTGGAACATTTTAAAATGTACCTTTATGGCAAAGAGTCTTTCGAATTGGTAACCGATCATAAGCCGCTGGAGGTTATTTTCGGTACAAGGTCAAAACCATGTGCCAGAATTGAACGGTGGGTGTTACGCCTTCAAGCCTACAATTTTAAGGTTGTATATAAGCCCGGAAAGACCAATATCGCGGATTGCCTATCTCGTCTTTGTACCACAAATAACCCCCAGCCGTAGAACGAATATCACATAAATCAAATAGTTCAGCTTGCGAAACCGAATGCTATAGAAATGAGTTTACTGTCTGAAGAATCTTTGCGTGATAAAGATATACTACTCGTTAAAGAAGCTCTGTTAACTAATAACTGGGATAAATCTATCACCATGTACAGGGCATTTCATACAGAGTTATGGATACATGATGATCTACTGTTAAGGGGAAATAAAATTGTTATACCGTTAAAATTACGTTCACAAGTTTTGGATGCAGCTCACGAGGGGCATCCCGGCATTGTGGCGATGAAGGCACGATTACGTACTAAGGTTTGGTGGCCAAAAATAGATGCTGATGCTGAAAGGTTGGTAAAAAGTTGTAAAGGCTGCACCTTAGTGTCTGTGCCCAACCGTCCAATGCCAATGAAACGTCGTGAGTTGCCATCACAAGCGTAGATTGACGTTGCTATAGATTTTCTTGGCCCGTTACCTAGCGGCCATTATTTGTTCGTTATAGTTGATTACTTCAGCAGATATAAAGAAATCAAACCAATGAAATCAATTACATCTGCCGAAACAATCAAAGTGTTAAAGGAGATTTTCTCCAGATTAGGAGCACCAGTAAGCATAACTGCAGATAATGGACGACAGTTTGTCAGCGAAGAATTTAAAGCATTTTGTCGAGAATTAGGAATTAAAATTTATTTTACCACACCCTATTCCCCTCAACAGA
The DNA here is from genome assembly GCA_958496205.1 of Idaea biselata. NCBI lineage: Eukaryota > Metazoa > Arthropoda > Insecta > Lepidoptera > Geometridae > Idaea > Idaea biselata. The sequence continues at coordinate 34,174,012 of OY292394.1, read as the reverse complement.
ATGGCGAAGTTGAGCGCCAAAATAGAGATATTTTAAAACGTCTCCGTATTAGCCAGAGTCAAAAATCAAATTGGTATGATGACTTATTACTTTACCTTGTTATGTTCAATAGTACCTACCCCTCACTCAACCACTGGGAAAACACCATCTGAACTCTTCTTTGGTAGGCAATTTAGGGATAAAATTCCATCTCTTACAGATATAAATACCTCAGAAGGATCAGATTTTAGGGATAAGGACAAAGAAATGAAGGAAAGAGGGAAAGAATATGAAGACAGGAAAAGGAAGGCTGAAGAATCGGATATAGGAATTGGCGAAAAAGTGTACGTCAAGAATATGGTAAAAGAAAATAAATTAACTACCAACTTCAATCCCACGCCGCACACTGTTATTAGTTCTAAGGGGCCTGAATATAATATAATAAATGACGAAACCGGACAGGAAATAAAAAGAAATCTTATTCATTTAAAACGAGTTGAAGGCCAGTGGAAGATATATAAGGACAATGAATCTGATCTAGAGATAGAAAGTGATTGAAAGAAAGACACTAAATATGAAATGATTAATTTTAATTGTTAATTTTTTAATATGCGTTTTGTTTGAAGTTAACATAAACTATTTTAATTTGTTCGTTTTTGTTTTGATTGAAGTTAACGGAAATTTATTTAATTTGTTATTTTTGTTATAGTTTTATTAATTTTAGAAATTGTTGTCATGTTGACTGATAATAAGCTACCTAATATTATTGTTAAATATTCTAAAATTTAGAAAAAGGGAAAGGTGTGACGTATGACAATAAATAGTGTAGACGTGGACGCACCCCCGGCAGCGCAGGGGTGGCAGTGAGCTGCGGACAGTCCTAGCAACCGGACGTACGACCACAGCTATACCCAAATGCCTATACAGTTGTTTATCTAAACTACCCTACTTACTTACCCATACCTAATACGTGACGATAGGACGTCACAAGCTAGATCTATGAAAGTCGGGTATTAGGTTTATTGTTAGGTATAGGGTATAGATAACAATAGATAGAGGTAGATAAAATATTTTTCGGAAATTCATCCCCTATCAGGGTAAAATGAGGGTTACATTTTATAAGAAAACGCTGACATTATCGTTTGTAGATGGCGTTACTGATAAAATTAGATCGCGCTGACGTTACGTTTTAGAAAGTTGATGTATTACTAGCTTATTTTCTTACAATTTTACGTCAATGCTCAATAGATGGCATTACTGGTCAAATTAGATCGCGCTGACGTTGTGTTTTAAAAAGGTGTAGGTAATTTTACGACGGACGACGCTGAACAAATTTTTCTTAGATAGTCTTGATTCCCCAGGCTTACCATAACGTCATGACTTGCTTCTTAAAGTAGGAACACCATTATGAATAATGCTGCTGCGTAACCTTCATCCTCCTAATCTAATTTATTAAACTTCCATGTCACAGTGTTAGTTACTGTACTCCTCCGAAACGGCTTCACCGATCTCCACCAAACTCCACATACGCATTCAGTAGGTCTGATAATCGGCTACTATCTATAATTTATAAGGCAAAACAACGTTTGCCGGGTCAGCTAGTAGGTAGGTATTATTATATATTAAAGATTAATTAATACCTATATATAAATATTTTATACGATAAGTACTGAACGGAACACCTTACCTACCGCTGTGCAAAAAAAAACACACTTAAACGGACGACCAGCGAAGTACTGATGCTGCCAGGCGCGGTAGCGCCTGGCAGTACTTCGATGTATCTGTACTCCGTTTAAATGTGTTTTTTTTTGCACAGCGGTAGGTAGGTGTTCGAGCAACGCGGACGTAGTCGCGGGCACAGCTAGTCTATACATATAATAAAATCGTAACTCAGCGGTGTCTGTTTTTGGAAGATATAAAAAAAATATAAATTGTATGGGTATCTATTGACGCAGTAGAACCTATTTTTCTGTTTTTCTGGTTGTCTGTTTGTCTGTTTGTCTGTTTGTCTGTTTATCTGTTTGTCTGTATGTGTGTGCCTTTGTGCCCGCTAATCTCAGAAACGGCTTAACCGATTTTAACCAAATTTGGTATGCAGATAGCTTTATACCCCGATTAACATATAGGCTATTTTTTATCCGGCTATTTAGTCCGGTTATCCGGATAAAGTGTTATTTCTACTTTTACCTAATTAGTTTGAATGTTGTATTGAAGAAGTATGTTGTGTACACATGATTAACCGGATATCCGGTAGGTAATTAAAAAGCCGGATATCCGGCACGTAATTAAAAAAGCCAGATATCCGGTAATTCCTAAAATACCGTATACCTATGTCTCTCCATATATTCGGATCCTTCGGACATACGGAAATTTATAACCTATATAATGTTTTTAACCGACTTTAAAAAAAGAGGAGCTTCTCAATTCGACCCGCATATTGTTTGTATGGGGATATGTTCACGCCGGACTCCAGCATATGAATATTCTTTTTAGATTTGGAAAGTGAGAGTCTCGAATTGGTCCCACAAATCGTTGGTGAAGATCTGATGAGAACCTTTGGAATGATGAGCAGAATAGCATCCCACAATGCAGTAAATTACTAATTTTTGGACTTCCATCAATAGAATCAGCTTATAAAGAACTCGATACGAATTGATGGACCACCTGAAACTACCTTCTCATCAGAAAACTCCTCAATGATTAAAGTTACGGTTACAATTTTGATATTTTTAGTGGCAGTCGAAAATGCACGAAAAAGGGAAAAAAATATAGCTGAAATCGGGCAGTTTTACTGGGTAGATGCAGATTGCATGTAGTTTACAAGGCACGATGGCAGCTGCGGCAAAGTGTGGATTCCGAGTCGAGGGTACCGCGTTCGAGTCCCGAGTCCCGGGCACGACGTTAAGTTTTACCCTCCAGATGTCCCGTAAACCCGCGTCAGCGGGCTCGGAGGTCCTTTCCGCAAGAAAAGGGCCGCGTGGATGACAACCACTGAAAAAATCGCTTTGCCTCTGGTGGTGGCGGTGGACTCGGGGGGGTTTATCACCGGTTTTGGGGGCCACGAGACGGTAGTGTGACCGTGCCGAGGGAGGGGGACGGAGAGGGATTGTCTTTCGGGCAGAGATGAGGCTTGGAAAGGCCGCCGTTGTCGGGGTTGACGGATGTAGTCCATGAGGAATTCCGACTGGCCTCGACACTTGTGGAGCGAGGGACGCCTTTGGGGTTTAGTTGACAAAGTGTGGTAGTGAGCCCAACAAACCGGGTCATTTGCCCCGAGAGTGGCCTGACGGTACACGAGGGGCATCACTCACGTAAAAAAATATTGCATTTAGTAAAGCTACCCGACTTTAGATTATATAACAAATAAGTCGGTTGCTTTGTACAAGCTTATTATTATTATTTTATCCTTTTTTTCAAAGTCGGGTTTCAACTTTTATAGATTTTCGACACTTCTTCTTATAATAATGTGAATAAGCATGCAACAAGTTACATACCGATGTGCAAAAATCACACTTAAACAAACTCATCATGGAATCATGGCATTCTCTTCTGCTCAGTACTTTCCTGGTCGTTCGTTTAAGTGTAGACCTTTGCAGAGCGATGGCTAGATGTTCGAAAAACGCTGACAAAGTTGCGGGCACAGCTAGTATATAATATAATGTAACTTATTTTTGATTATAAATAAATAAAAAATTATAAAAAGCTACAGCGGGTTAATGCTTTGACGCCCATCTCGAATTTGCAACTGAACGTCCACGTCGCCATTGTGTAGTTGTGTTTCAACCATCGCATGACCATTTCGCTGGCCCAGTGCTGGGCCATCGTGTAAAGGGGCTCCAAATTTGTGTCAGTCATGTCATGTGATGCAACTCAGTGCGCGGAATGTCTGCGCGATGGTTGACTTTGGAACACATTTTTATCGTGTTTATTACTATGAGAGTTACATCTCCATTTCTATTTGTTACTCGTAGGTTGGGGGTAACCTTCGAAACCACTAGACCGATTTTGATGAAATTCAATACGAAAATACATAGCATAATCTGATGAAGTAATATATGCCACATTTTATTCCGATACCTTTGTCGATCTAATAAATAGAATGGGTCCCCTCCGTCTGGCATAAACTTTTTTATCATAAACACGAAATGCATAAAACGTTCCGCAAATTTTTTAACGCATAATATTCATTAACCATAAAAACATAACTCATAAACTTTGAGTCATAAAAAATATGGCATAATACTCAAATCGCATAAAAATTGAACGCATACTATTTTTACGTATACTCAAAACGCATAAAACATTTAAGGCGTGATATTTTTATGTCATAACGATCATGACGCTGTTATGCGTTTTGCGGAATTGCGGAAGAATGGACACTTAACCCTTATTAAAATAAATGATAAATGAAAAATAAATTGCTTCCAAAATTCTACCATGTTAGTAGAAAGTATTTACGTTGTCAATATTTTACCGTCAATTTTTGTGTTTTGTCTGTCACTGTCATTTTGACCGTCCATCTTTCCGTCACTTGACTGACGTCTCCATCGATTCATTCATCCATCCATTCTCTGACTAGTTTTATTTTACGCCGCGCCGTTGGGCCAAAGACGTGTGTTGTGTTCTATTCGAAACCAAATAATCTAACCGGTAAGTGATTATATTACGAAAAATGTTAAGTATTTCAATTTCTAACTGCACATTGTCTTTACTAATTTACGCCGAACGTTGATGGCCTTCGTAAACAAACCATGTCGCAGTTAGCAGTTACCTACCTACTAGAAGAATTCTCTGGAAAAGTTGAATGATGAAAACACAAATAAAAATCTTGGCATACTTCAATGAAAGGTTTTTGCGGTCGGTGCGGTGCACTGGGTGCACAACCGGCAAATAACCTATATTTAGGGTAGATTCCACTTAGAACAAAGCCTGCTTCCGGCACGTAAATTCCCAACTTAAAACCGGTTTCTAACAATGTATCTCATGTTAGATTTCTTACGTTTTTCAATATAAGGTGAATGATGCAAAACGGGGGCAATAGGAAGAGAATTCGAACGGAATCTGAGGGTGATATTGGGAATGAGCCCAAAAAGTTATTAGCACCGAGTATGAGGTATGAGTTACAACTAGTGATGTGCCGTTCCCGGGAATATTGGGAATTTTGGGAATATTCCCAGTAACGTTCCCGGCAATATTCCCAAAACTGGAAATATAGGGGAAAATTGCTTACATTGCGTATTAGTTTTCTATGTTTTTATTTTTATCGTTTAATTTGCATTACTAATATCGTTTAATATGATGCAAAAAGTTAATTGCCCTTCTAAGGCGAAAATTTCCGTAAGTTTCCAATATTCCTGGGAATATTCCGAGTAAATTTCCAATGTTTCCGGGAATATTCCCGATGATAATGAAATACTAAAAGTTTAGTTATAATGTTTTATTATGGTGTCTAATCAGAATTACATCAAATGGGCACCAAGGATTGTAAGGCCCAAAAGCCAAATTAGAAAAGAACTAAAGCAGCCGGAAAACGATTCTCGGCTCCAGCTTATTCAACTACGGCCTCCGAGGAAGATATGAATGGTGTCGTTGTGGATATCGAGTGTCCTTAATAGCTTGCACTCCCCGTTTCCGTTTCCGCACATCCATCCAAAGTCGCGGTTATCCCGTCCCGAGCCCTATGTGTACCGTCCCCGAAGCCCATTGCCCGCGGCGTTGGTTACATCGCTGTGCAGTGGGGAGAAGTAGTTGTATTCGGTGTGTGCTTTGCACCGAGGCGGCGCGATTCTGAGTTCGAATCCTTCCTGGACGAGATTGGGGCCGTTTGGGCCCGGCTTCAGTCTCGTCCCGCACTCGTCCTGGGGGATTTCAACTCACACTCGCCCAGGTGGGGCGGCAGAGCTACTGACACTCGGGGTGGAATACTCGAGGACTGGGTCGACACTATCGGCCTCGAGGTCATCCACAAGCACTTTCGTGGCACCACGGGGAGAGTCGATCGTGGATCTCACGTTTGTTTCTCCCGCTCTTGCCCGTAGATTGTGCGACTGGAGAGTAGTGGAGGAGATGGAGTCTATGTCGGATCACCGGTATATCCAGTTCGACACACTCTTCGCCCAGACATCTAACTCTCCGGTCAATTTCCTTTGTATGGACCGTCCTCGCTAGACGCTGAAGCGGCTAGATCCGGAGCTACTCGAGTAGGCAACCATTATCCAGGCCTGGGTGCCCGTGCCGAAGGCCCTGGATGATGTGAACTCTGAAGTTAAGTGGCTCATGGGGGCCATGACCAGCGTCTGCGACTCGGCGATGCCCCGTGGGAAGTCCCTCGCGACAGGAGTACTGATGGTGCGCGGAGGTAGCCTCCCAACGCGACGCCTGCGTAGTAGCGCGCCGCCCGTACACCCGACATCGGAGTCGTCGCCGAGGTCGCCGGCTTACACCAGGAGAGGTGGATCTCGTGAAAGAGGAGCTCCACGTCCCCTATAAGCAGGCCAAGAAGGCCCTGATAGCGATGGCCACTACCAAGAAAAAGGCTAAATCTAGCATTTGGGGACTCGATCGGTCTATAACTGATCCCTGACGGTTGCCCTTCGGGGTGACCTGACGGTACAGCAGACCCCTCTCTTTATACTCTTGCATAGCTGGGGACGGTATAACATATATGCGTAAGTATTAGAGAACTGGGTTTGCTTGCCAAGAAAAGAGGATATGCTAACATCGTTGAGTGAGCGAAGACCCCTATCGTCTAGCTAGGAAAAAGCTCAGACCCCTTCCATAACAACGACGCTTGATCCGAATTTCGTTTCGGAGATCGTTGCGGCTTTTAAAGAAGGCTTAAACGATAACCCTGAAGTGGCCGCTGAGGTGTTAAAAATGGTTCTCCGTCGTGTCAGAGCCAAGGCCACTGCACCTGGGCCTGACGGTATACCAGGTCGCGTGTTGGCTATGGCCTCGAAACATTTGGGAGACCATTTTCGGAGACTGTTCTCCGTCTGCCTTGACCATGGGGAGTTTCTAGGCCCTGTTTTTAATTTTCCAATTATGAACTATAAATGTTATTTAGGTAAGTTAGCTTAGATATAAGTTACAACAACTAATCTGCAGTAACAACTCGATTTACTTTGACAATTATATAATATTGATTGTTGGAAACTTTGGGGAATATTCCCGGGCATATTGGGAATATTCCCGTAAATTACTATGAGTAAATTACTGGGAATTGGGAATATTCCCAGCGGCACATCACTAGTTACAACCTCTTAGGTGATGGGTGGGATAATATGCATGTTTTAAAACTGCAGTTAGTCATGCTTATTTATGTAATTACCTATTAATTAGGTACTGTGTCATGTGGTTAACATGTGTAAGTCCAGCTTTAGTGGGAATTTCCATTTACTTATCCTTAAACCAGGCGATGCCTTCATCATCATACCTAGCTATCTATATGCCATATTTAGCCTGCTATGTCCAATTGTCCATTGGTTTTGAAATTATAGAAAGCTGCCACTATTTGACCCGCATAGGTCCCTCTTCCTTCGAGAATATTGAAACAAAACAAAAAAACAACATAGTCTATCTGTTATTCCAAATCACCAACTATCTACATACTAAGTTTTTAACAATAGGCTAAGCAGTTTTTGTGTAAGTAATTGAGCAACATACATACACACAAACTTTCACCTGTATTATTATATTAGTAGCATATGTAATAGCCACACTTTAAAATATATCTAAAAATACAGTAAAGCATTCCTTGTGACATTTTCTCATTACTCATAAAATACTCGAAGAACAAATTGCTTTGAGTGTGGCTGTTAGAAATCATTAATAGGAGATTTACTATCCATTCCATGCATGAAATCTATGCTAATCAGTTGCATGAGTTGCTTCATATAGTCAAATAGGTAAGTTCATGTCATGTGATACCTACACTACAAATAAATAAAAATTTATTCGGTATTATTTTGACCACTGTTACTCACCAGGAAATTATATGGGGAAATTGATGTAGGTATTGAATATAATAAAAACAGATGCCTACATCATGTAAGGTTTTGGTGGTTTAGGCTATGAGTTGATTGACCAGTCAGTCAAGACCAAGCAATTTATATATAACTGTACCAAGGTAGGTTTTAACCCTATGTGTAGTTTTGACAAATTATGTGAAATAATCCTGTGTTAGCAAACCTGTGGGAGTTTAATTTACAACCCAGCGTGACACAAGCCCATTGAGTTAATCTATATGAGCCTAATACTAAGTCAATTTATACCCTTGCTAGATAAATTTCTCCGTGTGAGCCGACCAAGATGACGATGGAACACAAGTGCTATTGTCGTGGTGATGAGGAGAGTAGTTTGGAACTGGACAAGCCTCGGCACTTGATGCCTATGATGAGGGCCTTCTCAATGAGGTTCTATGGTCATACTTGTAGTATATGTAGTTGGTAGGAAGTTGTCTTAATGAAAGTAGAGTAAAGTTGAGATATTGATAAGGATCATAGAGTTGTCTAGGTGAAAAAAAAATGTTTTCCAAGATTCTGCTGTAATGAATCTTGCTTGCACCACAGGTGCCCATAACATTTAGATGAAGTAAAAACTGTAGCTATTCATGTAAACTTATAGTTAAGTTGTTACAGTAATTTTAGATAAATTGATAGCAATTAATGGCTTTTAATCATTATTTATTGAAGTAAAAGTATATGTAGGTACCTAAGTAGATGATTGTTCTGTAATTAAATGTAATTAAAAGCACAGAATACATATAGTACAAGTTCAAAGTAAGATTGGGTTTTATATTGGGATTACAAATATGCTAAATTATGTGATAGAGAAGTTTTTATCCCTCCAGTACCTGCTCTGAACCGTCTGGTGGCAGACAGACGGACAGTGGAGTCTTAGTAAAAGGTCCCGTTTTTACCCATTGGTTATTATAAGACCATAAAATAACAAAAAATATGGTACTGTAGACAAAGTTGGCTGTACCTGCCAACTTACTGCCGGCTTACTGTTGTAATAAATGCAGACTGATCAAAGTTATCATTATAATTTATTTATGATCTTCATTGTGACCTCCATTCTAACACACTCATATTTAATGAAGCACCATGCAGTAACTTCATGGTATTTTTATTTCCATTTTAATTATTCTTTTTGCCACCTGATGTTTCTCAATGATTGCGTCACAATGCCCTTGACTCATATTGATAAATTGATTTTCACTGTTAGGCTTACAAAGAGATTTATAAATGCAGACAACTGTTAAAGTAAGTATAGACCAAAAATGGCGTCTGCTTATAATAGACAGTAATGTAATAGTCTGCTGCTTATGGCTGTGGTTTAATAGAAAGGAAAGAAAATACATACCTATTATTATTATTTCCTTCATTCTAAACTTTTCTAAAATGGCGGCTATTATGAAAAACCTTGTAACGAGGTAAAATACAATAACATTGATATAATATCACGTCTTGCACCTAATGCTGACTAAAAAGCGCAAAATAAAAAAATTAAATAAAAATTTAAAAAACCCGCCTGCTTAAAAAAACTTTAAATAAAAACATATACCTACATAATAAAAACTGAAAAGAAAATGAAACAAGTCCAGTAGTCACAGAACATAGCGACTTTAACAGTCGGGTCGGGACTATTTACAATGGCTGATTAGGCGGCAGACAATTTTATCTACTTTATTAATAAATTCTGATAGTATAACTAATTGCAGATTAGTTTTATCTTACTACTCATGCTACTTGCAAAACTTTATCGGTGTTATTCATGCAATTCGTAAACTTGTTAGATCTTGTATGGAAAGTAGGAAAAACATCGGACCAAATATACTACCCTGTGGAACCCTGCTTAAATGAGAAGGCTTGACGTAATAAACGTGAATACTTAACAATTTCATACACTAAAAACGTCAAACCACAAGTAGATGTACCTATCATCGTAACTGGTAACCTTCACCTCTTGACAGCGAGATATAAATTAAACCAGTCGTGGTACAGAAGTCTCTCGAACATCATCGGTATCTTTATTCGAAGTTAACCATAAATTTTTTACCGCTGTTTTGATAAATTACTACAGTAAGTTAAGTACCTAAAACTATATACCTAATAAAAATTGTATCTAATTGATACTATTTTTATTGGTCAAATGAAAAGAAATACAGATGGTGGAACAGAGGAAGTAAAACAAAACGGAACATAAACAAATAGTATACAATTAAAACTAAATACAATAAACAAAAAAATATATAAAAAAATATTTTGAAAATAATCTAGCAAGGATGCTAATTACTTTATTTCAAACAAACGTAGCATCGAGAGATATTTTTTTAACTTTGGCTTCTTATTTTCATTTGTACGCATTTCCAAACATTTCATTTTCAAAGAAAAAAAATACAAGTTTGTTGAGTATTTGTTGTAATAGCGGCAACTGAAATATATCATAGATCTGTGAAAATTCCAACTGCATAGCTATCACGGTTTATAAGATACAGCCTGGTGATAGACAGACGGACAGTAAAGTCCTAAAAAGAGAAATGTTGTAACCTAATTTTGACCTTATTTTTATCTGTAATACGTAACAGCTTTAAAAACTACAATTCTTTAACCTTTGACTGGTGACATGGTATTCGTGTAACGCAACTGGTGACGGGCGGCCTGACAGGCCGCTGTCTTATTTGGTGTAGAACATAAAAATTGTTTATGATTAGGGTAATCCTAATGATTATAATGTTAAATAATATATCAAAGTGTAAATTGAAACAAATTGGTATACTTTTTTATACCAATTTGAATTTTAATTATTAACTTATGATTACAAGAATTATAGTCTCTGTAATAGAAAAAATAAGTAAACAGTGATTAATAATTACTTAAATCTCAAAAAATCAACACATTAAGACTAAAATACTTATTTTTTATAAAGATAAGACACTAACCAACAAATTAAAAAAGGAACTTTAATCACAAGTGTTTTTTTTCATAAAACTGACACTATACAAACTTTGGTATTTTTTATTGGCAGTCAGGGCACAATTGTCAACGACTAACTGTCTACTAGTACTAGGTACTGCATTGTGGTCTCTCAACTCCCTACGCTTCTTATTAGGAGGTCTGAAATTATCCATTGTGAGTAGTATCTGTAAAAAAAACACAATAAATCGATACATCAAAATTACTAAAAAAGTTACGTAAGTGGTGACATAAGGTCTGTGAGACCGCTTCTGAACTTAGAATCAATCTCACTCACCGATTTGGGTCAATCCGACGCAGCTATCCTCTTCTGCGGCGTGGGCGCAACTGAACTTGAAGCTACTCAGGCGCTAATACGCGGGAAGTGCGGGGAAAGGGGTGAAATGACTAATCATCAAAGTCGCTCGGCCTGTGAGACCGCGCGTCACCAGTTAAAGGTTAAGTATGGGTATTTTAAATTTTTATTTTTCCAATCAGATAGTGAAGCGGGTTAAGCATGACACCACATGATCCCGTTTGACTAGCCCCGATAATTCAAGTCCAAGGTCAAACGACCGACATTGACTGTCAACCATAATAGTTGATAACTAATTGAAAGGTTTTTGTTATCGTTGAAGCGTGAAGAGCGCTCCGAGTTATCTGCACTTCAGTGTGAATGTTTTTAAAGTTACTGAAGCGTTGCATTACGAAGATATCTTGTTGAAAATAACAGAAAATATTTGACCGATTCGAAAGTATTGTATATTTTGCGACTCGTGGCTACGTTTTACGCCAAGCAATCTAGCCTCAGTTTTATACAGATTAATTATTATTAGAACTGTCTCGATTGCGTTGTTAGATAATTCTTGATTTATATTGCCTCGACGATTTTACAACGGGTTACACAGTCCACGGTTGCGAGCGGAATCCGATGGTGGACAGAAATCGTGTGAGTGTGATATTTGAAAGGTTTTATAACACAATCTCGTCAATATATCAATCTGTGAAACTGGGGATAGATTGGATTGGTTATTAATTTCCGACTTTAGGGAACTTACCAGGATAACTCAGGCTAAAGTGCCTTATAGGAGGGGGGGGGGGCCTGTATAATACTCGAGTACCACTTACCTATTCTTTTCTCGGTTTATCTCTATTGATATGGTCGTGTGATCTCATACTGCCTGCTTCAGAACTAACAGTACTATTTGATGATAACTTAAGAGCGTGTGCATTGTGTTTAAAATTCAGTCGTGGTTTGACAGTGCGTTCAGACAGTTGTGTTTTTTGGATTTATCGTGTAATTTAAAGGTATTATTTTATTTTATTTTGTAATCGTGCCTTTTTTATTAGCTTAGATAGCTAACTAGTCTTAGTAACTTTCGGCCAAGTACTGAAACTCCACTTAAGTTGAGGGTTACTTAAATAATTGAGCAGTTTCCAAATTCAATATTAGTGTGGGATTTTTTGTACTTAGGAGCTGCTTAACTGTTTAAGTAGCCCATATTGAGAAGTGTTTCTGTATAAGATGGTTAGACATTTATTTACTAGAATAATTTAAATTGTCAAGAAAATCCTATTCATCCTTATCCATGAAATATTGAAATTAAAATATATTACATACTAGCTGACCCGACAGACGTTGTCCTGTGGTTTAGTATAAAAAAATGGCTATCTATCTTCATACCAAAATTCATCAAAATCGGTTCAGCATTTTTTCTTTCATAAGAACCTTCTCCTGACAATAGCAAAAACAACAAAAAAAGAATTACCGAAATCGGTCCAGCCGTTCACGCGTGATGTCGAGACAACGGAAAACGGGTTTCATTTTTATACAGGGTGCTCCGAGGAGGGGGTATTAAGCCGAAAGGGGGTTGTTATAGAGATCTAGGCGAACAACTTTTGTTCTACAAGTTTTGGAAATTAGAAGTAGTTTTCGAAAATTTTGAGTTTAAAGTTTGCATGAAAATCAGCTGTTTTTTAGTTTGAGGTCATTGGCCTTAATGTGCCCTTTTATTTAGTTTCGACCACTACAATCTAAGCATTAATTGCCTTTTTTTTACAAAAACAGCTGTTTTTTTAGTGATACAACTTTAAATTTTTGGAAAAAAAAAGGACGAATTTCCAAAAGTCGTAGAATAAAAGTTGTTCTCCTAGACCTCTAGAACAACCCCCTTTCGGCTTAATACCCCCTCGTCGAAACACCCTGTATACAGGGTGTCCGGAGACCAGTGGATGTCCTTGCAGGGCGGCTGGCGGGGAAGGGTTGGCCGCCCAGAATTTGTTTTTTTTTTTTCTATCAAACGGTTCGAGCTGTACGTCACTTTTTAGTAAAAATTGAAAAATGTCTATTTTTTTGCTCATTTCGGGGCATCACGTCCACAGATTAAGCGATAGCATTGTTTTTTTTTTCGCCATGTGTTCACTAATATTGATGTTTGAAAATCACCTTAATTTTTTTTTAATACTATAGTTAGTAACTTACAGGATGTCCCCAAAGATAGATTTAGTTTTATAAACTTTACTTTCTGCTAAGTTTGAGCATCTGTGGTGTAAAAAAATGTATGAAACCTGTCTGGCCGACTATTGAAAAAAATTGCCTATTTCATAAGGATTCTAAAACAGTATTATACTAATAACTTTTTGTCAGAAATTACTAAGCTAGTGCTATGAATGCATCGAAGGTACTATCTTACATGAAAAAGTTGAAACAAGTATTGTACAAAAAAGGACACTTATTAAGATTTAATATGTCATAATGTTACAGCAAATGCTCAAATTGTCCTCCTCTTGCCCTTATACAGGCCCTTAACCTTTTCATAAACGATCTCGGACACGATTATATTTTTTTTCTCCTATTTGTTGTGCCGCTTCGTGGACGCGTAGACGCAGGTCTTCAATTGTGGTTATGTTTTTTTTGTATAGTTGTTATTTTAAACACCCCCAGTAAAAAAAATCAAGTGGATTCAGATCAGGCGAACGTGGAGGTCACAATATTGGACCTAATCGGCCAATCCATCTTCTTGTATAACTTTCATTTAAATAGTTTCTCACTCGCACATCGTTTATGAAAAGGTTAAGGGCCTGTATAAGGGCAAGAGGAGGACAATTTGAGCATTTGATGTAACATTATGACATATTAAATCTTAATAAGTGTCCTTTTTTGTACAATACTTGTTTCAACTTTTTCATGTAAGATAGTACCTTCGATGCATTCATAGCACTAGCTTAGTAACTTATGACAAAAAGTTATTAGTATAATACTGTTTTAGAATCCTTATGAAATGGGCATTTTTTTTCAATAGTAGGCCAGACAGGTTTCATACATTTTTTTTATACCACAGATGCTCAAACTTAGCAGAAAGTAAAGTTTATAAAACTAAATCTCTTTGGGGACATCCTGTAAGTTACTAACTATAGTATTAAAAAAAAAGTTAAGGTGATTTTCAAACATCAATATTAGTGAACACATGGCGAAAAAAAAAACAATGCTATCGCTTAATCTGCGGACGTGATGCCCCGAAATGTGCAAAAAAGTAGACATTTTTCATTTTTTACCAAAAAGTGACGTACAGCTCGAACCGTTTGAGATAGAAAAAAAAAACAAATTCTGGGCGGCCAACCCTTCCCCGCCAGCCGCCCGTGCAGGGACATCCACTGGTCTCCGGACACCCTGTATATAGATTGCTTCATTAATCAATTTGAAACAAGAATTTTAATTGGTTTTCCAGTTCGTCCACTATGGATATAATTTTCAATTTTATTAAACGAAATACCGTCCTATATTAAATTAAAACCTAACTGTGATACTGTGATTAAAACACTTATATTTATAATCCATTGTTCATTACGAAATCGTGCCATGGCAATCACCATAATTCTCACATAAAAACTGTCATTATGTATATCTACCTGTAAGAATCATCCTTCTGGCTTGAAATATCTGCACAATTTTATGTATTTAGGGGAGTTACTTGTCATGGGACCTGTTGATACACTCAACTCATAGATTAGCCTAGATTATCGATAACTTATTTATTTTCCCACTGCGCTTGCTTCCCATCGGGTGAGGTAAGGTCAAATGCAAGCCTTATCTAGAACTAATGAAATTCAGTCATTGCTTTCTGAGTCCATCTCGTCCCACCATTCTCTTGCTATATGCTAGCCTAATTGTCTATTCAAAGTACAGCCCGTGGTTGTTTTTACCCACATTTTCCCGGACATGCGGTAGATATAGCCGGGCTGATTTCCTTTCGAATAGTAATTGTTTTTAATTGTGTTTATTGTTGCTTATATTCCAGTTTTAACAAGATGCCCCTCCAGCTAACTAAACCCGCTCCCCAGTGGAAGACCACAGCAGTCGTCAACGGAGAGTTCAAGGACATCTCTCTCTCCGACTACAAGGGGAAATACGTCGTCTTGTTCTTCTATCCTCTTGACTTGTAAGTACTTGTTCATTTTTACTTTTTAATTGTAAGCTCGCATTGTTTTGACATATCGCCATCAAATTATATTTTGCATTAATTTTAGAATGAGTATTGACTTATTGGGTCTTCTATGACAAGAAAGAAAAGCGTCGGACTAATATACTACCTTGTGGAACCCGGAAGCTCTGTTTTGTCTAGTCTATGTTTAGTTTCCAGTTTCAGTTCGAATTAGTGTTTTGTTTGCGTGCTAGGCTGAGTATGCTTAAGTTGAGGCCTATGTGGTATAGCATTCGCAGCGCACGCCTCGCTGCAGACTTATATTGTTTAGTTGACAATACCATTAAATGGACATATATTTACGTGCTGTCAAAACGTTATTGTCCCATAGATTTAGTACCGCAATATCTACCTGTGACTAATGTGAAGTCTGCCACAGTTTGACGACCAATAATCCAAGTAAATTCCTCCATATTGTCCGTTACAGTACATTCGTGTGCCCAACGGAGATCATAGCGTTCTCGGACGCCGCGGACGACTTCCGCAAGATCAACTGCGAAGTGATCGGCGCCTCCACCGACTCTCACTACACGCATCTCGCGTGGGTCAACACGCCGCGCAAGCAGGGTACGTATCGAGACACGTTGACACACGATAGACGAGCGTTTCACCATTATCTCACCTGATGGTAGGTGATAATATCGTCAGTGGAAAGGCTATATTGCTTAAGCGCAGTGGCGGTTGTGGTGGTATGTCAATGTGGCGCTTTAGCAATGTAGCCTTGCCACTGACGACATGGCCCAAGATGTAACACGCTCATCTAGAAGAAGAGACGGCAGTGGAACAAGATCCGACCTGTATGCCTTAACGACTTAAATAAATATTTAATTTGGCGTTACGAACTAGCCCGGGCGGCGGGTGATAACAAGCCTTCTCTTTTTACGACAGACAGGAGATACTGTAGCAATATTCGTTAAGATCCGGGCTACAGGGCTCAAATACCCGGGCTATGGGGTTAGGACAATCATCATCATAGCCAGCACCCTCTATCTATATGTCCTCAAAACCCCCGCATTCAGTCTACATCCAGCGTAGTAACCATGTGTAGGACATTCCTGTGCCCATCCACCAAGAAGAATTTACAGTGATGAGCTGATAAGTGATAACTGCTTTGGTTGATTCAGCGGTCATGGCTAACAATTGTTGTAGTCCGTCGGGTTGAATTTATTTAACATATTATTCTTATATACGATTTTAAACTTAATGGTTGTTTTCACTACAAATATTATAAAAGAACGGGATATTTACCATGTTTAAACTTGTTTTTCTCACGGAGCTAGATATTTCGCCAGTAATTTCAACTGGCTAGTTCACGAGACAGAGACGTGTTCATTCTCGTGAACAAGCCAGTTGAAATTACTAGCGAGGTATCGAGCTCCGTGAGAAGAACAAGTTTAAACATGGTAAAAACCCCGTTGTTTAATATGATTGTTATATTTGCATGTACGTAATGGGCGGGCGGCGGTTACAGGCGGCATCGGCAACGTGAACATCCCGCTGATCTCGGACAAGTCGCACCGCATCGCGCGCGACTACGGCGTGCTCAACGAGGAGACCGGCATCCCCTTCCGCGGCCTCTTCATCGTGGACGGGGCGCAGAACCTGCGGCAGGTCACCATCAACGACCTGCCTGTGGGGAGGTAATCACACAGTCTCGGGCCGAGCGGCTGTCTCGACCCGAGGCAGATCTAGTGGAGGCCTTGCCGCGACTGGAACCAAACGAGGCGGCCGTGCGTTGTATCGTGGCTCGGGTTGAAGCTTGCCGCTCGATACGATATTATGGGAGCTCAAGTGGAGACGCATGTACTTCCCGCAGCCCGCGGCACAGGATGAGGCAGCTCGTCACGAGGCTGCGCAAGTGGATACCCAGCTTTACAGTTGCCCAACTTTCATACTTTGTTTCCCGGGACCGGTCTCTTACTAGTAGGAAAGTTTCTCGTAGAAAAGGCCACATAAGCTGTAGAAAATTTGCCACATACTTCTTTCAAAATGACACAGTCTTATAAAGTCTATCCTAAAATGTTCGGAAATGTATAATATTAATGTTTAGTTTATAGATTAAAATTCGGAATTATTCCTAGCTGTCCCCCCGCTTTGTCCCCATGGGGTGACAGATCGGACAAAAAAGTTTGATCTGTCCCCCTGTTACTGATGAGGGGACAGTTCAAACTTTTTTTCACCTCCTTAATGTTTTATCTGTCCCCCTATCAGTATTCTCTTACAAATCTAACTTTTTAATTTTTGTTTGTCCATTAAAGAATTAAATATAGGTATGTACCTACCTATATTCTTAAAATCATTAAAAAAAATATTATTTGTATTTTATTATTTTAATTTCTGTTCTTAAAAGTAATGCAACCTTTTTAAAAATAAAAGATAAAATGATTTTGGTTTATAATCGCCTTTATTTATATAAGTTATAAATATTTCTATTATGTCTCTAAATGATTATTATCAGTCTCATAAATCAGGAAAGGTACCAACATATTACAAAATCAGTCTTATTAAGATACAAATATCTCCATACTTAAACTTACTAACATCACGAATATTTATCTAAAACTTGCTAAAATATAAATCACAGTAGATATTGTACATAATACAATCAGTCCTCTGATTTGACTTCTTACCTAGTTACTACAAATGAAACCTAGACTAATAAACTAAAAGTAAATAATGTAAATAATCTCAGAACTTAAATAAACGAAATCAATAGTCTAACGAATTATAAAACATTTAAAAATTTGTTTAAATGTTTTATTTAATGTTTTATTTTTATATTGGCGGTAAGTTCTGTTTATTTAAGTTCTGAGATTATTTACATTATTTACTTTTAGTTTATTAGTCCAGGTTTCATTTGTAGTAACTAGGTAAGAAGTCAAATCAGAGGACTGATTGTATTATGTACAATATCTACTGTGATTTATATTTTTAGCAAGTTTTAGATAAATATTCGTGATGTTAGTAAGTTTAAGTATGGAGAGATTTGTATCTTAATAAGACTGAATTTGTAATATGTAGGTACCTTTCCTGATTTATGAGACTGATTGGTTAGGCGAGAGATAGCAAATATATCTATGTGTAGTACTGCATTATGCACCCAAATTAAGTGCATTTACGAGTTGATGATTGTTCCCCTCTCACTCTATCCTTGATACTCCCACATTTACCTGTCCTTGTCTCCCTTCGCGTCGATCCTAGACCAATGAGCGACAGGACAGATGGCGCTGGCAATGCGCCGACGAGTGTGAAAATGGCTCCGTTTACGAAACGATTAACTCCAACGTGCTCCTGCGACTTTTCGTTATTAATTAAGTTACAGTAATTAAAACGGTGTTAACCAAGTGAAAACCAAAACGTTATCGTGCAAAGTTCTTCGTGTGATAATAAGGACGGCCGTCCCAGCTGCGGTTTTCCTGCAATTTCAGTGAGTTTGTTGGTCTATCTTTCTCCTTACAAAACTTTCCTTTTACCTAAAAATTGTCAACTGTATTCTTGCAAACACACAAAATACTAAAGTCTACATCCAGACCACCTCTCGCCCGTGCACTGATAATAATAATTTAGAGACATAATAGAAATATTTATAACTTATATAAATAAAGGCGATTATAAACCAAAATCATTTTATCTTTTATTTTTAAAAAGGTTGCATTACTTTTAAGAACAGAAATTAAAATAATAAAATACAAATAATATTTTTTTTTATGATTTTAAGAATATAGGTAGGTACATACCTATATTTAATTCTTTAATGGACAAACAAAAATTAAAAAGTTAGATTTGTAAGAGAATACTGATAGGGGGACAGATAAAACATTAAGGAGGTGAAAAAAGTTTGAACTGTCCCCTCATCAGTAACAGGGGGACAGATCAAACTTTTTTGTCCGATCTGTCACCCCATGGGGACAAAGCGGGGGGACAGCTAGGAATAATTCAAAATTCATGCCAAAACAGCAGGCCTCTAGTGCTAGTTAGCTAGTTTTGTCAAACTCTAGCGTGACGTCATTGGCGTAAATAAAATGTCAACAATTAAGGTTTTTGGACGCTCATGAAATAAGTTAACTAAAAACCTGTCAAGTGCGAGATGGACTCGCACACGAATTATAAAAAAACAAGCAGATTCCTGCGGTTTCACCCGCGTATGTCCCGATCCCGTGGGAATATCGGGATCAAAAGTAGCCTATGTTACTCAGGGTGAATGTAGCTGTGGTGAATTCTAATGGTGAAAGAATTTTTGAAATCGGTCCAGTAGTTTCGGAGATTACCCCCAATATACATACATACATACATGTTACCAACATTACCTCTTTATAATATTAGTATCTAATATATAAGATTTCCATGTCACAGTGTTAGTTACCGTACTCCTCCGAAACGGCTTCACCGATCTCCACCAAACTCCACATGCGCATTCAGTAGGTCTGAGAATCGGCTACTATCTATATTTTATAAGGCAAAACAACGTTTGCCGGGTCAGCTAGTATTGGTATAGATAAAACAGGTTTGTTGTGCATATAGCCCCCATTTAAATAATTATTTTATTCTGTTATTTGTTTAATTTGTTTTAAAACGGCAACAGCGGCTGTGATGTTTCTTATTGTATCCATTTTCGCTGTTAACCCATCCACTAATTCACATTAAGGACTGTTAATTAAACGGCTAACTAAGCTATTTGCCTGCGACATTTACTGTACAATGCACCACTAGAAGGAAAGCCCCTGTAATCAAATCTTTTATAGAATTATCAATAATCAATACCAGTTGAATCATTTTAATCACCTGTAATCAGAACGTGATGGATGACACACCGGTTTCCATTATCTTGGTATTTTTCCTGTGTACTACTTTTGACTTTGAAACGTGCAAATCCTCACTAATATTATAAATGTGAAAGGAACTCTGTCTGTCTGTTACGCTTTCACGCCTAAACCGCTGAACCGATTTTCGATATATTGTGATACCTAGAGATAGTTAGGTTAGCTGGTTAGGTTAGGTATGTTATGGCACGCGGGAAAACGAATTAGAATCACAGTCGCGGTCACAATTTTTGATGTTATATTAAAATTTTATTGTTCTAGGCCATTGTGTACTTCCTAAATTTCGTACTCGGCGGGATTTGAACCCGCTGTCGCACTGGTTTGGATTACTAGTGTTGTGTACCAAAGGTCGAATTTCTGAAATCATTTTTAGGGTTCCGTACCTAAAGGTAAAAACGGGACCCTATTACTGAGACTTCGCTGTCTGTCTGTCTGTCCGTCCGTCCGTCCGTCCGTCCGTCCGTCTGTCTGTCCGTCTGTCACCAGGCTGTATCTCATGAACCGTAATAGCTAGAAGGTTGAAATTTTCACAGAAGATGTATTTCGGTTGCCGCTACAACAACAAATACTAAAAACAAAATAAAACAATTATTTAAAAGGGGCTCCCATACAACAAACGTGTTTCAAACATAACAAGGAGTCAGGACAGGAAGAGGGACAGGAGGAGGACAGGAGGACGAGTTGGTGATGGAATTCAAAATGGCTGCCTTGTCTGTCAAATATACCAGTCTGCCTTCACTTACCAAAGAGTTTCTTTTGTGTTTCAGATTTTCTTTGTGCCAAGGTTTTTTTTTTTCCGAGTGATTCGGTCGTTTGATGGGAGTAAGAATCGAAGATAAATATTTCATATTTTCCTATAAAATTTAAAAATTGGTTGTTGTTTTATTAACGTGTTATCTATCACACAAATTATCGGTCACCCATCCAAGTAACGACCGCGCCATGCGGGTCCCACACAAGCAATAACCAATCGTTTATCTCCAACAGGTCCGTGGAAGAGACCATGCGGCTGGTGCAAGCCTTCCAATACACGGACAAGCACGGCGAGGTTTGCCCCGCCAACTGGCGGCCCGGCGCCAAGACCATCAAGCCGGACCGCAATGCCGCTCTGGAGTACTTCGTGTACTCATAAACGGGTTGTTGGCGGCCGGGGTGTTGTTGGCGGAGGGGAGTTTGTTGGCGGGCGGGGTGACGTCGAGTGTGCGTGTGTTTAGTGGGAAATACAGTGGTTTGAGTGCTTTTAAAAGTTTGATGATAAAACAGGTTTTTCAAAATACTTTTTAATAAGAACCTATGATTTTTCAATACAAAAGTTATTGGTTTTTGTATTTTATGCAGACCAACCAATACGATTAACCAAACTTTAAAAAAATCTTTAGAAAGCTCTAAAGGAAGTTCGGTTCTAAAAAGCACTTCACTCTAAAACACAAAACTTTTAGTGATGTACGAGCTCTAAGAAGATCGTACCTATATCATTAAAAAACTGCTACTGAAGAAATGCTTTCTTAATTCAGACTTCTGGTTCTGATTACCTGTAGAACGAATTTTTGAAAGAGTTTTTTTATTTGTGGTCAAATTAAATAAGGGGGTGATTCTCTAAGACCCATGATAAAATCAGCTATGTTGATTTCCACAGCACACTCGGCGACAATATTTCGATTTGTTAGGCTAAATTTGCGTTTTATTCTATAGAACGGAATACGCATTTACTTCTAATATAATGTTTTTTATTATATACTAAACATAGTAGTATCGCTGTCTGTACGTCGTACGTGAATCTCACGCGGTAAGTCCTTGTAGAGACAATAATGTTAGTTCCCCTTAGGTACGTAGTTTCACATCAGTATTTCACAGAGATCCTATCTATACTAATATTATAATATGTTACTAAATCGAGGCTGTAATAAATGCTGTGTTGTATACTTGTTGTTTTATTTCATTCGATGTCCTACTTCCTACTAATATTATAAATGTGAAAGTTTGGAGGATGGATGTTTGTTACTCTTTCACGCAAAAACTACTGAACCCATTGCGATGAAACTTGGAATATAGATAGCTGGACACCTAGAATAACACATAGGATCGGGATTTACGCGGATGAAACCGCGGGGCGCAGCTAGTATAATATATTTACTATTGTTTGACTAGGGAAGTACTGATCTGACTGAACAGAAGACAATCATGGCAGAGTGGATATCTTATAGATATTTACTTATTTATCTGTTGATAAGTAGCAGCGATCCGCGATTCCACCCGCGTAAGTACCGATACTGCGGGAATATCGGGATAAACTAAGTATCATCGGAATGGGTTCAGTAGTTTTTCGTGAAAGAGTAACAAACATACTTACCTTCCATACGTACAAACTTTTACATTTATAAATTTAGTAATGATTGGTCATGCATGACTGATGGATCAATGCACAGCGTAAACAGCTGATAGTAGAGAGTTGAAATCTTGAGAGTGTGTTCTTTATGTGACGAAGGCCGGGTATTCTCTTTGATTTTCCAACAATAAATAAAGTTTGAGAATATTATCTCAATAAATACAGTCTCAGTCCACGCTTTGTCCCGTATTTTGTGTAACAGCGCCATCTACACGAAGTTACATGAAACGTGCGGAACGAACTTTTTGGGCTACTAGTTGCACATTAAATTCACAGATGGCACTGTAACACAAAATCCTAGCTTCTATTATAAAAAAAAATGAGATATCTACCTTTGCATGAAACTATTATTACTTATCTACATAAGATTTTGAATAAACTCCCGCACAATTTTGTCCATACCTACTAATATTTTGCAAGACAAGAGAGCTTGCTATTTTGAAAACAGCTTATGCTAATACGGGTAGTAGGTACGTAGTGCCCAATGATGTCCTAAAAAGGGTTGGTTTTGGTTTGATCTAAGGTGCCACAGTTTAGTACGTAGGTAGGACCTACCATGAAGGTACCTTCCCACAAAACACGTGTACGTACCTACAATCTACGTACTTCGGTGTAGTAAGTTACTTATTATTTACCTACTATTATTAATTTATTCTCTGCTCTTTTCGCACAATTATGTCAGTTATTATCATAATATAAATCGGATTGTCAGCTATAGGAAAGAGGGGCCTGTGTCCATTATCAAGACTGTGTTTCCTTACGCTTCACGCACACTTTCCGAGGTCATAAAATATTATTATCAATCACTATTATTGTTCTTTTAGCCTTGAATGAGTAGGTCCTATAGGAGCTCAAGCTACACGTACTCGTGTCATGATAGGATGCGATATGAGATTGATGACGAATACCATGTTTAGACGACCTCCTAGTTAGACAAAATTAAGTTTTAGACTCCCTGCTTTTATGACGACATCAGCTTTTGACCACCAACCAATTAGGCGAGTTACTACGTTAGACTAGGTACCTGAGATTTAGACGATTCGATACTAACCCGTAACTAGTGTGGTACTAGGGACCAAAATTATAAACAAAAAAATAAATGGTCTTAAAGAGTCGGTTGCTATCAAAGACAAGTTCATAACAAGCAGATTCTTCATTGCGCAGCCACATACTAGGTCTCGGACAGTCTTGGTAGAGTAGCGTGGCGAGAAGGCAGATATAGGCTTGATATAGGTACCTATGACTACCTACCTACTAGGAGATACTTTTTTTTTTTTTTTTTTTTTTTTATTTCAGTCTGAGACCGATATGGCCAATTTGGAACAGCCAGGGTCAGTTTAGAATATTTCAAGTTTCTTCATTTATAGTTTTGACGTCGTCGTACAGCTTGTACATCTTGCCAGTATCAAGTATTTTGCATGAAATTAGCCCGATCGGGCCTATGGTTTCAAGTCAGGGGCTATGGTAAAGCGGTGGCAACTTTACTATAACCTTCAAGGACCTTCGGCGCGAACGACGGAAAGTCCATGTTTAACACTCAGTTTTGTTTTCACTACACTTGTGCACATTCACGGAACTGAATTGAATAAGATTCCACCAAAATTACACAATTTTACCGGGTTTACAACATAGTTTAACGAAAATAAAATTGGAGCACGACATGTTGTCTCCGCTTTCCCGCCGAAAGTCAGGAGATACTTATTAATAGTGACTTTATTTAAAAAAATAATAACCTTATTGACACTGGCTGCATGCACAACAATGTGAAGAAAGAAAATAACTTAGGTAGGTATTTGTGTCCGGTTTACATTTCATAGATACTTCGTTTAGTGCAGTGTTGGTATGTTTAGAAACGGGATACAGTTTAGTAATTAATTTGCTACTAAATGTACCTATTACCTATCCGCTTTTTTGTCTAACAATCTAACGGAATTTATCCCCTTATAGACAGATACGAATAGGTAGGTAGGTATACCTACTTACGTACCTACCTATCTATAACAAATCAAACATTATGAAAATCGGTCCAGCCGTTCTCGAGTAATTGCATTTGGAACTAACATAGAATTAAGTAGGTATTTAACCGGTTTATTTTTTTTCGATGGTTGCCAATGCAACCATCTATCCATCAATGCAGCGAGAAGTTTGGCTGCGCCATCAAATTCAAAACTAACTTACGCGCCCCGCCCCGCTTCGCCCCTTATAAAAACAAAGCTTGCATTTTCAAGTTACTGAAGTTGGCCAATCAAAATAAATTCTCATTCCCGCTGATGCCGTCGTGAAGGGCAAACGCGTGTCCTGCACAAATTAATTTATTTTAAAATCAGTGTTCGATATTTAAAAATGGGTTGCAATGAAAAAAGTGACTATGGTTATGGGAGTGCAAGCTCAAGTTCGGTGAGTGGAATCTATTTATTTTTAGCTAAAATTCTCATTGAAAATAGGTTTAATTTTATTTGCAAACAAACGTTTTTTCGCTCGCAAACACGTGGCGACTTGTTTTGGTTCCGTGGAACAAGGGAAAAATAGATGCAACAATGTTGATTAAAAAAAATACTGATGATTTCGCTTAAAATGTTATCAAAGAAACTGTTGTTGTGTTGGTAATTCGGCACCTACCTACCTACTTAGGTAGGTATTTGAACCGATAAGTGAAGTGTGGTTGTGGGTAGGCGCAAACGTGCCTGCGTATTCAAGTGGCCACTCATGCCAATAAGTTTTTTCGCTGAGGTGTAGTGTTTGTTGTTTTGTTCACGCTAGTTTAACGGTAGGTATATTATAAGATTATAACTTAAGTAGGTAGGTTAGGTACCTACCTATAGTTTATATTACCTACTAACTAATAGACTATCCACACTGTGCAGGTACCTACTTAATACTTACCTACCGATTTCCCAATATTCCGCGGCGCAATATTCTCAAATTCGCTGGTTGGGTTAGATAGGTCATATACCTACCTAGGTAATAGAACTCGTGGGGTGTCGGAAACGGAGAGACGCGAGTACGAGCCTCGCCTCGCCGCGAGTGAATTATTGAAGATGGGACTATCTATTATTCATTGAAAGTATTTCTAGTAGGTAGGTATAGATACGTTATAAATAAATAAATAAATTCTGTGAACATCATCGCCATCTAGCCCCGTGCGTGGTAAGCTATTAAGCTTGTGTTACGGTCACTAGACAACGGATGTATTATAGGACTTAAAGTAGGTATAATAAGTTTATTTTTCTTGTGTACCTGGGTACCTAAATAAATACATACCTACATACTATAATAGACAGAGGGACCCAAATCAGAAACAAATGTTTATTTTTAAGCATAAATACTTGCTCCCGGGAATCGAACCCGCAACCTTCTGCATTGCAGTCGTGCATTCGCCCGACGCGCCACAGAGGTCGTCCTAGCAAATACCCTAATAAAATACCTTGTTCCAGTCATCGCTATGGCTGAACCGAGACCAGTGGCCGTCCTTTTCATCCCAGGACCTGTTGGACATGAAGCCAAAATCAGCCAGTCATATGGATGGTGAGTGCTTCATCTTTACTCATGCTCTAATAGCGGAGCCATACACTCGCACGAAAGGCGTGGGAAATAGCGTGGCAAGAGGGCAGGTACTCAGGGTTGCCAACTCATTATCTTAGGTGGGTGCTAAATGACATCTCAAATAGTGCTAGATTGATTACAAAAATAAAAAATAGTGCTATTTTTTAGACAAAAAACTTTCTATGTGTTTTTTTGATTCCGAATGCCGCTTAATTTCTAATATGCTCGCATTAAATTCTGTTTTGCAAAATACACACATTGCTTTCAAACTATCTCCAAGCACTATCTTTTTATATTTTTTATTTTACTTTGTAAATTTTGGTCCGTTCTCCCACTCTTTTCTGTAATTTTGAACTTACCTAACTCTTTTTTTTGATTAAAAATTTATTTTTTTGATTTTTTTTGATAATACATTTTATAAATAAATAAATAAATAAAATAATAAATAAGTTCTGAGTTCGTTGGATATAATACAAATATTTCTCTTTTGTAAATTCCTTAACAATATTATAGATACACAGAGGAGAGCCACCCAGACTAGAAATAAATATTAATTTTTAAACATAAATATTTCTTCGCGGTAGGAATCGAACTCGCAACTTTCTGCGCTGCAGTCGGGGTTTTACACATCCAAGTAATGACCGAGAGGAAAGATTTATATTTTTGTGTGTGTGTGTGCGTCTGTATGTTTGTTATGAATAAACTCAAAAACTACTGGAACGATTTCAAAAATTCTTGAGTAATATAGGCTACTTTTGATCCCGATATACCCACGGAATCGCGGGGGAAACCGCGGGACTCTGCTAGTATATTATATAGTCAGTCGTTGTTAAGACTTCGTAGTAGGTCAGAACTGATGTTTCTAGGATGAATAACTACAAAAATTATTAGAAACGAAAGTTTTTGAAACCATATTTATTAAAGTCGAGGATAGGTACTTACTAATGCAGTCATGACGTGAAAACACGATTCCTGAAAAACTAATAAAACTTTGTACCTATAAGAACTGAACTTAGCTCAATACAGTGCAGTCATGATTTGAATTACAAAATACAGTTTTTAATTTCGTTAGTTCTGAAATATAAGGTACTCGCGGCCGCCACATTCGCCGAACAGATTCAGTCGCAGCGTTCCCGAACCTCCCGATTAAACGGGAGATCTACCTACTGATTTCCAAAGCAATCTCCCGATCTACCGTAAAGCGATAACATTCTCCCGTCTTTTTATTATTACTACAAAAATCATCTTAAAACCGGAGCTACATCGTCTATTATCCACATATGCAGAGCTTTTCCAAAATTAATTAACAACTAACGGTCGATCTGCAAAAACTTGACACTGAATTGAATGGAGAGAACTTTGGAATACATAGAAATAGTATAATATTCAAATGACTCAATAAAATTTTGGGGAGCTGTAAGGCAATTAAACAAAGACTTTTTTTCTAGCATAAATTTATTGAAAACGAGACAAATTCTAATCTTCTTGAGGGTTGAAGGTCTTTTAAATTCCAAGCGTCACAACTCATATGGATGGTTGACCAAAGATGTTTGGTACTGTGTTGTGTCAAAAGAGCATTGGTATGACAACAAAAGCGACTGATTTTTTATACTTAAAAAAAAAGGTTTAAAACTGCCTAATTTTATTTAGTCACAAAATTTCCCGTTTTCTCCCGATATTTTGCCCACATTTCTACCGACTTATTTTTCTTTGGTTTGGTAACACTGTTCAGTCGCGCCGTGACATTCAAGCGGAGTACCCGCGTCGCTAGCTCTCGCGCCTACCTACATCTATTTATATCTATACTCTATATACCAATATTATAAAGCGGAAGAGTTTGTTTGTTTGAACGCGCTAATCTCAGGAACCACCGGTCCGATTTGAAAAATTCTCTCGGTGTTGGATAGTCCATTTATTGAGGAAGGCTATAGGCTATTTTTGATCCCGATATTCCAACGGGATCGGGACTTATGCGGGTGAAACCGCGGGGAGCTGCTAGTTTGTTTATAAGTAGTGCACGTTTGTCTTCGAAATGGGAAATAATCCTTATTCCTTTTCCTTACTTTCCTTACTATAATATTACAAATGCGAAAGTAACTCTGTCTGTCTGTCTGTTTCACGCCTAAACCGCTGAACCGATTTTGATAAATTTTGGTATAGAGATAGATGGGACCTCGGAGAAGGACATAGGCTACTTTTGATCCCGTAAATCCCGCG
Source organism: Idaea biselata (assembly GCA_958496205.1). Classification (NCBI taxonomy): domain Eukaryota; kingdom Metazoa; phylum Arthropoda; class Insecta; order Lepidoptera; family Geometridae; genus Idaea; species Idaea biselata. The sequence continues at coordinate 34,145,628 of OY292394.1, read as the reverse complement.
GGATCGGGACTTAGATAACAGAGCTTTCACGCCTAAACCGCTGAACCGATCTCATAAAAATCGGTCAAGCCGTTTCGGAGGAGTGTTAGTTACCGTACTCCTCCGAAACGGCTTGACCGATTTTTATGAAATTTTATTTTCGTATTCAGTAGGTCTGAGAATCGTC